>CM021733.1:97937190-98096124 GCA_011075105.1 Heteronetta atricapilla
AAGGAAAGGAAAGGAAAGGAAAGGAAAGGAAAGGAAAGGGAAAGGGACTTAAATCAGTCTCATTGAGGTATATGATGATATTATCTCAGTGGTCCATGTGATTATTTTCAGTCCTAGATACTGGATTTTAATGAAATTTTAATGAAATTCTTGCTTTTGGGGCAGGCCCATTCCAGTATCTCACCATTACAAAATGAAGCAGCCATGTCAGGTCAAAAGGAAAAAAAAAAAAAAAAAAAAAAAAAAAGGAAAATCATCAAATGTTTCTGATGCATCTTTTATTTCTTTTTCTCTCATGCCAGTCTTATCTGGCATGGTATCATTTTGTGGAAAAGGCACTTGTTGTTTTACAACCTTAAACAAGACACTACCTTTCTCTGTGAGCGTGTTTGCTTTCTCACCACTTGTGTTTCAGACAGTGTTACTCATGCAGATTTTAAGAAGCAAATGCAGTCAGGACCTTTAGACATATGCTCTACTGCAATGCAAATAAAACAAGAGAAATGCAGCAAAACTATGCCATGTAGCTACAGTGTCTCTCAAAATCATCCAAATACCTATGCGTACTGCTGAATGCATTTCCCACCATTCCCAGTCTTCCCATCTTCTCCCCATGACTGGTCTAACTAAAATAAATGCCTTCTGCTCCTATTGGATCAATTTAATTCTTAAGCATGAGTGACAGAGAGTATGGTAGCTAATATGTATGTTGCTGATGCAAAATTCATCAGAAAAATTAACGTTTTTTAGTTACAGAAGGATCTAGACAAGTAAAATAAAATATTTGTTGTAAAGTTGTAAAGTCAGGAACCTGAAAGTCAGGGAACATGAAATACCTTTATTTGAGCACTTCTGAATATGCATTAGGATGCAAACTGAAATTACACGGTGACTGACTGATGATCAGGAGGACTCCCATTCCATTTATTAAGTGTACAAAATAATTGTCACTCTGCAGAAAGCTATGTTAATGATTAAGGAAACTCTGTTGTTGCTAAGGATAATAACAGCCATACTTCACTAAGTATATACCTAAGAGGACATAAAATTACTTCAGAGAACAAGATAAATGAAATAACACCAAACATCTAGGCCATATACAGAGTTGCTCAGAAGAGATTCACCAAGCCCTAACTGCAAAGTAAATGAGGGGCTGAAACTGCAAGCAGAGAAATATTTCCACGTTACTCAAGGAAGAGGAAAATAATAATAATAATAATATAATTAAAAAAAAAACAACAAAAAAACAAACAAACAAACAAACAAACAAAAAAAAAAAAAACAGCAACAAAGAAGACATTACTTCAGTCTCTAAAATTTACCAGGGAAATCAAATGAATTCTATGCTCCAATAAAACAAACTGAAAAGCTCAAAAAAGGATAAATAACCATTTAATCTGTAAAGGGATAACAATATATGATTACAGATTTAGAAAGCCAAAGCCTGATAGCAAAAGGCCTACATGGGCTACATTAATTAAAATAGTTTTGATAATTTACTTTTCTTGCTGATGAGTAGTTTTTAAAACTATTGACTGGGAAGCTCTTTTATGCAAGTCATTCCTAAAGACCGGGAATAAATTCTGTAAGTCCCTACACATGGTAGATACTTTCAAAGAAATACGAGATGCTAAGACAGAAACTCGATTTATGTAAAGTGCTTTAATTTCTTTAATGCAAATATAAAGAATTTTACTAACTCAGGATTTGGCCAATGTCCACGTCCTTAAGACAACGCAAGAATGGCTACACCAGCTCAGACCAGCAGTCCATGTACCACTGGTGTCCTCATTTCACCAATGGTTAGCAGGAAGCACTTAAGGAAAAAGACAAAGCAAAATGGTCCTTCTCTGAATATACATTCCTGGCTTTCAACAGTAAGCATTGAAAGGTTTCCTGATCCAAAGGTTTCCAAGATCCTCCTGACTAGCAGTTACGTCTTGACAAATCCTTGAAATAGCTGCTAAAGTCTAAGAACTCTTTCTTCTTTTTTCTTTCTTTTATCTCATGTTCAGTACAGTAACTATTTTTGATCAGCAAACATACAAAAATCAATTTAAAAAAAAACCTGTATGAATGAAACTACTTATATATGTAAAAGCCTAGTCCACTACAAAGAACCTTTCCAAATTACACCATGTTCTCCACTCTTCTGGTTCCCCAGTTCCTTCCTAAGTCAACAGTGTGCTTGCCATCTTTTGGGCCAGACCTATGACGATAGCTGAGCATTAATGACCAAAATATAACTTTTTAAAGGCTGGAAGAACTGTTTCCAATAGCAGGTCCTCTTGGGATGATGAGGGAAATCATTAATGATTAAGGAAACTCAAAGCACTCAGGCTTTGAAATGCATTGTTCACAGAGAAATTCCCAGAAGCGGAGGCATGGTTAAGCGGTGAGGACTGGGCAGTAGTAAGAGTAGGGGAAGGCATGTCCTGTGAGGATAGGCTGAAGACACTTGGGTTGTCCAGTCTGGAGAAGAGGAGGCTGAGAGGCGGCCTCGCTGCTCCCTGCAGCTCCCTGAGGAGGGATGCACAGAGGGAGGTGCCGGTCTCTGCTCCCTGGTCACCGAGGGCAGGACGCGAGGGAACAGCACAGAGCTGTGCCAGGGGAGGGTCAGAATGGGTGTTAGGAAAAATTTAATCACACTGAGGGTGGTCAAACACTGGAACAGGCTTCCTAGAAAGGTGGCTAATGCCCCAGGCCAGTCAGTGTTCGAGAGGCATTTGGACAATGCCCTCATGAATATGCTTTTCCTTCTGGTCAGTCCTGAAGTGATCAGGCAGTTGGACTTGTTAATCTCTATAGACCCCTTCCAACTGCACTATTTATTCTGTTCTTTTCACTGAACAGAATACGGCTGGATGATTAAGAGCGTGACTGGAGTATGATAAAACAAATAAAAATGGAAAATGGGGGAGAGATGAAGAGAGCCAAAAACCATACAATAAAAGGTTTTGTAGACAATATAAGCTCTCATTTGATGAAGCTTAGTGTTGCATTAAGCTCTTTTATTAATGTGATCACATTTTGAACTGCTTCCCTATCTTTCATATATTGTAAGCTTCTTTTGTCAACTCTCACTTTTTACAACAGCTATCAACACTTCCAGAGTAATTTTTTTACTACAGACATATCCATTCTAGATTTCAAAAGCTGCATTTTATATTCTTATTATCCTGAGGTAAATTTAGAGAGAAAATCTGAATAGAAAGTGAAGAGGTTGTGCTGCTAGTCTGCTTTTCATTCTCCATTTAGGACAGGAACACCTTGATTGAAAAGCAATCACATAAAGGCACACTACAATATTTCAGAGGAGTAATCTAATTTTTTTTTCTTAGAGAAAGACAACCGTGATTGACAGAAATTTTAAGAGCTGGAATAACAATGTAAATTCATGTACAGGCTAACAAGGCTCCCACTAAAAAATTAGTATCAGGACTGCAGCTTTACTACTGTGTCAATTCCCAATTCAGAGCCTCTGAAACACAGCTTTCCTCTTCACATATCAGCAAAACTATCACAACATTGTGTTTCTGGTATCACTCCAATGGCACAAGAAATTATTGAACAGAGCATGCACACCAGACACCTCAGTTTATCCTGTTTTAGTTATTTACTTAAATCTTTTCTAAGTGAGGGCAAGGTGACTATAATATACTATCAACCCAACCTGTTTACCCTCTGACCAAGCAAAATTTTCTCCACAAATACAAGACAAAAAAAAAAAAAAAAAAAAATAAGATCATCCTGTAGGAAAATCACAGTGCCTGAATTGAGAAAACAGGTTAATCCAAAAAGATAGTTGCATATGAAGTGTTATAAACCTCCATGAGTTTACAGACACAGAATTTTAAAATAGATTTTGGATGGATGCTACACGTTATAGGAAGCTTCCTTTCCATATGGTCAAATTGAAATATTTTTAAATTTATAATATTTATCTCAGCATAAATGCCAGTCATTTCATGTCCAAATATACACAATGACATGCTATTTTCCCAAGAAACATCATGGACAAACCCTTATGCTCATCAGCAAAAGTGACAAGAAAAATCACTTGAAAAGAATTAGCACATTCATTCACAGACACAGCAGGGTTTATTACGCTGTACAGAGCATTGCCCTCACACAGCTTCACAGCTTTTGGACTAGAGATATTCCTGCAAAGTCTGGTTTACCTCCCCTCCACTTTGTGCAGTAGGCGGGGGTAAATACACAGTTGTCCACTGCTCCACTTAGACACGCACAGGTTCTTAACAGGACTCATGCGCTTCGTGTAACTCCCACAATTTATCATTTACTTCTTGCCTGGCATTTTCACTAGCAAAGACAAAGGGCTCAGAAGTTGGTACTAAATCCAAATTGGTACTAATGGACTTGCCCTTCCCAAAATAAGTAGTTTATATTTGAACTTTCAAGAGTTTAAATATTAAAAATTGATTATCAATTTTAAGATACAAGATATTAAATATGTTTCTTGTGGCTACAGCACTTGAGTAGGTTTGAGGATATCTGAGTTCTCTAGCTTAGTTGAGTTAGCTGAGTTTACTTAGATTATTTATTCCTCAGGAAAAACACTCTGTGAATCGCTTAATATACTTTTGCAAGTACTATGGATATTCCACTCTGCACCACTTGTGGTTGCACAGCAAATGTAAAGCTTAAATATTCATCCACTTTAATGTGAATTAGCAACATGCTGTTTCTTCTTCATATTTAAATCATTTTTTAGCCTTTGAATACAGAGAGGAATTTCAAAGAATTTCTGAGTAAATTGAGTGAACAGCATGTGAACAATAATTTAAAAAAAAAAAAAAAAAAAAAAGTAAGATATTCAGCATCAACCTATTCATTTGTTTCAGTAACTGAGTGATGCAGGTCCCACACATACAAATTGACTAAAATCTTACATAAGAACTTTCATAATATTTTAAGTTGCTTCATGAGTTTTTTTGGGGGAGGGGGTATTTTTGTTTGTTTGTTTTGTTGTTCCTGAGCTGAGTATAAGCTGGCAGAAAAATGTCATCATTCATAAAATCATAGAATCATCCAGGAATTGGGCTCGATGATCCTTGTGGGTCCCTTCCAACTCAGGATATTCTATGATTCTATAATTCTGGATAATAACAACAAATATTCTATAAATCCTACTCATTAACTTTGAAAGACTAATATATTTTCCTAGTAGAAGTATCAGGCATGACTGTGGAAGAAACATGGCTCTAGGACACTATACATAATTAGGATGAGAGCGAGAACTCAGATGAGTAAAGCGTGGATGCCCTGTGCTTGCTCTGAAATCCACGTTGCTGCAAACTGTATGGAACATTATTTTCTTTTAGGTAAGAATAACTCAGTGCTTAAGAGACCTAAACATAGTTGTTTACACAAATATGCCTACAGACATGCTAGCTGAAAGGCCATTCTACTCAGGTGAGATCTAGGAATTAATACAATTGCTTAAATGCAACTGTTCCAGTACTGCTAGAGATGTTTTTGGAGACAAAGCTAACTTTTTGCTCTGTGGATGGACTTTCTGAGTTTAGATGCCTCAGCAGTATGGCAGATGCAAGGCAGATGACCCTCCCCCCCATCTCCTGAGCACGCATACTACTTTCAATAATGAGTTGAATTGATCAATTGACCATGAAGACATAAACACTTAGTATACTGGAACCCACTTTCATATAGACAGCTAAGTTTATGAATGTTAATCTTGGTGAAAATCTTACCACATACGGATGTCCAGTGCCACCTGAACACTCAGGCACCAGTACCCAAGTCACATGCACAGTGGCAGGTGTGATGCAGAACCTCTAGAAGACCACACCTTCCTTCAGTGTCAGACCGAGATAAGCATGGACAGGATTGCATGAGATGTGTGAGGAAACTGAACAAAGCTCAGAGACCACTTTACAGAACAGCACAGAAGTCCTAGAAATCTTCCTCAGTCCTGCAAGGCAAAACCTTGTTCATTTATTTTCTTGCTGCTCTAGATGTCCACACAGACATAATGGGTATTGCCCTTGTGTTTATATAAAATGATGAAGCAATTACTTTGTATTTTTAATTAAATGAAAATTCTGATACAGCACTGTGGCAAATGCTTAGAACAGACATTCTGAGACACTGAGCTAGCACACATCTGGTGTGCTAACTGTGGCTCAGTAAAATTAAATATGTATTTTTAAAGACAAAATCATAGCAGTTTTGCCCACGGAACAGGTAGGAGGAGATTCAGTTCTCCTACATCTGAACTACGCAGCCCCAGGCATCCTTTCCAGTCAGTCTGATCTATTCAGACACCTACTTTAGAATGAGATTAATTGCACTTAACAATAACTAGATCTTGACTATAAAGAAATCCAAGAAGCTCAGATGGAGACATCTGCACTATATGAATTCCACATATTGTGATAAATGTAAATAAGATGCGTGTACTGCCTGCAGTATTTTTGGCTGCAACAACACCCCTGCACTTGCCATTTTAGATGGACTAGCATACCCTCCCAGCTCCTCACTGCATACAGAAAAAGCACTACTATCCAGCTGAAGTAGAAGGTAAGTATGAATGATTTTCCCAAGGTCTCAGAATGAGTTTGTAGCTTCTTTTTCATTCACTACTCATTCTCATAGACATGAGCACAAGCTAACAATACACACTTCACTCTGTTGTGGTGTTAATTAACGTCTGCAAAACACTTTGAAATCCTTAGATAATCCAGAAGTGTGAGGTACTGCTATTGCAGTTATTACATAGTCTGACTTCAGCCCTGACTTCTGTTCATACTTCCTAGCTATACTTTGTTTAGAAGGTTGCCATAAACCTCACATTTCCACACTTTACACTTCACAAAATTGAAGCAACATTTCAGTAGAAAAAGTCAATAAAGGATTTGAAAAGGAGCTTCTTGACATGATTTGCCAGTCATGGTCCTAGCTATTTGGATGCTGGTTCATCACAATTAGTGATACTTGTTCAAAGGTTTAATCAGCCAGAGAAGATGTACATAACAGGGTGTTGTTCGGACGTTAAGTGAACATCTTGAATATGATTTACAGGCCAAACCAAAGACAGGGTTAGTTTATAGGAACGGGACTCTTCAGTTGATGGACTATTATAGTAGTTCCTATGTGTGACAATGAAGTTTTGAGTTGCCAAAGACAAACAAGAGAAAGATGCTAAATTAGTATCCAAATCCTCAATAAGGTGGAATTCAGCTCACAGATCTACAATACCAAAATTCAGGTGTCAATGTTACCACAGTGCCTGTGCCTCCTGTAGTGTCAATGGGGCCTATGACCACACAGTGGGGCCTCACTTCAGCTGTTCACATATCAATGTCTTGTGTCACTGCAGGTGCTCTCAGGTATCCTGCCTACCCTCCATCTGCAATTCCTAAAGAACATACATCCTCTGTAGGTCCTACAACACCCCTTCCAGCCCATGCAGGTGTCCCAGATAACCTAAAGCATCTGAAATACCATGGGATGCCTAAGTTTACTGCACAAGTAGTGGCTGATGTACTGGATTTCTCTGCTGCCTTCCCTGTGCTGACCGGAACTCCATGCACTACAGTGGGAGCTTAGGCATGCAGGAATCAAGTCAGTGATTCAATCAATCAGTACAGGTGTCTAATAACTTCTGAGGCTGCCTGTTTACTCAGGAGCTCTCTAAGGCTGGGAAAAATTACACAGGACCTAAGAAAGACTGAACCCTTTTAGCCTAGCTGAGAGCCATGTAGAATAACTTAGGGCTTCTGAAAAGGCACTAGATGTCTGAATTTATGCAGCTGAATCCCCTCATATACAGACAGACAACTAAATTTGGGTGTCGTCATCCTGAACTGAATATCATTTTTAGTTTCTGTTGTAAACTATACCCCAAGAATTTGTAGCTAGATGGTAGAGTTGATTAGAGCAATCGCACATACAGAATGTGATGTTTCAAAACTAAATATTTTACTCAGAGAAGTGAAAAAGGGTCTGATGTAAGGAAAGACCCTTTCCTTAGTGGTGTGTACAATACTGAAATTTAATAGATTAGCAGAAAACACCATTCCTTTGATATGAACTTCATACAGAAGTGCAGAACCTTACCTCAACACTTTTCATGATGAGGGCGGCGAGGTATTGGGTGAGGCTGCCCAGAAAAGCTATGCCCCATCCCTGGAAGTGTTCAAAGCTGGGTTGGAAGGGGCTTTGAGCAGCATGATCTAGGGAAAGACATCTTCATCCATGGCAGGGGGTTGGAACTGGATGATCTTTAAAGTCCTGTCCAACCCAAACCATTCTATGATTCTATGAAAACATTTTTACCTTTCCTTCCACTTTCTTTCTTTAAAATTCTGTACAATGGAAATAAAGTGCAGGATTGCAATTTAAAATTCATCAGGAAAACAAAAATACTTAAACTGAAGAATTTGCTGCCTAAATGGTGACAATGCATACAGGCAACAGTTATACAGAAGTGAAAAAAGCTTAGTCTTCCTCCCTGTAAAGTATTATCTATCAATGCTTAGATCAAATTTAGAGATATGTACTACATCTACGCATAGTAAGTATATTTATAAACTACTTATTTACCTCATTTGAGGAAAAAAAAAATAAAGTTTTACATAAATATTTCTGCAGTATCAGTATACAACTGATCATGACAGTGTTGATGACGATTGGAGGGAGAATAGTCGTAATTGTATTACACAGTTATCTTCATTTTCCTCTGCACACTGCAGAACTAAGCTAAACCAAATATTCAATAATCAAAAGCAACAGAAAACAATTTAGAAATCAGCTGGACACAGAAAAAAAATTAAGCTGCCCAAGCAGCTTAAACACAAAACCCATAGGCTGTCTGGAGGAACAAAAATGATGGATTTCCAGTAATAAAAATATCTAGGGATCTATTGCAAAACCTTTTAAATACAGAACCACAAAATCTGATTTGATTTCATGCTTACAGAACAACAGAGAAGGCTCTGTATTAATGAATGTACATGTTCCTGTTGAGGATGCTAAACTCAGTAGGAAAGGATCACTTACAGATATTTCATTTGGAGTAATACCAATATCTATTTCATTTAATTAAAATATTTTTATAAACCTTGAAAGTCATTAGATACATCTGCTGATATAATGGGTATGTGTATAATGATGTGTATAATGTATGCTGACAATTTATCGCTTTTACATTAGTTGGATTATGGAAGTATAACTTTTTGACTAAACATACAGTTTAAATGGCAATTTTCTCTTTAACATTACAACAATCAGCAGCAGTTTTAATTCACAGAACTCCAAAATACGTTCAGTTAGAATTAAAATGAGCAATGAGTTCTTTTTCTAAAAGGCCTTTCAGTACCATTTATTTTTTTTAACTTTTTTGTTATTTTAATTCTGGGTTAAGTTCTTTTAAAATGGATAGCATATCAGCCGTGTAAGTACAGGATACATACATCCTAAGAGCAGTATGGATGGAGTTCATGTTTCCAGGTCACTATAGAGCTTTCCACTTTTTAGTGTTTTGTAATCAGTACTAGAACTAACCAAAAATTGAAAAATTATGTTAAAAGAACCGGCTTTGAGATCAAAGGTCTCCAGTTCAAATGTGGCTGATGGAAGACCTCAAGCCCATTCCTTACAAGACTGCTAAACCTCCCTCACCAATATTTGCAGCTTCAGGAAAAGGCAATGTCAGGTATTTTAAGATGACACTTTTGCCTCCGCTTTATATTCCTGGATTCTTAAGTGTACCCTATTTCTTTACCCATCTACTTCTCATGCCAAAATATTTTATGCATCTGATATTTTTATGTACTTAACTACAGGGAGCAATTAGAATGCTGGCACTTCCTGGGTATTCACATTTAAAGCTTTTATCACAAGAGAGAAGGAGCATGTCATGTACTCATACGGAACAGAATCATTACCAACAACTGCTATTATTGGCATGTTCCAAATAGGCTCCAAACAAGCTTTTTTTCTTCGTCTTAGCCTCCTGTTGCTCAGCAAGGAAAAGAATCACCAAGCATCTCAGGCAAAATGTATTCACTGATTTATTTATTTATTAATAATAAAAAAAGGCAATAATCCCAGCCCCACTCCTGTCTGGAATTACTCTAGATCAGACTTGTTCTGCTATGAAAAGTGGGTGTGCATGCAGGACATGCAACACAAAGGTAACAGAGGGCTGTGATGCAGTTTTTAATTTCCTGTAGAACTCAATGCATGAGAACAGTAGGTTCAACTGCAGTCTTAAAACAATTTTTTTTTTTTTTAAAAAAAAGGTATTTCTGAAGTCTTTATGCATTTATATTCATCTTAAAGCACCTTTATCACTAGAGAGAAGCTAATATGAAAAGGTTATTTCTTCAAGACCTGTTTAATTGTGTGGCCAAAATTCTCCTGGAAGATATTCAAGCAGAGACTACCTGTACATTTCCCAGCTGGAATTCACCGTACCAACAGATACACCCTTATGACAGAAATCCCCTTCTGAGCAAATGATCTCAGGCTCCAGTGTGGAGATAGGTAGCACTTTTCAGAGGCAATGCAGGTGAATTTCTTTAGGGTGAGACTGAACCCCTCGGGGCTTCCTATCTCACCCTACTCACCTCACATGAACCACGAATGACCGGTAGCTGCTCAGGTGGAGGCAGCTACCACACGTTTAATCAGATGAATCTCATGTTCAGTGACAAACATCTCAAAGAAAGACAGGAGTCCACGAGTCCATTTGGACACAAATTCCCTTTCTTTTAAAGTCAGGATCCCAAAAGCATGTAAAATATATCAAATAGTGTGAGAAATAACAGATGTAAGTTATGAAAAGGAACTAACATTTCATCAAGATTCACAGACTTTGCTAGGCAACACTTCCGAGTACCATACATATGGGATTGACATTATCCACAGATGTAAGCAATGTTCTTATTTATTTCAGAAAATTTTCAATACAGCAAATCAAGGAACCAACAACATCAGAATTCTAACTGAGAAGCAAGAAGATAGCAAAGAGAGATCATTAGGGGAAAAAAGCTAGCCAGGGGGAGCCACGTTAATTTTTATTAAGAATTTAAAAGTGCTTCTCTGTTGCAAAAATCCAATCAATTCCGCAATATTGGACATCCAGCTGCCAGTTTGTAATGCAGCAGTACGTGTGAGGGAGGCACAAAGCTGGGTGTCACCAGCACCTGGCTTTGCAGACGGGTACACAAAAAAAGCTTGGGAAGATTTCCCTATACACAAGTGGAATCAAAGGAGAACATGGTCCAGGGTTTCTGAGGAACAGGGACCCCAGAGAAGAAAAGGAAGCCTGGAATAAAGGAGGAGACACCAAAAGCGCACCTGCTACTACTCAGGCCTTTGAAAGGGCTCCAGAGTGAGAAGGGTTTCTTGGTTTTAGTAAGCTGTTTGCTTTACAGAAAGGAGAAGCCAATTAGCTAAGGGTTGTTATACCAGCCCTGACATGTGATAAATACTGAGAGTCACTGGATTTTTTTTTTTTTTGCTCACTTAAACCTTATGCTGTATTTAACACTGCTTATTGATTTCATTTAGACCAAAATAATTTTATCTTCTGAAGCAGTATTTAAAATAGATCATGCACTGTCAGCTCTTTCGAAGGAAATCTGTAAAAATGATGGAAAAGCACACAGCGCTGTTCAGGATGGACACTAAAGCTGTCCCCTTGCACTTTCAGTCCTTACGTGAGATCAGCAGAGAGGAATGCTGACTGTGACATTCCCAAAACACAACAGCCTGAAGGGTGTTCAGTGTCCGTGCAATGGGGCAAGGTGTAGAGCTTGTATCTGTGGTTTGGTAGTGAAACATTACATAGCGCTCCGCGTTGGCATGGCCTGAAAATGGCATCTTCCATGGAGAAGGCAGCACCCTTTGGGCACCACCTCCCAGGCATTTCCACAGGCAAGGTCTCCTTCTTCAGGTTTCCCGGACTCCAGACAAACATCCCACAGTACTTCAGGAATTCCCACCATGGTGGTTACCAAGGCAGCCGTCAGCAAGCTCAGTGAGACAGGCAACTCAGTGACACCACAGAAAAATAGACTTGCCCACTTGGCACATTTCCCTGCTGCCACAAGCCCCAAAGGTGGTATAGCCATCAAAAGCACAGAGGCTGATCAAGCCCTGCTACGGCACCAAGTGCAGTGAAGTCTTGGGCACCTGGCACACCTTCAGTGGTTACTGACAGCAGGGGAGGCTATAAAACAAAGGGGACTATGAAGCTAGAGGAGAATAACTTGGTGATGTTCTCTCTTCAGTCACTACTGAGTTGATACCCCAGCCTGCTGGTTTGGGGCATTTTGCTCTTTTTCTGACTGCTGCCAGAACAGAAGGAAAATGCTGTTTCTCAGTAAAGGAACGTGGATTACTTGCTGGTATACGATACAGTTGAGTTGAAAATACAGTCTCTCTTTTAAGCAGTCTTACCAGTTGAAAATGCCCATGTTTTCTCTGTCCAACCAAATTTTATGATTATTTTTCAGCGCACTTAGCTCAAAATATATTCACAATGATATATTCAAGCTATACTTTCTGGTTAAAGCTACAGTGAAAAGTATGACACAGCCCAAATACGATACTAAAACCAAAACCTGCACCACAGTGAGGCATTGTTGTGGTTTAACCTGGCCAGCAGCTAAACACCACACAGCCGTTGGCTCACCCTCCCCCCTCCCTCTCTGGGATGGGGGAGAGAAATGGGAAAGTGAAGCCTGTGGGTTGAGATAAAGACAGTTTATTAAGATAGAAAATAATAATAATAATAATAATAATAATAATAATAATAATAGTGTGTACAAAATAAGTGATGCACAATGCAATTGCTCACCACCCACTGACCGATGCCCAGCCCAACCCTGAGAGCCGGCCCCCCACCCTGGCTAGCCACCCCTATATATTGTTCAGCATGACGTCAGATGGTATGGAATACCCCTTTGGCCAGTTTGGGTCAGCTGTCCTGGGGCTGTCCCCTCCCAGTTCTTGCTGCACTCCCAGCCTGCCCGCTGGGAGGACAGAGTGAGGAGCTGAAAAGTCCTTGGCTTAGTGTAAGCACTGCTCTGCAGCAATTAAAACATCAGCATGTTATCAACACTCTTCTCATCCTAATCCAAAACATAGCACCCTACCAGCTACTAGGAGGAAAAATAACTCTGTCCCAACTGAAACCAGGACAGGCATATGCAAAAACGTCCTTGTTCACATGTAATTGAAATGGCAGCGTTCAAACATTTCAGGTATTTGAGATGGCTAGATTTCATGGGGAAACAGGCTAATTTGTGAAAACTAAATACAAATAAACTGAAGTCTGAGCAACTGACAGCTCACATTTGCACACAGGCAGCAAAATGTTCTCCAAGCACATCAGGAAAGCCCTTTTATGTGGGCTCATTTATTATATCAAATAATAAACACAAACACACATAAATCTCTGGGATCCATTCATTTTAGATTTGTTTTCTCCATGAAGTTCTTTCCATCAAAGTCAATGCTTAGAGTTAGGTACAGCTTCTTGAGCAGCTCCCTGTGTTGAGATGGAAATGCATGCCTAGGGCAAGAGCTGGTTGCTTGCGAATCGGTGCCTGGTGTTCTTTGGGCAGCCGCGAGATACCTGAGGTCAGCAGACACATATTGAGCTGGTAGATACGGCACACAGGTTATGTGGAATCCTTAGGAATGGTGACTGAGGAGCAGAAGGGTGACCCCAGAGCACCCAATATGGCCCAGAACTCCTTGATGGTGGCAGGAAAGGCCTGTCCTGCTCCCGCTGGCTGGCCTTGGCAGCTGATACTCCTCAAGAGGTGCTGGGTGCCCCAGGTCCAGGCCACAGCTGGTCTCAGCTGCACCAGCCAGGTCTGCACGGGCATCTTGGTGGTGCTAAGGCACCTCAAACCACGTGGCTCCTCGACAGGAGCCCAACTGCACCCCACTGCTATCACAATATTTCCTCCTGTAGAATATGAGGATTCTGCTTTCTCTTTCAACCCCCAAGCAATCCAAAAGACACAGAAACAAGCACTGTTAAAGTGAATAAACCAACAGTGTGCAAGAGGAAGCCTGCAGACTTTGCAGGGACCAAGCCACAAATGGAAATAAGAGATTTCAGTCATTCACTTTTGCTGCAAGAAACTAAGTGAAGGCCCAGGTTCATGCACAAATAATAGGTGTGGGATATTTTTAAGTGAAATCAGAAATATATCACTTCAGCGCCAGCTGAAATTTCCCAAAAGTCTGCTGATAATGGCCGTAGAGAAAAAAAAATATATATTAAAGTTTTATTTACTTATCAAGGAAGTTCACAAAGGTATGGTTGTTTCCTGTTGACACATGCAAATGTCCTGGAAATTTATTTGATTGACTTCTGAATAAAAGTCAAAGTTTCAAGTCATGCATATGAAAGAAAAAAATCCCATAAATAACCCCTAAATTATATTATATCCTATTTCATTTTTAACAGGAATAAATTTTATTCTCTCACAGTTCATAATTTTTTTCCATATACTTAGGAACTATTAACTGCCTCCATCCATATGGATAAAAGCAAAATTATTACTAGTTTCATCTCCATAATGACTATATGAATACTAATTACCTATTGTTTAGTACTGTTAATTCTATACTGTCTTGTGATTTTCCAGTTTGTTTTATTTTATTACACTTTAGTAATTTATTTTAGAATTGGTTGGGGGTGGGGGGCGTTGTTTTTTTTTTTTTTTCTGCAGGAATATTTTAAGTACTCTCAAATTCTGTGAAACCTAAGGATACTAAAGATGGCAAAAGGTTACTGTTAAGGCTGTAATCTAAATTCTTTCTCTGCTTTTCTATGTGGAAAGTATATTGATGCTCAGGTATAGGAACAATCTGTTGCATACATAAACAGTCTGTTTTTCTAATAGGTTTATGGTACATAGGCTTTCACAGATTTGTGTTAAAAAAATGTATGAAAAATCAAGCAATTTAGAAGAACACCATAAAACAGTCTAGATCAAATCACACAATACAAGTAATTATAGCCAAAAAATAGTTGTACTGAATGGCAATGTAAATTTTCATAGATAAAGTTTTCAAGGAAATGCATCCAGAGGCTTTTACTGAGTAATATTTCAGTGTATCCACCATCCCTTCATAACCAGAACATCTTGCACGCACGTACATTGCTGTTTATTTTGGTACTTCTTGAAAACCTTTCAGTTGAGATCTCACCGGTGGTAGCGATTACAAGAGCTGGACATATTTACAAAGGAGGAGCAAGGCTGGAGGAGACAAATTTAAGTCTTGCTCTGAAAAAAATGAAGACTAATGATCACACTGATGTCTTTCAGAAGAGAATTCATATGGGAACAGCCTGGCTGCCAAGAATACTTTGTTCCTTGTGCTCCAAAATCAGAAACATAGGAAATTTCATTCCATTGGTCAGGAGGAATGTAGCTTGCGTGGTAAGTCATGGCAATAATGGGTAAGATTTTTCTTCAGGGTAACTTGGGCCAACCCCATGAAATGTGGTGAAAAGAGAGACAAGTTTTATTCAACCTTATATGGAATTATGCAGCTGGAATTAAGAGTAGCATAATGCTTACTTGGACTAAATGTCTTCCTGTTTTTGTTTGTTTGTTTGTTTGTTTGGTTTTGACCAATTACCCTATTTTATGGGTCATCTTTTCCAAGTAAAGAACAGCAGCAACACAGACTGCCAGCTACCCTGTGATCAACTAAGCCCCTTCAAAATCAGGATGCATATACGCACCCAGTGCTGATGAAGGTGTCTATCATCTGTGCAGCTTTGCAACATGGAAATATTTAAATCTTTCATGATGCAATTTGTGAAAAGTGTATGGTATCTCAGAAAAGAGGTGTTATGCAGGTTGTTCCTGTTTACGCAGCTTGTTCCTTTCCCCTATTCTTAGCCCACTACATTTAACCAGAATAAGATAACAAAAATAGTCTTGCCCTGCACTGCCCTATTAGGATCTCTTCACTGGTTTTCCTGTTACACTCATATACTTCCACCTATACCCTTGATCATTTGCCTCCTTTTCTTCTGGATCCAAGCCATATCAAAGTGCTTCCCTAAACCCCTCCGCGACACCTTCCCTTTTGGCTACCTTTCCAACATTAACATGGGCTCGTTTTAATATGTGACCCCTGAGGCTTATAAATTTCAACATTAAGAAGTGCAGGAAAGGAGAAATGTTAACATGGCAATCTTTACGTGTAGCACTGATCTTTCAAGCAGTGAAACAAGATTCTGTCTTTCATTTCAACACTGTAGTCAGAATGTAAGCCTTCACACATTCTTTGGGTTCCTGGGCACCACATTTAGTTTGCTAAGTTTCAGTGTCCATGTTCGTGCTGGGGAGTAACAGATAGAAATTTGTCAGAACATTTTAAATGAAATTCCATCAAACCTGGAAGAATACCACCAAGTTATTTGTCTTTTGTTGTTTTGCTTGTTTGTTTGTTTTTAATAATGGAATATAATTTAAATAGATTAACAAATACACACACACACACACACACAAAAAAGACGTTATACTGAAGAAGTCATGAAAAGTCATTTATTATCTGGCTAAAAACACAAAAAAAAATGTTTTACATTACTTCGGTATGCAACTAAACAGGAGGTTGCCTACAAGCAGAGGCTAAGAAAGCTCCTGGAAGAGACTTCAGTCTGAATATGATAGTTATATGGGAGAAACTTTTCTATTTTATTGATCAAAGCAGCACGCTACAGCCTGGTATACACTGCAGCTCTCAGCTCTGTATTTTCCCCTTTCTGCATCATTTTTAGGACAGCAATTCATGATAACTTTGGAAAGCAGAAAGAAACAGAAATTCACAGGGAAATGATGGGAGACCTGACATCAGTTAGGAAAGAAAGTGCATTTGGTAATTTATGCATGACAAGGGGTATTTGAGAGTGACTTCCACCCTGAAAGGACCTGCCTGCTGTAAATCGTAAGCACATTTCATGTTAGCAATAATACTGTTTGAGACGTTTACTAAGGAATGTACAGTCTCCAAAAGCACCATAAAATGAAAATGCCATTACGAAATGCAATAGTTAAGAAAGAGAGAAGAATGTAGTGTGTGTCAAAAAGAAAACTCAAAACCAAGCAATATCCAGTAACATTAACTGCTGTATAAATGACCTCAAGAACAAACACACATCACTACAGGGGATCTTTTACTGATGGACATAAGAACATTTCCATCGATTTATGTAACCTGTAACAATTTATTTTAGCTGTAGAGAAACGTTTCTTAGGCAGGAAAAAGATAAAACTTTGGGAAGCATCCAAAATTACCATACCACTTCTCAATTTGAGAAGAAATATAACAGACCTTCAAACTATTGGATTCAACTGTTTAAATCTATTATAATGCTTTGGTCATCTATTTCATTATTCTCAAAGGTCAACTCACGTGCCTTTCAATTCCTGAAGTAATATATAACTTCCTAAATCTTCTTGCAGCTGAAATTTCAAAGTGTAGATAGGTCAAGTTTTCCTAAGAAAGGTCAGTGTTATATGAGGTTGCTTTATCTTCCAAAAGGAGAAATGTGCCTGAAAATATTGTACAGAGGAGGGTTTTCTTCTAAAAGTGTCACCATATATGCTATGATTTTAGAGTGGTAAATTCAAAATTACCATTTAAGAAAACTTATCAAATTGCTTACAACGCACATTGCTGTAAAAGAACAGGATATGATAACTCATCGCATCCCTCCGGAACGTTATCAAAATAACTTCTTTTGAAGCAGCTCGCATTTTACACGCACCTCTTGCATAACGAATAAACACAGACATAGCGTGAAGATGAGACATGCTACAGAGTCCAGTGCATTTCAGGACTGATGGCAAAAGTAACGCTGCATTTTCAGACATACTGCTGCATCACCTGCATGCAATGCTGTAACCTGCTCTCTGCAGATACTCGTGACAAAAACACTCTAATCTACAAATCACAGCGTATCGCAGCTTAAACAAACTGCATGCTGTGAAGGAACTGTATCTAGTCTGCGTGTTGTTATGTTTTGATTTCTCAGCCTACTAAAACTCACAGAAAAACACCATCAGTCCCATTTACCCATTTGAATTCCCAAAAGAGAACAGTAAACTTAAGATTCTGTTACAGAACTAAGAAAACATCACTTGCATTAGTTATATTAAAATAAATCTCTTAAATAGCAGAGTGATTCTTTTAAATTCAATAATAACCTGTATTTAAAAACTAATATCTGACATTTGAGGTATAAATACAAATGACAATAGCTATTCCTATGTGACACCATTTATAAACAGACCCTTAAATGAGTGAGATCAAAATCTTGGACTGAAGTAAAAATCTAATGTATACAACGTATAACTGAAGCACTTCACACATTTACATTTTTAAAATGTCCTAACCTTTCAGTAAAACACTATGACAAAGATAACCCTAAAACAGACAAAAAAGGGGGCCAGAGGCTGGACTGACAAAGCCACAAGTCACAATCAAAGCCACAAGTCACAAATCAAAGAGAAAAGCTATTTCATGTCCCACAGCGAGAAAGAGAGATAAACATCAGTGGGGCTGAATTTGTCTTCAGAGGGAAGGTGAACTTGGGTCATCCTTGCCAATGACAGCCCAAAGCCTTCCCGACCACAGGACATTCATACTTCTTACTCACTATGTCTTCTTGCTACGTGATGTCTTCATGGCCCAATTTTAAGATGACAAATACTCATTATTAAGTCCACATATTTCATCTACATTGTGCCTCAGGAAGCCTGTTTACGGAAATGATGAATAATTCAGGCAGATGCAGAAATTTTCAATAAACACTGTTGTGCTTTTCCATATTCTTTTCTATTGAAAAAAAAAAAAAAAAAAAAAAAAAGGCCCAGGTTCTTCCTGTGGCTTCAACCAGATAGGATTTGAAAGGCTGCAAGCTCAAGGAAAGTAAATGAAAGGAAGTAAAGCAAGCTATGTCCTCCTTTCTGCTCATCAGGGAAGATGGTTGTTATTCATCTCTGAAATTCAAGAATTTATTTGTTCATTTAGAGTGAAATGTGCTGTTGTGCAGAGGACACAAGGTGGGCCTGGTGCTGGTTCTCTCTGGAGAGAATTTTGCTCCGCATGAATGAAGCGAAAGTGTCATCTTTATCTTACTTGGGCTCGGTTTAGACAAATTCGATTGAGTAAGAGTGTTTATGCTCTGTAGTTTTATATCCCAATGACTTATTAAGCCATAAATCAATAAAAATGTGAGAGTGGATGATCCTCTGGGTTTTTTTCCTTCCCTCCACCTTTAAAGATTACTCTAGAAGAAATAAAAGAAATAGTAACATCATGAGATTTTCTCCCTACTGTCTGCCATTCAGGGGAAAAAAAAAAAAAAAGAAAAGAAGGTCAAGAATAACCTCCCACTTGTGGCTACTGAAGCCATTTGCTCTGTGCTATTTTTATGGGCTACTTGTGAAGCTAGAAGGAAGGCGTGAAAGTGGGGAAGTTCTTTCTGCTCCTCACTGCCAGCAAAACACACATCAATACCGTAACACACTTCTGTATCCCTGCAGCTGCATGAGCTCCCAGAATGGCACTGCCAGAGTGAAATGATCTGGGCAGTTTCCTTAAAGGCTAAGTTGATTATCTGCACCATTAATAAGTCCATATATTGTTTTCAGGAAAAGTCACCAGACTATCCAATGACAAGACTACCAGAGTTGCTGGAAACTTTGCTGATATTTTATTTTATGCAATTCGCATATTATTATTAAGGCATTAAAATGTTTTACAA
Source organism: Heteronetta atricapilla (assembly GCA_011075105.1). Classification (NCBI taxonomy): domain Eukaryota; kingdom Metazoa; phylum Chordata; class Aves; order Anseriformes; family Anatidae; genus Heteronetta; species Heteronetta atricapilla. The sequence goes on from CM021733.1 coordinate 97,956,992, forward strand.
TGCAAGTCATACTGTTGAGAAGTAAAGAATCAGAGACAACTAATTCAGTTGACCTCCAATGCACAAAAATAAATTGCATGTAAGAAGTCAACATCTTAAGAAAAACATGCATGCTAAGGGCAATTAGACTCCAGACAAGCTTAAACAACTGATTTGCATTCTCACCCACACCTTAGGGTTTATTGAAAATACAATATTGCCTAAATTAAAAGAACAGAAGAAGGATAATAAGAGGCAGCTCAAAAAAAAAAAAAAAAAAAAAAAAAAAAAAAAAAAAGTTCTGAATTGTTGCTGTCAGTATGGACCTGTTACCTCTCCAGGGCAATGTGGGAGAGCTGTTCCCTCCTAAAGGCAGTGCTCCAGAGCTTGAACACTGCCAGACCAGGCTCTCAGCATCCAGAATGAAATATGTATCACAGACATCTTAAATGACCACAAGCAACTGGTGTCCAACAATAAATCTGTGTTACTTAGTTTTATGCCTTCCTTTCCTGACTCTGTTTGCAATTTCATTAACAAGACTTAACCTTTACATTTGCTCGAATAAAACTTGTTGTTGCAAAACTAAGCTCAATGTATCAGGCAAATCTAATAGACTCTTCTTTCCTCTGACAAATTTACTTTTTTAAGACAATACTCAAGATGGGGATACAAGGTTAAGAGTGGTGGAAGGACTCTGGGTGGAGAGGGAACAGCTATGAAGGATCATGGGGAGCTACAGATAGAAAGCTCTGGTGCATAGTACTCCTCAAAATATTTGTGCATATATTTATGCATATATTTGACTGTATTTTTGACCTGTTTCATTACCATCAATTTATCTACCTTGTCACACATAGCACTAACAAGTTTGAATGAAGACAACAGGCACTGATTCCCCATGTGAGACGAAAGCCACCTTCTGCGGTATACCTCATACATTTACCAGCAGATACATATTACCACATGCACACACCACATTTACTACCAGAAGTGGAAAGAAAACCTTTTTAGCTGGTAAGAATATATGGTTATAAAACCACAAAATAAATCAGAGGGCTAAGGGCCAACGCCATACTGGAAGCTATTTGTTGTTCGCTTTTCTGAAGTGGCAAGGACAGAGAAATGTGAAAACACGGCAGGAAAATGCATAGCAACTTCTGCGCACAAAGCAAGTAGTTAAGAAATCACAGTGAGAAATGGGTAAGAACAAAGTGACAGCTGCACTCCCCATACCGTTGTGTGCGTGTGTTCTACACACACATTTGCAGCAACACTGATTGAGAAATCTAGCTGCAGTGATTCCCTGCCTCTCATTACAACTGAGTGTGTGCTAAGTGAATAAACTGCTGCTTGACATTTCCTGAAAAAAAAAAAAAAAATGTAATAGGAGCAGTACTTTACTTTAATGAATCATTTTGGCCCCTACAGCAGAAAGTAGCTGTGATGAACTATAATCTCTTTCGGGAAGCATAATTCTATAATGGAGATATATATGGGCTGAAATATGAGAAGTTGTAGTCTCAGGCAGGCCTGCTCTAAAGGAGATTCTGAATCATCCATGCCCACTTCTACTTATATTTGATCATAGCTGTTGACATACTGTATCTGCCATGCATAGATGTATTTCTCTACGAGAGGTAAGAAAGCCATATGGTTCGTGGATGACTATGAATTTTCGCAAAGCAAACTCATCTACATTTAATTTCTTTCTGTAGTTATCCACACAAAACTACCCATTTAGGAAACAGAATACTGTGGACACAGGTGGGACGTTTCGGTCCTTACAACAGAATTTTAAGAACTGAAAATCTCTCTTAAATACAGTCATGATTGATGAGCTCACACTAACTTTCCGCATTAGTGGTTGCCCCCTTTACCACGTGTGGTTAGATAAACTAATTCGCTGTGGTGATGAACTGAAGCATCTAATAGGAATTGTCTTGTTCAGGCAGTAGAACTGAAGCAGCTGTTTTTGTTTGACTGATGCAGTTTGAAAGGGCCCCCTGATGGTACACCTTCGAAAAAACAAGGGTTTATTTCAATGTTCTTTTTATTACCAAAACTACTCATAGGATTATCATCGCTACGCAGGGAAATTGCTTTGGCTACGTGTAATTGCAAGCAGAGAAAAAAAAGTTCCTGCCTATGAAAGGCAGGTATAAAATAATGCTTTACCACCTTTGCTAAGGTACACAAGAACTATCCCAATAATTATTCCAATTTCCATACCTTAGCCAGATAAAGCTCTCAGTCAAGATGAAATGTAGTTAAGGCTGTCCATGAATATTTCCTATCACAACATCCCCTGTCAGACAAAAACCAACTGTACCCTTGGCCAGGAGGCTCCAGGGAGCTGCAGCAGCCACGCTGCAGGTGGGATGCTCCGTGGTGCCCGGGCACAGCGGGACAGGAACACATTTCCCCTACAGATATCGCACCTGCTCACTTACATTAAAGCAACTTCATACTTATTAGAAAGAATTATTAGTTAGCTGTAAGAGTCCTCATCATGCACGATTTCTGTCTCGACTCGACAGCCTTTGGCAGCTTGGCACGGCCAACAACCTCAGCGCTAGCAGCGGCGGGACGTTTCCCCGCGCTTCGCGACCCCCGCCGCCGCTCAGTCACCAGGAGCACCACCGCCGCCGCGGGGCTTCGCCGCCTGCACGGCCAGCACGCGCTCCCCCAGCCCTCCGTCCAGCCGGCCGTCTGCTGGCCGCTTCCTGGAAGCGCTTCCAGCTTGCCTCTAAGGGCACCTGCCGCTTGTGGCGGAAATTGTGGGCAATTTCAGAGGGGCTGCAAGTTCTAGAGAGGTAAGGAGGAGGGACGCCCGGCTTGGCCCCGAGGGCAGGCAGATATACGTGTAACTAGATGCTAACAGCACTTTGCGGTGCTAAGACGAAAAGCTGGAAGTAATCTAAAATAGAATCGAGGAATTTGACAGTCCTAGTTTTTACTTCATGTTTAACCGAACAAGGGCATAATAAATGCGTCCTCCAACCTGGGAATATTGTGTCAGATCACACAGTGTCTGACTACAGCCCTGAGAATTAAATCTCCAACGCACAATAGCACTGTAATTCATGAAAGTATTAAATACAACCCGAGTCCGTTTTAACCACATGCCGGGGGTTTCAAAAGCATATAAAAATGATGGGGGGAAGGGGGGGTGTAACGGGGACACAACACACAACCTTTCCAATAGCAAGGATAAAATCGGGTTAGCCCTGTAAAAGCAGCTGCGTGCAGCACAACGAAAACTTGCGATTCCGAAAGGAAACGCTCCGCCGAAGCCACCCGGGAATGGCTTTTGGAGCCGTAACTGCTGGGCTGAAGCGCGGCAGCGCCAAACTTTTACTCGTCCCGCTTTACCTGCTCTGCCGGGGGAGCCGCGGCGGTGGGCTGAAGCCCCCCACGGCCGGGGTGAGGGGCTGGCGGCCCTCCTGGGGGCTCCGTGACAGAATTTGGGGGAGGTCTGGGAGTATTGACAGGGAAAGGATTGGGAGCATCGCCCGGAAGGGGGCTGGGAGCATCACCGGGGGGGTTTGGGGGCATCACCGGGGGGGTTGGGGGCATCACCGGGGGGGGTTGTGAACATGACTCGGGAGGGATTTGGGAGCGTTGTTGGGGAAAGGTTTGGGAACATCACCAGGAAGGATTCGGGAGCATCACCCGAGAGAGATTTGGGAGCATCACCCGGGAAGGGTCTGGCAGCATCACCGGGAGGGATTTGGGAGCATCACCCAAGAAAGGTTTGGGAGCATCACCCGGGGAAGGTTTGGGAGCATCACCTGGGAAAGGGCTGGGAGCATCATCCCGGAAGGTTTGGGAACCTCACCCCTCTCCGCACACCCGCCGACCCCTCGTGCCCTCTCCTCGAGACCCTCCCGACAGCAGACACCCCCGGCCGCCCACCCCCTGAACCTGGGGGTGCTCTGAGGCCGTGAGCCCCCGGCACCGACACCCCCGCGTCCCCCCAGATTTCAGCGGCGCTGTCCTGGCGGCACCATGCCCTCGCCCCCCGTGCCCCGTCCCGATGCCCTCAGCCCTGGGGGCAGCCCCCTGCCCTCCCACTCCCCCCCCCCGTCCCCGTACCTTTCTCAGCGCTGACATTCTAGTGCATTATTACCGGGGCAGGGGCGGGCTGGGCGCGGGGCTGCCGCCTCGGTGCGGGTGCGGGTGCGGGAGGAGGAGGACGAGGAGGAGGAGGAGGAGGAGGACGAGGAGGAGGAGCAGCACCGCGCACCCAGCAGCGCCCCGCCGGGCCCCCCCCTCCCCATGCGCGCCCCCGCGGCTGTGTGCGCGCGGCCGCGCGCCCCCTGCCGGGGCCCGCGGGGAGGGTGGAGGGCCCGCCCCCCAACCCTCCGCCCGCCAATAGAAAGGCGCAGAGCTGCTGATGGACGGGCCGAGGCGGGGAACGGGAGGGCGGGGCCGCCGGCCGAGCGGAGGGGCCATGGCCCTGGGCTGGAGGGAAGGTGAGGCGGCGGCGGGGTGCGTAATGGCGGCTAACGGCCGGCAACGGTCCGTAACGGTCCGTAACGGTCGCTGGGGGTGGGTAACGGGCCGGGAGCTCTCCACAAGGGAGCCGTCCCCGCTCTGCCAGCGGGTATGGGAGCTGGGAGCGCGGTAGGGTCCGTGCTGTGAGCTCCTGGGCTCAGCACCACCGCCCTTTATTGAACTTTGGAATACATATTTCTAAGTTTAGTAAGCTCGCATCGCTCCCAGGCTGCTGGCGCGGTTCTGCCTTGGCTGTGGGGCTGGGAGTGCGGGGGGTTGGAACAAGGCTGAGCGGCCCGAGCCCATCTGCAGCCTGCTCGGTGCGTGTTCGTGCCCTGCGAGGCTCGTCGCCTCGTTTCCCCCTGTGCGAGGGGGGAAATAGGGGAGCCCGGGGGCACCCTGTGCCCCTAGGGGTCAGTGGGGCCGGGCTGCGGGAGCTTGCTGCCTGCCTGCCGCTTGGGGCAGCTCTGGAGGAGGTGCAAAGCCGGGGAAGTGATCGCTGCTTTGGGTACAGGCGCTGCCAGGCGTGGTGGTGGCGGTGGGGTGACTGCCTGCCTGCCTGCTGTCTGTCCCTAAGGAAAGAGCTGCACACTGCTGTCCGGTGGGAGAGAGTAAGTTAGGAAGAGTGAGCGTGTAAGTAAATGTGGGACTCTAGGGCCGAGAGCAAGGAAAGCAAATGCCAAAGGGCTCCAGCTTCTTAAAGATTAAATAAAGAGCTGCTTGTTTCCCTAAGGTGGATGAAAAAGCTAAACCGATCGTGCTGAGCGACTGCCTTTAAAGTTAGGAACTGCTCCTGTCCTCTTCAGCCTCTAAAGGATGCTGGTTTGAGATTGGGAATAAAATGCAGCAAGGAATAGAAGGATGATGGGATGCCGTGTGGTCACCTGGGGTGAAACAACAAAGTTGGAAGAGTCTACAACTTTATCTGCACAGGCTCGGCACCTGACAGCATGTATGGGAGCTGATGACTTGCTATTCTGTAAAACTATATGCCTTTAAGGGAAAAAAGTGTCTCAGAAAAGAAAAGGTTTATTTGCATCTCCCTAAGGTCTCTTTTGGTCCTGTGTATATAGATTCTGTGTTTTGTGTTTTTTTTTTTTTTTTTTTTGTCTGTATTACAAATGAACACTTGAAGACAGAATGAAAGGGGAGGTTGACAGCTTGTAGGCAGTGGTATTGTCATTGCAGAGAATCTAAATTTCTTGCACATACCTACACTGCTGGCGTACTAAGTAAGATATACATAGGGTTGACTTTGCCAACAGTGGATTGGACAGGCCTCACTGAGAAAGTGAAATGCATTTGAGTTTTGTATGTGTTTTTCAATTGTCTTTCAGTCACATATACCAATGATGCAGGGCTAGATGAACCAGCATTTCTCATTGTATGCATTATTGACAGAATGATTATCCTCACTGCACTGATGAATTTGGAGTTCATAGCTGTTAAACATCGTCAGCTACTTCTTCAAAGCAGCTTTCATTGCTCTTGAAAGGTTGTGTGGTTCCAAAGTTACGCTGTCATACAGGCTAATAGGGTGCTTGCTCTTCCAGCTGTGGGAGGGCAGACTTAAGGTATGGGTGTAGGTGTCATACACATCACTGACCTTCACTGCGGAGAAGCACTACAAAACTTACCATGCTGTAAGAAGTGATACTACAGGAGGCTTCCTGTCTGAGATTTGGGTAGTTACAAGAACAGTAATGCTAACAAAAGACTTTTTGAACAGTGAGAATAATGCGTTGAGTAATGCTATCTCTGCCTTTTTGTGATGAGATGAGTCTTAGGTTTGTGGCGGGAAGCTCATAACTTTATAGGGATTGAAATGAGATGGAGAGATGTTTGTTTGGTTTGTAATGGGGTTTTATGGTGTGTTGTTGTTTTTTTCCCAGTTTTGTGGGTGTGGTTTATTTTGGATTTTTTCCTCATATTCTTTTGAAATGATACTTTGGAGCATTTCTTCTCTACGTTGCAGAATGGTCCATGAGAGAGAGACATGATTCTGTGTGAAGATGTTAAGATACTTTTTTTAGGATCAGGTATATGTACTTGTGTTATTTGGTAAAAGTGGGGAAAGGGAGTCGCTTCTGGGCCTGGTGTTTTTATTTTATTTTGTTTTTTGTTTTCTAAACAATCAATATGTGATGCTTTTCATTCCACAAAACTAGCCTTTAAGCTGTTAATTAGCAGTTTCCAACTGTCTAGAAAGGTAGTCTTTGGAATATCTTAGAGCAATCTTCAGAAAGTCAAGGTTGTCATTTCCAGTAGGCAGTGTATAATTTCTCATTTTTCTGGTTGTCTTTAGTTCAAAAGGTTGAAATCAATGTGTCTAGAAATGTGCACTTCTATCGAGGGTTGCTTAATGGCTTATATTAAAGTACCTTTTGTAACTAATAAGAAAAGAAAAATTCTCTCTCATTGAATCTTCCAGCACTTGGTAATGATGGGCTATTTAATGAGATATTGATTTGTTATATGTATGTGGGGACATTTGCGGAAATTGTTGATTCTTATGTCACGATCAAGTAGTCACAGCAAAAAGGGTGTATTTACTCCCAGAGGAAGGTGATGTAGAGATGCAGTTGTACTTACACTTTATATAAGGGTTTATGCCCAGTGATACTAACCCTGATAGTTTTGTGGTTGTTTTGTAAGTACTTGTATTTGGGGTATCTACTTTCTTACAAGCAGAGAGAGCAAGCTTGCTTTAAAATTTCCAGATTTTTTCTTCCTCTTCAGCAATCTAAACCCCGAATTGCTTTTTTTTCACTAGTTTTCAGCTATTCTTACAGCAGTGCTTCAGGCCATTATTGTACTGCTGATCTGTTTTCCATGTTACCTGCAGCATCTACTGTAGGATCACTTGATGATGCCAAGAGTGTTTCTCTATTAGAACGGAACAAGGGTCTGACCAGATTTAGTAAAAACTTACTGTAGTTGCTCACAAGGAAAAGACTACTGCTTTAACTTCAACCAGCATGTGTGTGCTACAGTGTGCTCGCTTCAGGCCATATATTCTTTGCATCTCTAAAGCAGGGAAAGAGGTTTTTTTAGTTGAAATGGTCTAGTTGAAGTGAGGTTTAAACTTCCTGAAATTTAGAAAGTTTACATAATTGCTGGTAGGGCTGGTTTGGTGGCCAGTGATGTTGAAATGCACAGTTTGGGTGATTCATGTTTTTTCCTCAACTCTTCCTGCCCTTCCCCACTCTCCATCTACTGCTTGAGGAGAGAGGGTAAAAAAAGCCTACTACTGCCAGGATTTATGCTTGGCCCAACTTTGAGTAGCAAGAGTTACTATCATTTGTAATCAGCAAAGTTGAGCTTCTTTCTTAAGAATGGGTATGAGATCTCTAGCTGTTTTGAGTAGAGGTCTGTTTGGTTGTGCAGCGTGGGCAACATATTGTGAAAGACGCCTGGAAGCACAGGTAGCAAGCATGGACTGGTACAGTGGTGAAGAAGCTTCGTTTTCCCAGGACTGTAGTAAGAATACCCAGCTTAACAGGGCTTCACCATGAGGCACACAGCGTCCTTATGAACAGCTGAAACAAAATCCTGATGTTCTCATTGTGATGGCTGTGTGTCTTACTATCTGCATCCTGTGTCATGTCAAGTTTGTTAGATGTCTGGGAGCCTGCAGTCGCGACTGAGGTGGCCTACTGAGAGATCTCTAAAGCCTTTGTTGAGACAGGATGGCACGATCTATTAGTCAGATTTGTATTGAACTACACAGTCATGTAGAACTCGCTGACAGATGTAACACCAGTCTTACTGATTTGAAGCTGCGATGTGACACAGGGATCATGCTTAGTGAAGCTGAATCAGTTTCATCTTAGCTAAGAAGACAAAATAAATGTCTGCTTTCTGTAGTGAGTATCTTACTGTTTTGTATCTACAATTGCAATGAACTGTGTTGGTCTGGGTGCCCAGAGGTCAATCTTTGGTAAATCACTTGCATGTTGTGACTTACTGCTTAATTCAGCTGAATACAGAAGTGCGGGATATTCAGTCGCTTCTATATTTTTTTTCCTTTCCTTCCTTTCTCCTCAAATGACTTGTGTTAAGCCGTATACTTAAATAAGTTGCTCTCGTTCAAGAGTTGCCTGAAAGAAAGAGAGAATGATAAATTACTGAAGTTTTGGGTAGCAGTGATTTTTCCATGTATAATAAAACGTAGTGCTAAGTGAAAAGATAAATGGAGACACTTTTTTATGGACTGCTATGTTACAGCACAACGCTGGAAGTTCTTTAAACTATGTAGCTATTGAACTGTAGTAAAGAATAGGACAAGCAAAATCTAAGCAATTAGTATCTAGTTTTAATGTCTAATGGGACATGGAATGCTAATGGATGCTGTTTTGGAGACAGTAACAACTGAGGGCTTGAGACAGACCTTAAGATGGTGAAGTTAGTATTACACAGTAGATTAAAAGTGACAACATCTGAGCTTCTCATGATGCTCCCCATGGCGTTATGGTTAACAACTGTGCTGAGATGCAGGCAGCTGACATCTAGCAGCTCAAGCACAGACTTCATGTGACCTTGAATACAAGTCAATTCTGTTTGATACCCAAGCAATGTGTCCTCTTTTTCCACCTAAATAAGTTATAATAGCTTTATTAAGAGTAAAGTTACCTGCTATATGGAATGTCAGTGGGATACATTGTAAAACTGGAGGAGAGGACTTTTCCCACCTTGTGTGGACATTCAGCAAAAAATGTATGTTTTTCACTTTAAGCTGTCACTCATTTTTTAGCTAGGGTAGTAGAACTGAAAGATTATATACAGAGAGGTGATTAAGCAGTAGAAAAAACTGAAGTGAACTATTTAGTGCCTCTACTTTTTGAAGGGTCTCCAGAGTCTTTTGGGATAAGCTGTATGTATTCAGACACAAGTTGATCTCATTGTGGGTGTATAAAATTATTTCTTCCAATCCTTCAGATGAGGTAGTCCTAGTGGTTTTTTTTCTGGCTTTAAGGTACTAAGTGAATTCAACACTGAAATTTGAAGCTGAAAAACTATTTGACAAATTCATCAAGAAAGAATTTCAGCAAGTAAGAGTTTTTAAGAAACAAGGACTTTCTCGGATTAAAAAGGGAGAATTAATATGTAGAGCTATTGATTTGTAGATAGATGTAGTTAAGTCTGAATTACGAGAGCAGAAAGTGCTATGGATGATCTGCAGGATGGCACGTGCTTTGACCAAGCACAAGATCTTCTAAGATCTGTTGGCCTGTGCTGAGGCCTGCAAGGGCCTCTTTTACAAGATTGTCTGCTTTAGCCTGAATTTTCTGCAGCAGCACTTTTAGACCTTGCTTTTATCCTATTTTGTCCTTTAGCTGCCCTCATAAGAACCTGTTACTGTAGGTTACTGTACAGGATGAGGGCTGTTTATAGACAGAACATAAAGTGAGAAACTGTAAAATTGAAAGCTTCCCATTTCTAAATAAGTATCGCTGTACTGTGACTGCAGCCAAAATTCTGTATATCTCGCACCCCTTTTTTCTGTGGAAAGATCAGGTTGGTTACCTCACACCAGTGTTTTGCTTTGGCTTACACACATTTTGTCAGTGGTGGAATAGAAGTATGTCAGGCTTGGCGAAGCTGACCTCACTGGTAGCAAGAAAACTGTAACTTTTGTCCAACTCAGGAGGAAGAAAAGAAAAGAGCATCCCTTAAGTATGGCATAGACCCTTATGGCATGGGCATCTAGGCTTTACAGGGTGTAATTCTGTGTTGCCGCATTCTCTTTCCTTGTATCTCTGTGCAGCTTGAACTCTTGAAAATGGGAAAGTTGTACAGAAATAAGGGGGTGTCAGGGAGTGATACCCTGTTAGGCTGCCGCAGTAGGTTTTGTTCTAGTTAATGCCTCCCTTTCTTTTTTTTTTTTTTTTTTTTCAATCTGTTGGTATTTACTGAACTGGTGTCCCAAGTCATGAAATGTCATCTACAGTTATCTTGACTGAAAGATTTGTTGGAATTCAATGGCTAAATAGCTAGGTTGTCCCCAGGGCTAGAACTTGTCTGTGTTCACACACATTACACTTAGTCCAGACCTCTGGTCTCTGCTGTTTCCAGTGGTGGTTCTGGTGTCTTAGAGATTTCAGCTGTCCCCTCTTTGATCTGCGTGTGAGGTTTTTGGCTTCAGAAAGAAGGATGATTTGGGATTTTGTTTTTGTCTGGAAGCAATGCATATCTGGCTAGCCTTGTATTATGAAGCTCAGGTCAAGGTTAACAAATCTAATTCTCAGATGTGCAGGTATTGATTTCCACAAGGCCTGGGCAACCTGATCTAATGGGTGGTGTTCCTGCCCATGGCAGGACATAAAGAACTAGGTAACCTTTATGGTCCTTCCCAATCCAAGCCCTTCTGTGCCTCTGATAGATAAGAGGGTATGTATTTAGTACAGCTTTCTTTGTACTGAAAACATTTTGGCTTTTGGATGCCCAGTGGCTAGCCAGCTGAATCATTGTCTGGTATAAACACCAGCTCCTGGGGGCTGGGGGGGGGTCTGACTTGTAATCTGAGTATGATGCCTTGCACATGTCTATTACTCGGTGTTGTAACTGCAAACTGAATTTTGTTCCTGGTGTCTGCAGTGTAAACCAGGTGCTTCTTGTTGTTTTGAGACTTGCACTGATTCTTGTGTCACGGCTCTGTATGTCAGGCCAAACAAATACAAGGTTCATCAGCTTGGCCAGCTGAGCAACTCCTTCAGAAATAATCTAGAAGACCTAAAACATGAAACTCCATCTTGCATGATTGAAGGGGAAGTAAGCTTTGTAAAAAATGGCTTAAGGGGATGAAGAACAGCTGTTAGACAGAAGTACTCATCAGTTTTCCACCTGCTGGCTGGTAAAAATGTCAGTCTGGCTAACGTTTTCTGTATGCAGTGGTCTCTTAAAACACTTTTCCACCCTGAGTCTTACTGAAATCCAAATATGTTAACTTTTTTTTTTTTCCTTCTCCACGTGGTGTCCTTGAGTGTCACTGGTCAAGAGTAGACTATCTAGCTGTGGTTAGGAAGAGCAGGGTATCCATGTAATGAGATTGTTGAACTTAGGGCTGGACAAGGCCCTAAGCAAGCTGCTATAGCTCACTGCTTTGAGCATTGGGGTTAGGCTGGATGATGGCTGGAGGTCTCATCCATTCTGTGACCATTCTGTAAAGTGAATGTCCAATAACAGCCTTCATAGGAGATGTCAGATACTTACATAACAAAAGAGACTTAAAGGATATGAATTCTCTTGAGTATTAGAGAGTAACTGTGTGCTGATTGTTCAGGTGAAATGTATGTTTTAATGAAGCCTCATCTATAGTTCCGTGTGTGGATTATCACTGTCAGCTCTTTCCATCCTCTTCTGTCCTGCTGCACTCATATCTTCTCAGCATTAGCAGAAATAACGTGTTGAAACATCTTCCACATAGCTGGCTTCAGGAGAAATTCCCGGTCCCCTAGTTGCATAGCACTCCTGTCTGTAGGAGAGAGAGATCAAGTAGGGCAAGTCGCAAGCCTCTCGGAGCTCTGTGTTCAGCACTCCTGATGCTGTTTATTTTATTCTTGCTGTCCAACTTGCATTTGAGTAGGCAGCAGGCAACCAGTTGAGGCACGCGGCGGGGGTGCTTACAGTACACGTGGCAAGTAGCCAGAAGTACGTGGCAAGCATTCTCCACACAAATGCTTTTTGAGGACAGCGTCCTCCTACGCTCAGCCGGACAGGAATGCTTCTGCTGTAGATCAGAACTTTTATTTGTTTAGTTATTCATCCTGCTTTTGTTACAGCCTGTAGTGTTAACCGAGCTTTCAGTCATGCTGTCAGCTCCCAGGGGAACCGTCATAAATCTGCAGTGCTGCTCCTGTCTTGGCACTTGTGGGCAGTTTGCACGTGTGCGTAAAACAAGAAACTTAATGGTGTCAGTTCAATACTCAAATACCAAACAATGCATTTATTTGAAGGAAGGCTTTCCAGTCTTAGACAGCTGTGGTGAAAAGTTCCTGAATGTTCACAATTTGTACCTCTATCCAATATATATTCGGTGCTCTCTTTCTTGGAATTCCTGTTTTGCTTCTGTTATGTCAAACTGTAGACACCTGGTGCTTTTTTTTGTTTGTTTATTTTCTGATGTACTTGTACTTCACTGTTCATACACACCAGTTGTCAAGAATTAGCTGTGGAAGCAGTTTGGTACCTGTTGTGAGTTCTACTTTCTGAAAATACTGGTGGCTTTTCATCACTGAGGAATTCCTAGAAAAATGTATCTTTGGGTGTTGCTTCAGCATCATTATGCAGTAGGAAAATCTAGTGCTTTAAGGTAAAGGGTGGGTGTTTTGGTAGCATTGCATAGCTTTGTCTGGAAAGAAAATAATTTTATTTCAGTTCAGAAGTCTAAATAGAAATCCAGTTCAGAAGACAGCACTAGAGAATGTATGGTTTTTTTAATATATATGTTTGTAGGTCTATCAGAATTGAAGTTTTCTGCTGAAATACACCAACTGCTATCTTCGTTTTGTGACTGCAGCTCTCTATATCAAATACGCAAGGCCACATTGGTTTTTGCTTTCTTTGAAGCCTTGTACTTCGCTGTAAAATGACTTAGGAACTTCCCTCACAGCTTTATTACCAGCCTGTGTTTAAATACAGTTATACTTGGAATGAAAATGCAGTGACGGTCTTCCACGGTTGGCTTCTTAAACTGGTATCTGCCACTACCATAAGTCACGTTGTGCTTCCTTTTCTTTAAGTGGAAAACTTGATGTCAGTGGGATTTCTGTGAGGAAATGAGGGAAAATCTGATGTTTTAAGTGTTGTGTATATGCATTTCTACTTACTGCTCTTAAATGTAACTGTGCCTTAGGTACTGTTGGTGGGCACTATGTGTAAACCAAGTTTAGGATCTTGGTTACTTTACTGATATCATTGTGTTTTTTACTGTTAAAAAAAAAAAAACTATGCATATGCAGGGGGTATAACTCAGCTTTTTAAGAATGTCTGCCTTGTACACTGTTAGTCGGTCTAATGAAAGTCAGCCTAGCTACTGCTGTTTGTGCCACGTCTCCTTTTTGCTGGCTCTGATGTCAGAGACCTGTTCTAGATTGTTCTTGGTCTAAGTCTATCAGATAGTGGATTTAATTAATCTAGTTGTTTTTTTGTAATAGCTTTACCGTTATGTTTGGAAAACTTTGCTTTCCCTAGTGAGTTTCATAAACAAGACTTTTTTCAGTTTCCTTTTAACAAATACAGGGTGCAGAGCAATCACGTACACCTGAGCTTTGGCGTAATTCTTTTTTTGCATGTCAGTAACTCTGTGTTCATCCTAGATCACTCCAGGATTCCTCACAAGGTTAAATGCAATCTTTGGGAGTCAGGTCTAGCTTTTTTTTGTTCACTGTAGGAGTTAGACTTCAATGCAAGTGACTTTCCTAACTACTTTATTTTGACCTGATAGTTTTTCAGCTTTCTTTTAATAAACTTCTAGGTGCTCATCAATGCATTTAGTTTGGAAATTCTTATTCACTATTAGTTTCTAATAATTTTGTGACATGGTCTTATGCAACCTTATCCTTGAGCTATGTAACACTTCTCACCATTTCATACTTAAAGTTCTTTTGGCATTTGTTTGCTTATATTAAACAGCCAAAGCTCTCCTTATTCTTCCATGTCTTGCTGGTTGTTGTAGAAACTCTTCCGTTTGTTCTGGTTTGAGCTAGCTTGTGTGTGGCAGACATAAGGCTATGTAGTGTATCCAGCAAGGTCTTTCTAGATTCATATTTTAATGTTGTACATTTTCCTGTCTCAGATGAAAAAAATATTTTGCCCGGCAGAGTCTTGGATCACACTGTCACTGTATGTGACTTTAATGACGGTAGTGGCTGGGTCTCTCCCATAATTGATAGTACACACAGGTTTTCTTCTGTAGTCATTTCCAGTTTATTAATCTCCACTTAGGAATTTTTGCTTGTCTTACTAAGCGTGAAGGGCCCCCCACACCAACAAAAAATATAGTCCTTATGGCTTCATTTTTCTCTTTTATCTTTATAACCTTGTTAACAGAGCCAGTGTTGGTCTAGCTTAGTCCTTCCATGCAGGAAAGGAGCAGAGACCCTCTTCAAACCCTTAGAATTTGGTCCGAATCCTTCTGTTAATGTTCACTGTGCAGTGCCTCCTTTTCACCATATCTGTAATATTGTGAAGTTCCTCTTACTACAGGTAGAACTATATGTTCAGTCCATATGACAACCTTGGTGCAGCATGCACAGCTGTGACCCCACCACCACGTGCACCTGTGAGCACATGCAGTATGAGGTCTGGCAAGCCCAGGTAGATTTGAAATGCGAAGTCACCTTTAGCTGATGATTACAGAAAGAGTAACATTTTCCTTGTCTGCAGTATCTTGGTTTCAACAGCATACACAGAGGCATTATAAAAAAAAAAAAGGGGGGGGGGATCTACCTGTTATCATTGCTGAAGTCCCGTCACCTTCCTAGAAGGGAAAGAGCACAAGAAATGTGGTAGAAACATCTTTGCAGTTTTATTTGTGCTCCTGTTTGGGTTGTGAAGACATCAAATGGACAAGTCTTCCCACACGCTATACTGAACTAAAATTATAACTTTGCTGTGATGACACAGAACCCCAAAATGTGGGGGTTCCTGGGCCATGTTCATCAAAGGTAGAGGCTTAGAGCTTCCCCCTGTTGTCACTCTGTGGCCAGATGTTCAGAACCATGTCTACCTTTACTAATGTATAACTATGGGGATATTTTTCCGCACACCGCAGAATACATTCCCTGTACAACTCGGAAAAACTGAAAGCATCTTATTGTTTGCATCCTACTGAAAATTAGAGCTGTCCAGAGACAGTTATACATGAATACATTCAAGAATGCCCTCCAAAAACTTAGAAAACATTAAACCTTCTGATGCCTTGCACATCAGCATTGTATGTAAGAGTGGCAACTTGCTGTTGTTCAGACTCCAAATACCTCATTCTTCATCTTCCTGTATTTTTATAGTCAACTCATGAGGGGTTCTAAAACCACATCTCCAAATTGCTTGTGATTGTTCAGAAACAAGTCTGCTACCAAGGATGGAAATGCATTCCTGGATTGGTCTCTTGAAAGAGCGCAATGATCTGTGGTTCTTCCCTCTGTTATATTGACCGGAAAACAACCCAATAAATATCTGCACGTGCTTAGCAGTGCTACTGGCACGCTGAGAGCGAGTATTATTCCATTTTGGAGCTCTGCATAGTTAGACATATCTCTGATTGCAGATGTTTTTCTTGAATTTTCTTAAATTGCCTATCTCCCTTTAAGAGGTAGTTATTTTTAAGGGTCTGAGCAGTTTATAGCCGGTTTGCAGATCTCTGATGCTGCATAGTACCAACAACTCCAGGTTAAGGAGGGTTTTGAATGCGGGAGAAAAGCTCTGTAGCACCTGGAAAGACAAGACTCCTTTGGTTAAGCCAGTACTCATTGATACTGCAGGACTTTTATTTATTTATTTATTTATTGCAGCGATAAAACCCTGCAGAAAGTGTATCCTCTATCAGCTCAAAAATGTTTTTATTAGCTTAGCTCTGAGATACAAAGAAGCAAAGCAGATTGCTTCTTTGGAATGTATAAAGCTGATGAGCATGGCAGGATAGGTATTCCTCAGAGCCTAATTTCCTTGCTCATTGATACACAGGACAGACTTGATCAAAAAGGTTTGGACTGCAGGCAGGTTTCTTTGTTTTTCCCAGGCAAGAATATATTTAGGATTCCGAATATCTCAGATTAAATTAGTCTTTTTTTTTTTTTTCAGCTGCTCTAGTGATACCACCTTTTTATTTTCCCAACTAAGGCGTACTGCTGGGGTGCATTCCTTCCTGCTGCGTTCAAATGGCCCCAGAGGTGTTCAAGGCCAGGCTGGATGGGGCTTGGAGCAACCTGGTCTGTTGGGAGGTGTCCATGCCCATGGCACAGGGGCTGGAACTGGGTGCTCTTTAAGGTCCCTTCCAAACTAACCCATTCTGTGGTTCTGTGTCTAGTTCCAGACAGAAGACTTGTCATGCCCTGCATTGCTGCTGTCCATTTCCATTCTGTTGTGGTTACTGGGACTTACCACTCCCCTGTGGAGGTGCCTCACAGTACTGCAAAGCTGCTGCCAGGTGTGAAAATACTGCAAAGAGCTCCCCTGCTTTGCACCCAGCTTCTTCTTCCTGTGTTTGTGCTGAAAGCCAGTAAGATTGGATACTGCTCGTGTTGGCAGCTAAACCACATCTTTGCTGAAGTAAATCCATTTGCTGTTAATGATCTAGATACATGTTTCACAAAAATCTCTCTAACATAGAGATAACGCTTCTGTAATATTTGTACCCTCCAAAGGCAAGTGGTGTTCAGCTTGCTTTCCCAAACGTAGGTATTACAGATGAGGAGAACCCATGAGAATAAGAACATCTTAAAACTGATCTCGTATTGCTTTCTGTAGCAATGCTAACGTGCATTTGAGTATAGGCATTCATTTTTAAAATGAAAGAAGAGGGCGTTTGAACGGATGACTAGAAAAATCCAATTTTAAGGTGGGGAGCATAACCTCCACTGTAGCTATTAGGAAGTTGGTTCTTTTCAGCAGATTTGGAGAAAGCATATTTCCATATATAGCTTCATCAATATCTCAATGAGCATTTGCTTTGGGAGAACAGCTTCCTCAGTACAAGTGCTTGAATGTTAATTTGGTAACAGCACTTCTGAATATGAGTAAAACGTTGCAGTGTTAGTAGCTGTACTTAGGGAGAGGATCCAGAATAAACCTCTCAGATAACTTGCTTTAGTCAGAGATCTGCAAAGACCAGTGAACTTCTCCTTACTGCAGTTTATTTCTGTCTACTTTCTCTAAATTTCCTGTAAGGCCAGTCTATGTGGGTTTTGTCTTTCTAACTGTAGAACATCTAGGCAAGGAAACATTATTAAAATAAAATGCATGTTAAATTGTTGAAATCTTTCTTTCTGGGAACAATAGTTTTAACACTTAGCTTGCAAAATGGATTGTGCTTTCTTGAAGGGGACATCGCTGGTTGCTTGTCACAGGATTTTTCATGTCACTTTATGATGGATAAGTGTAGAAAAAATGAATTCAAGCACCATAGGCAAAGCTTTCTGCACAAGTACCTCTTCAGGCTTAACTCTTTTCTTAGGTCTTTTGATGCAATCAATGATTATTCAAGAGATGGGGTCCAAGCTAAGAGTTAATGATTATGTATAAGCTAGTAGGAGCTCAGAAAAGGTTGAACAAGGTGTTCTCCCCAGTAGCTATTCATTTACGAGACCGTTGAAACATCACCAAAGTGCATGTGGGGAGATGGCAGGAAGATGAAGCTTTTCTCTCTAGGACTGGTGGTTCAAGGATGCAAGGATGTCCCACCTCGGTGAAGATGGTTCCTTAGCTGTGGAGGAAAGCCATTTATTGAAGAGACTTATCTGATGATAGTACACTTCTCTGTAAGCTGCAATCTCCATGCAGGATTACTTTAACAATCTGCACCAAGTCATTTGTATGGTGTCTTTACACTTTCTGTTAAAGTTAAAATTGGAGTCAAGGTTACGTGTTTTCCTCCAGATGTCTCTTCCCTCCTCCTCACCTCCCTCCCATCCTGCAATATCTGGTTGACCATGTAGAATTTATGAAACAAAGGATGTTCTGCAATAGACAAGCATTTTTAATGGCACTTTATAATTTTATAGAACATGTTTCAGTCAATTGAAGCAACATGCATGTATTCATATAAAGATGATAATTTTGTTCATGACTAGATTATTTACATATATATCTTTTTTTTTCTTTTTACTCAAATGCAAGGATCATTTGATTAAGTAGTAGCAGATTGCAGGTGTCATGAGAAGGTGGCCCATAAGAGGAAGAGGCGTATAAGAATACTGCTACTTCTGTGCAAATAATTGGGTTACCATGTGTTCTGCTACTGTCTAATTTTAGTTTTTTCATGTGATTAGGCAGTTGTAGCTTACTGATTTTAATGAGCGATTCAATTGCAATGCCAGAAAAGACCTGTGGTTCTAGCAGCCTTGTAACACTTGTGTAGGAAGATGCTTGTTTTTAAAAGAAATTTTAAAATTAATGTGTTTAGCCTGCAAATGTACCATGTCAATTTATTGCCAAAATCTAGTCAAATGTATGTCATGTCACTAGTGAACCCTGGGGTTTTAAAGCTGGTTTATTCTCATGCAGTTTAGGACTTATATATTAATTTTGATTTTATTACATAGGAGAGATAGGGACTACTGAAGACAGACTTGCATTGAATATGAGGAAAACTTTGTGTCAATTAGTTTTCTAATTTTTATTTTGTAATGTCTTCAACAACCTTTAAATCACTGATTTTTTTCTTCTATTTGAAAATGTTTTATTCCCACACAGTGTTCATAAGGAATGTACTGAAACGTCTCTATCCTGAAACTTCATCATCCCTCGTGCATACTTCGAGAGGAGAAGAGGAAGTGGTTCTCAGAAATCCGGGCTCAAAATCCAGAGAGAAGGACTTGGAAAATGTTCAGACTCTGTCAGCAGGTGCTAGTACATCAAGTGATGCACCCAGCAAATCATTTCAAGGTGAGACTGCATGCTCTTTTATTTCTGATAATATGCTCTTAAATATAGTTCCTTTATTTGAGAACAGTGTAGTATCTACTTTTTTCATTCAGTTGATGCTAGCAGACATATCTGACTAGAAGTGCTAGTGGTACATGATACCTAGAATACTTGCAGTCAGTGCATTAGTCCTGTGACAGCCAAGAAAGAGCCTTGGTATATATGCAATGTGTGCTGTGTGTGCATTCAGTGTTTAGCAGTAGCTAATACGAAGCTGGAGCCAGGAGTTGGACTTCTGATCCTAGTGGGTCCCTTCCAGCTAGGGTTATTCTATGAGTCTATAGATGTCTTTTTATCTGTTTAACAGTGAGAAAATGAATTATACTGGTACAACTCTGCTCAACTATTAGAGTTTGGAAGGATTCGATTGGAGGGAGTACAATGATCAGCATTAATTTCCTGCCCTTGTGTTGCAACAGAAACCCCAGGTGGTTGTAAACCCAACAGAAGGCAAATACTGGTTCAGGCGATACATCCCTGCCCTGCTAAAGAGCATTATTTTCAGTGTGTATATGTGCAGTGAAAGTGATGTGAATATTTTGACAGGTAAGTAAAAGTCTTTTTTCAAATGGGTTGTACAACATGGGTGCTATTGCCGAAAGGTGACAGAGTTGTGAAAAGAAGTAGCTGTGGTATTACTTGTGGGTGAAAGGCTCTGTGCTTACATGTAGAGCAAGTGTGAATTACTTTGTGTTGTAGCTCATCTAAAATCAAATTCTGCTGTAACTGAAAGAGGTCATTAAGTTGTTTGACTTGAAATACAAAGACACGTTTCCTTAGAGTATAAAGAGCTTTCTCTGGAGACGGTGCTTAGCTAGACCTGTTACTTACAAACAGGGAAGAACTGATCACAGATGTGATGAGGGACAGAAGATCGAAGTCCTGAAAGAAATGAGTAAATTGGCTAGTAGGATTAGAACCCTGTACTATGTGAGAACAGATTTGTGTTGTTCAGAGATCTTGGTAGGACCCAATGGAAGACTAGTCTGAATATACAAAGGAGCTCGGGTGAGCTGGTTGATCTTCAAGAATAATCTTGAAGCACAAGGACAGCCCATTTTGTCATTCAGAAAGCTGAGCAAATGTGTCTGGGTACCTGACTGAGCTTAGATATGTCAGGGAGCAGCAAAGGGAAGGTGAGGCAAGGCTAGCTGGGTGAACAAGGCAGTCACAGGGGCAGTATCTTCACTGTGGAAGCAGTGCCATGGTACCTGAAAACAGAACAGAGTAGGTGTGGTAATAATAACCAGGCTCAGCCAACAGTCCAGTCACACAAAGCAAATCACCAGGTCTGTGGTCAAGCCAGTGAGTAAATTCTGAGTCAGGGTGTGCATCATTGGGGTATGTGGCCAGGCGCAGGCATGCTGCAGTCTGACTCGGGCTGGGATTGAGGGTCAGAGCCTCATCTTAAAGGCAGCTCCTGCGTGAAGTGAGGAGAGGCCCCAGTGAGGTGACGCCCTCTGCAATAATGATGGCTGGTAACAGGTTGGCTACAGTGCCTTCTTACATCCCTCCATAATGAAATTTGCCTTTGAAGGTTTGTATGGCTGTTGTCCTGTGTTGAATCTAGTGACAGAAGATTGCCTCTAAGTCTCTACTTGTTGCATTTCCACTTGTTTGCCCATTTTGTTTTGCTACATCTGTACTTTTCTGAAGTTGATAATGAGATACAATTTTGAAAGGCTGATACAGCATTAAACTTAGGCTATAAATTCATATTTAATAGCATTTGGAAAGAATTATCCTTTGGAAACAGTTAAGAGGCTGTTTATTTCCTATGAAGACACACTGAATAAGTATAACTATAGGTTAACTTCTTACGCCGGAAATGCCTTCATTTGTACTGAGTGCTTGGCATTCCTTATAAATTATGGTCTGCCCAAATTCCAGCTGAAGTGGGAGGTGAGGAGAACTTAATTAATCTTGTGATGTATAACTCCTCTGTTCTTGTTAATTTTAAGAATACTGGTTTAGGAACCAGGTATAAACACAGGCTTTTTATCCAAAATCTCAGTACAGGTAAAATACAACTGATGGGAAAGAGAAGGTGAAGCAAAAAAAAGAAGAATTCCGTATCTCCTTTTTTAGGATTTTCACAGTAAAGCAACAAGGCTGCCCTTTAAATTAGCAGCAAATTACCAGAGCTTATTTTCTGTTGGAGGCAAGTAAATGCTACGGTACTACAGAAGGGGCTCCGCCTTAATTGATGTTCTATAAATGTCTACTAAAAAAAGAGGAAAGCCTTGGAGAAGGTTGTAGGGATAAACACATAGGAAAAGAGAAGTCGGTTACCCAGCTGTGAAGCCAGTAGATAACCATTCTTTTCTGGTTATGGCTTCCTTCAAATTTAATAAGAGCTCTTGCATGAATAGTCTTTTACATGTGATTTTTATGGCATTGATCACTGAAAGTATATGTTTAGTGACAGGCTATAAGATTTGGAGCAATCGACTATGTAGCCTTGGAAAAAGGTAGGCATAAAGGCATTGATCAATTTTTCTGATCTTATATTAAGTTACCTCTTTTTTTAGTACAACAAGGGTTATGGACTTTTGATAGTTATGAAAAAACTGCCTGTTTAAGGAGCAGTAGTCTAAGTTTAAGATGGAGAATGGAAAATGAGGGATTTTTAACACAGATATGAACTCCTTCCTAGTTTGAAAGTGATTGTCAGTGCTACAAAAATCTACTGGAAAATGAAATTGTGTCAGTAAGAAATTGAGGATTTCCATAAAAGGAACTTGACTTAAGGTCCAAGCATTAAGTAACAGCTTTTGCTACAAAGCCTGTCACAATGTTCAGCTTGCCTTTAACACCAACTTTCAAATTGTGAAAATAGTGTTACCAATATTCACAAGCTAACCCCTCCCCCCAGATTTGTGTATTTATTATAATACCATTTGTAGCATTGCTGTAAGCGTATCTTGAAGTATAATAATAAATATGCCCATAAAAATTTAAGGTTGTACTTTTGAATCTTGATCTTGTAAATACTTGTATTTATATGTATGTTTTCAAATGAAGTAAGTTAAAGTTAAGGTGCTGAAGTATTCAAAACACCAGAACCAGTGTTTATGGCTGGTTCTCATTTAATCTTGAAAGGTGTTAATAGTTTAGTATCAGAAATAATTGTACCATAAAATTCCACACACAGTTCTGGAACTGAAGCTTACAGAATAGTTGGAGATAAAATAAAAATTCTGAGGGATGCTGTCCTTTGTGACTACAAGCTGATCTTCTGAATTATATTTACATTTTCTTACAGATGCTGATAGTTCTGTTAGGGGTGGAGAAAACGTGGAGATGCCACTCTTCTTCTGAATCCTAAAGAGGGAGAATAATCGCTTATATCTCACTCTTAAAAAGATTTTTAAGTGACTTTAAAAAATAAATAAAAGTGCCCAAAATTCTGGGAGTATACTTCCCTTTGGATTCTAATTTTCCTAAATCGATTTTTTTCTCCTATTCTGCCATATTAATCAGTAAGAAAGTTAATTTAACCAAAAAAAAAAAAAAAAGATTTGTTTAGCCCTAAGACAATTAAGTAAGACTTTCTAAACATCTCTTCCTTTCAGGAACCCGACTTTTTCTATTGCAAGAGTAATAGTTCTTAATTTCAGAGGATTCTGAATAAAGATTCTTTTTGCTTCAACATAAAATTTAAAGAGGTTCTAGACAGCCTGCTTTGTTACCTTAAACCTTTTAAAATCAAGGCAATTAACCTGAGCCTTTTTGAGTGCCAAAGTATTAAAGAGCAAATGGAAAACTGAAATCCCCTACAAAGAAGGGGATATAACTTTACATGACCTTGCAAATATGCTTTCAAGTGTAAATACCTAAAAACTTGTTGTACTGAAAGAAAAGAAAAAGTGTCTGGCAAGTGACAAAGGAAACATTTCTAAGTATAAATTACTCACTTAAATGTGGCCTTTGTATAAATTTTGTATTTTGAGGATTTATGTTGTTCATTTCCAACCCTTTTTAGGGCAGGATCTACCTGCAACAAGGATTAATTTCATGGTGATGTTTTTCTTGAGACCTGTGATTCTGTGATTTCTTTATTTTTGTCGATACTTTAAAATCTCACTAATTACTCATAAAACCTTTAATAGTACATATTAAAAATAAACTTCCATGCTTCTGGCTAGAGACTTGAGACTTGCTACCTTTCAAATCGAATTTTTAATGGCCTCCCTAATCCTGGGTCTTTTTCTTGGCCAGAATTATTAGCCATCTTTTAAAGGACTTGGAATTTACTGATTGATGTTTAGCATCTTTGTTATAAAACTTAAAAATTAAGAATTGAAGATGAATAATTGTATACAGCTGAAATATATATGTATGTATGTATGTATCTTTTTTTCCTTCAATGCATGTTTCACTTTTGGCTTTTTTCCCCTACTTCTGGAAACAAAATTGAAATGCAGAGGGCCTAGACAGTGTGAGATCTTGTGGAGACATCCTACCTATTCTTTTTTGTTTCTTCCTTTTGTGGAAGTGTTAATGAAGAAAAATGTGAAGATATTACTATTCCTAAGTTCAAAGTTTTATTATTTTTTTTTGGGGGGGGGGGTTAATACTATATTATTCTACCAGAGTGGACAAAAATGCAGTTTAATCCATGTTCTTAAAATAAAAATATGAATCTTACCACCTGTGGAAATCCCAGCATTGTTGGGTTCCATGTATGGATTTCCTTTTAAAATTCAATACAGCTGGTAGACTTTTCTTTGTGTGGGTTTTCTACCTTACCTTTTCCATTACAGTTATTAATGCTGTCAGTACGCTGTTTCAGAAATTATCAGAGTTGGGATACATGGACTGTCTCCTTACTAGCCCTAATCCTGTCTTCCTGAAGCCATTGTATTATAGAAAACAAGTTAGTGTCAGAAGCACCTGGAAGACAACAATTGTCAAAGATATATATGTATATGGTCAGCACTGGCTTTCAGTTGATCAAACTGCTGAAGAGAATATGCTTAAGGACTGCAACTCTAGCAGCACACAATGCAGTGAGCAGCTTTAGGGACTGGTTCAGCATCACTTCAGCAGTTAATTGCTCTGAAAGGCTGTCTGTTGTGAATAAGCTCAAGAACAGTGGAGATTATAATTATACAACAAAGTGTTGTCACACAGTCTTGTGCTCTTCTCTCAAGAGTCTATACATTCTCTCATTACATGCTTTATTACAATGGCTTTATACTGTGCAAATGGAACAAACGTATCCAAAAATGAATGTTTGACAGAAGACACCAGCCTCTTGTGGTTATGGTAGAAACAGTGCTCAACCAGATTTCCGAGCTGATAGCTATATGCTTGAAAGGGAATGTAAAGATCTGGGGCTTGGGGGAGGAAAAAATGTATTTATATCCTGTCTCTGTTCAGAGTGAGTGGGCTGCCTGTATAATATCTGTAATTTCAGTTGTGACAGAAACAGCCTTGTCGTTTGGTCTCTGGTTCCCCTAGCAATGCTTTTTTGCTGCTGGTTGACCCGTTCTTTCCTTTTCCAGTGTTCTTGCACATGTACGTACGTACACTTGCTCTTCTCTTCTACATCTTCATTTCAAACAGCTTCGCTGTCATAGAGAAATCTGCTGGCTTCTGTGACAAGTGAAAGCAATTTAACAAATAGCTCATCTAATAGTATGTAGCAGTTGCTTAATTGGAGTAGAAAATGCCGGCTTTAGCTGTATGTGTAAACAAGCTCTAAACCTAACTGTAGCCAGCTGCAGGGAAGCTCATTATCTTGAGAAAGGAAACAGAAAATGGCTTGTGTAAGGTTATCTTGGTAAAATGGACTTGTTTCAACTGGAGGAGGGCTGACAGACAGACAATCTTGAGGTAAATTTAACTTCAGCATAGTTTGTGTGTGTGTGTTGGCACTGTCCACTCTGGCTCCCTGTTTGAAATTATTTTAATGCATTAATGACAAAAAAGGTTGTGCGAGATGCCTCTCGTGCATCCATGTATGCAGTGAGTGTATAACTTCAGCTGTCGCTGTCAGAATTATAGTTATTCAGTCAAACTTCACGTTTGCTCTTGTTACAAATTGCTTGCTTCCTAGTTGTCTCATCCACCAAACGTACCTTCTAACAATTATTTGAAATTAGTGGAAATGTTATGTTGTGAATTTGTTACTGAATTAAGTTCAGGGCAAAGTATTTTCCATATTTTTTATATTCCTGGGAGTTGTGTTATTTTTGTAAGCAAACAAGAGTGGGCTTTTACTGATGACTGTGAAATAAAAATTGTGGGTTTGAGGGGAGAGGAGCAGTTAAACCTTAAACTTTGTTTACTTTTATTCTGATGAGTACATCTGTTTGTTTACTGGACTAGTTTCAGGTAAGTCCCAGTAATAATGTAATCACTTAATCAGTGAGTGCAATTAGCTAATTACAATGTAGACATGGCCTTTTAGATTCAATGCTGCTGCATTATTTTTTATATTGATTGACAGGTATGAATTTGGCTTTTGAAAGGTGTGTTCTTATTTGTGTGAACAAGTAAGATCTACAGCACTAGGAGAAACGGTAGAGCTATGTGCTAACTGAAGATTTTAAGATACCTTTATTCTCATGTTTATAGAACTTGATTTCTTAGACATACAACCAAAATATCATCAATTATCATATTCCAGGATGTATACAAGACAGTGAAGCTGTTAAATACTTAATACATAAGCTGTTATAGCTTAATACATAAGCTATATAGTGTTTCATGATTACCTCAGATATTCAGCTTTCAGAATGTTCAAAGTGGTACAAGCTGCTGTCAATTTTTTAATAGCATATATCTCACCTGTATACAATTATTATTCTTCCATCTAAGCATTCTAAAATTTTCATCTATCTGTAGTCAGATTCTGTTCTGGAAGGCATTCTGTTTCTTGGTTTCCTAGATTAAGGTTTTTCTCTACTTCATTCTCACTTTGTGATGTCCTTTTTTCAAAGGAATGTTGATGTTTCAATAGTTCATACGTAGCTGAAGAGTGAGAAGAGGAAGAAGCAGCATCTCTACTTTTGTTTTCTCTGTGACAATGTTTGCCAGGTCTAATGTAATGAAACTGAGTTTGGGTAGTAATAGAAAGTTCTGTCTTCGATAAAATGAGCTATAATACAGCCTTTCTTGGTGTCTAAAAAAAATAAAATCTTAAGAACTAGCATACCTGTGGGAAGTGGTGAGGCAAAAAGATTTGAGCTCTCTTGTTCCTTGCTTTTTATGAATTTCCCATCCCAAGTTGGTCCTTGTAAAATAGCTATATATTTATTGAGGTCCTTCTGAAGTTTTTGATTTTGATCAAGCTGAGGGAAAAGACAGTGATGAGGGAAGCACTTTTGATTTTTTTTTAAGTTTTCTTTTTTTAATTTTCTAGTCCTATGAGCATACTTGTATTAAACTTCTTCAATCTTCAGATTTAAGTAATCTAATGAGGTATATAAACCCTATGTTTGATGATGTCACTTTCATTGATAACTTCTTCAATTATTCCATTGGAGATATTAACAAGAAGCAAAATGGTTTACAAATGTGTTTTAAACCAAACTTATAGATGAGGGTGTCATTTTTGCTAGCTGCAAAAAAGCTTGCAAGAAATAAAAAAGAAAACAGTTCATTTTTGTTGTTGTTGTATAGCTATATAATGACCTGTGGCATACTTTAAAATAGGAAAAGAAAAAGAAAACTATTTGTTTTTAGATCATCCTACACCTGTTTAAGCTCTTAAGAAAGAAATTGGATTCCTGCTTTTAATACAAATGAGAATATAATAAGGCCTAGTATTCAGTGGAAACAAATGTTAATCTTGTACTATTATAGAAGCTGCAATCTATGTGAAAATAAATACATGGCCATAAAAAGTGTGAGATGTGCAAATACTCTGGTAGAAATAAACTACCAACATTAGAGTCAGAGAAATCATGAGACAGTACAGCAAAATGCTAATAAATAGGAAATACTTCAATGAGCCTGCGGCGTAAATAATGAACCAGATTTGAGAAATAGTTATGGGTGAATTGCCCCGAAAAGAAACATGCCCTATTCTAAAGCCCTTAGAAATGGGTACTTTGTCCTTAATTGTGCATAAGCCCTAATAGCACTTTAGGCACTGAAGATCTCAGTGCTGCTGAATGACAACATTATAATTGCATGCTTCTCAGCTGGATGATGAATCTGAACAAGGAAGCGTTAAGATGACCTGTGATGGGTGTTTGAACCTTAGATTTTAAATTAACTTTCAATTTTATTAAAGCAAAACAATTTAAAAGCGGAACATAAAATCCAAAGTAGATGGCTTTTCCAAAGTAGCCAGGGCTTAACAAAAATAATTACATTGGCACTACTTCTAGATGTATGAGACCTTTAATGTAAGGTAGACATGTGGATCATTGTTAGTTTGGGTGCTATTATTCATCTCTTCATCTCCCTTCCCCTCTACTCAAATATTCTCACTTCAATACATAGGCTGAAACATAGATTTTTAAATATGATGTAGACCCTTCTTGCCAAAAATATTGCAATATGCTTAGCTGAAAAGGCGTGGGAGTCTGTCCCACCAAATTTACAGCTGCCACTGGGTGGTTGTATGTAGTTCCATTGAAAAATCTAGTCATTGTCTTAGTACATTGGAAGGGACGAATTGTAAGGCTGGACAGCAGTTACCCTCTTCCTTTTCCATTGTGTCCAACTTGCATAGAATCATTAAGGTTGGAAAAGACCTCCAAGATCATCTGGTCCAACCATCACCCTATTACCAATGTCACCCACTAAACCATGTCCCCAAGCACCAGGTCCAGCCTTTCCTTGAACACTCCCAGGGATGGTGATTCCATCACCTCCCTAGGCAACGTGTTCTGACTCCTGACTATGCCTGCGGGGAGAGAGCTGCTGTAGGTGTTGGTTCCAGCCACACCTTTCATCTGTGTTAAGCCATGGGCAAGTACTATCTCCCTAAGGAGCTGTCTGGGGAAACCTCGTACTCATCCAGTCTCCTGAGAAGCTTGGTGGTCACATGGTGCTTAGGGACGTAGTTTAGTGGGTAATAGGTGTTTGTGAGCCAGTGGGACCGGAAGATCTTGGAGGTCTTTTCCAGCCTTTATGATTCTGTGAGGACCAAGTGCAGATTGTCATAAGTTAGTCTTAATTCCTCAAAGGAATTAAGGGAGGATGAAAGAGAAACTGCTGCTGATCATCAATCTTGGTAGCTTTCCAGCAGTGTGGTATCTTGAACAAGCTGCTGTGGGCCAAGGGTCTGTGGGTAGAAGACTTAGTTTGATTTATTTAATTGAAGTATTAAATCACCAAGTCATAAAGGGAATGCTTGGGAAAGACTCCATAAGCACTGACTTTGTTTACTTTATAGCCATTTCCATTAGTTGAGCAGAGGGAGCAGCCTCTGTAACTTCAACTTTCAGTTTTTAATGAGGTGTCACTTAGAGTGACATGAAGTGTCAGGATGGAGGTTGGAATGAAGTGAACTGAGTGACAACGTGCTGCCAGACACAAATGGCGTGCAGCCTAAGAACAGGGAGTAGACTTGTATAATGTGGCCAGGCTTCTACTGCAAATCTGGGAGTGAAGCAAAAACGCTATTTCTTGAATGTCAAAGGATAGCGGACCTTTTCTGTCTAAAGACAACTGTGTACACAGTAGCAGAAAATAAGGTCAATCTAGAAATTTCAGTATTGCCATCTAAACTGCTATGCAGTGGCCAATGGTATTGTTGAAAAGAGTATTGGAATAAAGTAGGCATATTGTACAGCTTCCCAATAATGTTGTCCAACAGTTCGCAACCTGGGCATTTTCTGAGCTGGAGGTATGCACTTGATTATATTTTTTCATTATATCTTTATCTTTCATTATTTATTTGTTTGAATCTATGTAAATTTTACAATTTTGAGTAAAAATGCACACTATGAAATCTTACCTGGCAAGTAGGGGAATTTATCATTCAAAACAGAATAGCAGACATCTTTAAAACTGTAAATCTGAAATATACTCTGCGGAAGAAAATGATTTTTCAGTATTCTGATGCAGGTATTAGTGCCAGTGAAATACATGACAACAGCAAGTATCATAATTTGAGATCATTAGATATCCAAAAGCCATTCAGTTAAGAGTGTATCTTGACCCAAAGACTGGCTTGAGTGGCTCTCCTCATTTAAACAATAAAGTACATTTAATGAGGGGGATGGATTGGATACTAATGTTTGCAGATGATAAATTATTTAAGGATTAATTAAATCAGAAAGATTGGGCATCTTAGAGGTGTTAAACAAGCTAAAACAATTACCATGATAATAAATTATGTCTATTAGCTCTTTGTAAGGGAATTCTTATCTTTGTGAAAGCTAAATTCCCACCTGCAGTGGTGACTTTGTACCTAGCAGAGTAGCACAAAGCTTCCATTAGTGTGATGGTTGTCACTTCACTAAAACAAATGTCCTAGTTTTCATGTCATAGCCCAAATCTAATTTATATTTAATGAAAATAAGGGCTAGAATATAGTCATATCCAACAAATAAAATGCACAAATGCAAACATATTAAAGGAGATAGAAGACCACCTTTGAGCCTCACTTTTGTCAAGATCCTTTCTTCTGCAGTGGGGTTACAGTAAATGCTAACCTGAAGAATATTGACTTCTGTAAAAAGCCCTGGCACTGGATTAATCAGACCTTGGCTTTGATCCAGTATCAATCCTGCCTTCCTGGGGTTTTCTGTAAGGAACTCTTCTGAGGCTAACCTCTTCTCCTGCACTTCCCAAGTGACACCTGGGTGTTTCCAAGGAGTAACTTCCTAAAGTCAGGGGCAGCTAATGTGCTTCTTGGCTGCTGTTTGGAAAAGTCTGTAAGAGGTTCTGACTGACCCCTGGTCCTGGGTCTTGTGTTTGCTCTACTACTTCCATGCTGTGGAAACACTGATTAGTTATTAAGGCTTTCTGAGCTGCAGGAAAGCACTTGCTGATAAAGACAGATTTTTTTTGTCTAAGATTTGGAGACTGTATTAGGTGGAGGTGGCAGGAATTTGGTAGCAGGAGTGCTGCAAGGGTGGCCTCTGTGAGAAGAGGCCAGGGGCTGCCCTGTATTGTTCTAGAGCTAACAGCTAATTCCAGTTCCTTCCAAAGCCATCCCACAGCAGGACTACATTTGTTTTCCAATACCCAAACCTGCAATTAAATATCTATATTAACTGGCAATAAATTAATTTCTCCTAGTGAAGTCTGTTTTGCCCGCAGCAGTTACTGGTAAGTGATCTCCTTGGTTTTATGTCTGCCCAGGAGCTTTCCCATGCATGTTGGCCCCTATATGCTCCCTTCACCACCCCATCCTCTCCTGCTGAGGGGGGAGCAAGGGGAGCTGGTTGGGAGTTTGGTGCTGGCCAGGGCCAACCCACCTCAGAAACCAGCAGCTTCATCACTGCCCAGGGATTAATCACTCTTACCAGCAAGCACAGGGCCGAAGTCATATGAATGCAGCTGTGGCCAGAATGTGTTCAAAGTGTTGCCAGGTGTGACAGCACAAAGGTGTTCAGGCTGAAGCCATGCTGAAGTACCAGCACTCCAAGCTTGCAGGTAGGGGAAAGCTGTAAAAAGATTCAAGATTCTAAAATTAACCTGAAACAAAATACACTATCTTTACCTGAAATGATGACAGACTGAGCAGTTGGCAACTCGACTTGGCTACGGTGACATGGAAGTTTTACCCTCAGCTCCTTAAGAGGTCCCATACTTGTCTGGGGCAGGGTAGCAAGCGATAACATAGCTAGCCAGGCTTCTGACATCCTTGCAGATGTAACCTTGGTAACGATGCAGTTTAGATGCACTTCCCCACTCCATGCACAAGGTTGATTTATATGCAAAGGAGCCTTGTGTGCGGAAAGTTGTGGACTGAAATATGAACAGGAGACAGGTTGACTCAAAATATGTATTCTGTATTCTTGGTTTACTTTTAAGAACGATATTTATTCTTTTTTGATTTCGTAAGCATTCTTTAAATGTTTGTCTTTTTTTTATTGAATAAAATAAAACCACAGAAACTGTTTGCTGTTTGCCTATGCTAGCTGTGGATAAGCATCTATCATTTTCTGTATGCAAATACAGTAAGACTTTTGAGTTTTCTCTTTGTGATGCATTAAACAAGGAAAAAACACCCACTATGCATCTTGGATAAGTGCATTTGTTCAATTTCCCATAACATGTTAAGGTTACAAAAATGTGACTCCCTCTGAACTGTACTTCTTAATGATGCTGCAACAAAGCACTTAGAGATTCACTGATAACTGGTTTGATATAGTTTCGTTACTGGAATTACCAGTTTGGTGAATTCATTACTTTTAACTAGTAGGAAGATTTTTGAGTACTTTTGGTATCTGATTATTTTCATTAGTTTTAAATATACGTATATATTTTAAAAATAGTATGGCGTCATGTTTTTATATGCTTATCTGCTTTGCAGCAGTGTTTGAGACTTTATAATCAATCCATCTCTGCTTAGCCCAGGGAGACTGGCCTCAGTCTGGAAAACTCCAGACTTAATGGTTTGAGACTGAGCAATTGATGTGCTGAGATTATACAGCTGTGCATGTACTGTTTTTATGATATGCTGTGTGGTTTTACATACTTTTACAGGATTAACAAAGACTAATGCCTTATTCATGGTTTATAAACAATTTCAAGATGTATATAGGGTAAATAATTTGGGGACTTCCATTTAAAAATTTCTTAATTTTCTCTTAAATGCTCACTCCTTTACGTAATAACAGTTGTTAATGTTCTTCTTTGCAAGAGTAGCTGTTAACAGATTTTCCCCCAAATTCTGTTTTGTTCAGCTGTTTTGTCCTAGGAGGTCAATATATCTCCCAGTAAATCCAATTCTTGTATGACTGAAGGGTTTAAGTTAGCAATGACTACTGCAAATTGAGTTTAATGTCTTATAGTTGTCTATGGTTTTATAGAACTCAAACGTAAAGGGGGGGAGGTGAAAGAAACTGAAAGAATATTTTTAAATTATTCAGAAGGGAATAATTCAAAATAGTTTTACACGTACTTGTAAATTAAAATATCACCAATTAACACTTCATCATTAATCAACATGGGGGGGGAACAATGCAAGTACTGCCAGTTCAGTGATTTGGCATCAGCTTAGCAAAAAGGACTTGTAAAAGAACTACTCAAAATTAATTTTAGTTAATCTTTTTCCAAATCACATAATTACTCTTCATCATATTGTATTAATTATTTAACTTCCTTTATTATCATTTGAAGCATCCTCAGTGTCGGTTTGAAATTTTTTGGCTTGTTCAAGAAAAACAACCATTTTCTCATGTATTATCAAAATAAAAAGATCGCATCCTGATAATAAAAAACACTGTGATATGTAGCTTTTCAAAAGTGCCTTAAATATTCTGAAATGTAATCATCACAGATATCTAAGGTGATCGGTCATGCTGAACTCTTTGAAGTGTTTTATCTGAGAAATTTCAACCTGTGTAGATAAATTACATACTTGGATAGAAAAGGACTTGGTGAAAGCTATTTCGTTATAGAAATAATTCTTGTTAGGGATCTGTGTTTCTATCAGACACAACTACATTTTAAATATTGAGGTATTAATCTACACATTGGTACAGTTGGGAATGGGCTCGGATCATCTCAGATCTTGCACATCTGTGAAGAGGCTAATTTTGTGCACCTGCCAAAGACCTTTTCACCAAACAGGATTACAACATTTCCATCTAAAGGGGCAAGCTGCCCTCAAAGAAGGAAGCTTTACGCTGTGTTGGTGCTGGCTTATGGAGCCAGCTGATGGGAAAACAACATGCTGAACCATCTAAAATTACAGTGCAGCATCTAGAGACAACATGAACATCTTGGCCTTCTGGAAAGGCTTTTGTCTCCCTGTGGTTGATCCCTACTGTTGTCACTACAGCGACAAAAAAAAAAAAAAAAAAATTAAAAAAAGGTAACTGGCATAGAGAAACACCAGTCATTCCTACAGAGTTACTTCTTGCCTAGCAAACAAATGTCAAGATTGCGCAAGAGTGGTAGTACATTTCTAAATACCTTTTTAACAGGGAAAGAAGTTCTACAAAAACAGCCTACTGCTATCATAACAAATAGTATTTCTTATATAATGAAATAGTTGGGAAGCTGGCCCTTGGCACTCTTCGAGAAGAGATGGGGAGGTGAACCCTCTTGGGCAGGAATTGCTGAGGCTTAGTCAAGTGTGGTTTTCAGACTCACTTTATCTTTGTGCCCTTTACAACTGCACCTAGATTATATCTGTAAAAGTCTGCAAATAGACGAACCACACTTCTGTGATTCTACTTCTGTGATTCTTTTTCTATTACTTGTATCACTTTTAATGTCTCTATCTTCTGTGAAACAGTTCTTACAAAAAGTGTCTGCTCATGCTGAATAGGGAGGAATATGTAGTGTCTTTTAGTGTGTCACTGTTAAGTGGAAGCTTCTTAAGTTAGGACAGAAGAATTCTATGACAAAAAAAAAAAGTGTTTCTAATGGAAAGAACTAACTAACCTCTGGAGAATTAATTTCTTTGTAGTTGTTACAGAATTCTGTGCAATTTTGTTGGTTGTAGGATAATTTCAGTATTACACATCTGACATGCTTTTTTTCACTTTAATGATTTTGAGACCCGTTGTTATCATTGCTTTAGTTGGCAAAATGTTGAGAAAATCTTTACTGAAATCAATAGCAAGACACCTTGTTTTTCTGTTTTGTAGGTAGTGACAATACAGTTCTACCTCCAAGGAGAATGTATACAGTGAATCTTCCTCCTGAGGATTATGTTGCAGTTACTCAAGATACTAACAGTATTTCAGTTTCTGAAAACTCAGAGGATAGTGCTGAGTCTACAGGTAAGTTTGTAAGGTTGTTACTGTGATGAATTTTTCTCAGAGAAACTTGCTAGCAAGCCTTACCATGTAGATCCAAATTGCAACAATTAAGTATTTAAACTCTTGCTGCCAGTGGGTGTCACTGTTTTGCAACATAAGCAAAATTGAGATGTATATTCTTATGGGTTCATTTTGTTTGTTAGTTTGAAGACCAGATTCAGTGCTCGTTTATAACCATACGGTGCTGTTGACCTTGCTGAAATCACATAAAGTATATCTGGAGACTAAGTCTTCAACTTCTCCCATTCAAGTACCACACATATATAATGCCTGCTTACAGTCATATTATTTTTAAGAAGAACACTAGGTAACATCTGTTTTACTAAGTCATAACGCTGATATTCTGAGGGGTTACCAGAGGCTTACCTCTCTCTGTTGGGAGAAGTTCACTTGATGGGATGCGATAGGGAATCAGTACCAATCCATAAGCTTTGAGAGATTTTCTGATGAGAAGTTGTGACCAGATAATTCAGAACCTGTCAAAGGATAGAAGAGAAGCAGAACAGGATCTGTAGAGTAATAGTCTTCTAAGTGAACTTCAATAAGAAACATGGTTTTCTGAATGTTATTGCTGCAATTGAAGTGATTCCATCTGTCTTAGAAAGAAGTGCTAAGCTTACATAAGACAGATCCATTTAGTTTTTTTCAACTGCTATGTTTCTATGGATGTGTTTGTTCAAAATTGTGTATTGCTGTCATTTGCTATGATGTTATTAACGGCTACTAGGAGCAGTCCACAGCAAAGTAAACATCTAGGTAAGCCTGTTGAAGTAAAACATTTAATAAATAGTAGTTTACTAAATACTGCTTATTTCAACTTGGAGACTGACTAAAGAAAACCTGAGATTCGACCTGCAAATACAGAAAGGCAAGTGTGCCTTAGCTTTTGAAAACAGTAGCTACGTGGGTGAATTTTCAGCTTGAAAATTGGGTCTGTACTCTGTTCGTATCTCTGTTCATGATATAAGCTGTGGTTAGTATCCTGGTTGTAACATGTGGGTAGGCATCCCACATTTGTGTGGGGAAACATTCTGTGAAGAGATCCTGATATATACTTAAATCTTCATATGAGGGTAGTGCAACAGAGTCAATATACAGCATGACTGGTGGCACATTGAATGTTCTTTCTCACTGTGAAATTAAGAGATGTTTTTTTCTTGGATTGGGGAAGAAATAACTTTATCAGAGTAATATAACAATACATCTTGATACTATCAGGATTAAGGTAAGGAAGGTATTTCAGCACATAACTTGCAAGTTCTGCTTTTCCTGTTATAAGATAGGATTCACACTCAGTCCAGATTCTATTCCTAAATTATCCTTACATTTTAATTATGTAGTTATCTTTGGACAATTCATTGGGTTCTACAGCACTTTAGGTTCAAGCTGCTGCTTGTTCTGGTATTAGAGCAGTCTTTTTCTTCTTCCATGCTGTATAATCTCTGCTTAATCTTTGTGATCTCCTTTCAGGCATTAGAGGGACACTTCCCTTCTTCTGTATTTTGCAAATGAGTAAATTAAGTCTCGTAATGCTTTGCTGGCAAATAGCCCTGTAACATTCACTTTTATATAGGGACTTGCACGGCTTCTAAACACAACTTTAGAGCCCAAACCTCTCAACGCTTCTACAACTGAGATATACCCTTATCTTAGGATATACTGATATACTTAGGATATACTTATCTTAGGATATACTGATACTTATGGTATCAGTATATATATATGTGGTAGAGTTACTTGGTTACTATTTAAAATCTAGCAATAAATCAATATATGGTGCATGTTAGATATCCACATATTGCATAGCAGTAAAGCAGAATAGAATTTAGGGTTGCATTATATTGTCCCTTCTTAGGGCCCTATAAATATTTGTCTAGTTTTACAATTGATATATTATTGAACAATGGCTTTACTTGCTCTTTTGGCTTTAATCTTTTTTTACCTCTGGTGTTGAAAACAAACAAACAAAAAATACTATTCGACCATGATGGCAGTAAGTTGTACTCTGGTGTTGCTTAGTGACAGTACTGATCTGGATGGTGATCTCCTACAGCTGATCCCAGTCTTAGTGTTTGTTCAGTAAGAGTAGGTTTTGAACTTTAGCTTCTTCCTTAACAGTTAACAAACACACATGGAGTTTTGGGAGACACATTTTTGGGTTGATTTGCTATTTGACTTTATAGGTTATCATGAAATCAAGAAAAAATAAATTTGAAGTGTTGTTCAGGCTTTTTTACATTCTCTTTGCAAGGTAAGTTTGACTATAGATGTCATTCTTGCCAGGCATTTTCTTAATCTGTTCTTTAAAAACCTCCAGGAAGGAAGATTGTCTTACCAGCCTTTTTCCATTTGCTCTAGTGTTTCACTGTCCTTTTATATGTGCTAGATCTTGCTGCAGTTGAAGACACATTTGTTCTGTCTGAATGTGGATTACAGAATTAGACATCTATGCTAATCCTGCAGAGTTAAAGAACATGTTTAATTTAACTCAGGTATACGTGTTTTATTGTATTTAATTTAAGGATATACATAAAACTGGGACAAAGGCTGGAAGTTCAGGCAATGCTTATAAAATATGGAAAAATCATACCATGTATTATTTAGTTTGCTGGTCTAGATTTGGTTGTATACCAGAATAGTTGGAAATAACACGAAAACAGGCTGTGATGCTCACAGTAAATCAGAAAAGTGTTACAGTTTAACCTCTGGTATGTGTGTAGAGGTAAAAGCTCAGAGGTCTTACTATCCTTAGCAGTGTTGCCTTTCCTGAAGATACTTTGTTATTGAGAGTTTCCTGTCTGACTCCTCAGTTTAGGAAAAATTAAATTTAATTAAACAAAAAGTTTTCAAATATCCTTCCATTAATAGTAGATGTACATATGACCAAGTATCTAGGGGCTGATTCTGAGGTCAGAATCTGTGTGGCTTTCAAAAATGTAACAAAATCCCTCACACACCCAAGTGTCAAAATATGGCAATGATAAATATCAAATACATGCCTTCAGTTTATGTTCATTTAACTTAGTCGAGGTTAAGCCTCCGAGAGGCTGTTCTTTTTAAAATTTCTTCAAGTGCACATCTGTTTACTACAGATTATGTGGTGCAGCTAGTGCCTTTCTAGCCTTTTTTAGCTTTTGGACCTAGAAGTAAGGGAAATTAATTTTGTGGAAATTCAGATAAGCAGGTTCAATAAATCAGGAAGTTATTTTTTATTTCATGAAAGTACTCTGACCTTATTTTGGGATTAAAATTTTGACAGGACAAGAGGCAGTGGTCACAAAATGAGAAACAGGAGGTTCCATCTGGATGCCAGGAAGCACTTCTGTACTGTGCAGGTGATGCAGCACTGGCACAGGTTGCCCAGAGAAGTTGTGCAGTCTCTTCCTTGGAGATCTTGAAAAGCTGCCTGGACATGGTCCTGGGCATTCTGCTCTGGATGGCTCTGCTTGAGCAGGGATTGGACTAGAGGTCCTGCCAACCTCAGCCATTCTGTGAACTTAGTTACATTCCATTGTGGATTTGTGGCATGACTTTTTCTATAAACTAAGAAAACTAAATTTGTGTCAATCTAAATTAATATAACAAAATTATCAGGAGGAATAGATGTGCCATGGCAGATATTTTACTGCATTGAATTCATCCATGGAAAAATGAAATAGTTACTACACTAATTTATCTGACATGTTTTTGAGTTATTAAAAATTGAAGTTAGTTACAGTTGTAAATTAATTTCTTGTCGGCTATAAAGTAAATTTGTTTTTGTCCATTCTTCTCCTTTAAGCTTGTAGCTGTTCTATGTGTGTTCTTGTCATAATGAAATGAATCTTGTCCAGACTAGCTGCTTAAAAAGAAAAAAAAAAAGTTGGTCTTTGTGCATATTTCAATGTCTTTCTCTATCTGCCTCTGCATGTTGTTTTTAGCATTTCAAATACTTTTCCCCATTGTGTCAAATAAGTTAACTGTGACTAGTTATGCCGCTGACCTTATGCAATTACTTTGTGATACATACATAAATGACCCAACAGAGTTGGGTTTTAGAGTTGTGTGAGGTGTCTTGGCTTCTTTGTGTAATTTCCCAGAGGTGGGAGAGAAATAAAGTTTCAGGTTTGCTTCCTTTGTGTAAGCTGGTGGTTGATGAACATCTCATAATGAGAAGAAAAATCAAAGACTGTTTGGTCTTTCAAGAAAATAGTGAAAGTAACGTTTACCCTGTGTTCATAGGACAATAAATTGACTTGATTATTTTGTAGGATTTGAGTCACTATGATGGTGTGGTCAGGTCAACCTCTTATTGATAGAATTTAGTTAGATAGTAAAGAGAGGAAATAATACAGATAAATTATTTTCTTTTTCAAATGTTCTTGTATTTGCTTTGGTACCTATTAATGCATTGCCAACTTTATTTTAACAATAGACTTTATACCTTTGACAGGGGCATAAAAATATGTGATTTCGAACTATAAATAAATATCAAATTCTGGTCATGAAGTCAATATTTTCATAGCTTAAAGCTCTT
Source organism: Heteronetta atricapilla (assembly GCA_011075105.1). Taxonomy (NCBI): domain Eukaryota; kingdom Metazoa; phylum Chordata; class Aves; order Anseriformes; family Anatidae; genus Heteronetta; species Heteronetta atricapilla. Next base: position 97,995,542 of record CM021733.1, read on the forward strand.
TAATTGTGATCTCTGCTTCTATTTATTTTTATTATCTTTTTATTGAGAGATATTTCTTCAGGAGTAGTCCCTTAAATATGCACCGTGTTTTAAAGGATATTCTCAAAATCAGGAGAACCCAGAAGACTTCAGTTACATATTCGTCAACTTACTCCAAAGCAGTAGCTTAGTTTTGATTTGTTTTGCTTAGTTTGTTTTATAAGATAAAGCTAAACTGTGGAGTTCTTGCTATTTATTTCAAGACAGGTGAGACAACAGAAATATTGTATCTTCCATTAGAATGCGAATGCTAAAAGCGTAGCCTTGTTCCTTCTAAAAGATAACTGTTTGATTTCTCCAGCAACATTTCTTCCTGAACGTTCTAATATAAGCTAAGATAATAGGTTATAACATAAAATAATTTTATTGTGCACAAAGCACTGGTCTGGAATATAATTTCACTATGAAGTGTTTTAATATTAAATCCATATTTTTATAGAGAGTCCCAAAGTGGTATTTGGTGTTACTTAGATTCATGGCGGAGCAAATTCTTGACCTAGAGACTGTGGAAAATAAAGACTGCGTCTAACAGTTCAGGAATATGCAAAAGTCAAGGGCACATGAAAGAACAGAGAATGCAAAGAGCCGTGTTCTTTAGAATAATTTTTTAATTTTTATTCCATAACTGCTTTTTGTTCTTGTCAAGTCTCACTTATTTTTCCTTCATACTCTTGAACTGCAGTGCAGTATTCATCTAATGATACCTGTTGTTTTTATCTTGATAATAACCTACCCAGTTTTACTGAAACCTTTTATATAGACAAAAGGAGCGAGACCTAACTGCTTCGTCCTACCTCCTAATGGGTGCATTACGAGCTACTGTTTTAGCTAGAGTCCAGCTCAGATACTCCATTGCCATGCTGTAAAGAAGTGAAGTTAAAGAAACGGGAGCAAGCAACCCATTTTCTTCCTCCTTTTGGAGGCTGACAAGTCTGAAATAATGTGGAAGGTACTTCTTCTCTGGTACACATCCTCACCCACTTAAGCGTATTTGTTGACCCAGGGCAGTGCAATTGTATGTGAGAGATGCATACAAGTCAGTTGTTAATGCAGCTGACCTTTGGACTTCTGATCTTTGTTACTTATTTCTGTCAAAGGGCAATCACTGCTGCTGCAGTAAGAAGTTTAAACCAAGGTAATGAACTTAGAGATCTTTCTCACAAGTCAATTAAGGTATTTGAACATAGGTGGAAGATGCACCCCAGGAAATTACTAGCTGTGTGCATGAGGGATAGTGGCTTCGGAGGGATCCTTAGCAGACCTTCCAAAAACTACTGCATTTCCAGGTGTGGTTCTGCTGGCAAAAATGTTTGAACTTACTAATCAGCAAACGACAAATTTATGTAGTGTCTTCAGATTCACTTAAGGTTTAAGGCAGCCATTTTAGGAAGGCTTAATACTACTTAAGCCTCTGTTTGTTGTTAAGGAGATGCTAGTTGGAATCGTGTGTTGACTACTTGCATTCTTGGCAGGTGGTTGGAAATCTGATGCATTACAGAACTGATGTACTCAGCACACCAAGGGAACAATATGTTTTGAGCAGCTAAGGCTGCCAGTGAACCTCTTCAGTGGTAGGTAGCACCACTTGTGAAATTGAAGGTTACAAAAAGATTCATAATGCTTGAAACTAGAGGGATCATTAGACCAAGTAATTTAATACTCTGTACCTCTCAGAGGAGTCTTATATAAAGCTCAGCGGTTTGTTCACAACAATAAATAAATACCCTGTGCATTTCAAAGATGTCACAGAGGCTCCACTACTTTCTGCTCATTTGTTGCAATAGCTAATTGGCCTCACTCTATCTTAAAATAAGTAAATAAATGAGAAATGCTTTGTTCTTCCTTTTGCCATTTGAGTAAAGAGCCTTTTTTAAACAGTGTTTTCTTCCCACAAAGAAGCACTGTAATCAAGTCACCCATCAATCTTTTTGATTTGATAAAACAGATTCACTTATTGTGTGTTACTCTAAGATATTTACTTCAATCTTCAAGTTACTTTTGTAGCTCTTTTCTGTATCTCCTTTTTCACAACATTCTCTTTAAAATATGAACTCAGTATTGCTTGTAATATTTCTGGTTTCTACAAGGCCATGTGTTGAAATAAAATAGTCTTTGTATTTCTACCCACTGCTGTCTTTTTATATATAAAATATATATATATACCTAGAAATTGTATCAATGTTTTTCTGCTACAGCATTGCACCAAGACCTCATGTTATTTGAGATATTGATACCTTGGCCATTTCCAGAAGTCAGTTTCTTGAATAATGTTTCTGATAAACAGCTGCACTGGTCTGTGGTTAAAATGTGTGTTAGCATTTGTTTGTTAAGGACTATATTACGAAGTACTACTTATGTATCATTTCCCTATTCTCATTGCTTTTTTTATTAACAGTAATTTTAATGTTAATTACTGATGAAAATGCCAAGTAGCTGCAAGCTTCCTGCCAGTCCCTGCAGAACCAAGCTTTGATTACAATTTTACATTGACAACTATTTTTTTAAGCAGTCTCAAACTGTACCTCAGAGCTATGAATTCATAGGCAGTATGTGTTGATAAGGAAAGAGCATCCAAATCTGTAAGTATTTGTATTTTCTTTATGTATTAATAACTCACGTCTTACAGTTGTCATTCTAGGAGTCTTACCACATGACTTGAATATGTCCCAGCATCTCAGTTTCAACATCCCCGTAACAGCAGATTTCCCAGAGTTGTCATTGAAGTAACAAATACTGTATCAATTTAAATAATAATTGGAAGAAATAACAGTAGAAGACAGTTAAGAAATTACATTAAAAAAAATCCCTAGACTTCTAAATGCTGATCAATCCATTCATGCTTATGGTTATCTTGGTGTTAAAAATCTGTCTTGTCTTTGTAGTATGTCTCAAATATAAATCGTAATGTTTAACAGTACTCAGCAATGACTACTATTACCAATTTTAAATAAATGATTACAGTTCAAGAAAGAACTTGGAATAAACTCCACTTACCTTGAAGTCTAAGAACTTTAAGCATGCATGCAATTGCTTTTCTGAATCTGGTTTTTGATCTATGACTAAAAGCTGTAGTTAGGTTGGTTGGTATGATGGTCCTAGATTGACTGGCCTGACTGGCAGACCCCTGTGTTCTGAGTATTCAAACAGTTTAACAAAACATTCTGAGGGAACTGGGAATTTGGAAGTGCGGATACTACCTTTGTAAACAAAGTAATAACATTTCTTCCGTCCAGACTTGTTCCATTAAATAATAAATCCACCAGCTAACTAGTTAAGGAATACCTGCAGATAAAAATAATATATAATTTAGGACTTCATTAAATATGTCCAAATAACATATGTAAATTAAATGCTATCAAGTACGACTCTTAACTTAGTATTATGATCAATGTTTTTGAAGCACAGATTCACTTATTATATTTCAAATGATGGCATTAATAAGGGAATATGATTTATAAGCACATGTCCTGACTTTTTTCTACAATTTGCCTGTGATGTTATGATTCTGTACTAGTGGCCAGGTTATTTTTTTTTAAATTCTATTAATGTTTGGTGTCCTAATTGCTGTAGTTAATTTTGGATGTTCTGGTTTTAATTCTCTGCCAGTTTAGATGTCACTCTTTATCACTAAACCAATGTCTTCATGCATGACAAAGTTATAGGTGATTGAGTCCTGTAGGTCGGTTCTGTCCTTACAAAAATCAACGCATGGCTCACTGTTTGTGAAAGGCAGATTTTCTTGAGCTGTCGACCACTTCAAGCATTCTCATATTTGTCATCCTTCGAAAGCAAGCTGCAGCAACAACTCTCTGTTGAGGCTGTTAATATAAGCTTTTCCATAATGTTCTTGATGTTTATAGATTAATCAATAGCTTGAAAGGGGAGACATCTGTGAGGCTAAGTAACTTTTTTTCTCTCATCCAGTTTCTTCTTCAGCTTAAGTGTACTTGACATTTTGGAAGTAGTTAGAGCAAAAGATGCAACAAGCACGTTGAGATGTTGGGTTCAGAGATATCTGAGATATCTGAACACCTCTGTACTTCAGATTTTTCCCCCCAAAAAAATTATTTCTGTAGATCTTATATTTGTTGACAGATGCAATGACATTCCTAACAGTTAAAATTACTGCAGGTAATTCTGAAATTGATAAAATTAAAAAAGCATGTGTTTGTGGTTTTTTTTTCAGAGTTCAGTTAAAGTGTATAATTGCTGTGTTAAGCTTATTGAAAAAAAATACATGTAGATCCAGAGGTGCATATTTACAGTTACGAGTTGACTTACATCATTGGAATTAAACTGCAGGGTTAAGAAAGATCTAAATCAAGTTCTCTAATAATGTTTTCGGGGAAAAAAAAAAAAAAAAAAACCTAGTTCTATCTAAATAGGAGGCTTCCTTTTTAACATTGTACCTGATTTAAGTGTCTTCCAGAATTCTAATTATATGTGCTTGAAGGTCAATGCATGCAGCAAAAGCTAGCTGACTAGTGTGACTGCTTTAGGTGTAGCTTTTTTTTTAGTGTACTACATCTGACATTATAAACACTTGAGGTAGATGTAGCTTGGACAGTCACTTTCAGAGAACATCCCCAGGATACCAGTATCTTGTAGTAGTATTACAAGCAATTTGTGATCTGTCAAGCAGCCAGCCAGAATCGAGTAATCATGTCTCTTGATTTCACAACAAACAAGTCTTCACCTCCTGAAGGTGAGCATGAAATTCACTGCTGCCCACTGAAATTTTTTAAACCCAGGATTGGGCTATCAATCTAAACTATAACTATGAATCATACAGTTAAGGTTTACATAAAATACACAAACCAGTCACTTTTAACTTTTCCTGTCTATAACTATTTACATCTTCTAAATGCCAATATATCCACAAACATATGGGTTCATTACAGAACTTAAGCGTTGTGGTATGGATTAGAAGTTGTTTAATGTCACTGAAGTCTTCAGTAGTTCTGTGTAGATAGATGCTGTTAGACAGCCCATTTAAAAAAAAAAAAAAAAAACCAACAACAACAACACTCTGGAAGATGTCATTACAAGTCTAATGGCAAAGATTTTTTGTCACAGAGTTTTAGTGGAAATTTGTGATGCTAGGGAAGGCTGAAATTGTGAAAATGTATTGAGGAAAAATACTGTAGTAATGTGATATACTGATAATGGCTTACCATAGCCATGGCTGCATGTTAATGGTTTTGTTAATATGATCTTTGATAGTTCTGTAACTGTAAGTGAATATGCCTGTAGAATTATAGAATGGATTGGGTTGGAAGGGACCCCCCAGCCATGGGCAGGGATACTTCCCAGCAGACCAGAATGCCCAAAGCCCATCCAACCTGGCCTTGAACACCTCCAGGGATGGGGCATCCACAGCTTCTCTGGGCAACCGGTTCCGGTGCCTCACCACCCTCAGAGTAAAGAATTTCTTCCTAATATCTAGTTTAAACCTAACCTCTTTCAGTTTAAAAGCATTACCCCCATCCTATCACTCCACTCCCTGACAGAGTCCCTCCCCAGCTTTCCTGTAGGCCCCCTTTAGGTACTGGAAGGCTGCTATAAGGTCTCTCTGGAGCCTTCTCTTCAGGCTGGACAATGCCAACTCTCAGCTTTTCTTAGTAGGAGGGGTGCTCTAACTCTGATCATATTTGTGGCCCTCCTCTGGACCCACTTTTAACATTTCCATCTCCTTCTTGTGCTATGGGAGCCCCAGAGCTGAACGCAGTACTCCAGGTTGGGTCTCAGAGAGCTGTAATTGATTCATTTTGTGCATACTTTTGAGAAAGCCTTAAGTTCCTGAATGACAAAAACGTACCTTTGAAATGAGATCTTACTATTATGTGTTTCCATAGTGCAGAAAACAAGGCACCCCTGATCTTGGTGTATGGCTTTACATTTCAACAGAGTAAAAGCACTTCATGGAACCCAAAAGGCAAGCATGTGCTTAGGCAGAATAAGAATTGATGAACAAGTGCATTTTATTGAAACATGTTTACTCTGCTTGGTACCTTCCCTGTCTGTGGGTTACTTGCCCTTCATCATTTCTTTGTTTCTTATTTTGCCCTCCATGATACAATCAGGGTCTCAGACTGAGTCTCTTGTTTACAATCTGTAATTTGATGAAAGTAGCTTCAGCTAATCAGCTGGCAGTATGTGAAGCAGAGAAAATTAAGGCCCTTATCTTTGTGGCATTTTTTCTTGTTTTTTGTTTGATTTTAGATGACAGTGATTTCAAACATTTTTTGATGAGCATCCCCTCCTCTGATAGATAAGCATCACTGAATCAAGAGGCATGGTGGCCTTCTATTTTCTTACCTTTCCTGACTGTGTACCTTTAGCTTCCCATAGCAATTTTCTATTCTTGCCCCCAACCCACTCGGTCACTTCTCCCCCTAGCTGGAGTGTGCTCCCCCTTTTCCCCTCCTTGCTTCCAGCTGTGTTGCAGGCTCCATGTTGTCATGCTGAGGTGACTGATAAGAAACAGAACAGAAAACAGAAACAGAACAGGCCACCACCACCCTTCCTAGATCTAAGCAAAAAGTCAGCATGGTTACAATTGCTGCCTCACTTGAGCAGACCCCCAGCACTTCCGAAATGTGACCCTGCTTGACTACTTTCACCTCCGTGTTTCATAATGAACACATAATCAAGACCTAAGCTTTTGTAAATTGTCATGGAGCAGCAGGGTAAAGTCAGTAGGGTACTGGCTTAAGGGGAAAGGCATGTCAGTAAATTTACAGGTTTATCTGTGTCTCTGACTGCTCAAGTGCTTCATCATTCTGTATCTCAGTTCGTCACCTGTGAAAGCAGGAGACTTGTTTTGTAGATCTTGGAGAGGTTTCTGGTTACCATTAATGTACATGGCACTTACCTTTTGACTGTCTATCGTTGGTACATGTAAAAGGGTGACTGCTTCTGCTCTGCTGTAGCTTGTGAACCTGTTAGTATTGAACGAACACATGTTTTGATATCCTACATGTTAAAATCTAAACATCTGCTAACAGAATGTACTTGTGGATATGAAGCAGTAGAATGTGACCCTGGCTCATCCTCTCACCATTAGCACTCATGTTGCTTTTTGTATCTAACCTGACTTGTTTCAAGTTTCAATGCAGTATTTTCAATTCTCACATTTTAAAATAGGGGTGTGGTGCAAGAAGAAAGCAGTTTGAATGCAGAATTTATATTGTTATATGCTACCATGCTGTTTAAATACTCTGGACACCATAAAAACAGAGCAGAAAGCTTGGTTCTAACATGATGGGGAAAATGAAGACAGCAGGAAAAAGAGTGTGTGCATAGTAATAACCATGGCTCTTCTAATACATAACGCTTTATGTAAGTATTTTGTATTATGTACAGAAAATGCTGCTGATAGAGTTCTTGTGGTAGTGCTTCTGCCTCATGTTGGAAGCCAGAAACAAGCCTACCCAATGATTTCATTTTATCACTATTTTGTTATAGCAGCTGTTGTAATTTATGGCAGTTTGTAGGCTTACAGCCATGCATTGAAATAGCTTTCAGTACCATGTCTCCATTCAGCCTCCACTTGGGAAATTTCCCAATCTCATATCTTTAGCCTGTGGATACTGTTCTTTACAAAATTTACAGGTTTCAGTCTTTTTAAAGTACTTAACAACCCTCTGTACAATTGTAACGTGTATCAAGGAAGCTTTGAAAATTGCCCTCCATCTCATCTTCCCAGTATTTTTGTTAAATAATTCCGTTTGCTGGTTTCATGCTATCTTCCTTCAATCTTAGGCCTGCAAGTGGAAATTGGTTCATATTTAGAGCATGCCCTGTTAGTAACTTGCACTCTGCCAGAGCCTTCTGTGGGAATGTATAGTAGACTAATGGAAATAAAGAAAATCCCATACTTCACTCTAGATTCGTGATTGCTCAGTATTACAGGATACATGCTGCATGTGCCACAGGTCAGTCTCACTCACCTTCTCACTTCGTAGGGATCTGCAGGGAGCTGAAAAAATTGAAGTTATGTTGATGTAGCAAAAGTCAGAAATACCGGCACACAAATTTATTGCTGTAATCTATCCAAAATGCACTACCAGCAATCTAAGTGCATTCAAGGGATCCCCAGTAGCTTTGGACAGCATGTTCTGGCTGACAAAAGCTATGGCAGTTTTTCATATTGCTACCAAAATGGTGTATTCCTTTGCTGGATCTGTGCACCATTAGTTTCTTTTCATTTCCAGGCTGCTTTTGGCAGCCACTGCACAAGCTGGCTTTGGGGCAAATTTGCAGTCTCTCCTGATAAAGAGTGTATCTCTTCAACAGCTGAATCTCTGGTTTGCAGTACTAGGTGATTTGTAGCTGGCTGATGATGCTGCACCTCAACCTCCTCTGCACAAAATCTGAGTGTTCACAGATTCTCAGCTGGGGTAACCAGCATGGGCTGCATGTGAAGTGAGCGAATCTGGCAGCTTACAGCAGCTGAGCACTGTGTGGCTGTAGTGGGGGGCATGACCTCTGCTGATCCACAGACAGCATCTGATACTTCCCTTCTTTTCTTGAGGCAGATATTTTAAACAATAGTCTTGAGCATACAGTCTTAGCCTAGTTGGTGTAATGATAGGTGAAGTTGTGTGAATTCATACACATTCTGCTTGCTCCTGTACTTTTTCATAAGAAATGAGTTACCACACTGTCTCAGAGCTATTTATTTCTGGGTGTGTTGATGACATTTGGCAAGGACTTCTATATATCTTAACCTACAAACTGTTTCTCTGCATCTTTCTGCTGAGGGAGAAGGAGAGAACCCAGAACCTGTTCTATAGGACTATTTTTGCTTCTTTAGCCTGATGGTACCAGTCTTCTACCAACCTAATTTAATAAGCGCGCACAAAAATTTGCTTTTTTTATAAGGATTTATTTAAAACCAGTATCATAAATGTTAGCTGTACATTTGTAGCACTTAGACACGTTAAACATTGAGAGAATGCAACATAAGCTTAATTCACTGATAAGTCCAACTTTAAAGTGTGTAGAGCAGGATAAAAAAAAATGCAACGTGATGTAAAATCCTGACTGGTACCAACACATTCAGGTTTGTTTAGTACACGGGTCTTAGTGGGTGATGTGGTGGTGTGATTTCGGAACCAGGATAAAGGTGCAAACAGAGCACTGCACAGCACTCTTGCACAACTTACCACACAGAAAAAAAAATAAAAAGATTGCTTTGTTTTTCACTGGCAAATATCAGTTGCACTGTCACAATGCCAGATGTAAAATTAGATAAAATCTTTATTTGGTAATGTGAGCAATAGACTAGATGCAGAAATCTTAAGTAAAATGTAAGTAAAACGAAACTAATGATTGCAACACCTCGGTGAGAACCTTCAAAACATCTAATAGAAAACACACTTCCTTAATACATGATGAGCCTAATTCCTTTTACACTGCTGTCTTAAATACAACTTAGATAAGCAAATACTTAGATAAGTACTTGGATATCTGGATGGCTTAGGCTTGCAGAGTTTTCACAGACCATGCTGGTATGTTTATATTTTTAATATGCTCTCAGTTCCATCAGTATTTCAGCATTTCCAGAATATTTACAAATGGAAACATCCTTTCTCAGCCTAGACATATAAATAGTTCATCTTATATTTTGGTCGTTAATTTCTAAACCCTTACCTTTAGAGAGGCAGTACTCTTCGCTGAATGTGCCAACTGTTTTTACAGGAATGCTTTATCATCCTGATTATAAAACAATATGCAAGTAAATGATTTGCAAAAGTGTCAAAGGCATGTGTCTGTGAAGTTGATAGAAAAAGGATTTGCTATGAAACTTTATGAAAAGTGACTAGCATTAAATGTAGGGACATCTGTATAACTCAGATAGTATTTTAAATGAAACAGTGAATAATGTGAAAACCTCTCAAGTAGCTCTTAGTACTCAAGTGTAGCAACTGTATATTGACTAAAAGATGAAAAAACAAAGAAGATCTGCAAAGATACCTTAGCTCTACTAACTAGTAAATTTGGATCAAGTTTCCCATTAAGCCCTTTATTTGTCTGGTTTCAGCCTTAACTGTTACCTTGAGTCTTTGTGTCTCTCTCCATTGTCTATGTAGATACTGGCACAGTAAGTCCAAGCATTTTTGGGTGCTGTTTTAATAAATAATTGTGTTGGATTTAAAGACAAGGTAGGTTAATTGAGTGCGTACCCTAATTAAGAGTCATTCCCAGGGACCTTTACTGAATGCTCAGATCAATGCACTTTTCATATCACAAGCAATACGCGTATCACAATCAACATGACAAATATATCATAAACAATATATTATTAAGTAATAAAACATCTGCTGTGGCAGTCCAAATGTACAAAGTCATGTATGTGTACAGGAACATGGCTGGACTTGACTGTGTTGATACGTCAGCACAGAGAGACAGCAACTACTATGGGGTACTGGGCCAGTCTCTGTGTAGTTTCCTACGCTGGACTGATAGAACAGATGTGTGCAAGGACCTGACTTTATCCCTTCACTGAAGCCTGTCAGAATGCCATACTAGACTGCTCATATAATCAGCAGAAGAGTGAAGCATCTAATGGTATTACAACAAGTGGTAAGTCCAGCTATGATCAGACTTACTTGGAAAAGCTTGTTTCTTTTTCTGTGACCACAAAAGGAGGAGCAAATATAGTGGTGGCTCATACGCCTCAGTTAAACACCATAGCTGCACCATAGCACTTCTACTAAAAAGAGCATAAAATCCAGTGTTCCTCATCTTCTGCCAGAGAAGAGAATTGGTTGGTTCTGTTTTCAAGTACTTCAGTTGTTATATAGTTGAGCAGTATAGAGGAGAGGAACGTGACTTTGTGCTTCTTACAGCTCCTTAACAAGTGGCAATACATAGCCATAGGCTTTAAGACCTGAAGTAATAAAACGGTAATACAGCTCTTCCCTTTTCATCTGACATTTATCTCTACTAATAAGTCACTTTCTGTTGAGCATTAAAAAAAAAAAATGATTCTTTAGCAATGTTTGCACATGACTGTTTTTAAAGCATGTAGATGCCTGGGAAGCAAGTATTTGTAGTCAGTTCTAAAATGCTGCTTAAACTGTGGTGCTGTAATCTTGAACACTGTTTTGATGGGTTGAATGTTTTAATGCTAAGTATTGTACAATTTTGATTTTTTTCTGAAAAAAGAATATATTGAGAAAGAATGGAAGATATCTGATCAAATACCATATATAGTGTTTCCTTTCTTTGTATGTGTTTATATAAATGTATATCTATTCCTAATTTCCAATAGATTATAGGATATTTCAGTGACTGCATGGAATTTAGATCTATGTGTAAATAATTTTAGAAATTACTTTTCCCGTAGAAAAATTCTGATACATAATGCCCACTGGCACACATCTAGAAATTGTAATTATAATTATTTAAAATAGTGTTTAATATTATTATGAAAAATATACAGCACTCACTAATACTCAGAAATGTATGCATTTGAAAATAAACATCACAGTTTAAGTGTGTAGCTCAAAACCTTATATATGGTGTTGAGAACTTCAGCAAAAGCTTTATAGATGCTGTAAGAACTGTTGTGTATATGTAGAGAAATGTGCACATAAAAATGCAGTGGTTAAATTACTTGACTGTACTCTGTAGTTGTCATCTACAGTGCTTTTCCTTCTCTCTATATATCTGGCATTTTTGTTTTGTTAAAAAACATTATTGGTTAAATATGCATGTACCAAAGTGAAATGGCGTCTAGCAGTTTGTAATGTAGTATCATTGTATATTAAGTATCTCAGTTCAAAATTATTTACAAATTTTTTATGCCTTCTCTTTTAACAATAGTAATTCTGCACGTTTAAACTTCCTTACAGAGAAATACTTATCTTAAAAGCCAAATAAATCGAAAGCTCCGAATTATTTTGAGCTGTTTGAAGTCTATTTTCTGGTGAATTTCTGCCATCTTTTTGTGTTACTGGCCTTGTTAGTACAGTGGAAATCGTCTCTACTTGCTACGCATGAGATAATGGCAGAAGTGAATCTTGTGTGAAGTCTTGGTTGGCACGTCTTTCCTTTGGCGAATGAGTGAGTAGTAAAAATCTAGGCTGCACTCTCACGCAAAAAAACTAGCCAAAACCGTGGAGCCAAGCGCCTCCTGTCTCTCTCCAAGTGGCCAGTCTGGCTTTCACAGAGGTCAGAGCTCTGGCTGTTATCTCTAGGGAGTCCAAAGCCATTGGTGCATTTTGTTGCTCGTGCCACTTGCTGTGAGATTTATTGTAACTCTTAAGTATTCAGGATGAAATAAGTCCTGTGAATGCAAGAGCTGGCTACCAAAGTCAAGCTGCTGATTCTTTGAGATTGCAGAAACCTGTAGTGGGTTGTCTCTTTTCTAACTTAACTAAAGATAGCTTTTCTGAAGGGTTGGAGTGTGGTCTTAAGCTCAGCATTCCAGTGAAACTTTAAATTGGCTTTGCTAGTGAGCTGTGCAGGTAGCCTGTAATCTTACTGTAAATTTCTTGGATTTTGTTTTAGTTTAAATAGCTTTTTTTTTTTTGAGTTCCCATACTGCTTTCTTGTTGCTGTTCATCAGTGAACAGCACTGATGATCCTTAACACGATCTGGTTTCATTTTGCAACTCATCTAGCTGTCCTTTGGAAAGAATGGAAACTGACCTGAGTTGTGCCTAAAAACCTGTATATTTAGGACCTGTGTAGAACATAGCCCATTAAATTATTTAGAAAAAGGGGTACTGTCATAAAGTATACAACTACCTAGAAATTCTGTGCAAAAAGCGTAATTACTGAGAAAGCAATTTTAATCTCATCAGTCCTGTGATACAAGAGTAATAGTAGCAGGATGTAAAAGACTCAGATATTTTGTATAGATAGGCACAGTAGTAATCATGTAAGGTATGTAATTATTCCAGAGGCACGCAGATCATTTTAAATTCATCATACCAAGTTAGCCAGCCTGCATTGTCTAATCAGCTGTAAAAGTGTTTGTGTTCTGAAAGTTCCAAAGAAAAGGCCAAATGAAGCTATGCTCTTTGACTCCAAGAAAGCATTTGCATTTTCAATTACTTTTTTATTTTTGCACCAGACTTGCACTTGTTAATTACTGTTCAGGATGCTGCTACTGTTTAAACTAAGAAAAAAAAAAAAAAATGTTCTTAGACCTATTTTCCTTGCATCTAGATCCAGCACCTCCACTTTATGCCACCTGGCTTAATGATGTAGGGAAAGACTTTTGTAACTGGAGCCTGTAAGCAGGCTCCTTCTTGTTCTGTACGAATAAAACAAATCATTTTTAAATTGTTTCATCTATCAACAAAACTCTGTATGGGATGTGTCATGGAATATCATCTGAATATAAAATAAATTTTTTAGTGTCAGAAAACTTTCCGTCTTGGGGAAACATCAGTTATGGCTTAGCTACCCTAAGTACGACTGGAAGCCATTTCTGCAGCGTTAATGTAGCGAGCCTGAATACCCTTTTGAAAACAAGTATAAGTGAGATGAGACAGACTAGAATCAAAGTCTTTATTAGGGAAAAAATCTATATCATTTATTTTCAGCTTCTGAAAAGGTTTGAATTAAAGTATAGCAGAAATCCAGTGCAGAAGAAATACTTTGCCAAATTTTGTAACATTCATTTTGTAACAGTGTCACTACTGCAGAAGACCTATTTTATTGAAAACTGAGTCCCTTACTCAAGTTGAAACAAAGTTTTTGATGAAGTTCTGAGTATCTCACTATGGGAATGGTGCTGAGAATACCCACTTTGGAAGTGGGATGCGGGATGTTTTCTACTCTGGAAAGAAATGTTTACAGCTGGAAAGTCTCTACAACTGGAAACAATAGTGTCAAATTACAAATATAAAGAAAAACAGTTTTGCAGCACAAATCAAATTATTTTTAGGCAGAACCAGACAAGGAGGATTGAAGTGTTGTGTTTTTTGTTTGTTTGCTTTATTTTATTTTGAGGGTGTTTTTATTTAAGTGCACATGTTAAAGTTTAAGCTTCTGGGCTATAGCTTGATAATGTAATTGTATCTCTTCAGAAAAAAATCTATCAAATTCCAGTGCCTCACCACCCTCTGAGTGAAGAATTTCCCACTTTCCTTTAATCTAATTCTCCCATTTTTCAGTTTAAAACCATTCCCCCCTTGTCTTGTCGTTATCTGCCTGAGCAAAAAGTTGCTCTCAATCTTTTTCTGTAAGCCCCCTTTAAGTATTAAAAAGCTGCAGTGAGATCTCCCTGGAGCCTTAGGTTGAACATCCCCAGCTCTCTAAGCCTTTCTTCACAGGAGAGGTGCTCCAGCCCCTTAATCATCTTCATGGTCCTCCTCTGAATCTGCTCTAACAACTCCACATCCTTCTTGTGCTGGGGGCCTCAGAGCTGGACGCAGCACTCCAAGTGGGGCCTCACAAGAGCAGAGTAGAGGGGAACAATCACCTCCCTCAACCTGCAGACCACTTCTCTCTTGATGCAGCCCAGGACACAGTTGGCCTTCTGGGCTGCAAGCACACGCTGCTGGCTCATGCTGAGCTTTTTGTCCACCAGAACCCCCAAGTCCTTTTCTGCAGGGCTGCACTCAGTGAGTTCTTCTCCAAAGTCTCTGAGAGAGACTTGGCAACTCCATCAGCCAGTTCCATCATGGCCCTGGGATGCATGTCATTGGGCCCCATGGACTTGTACCTGTTGAGTTTCATCTAGTGGGCTCAAACCTGCTCTTTGCTTACAGTGGGAGGGACTTTGCTCCTCCAGCTCCTGCACAGAGGTTCAGGGATTTTAGAGACATGGGAACGTAATTAATGTGTCCCAGGCTTTATTCAGTGACACAGTGTTACAATAAACTCTTAGGGCTACTAAATGTCCTGTGTTGTCATCTTTTGCCTAAATCTTGTCTAGATTGTGGAAAATGTAGAAAGGAAGAGTCACTAAGGTGATTCTAGAGAGGGACTTGTTAGACCTGGGTTTATTCCCCCTCTCTTTCTATCTCAGTTTTCTTCCCTGCTCCTGGGTGTTTATTTAGGGAGAAGGTCCTTCCCAAAAGCCAGCACATAGGTTAAAGTTAGGTGCTTGCATTAGAATAAGTTCTCTTTGGGAGAACATTTTTATTCTTCTTCTGAAGTGATGGCTTTGTATGACAAGGGAATTTGCCTTCCTCCCAAAGGCATTATTAGTAGCATACATCAGGCAGTGCACTAAAGCATGTGAGATAGTCAGTTAGTAATAGGCATCTAAGTGCATGTATAGATATATCAAAGGGAAAGAAAAATCATGCATGTCTGTACCGTATTATGTGTAGTCTATGACATATCACTATTGATACCTGAAGTTCTATAAGGTAGAAAGAAATAATACTTTTCAGTTTGTAAAGGTGCCAGGCAATACACCAAGTAAAGCAAAGAAAGTAATTGCATCACCACTATTCTGTATTGAGGATGCAATATATGATGGAAAAAAAAAAGTGTTTTGCAGGCAGATGAAAGATTTTAAGATTTGTATGAAATATAATGTGAAGTGTAGGCAGGTGAACGAATATTCCTTTATCGTAGCAGGGTTATTTCACAGATCATGTCATACGACTGAAGAGCAGTAAAAGTCTCTCATTTTCAAAGGAGGATGCTATCCTTCAGTGAGATGCTGAGCAACTTGTTTTTCAACAAATTAAATGCTGGAAAAAATGCTGGAAAGACAGGTCAGTGTGCTCACATTGCCATTTTAAGTGCTTCATTTATAGGAAGCAGCATAAGGAATCTTGGAAATGATAGGCTGACTGATCCATGTTATCCCAGTAATGTTTTGCTATGCCTGGAAGTAGGTGATCTAGTAATAGAGCAAATGTACATGGGGATCAATCTCTAGGAGAAAAAAGCATGTGTAGTGTCTGATCTATTGTGGAGATCATTGTTGGGGTTTTACCCTGCTGGGCAGCTCATCTCCACCACAGCTGCTCCTCCACTCCCCCTCATATTTGCTCCTCACAGAAAAAGAGGGAACCAAATACAATGGAAAGGGCTGAGACAGGGAGATCACTCACCAATTATTGTCACGGGCAAAACAGACTCAGCATAGGGAGATTAAGGTAA
This sequence comes from Heteronetta atricapilla, assembly GCA_011075105.1. NCBI lineage: Eukaryota > Metazoa > Chordata > Aves > Anseriformes > Anatidae > Heteronetta > Heteronetta atricapilla. The sequence goes on from CM021733.1 coordinate 98,011,667, forward strand.
TTTATCTCCTACCACTAGCAGACTAGACCAATGAGATACTAAAAGCAAACTAAAAACACCTTCCCCCCATCCTTCTACCTCTCTTCCACCTCTTCCCGCTGAGTGGTGCAGGGGAATGGGGGCTGTGGCCAGTCTTTAATGCTCCACGTGGGGTCCCTCCCATGGGATGCTGTCCTTCCCGAACTGATCCTGCAGGGGCTGCCCACAGGCAGCAGCTCCTCAAGAACTGCTCCCACATGTCTCTGTACCACAGGGTCCATCCCCCAGGAGCAAACTGCTCCAGCACGGTTCCCCCATGGGCGGCAGCTCCCCCCAGGCCCCCTGCTCCTGCGTGGGCTCCTCTCCACGGGCTGCAGCTCCGGCCCAGGGCCTGCTCCTGCGGGGGCTCTCCATGGGCCGCAGCCTCCTCCAGGCCACATCCACCTGCTCCACCGGGGGCTCCTCCATGGGCTGCAGCGTGGAGATCTGCTCCATGTGGGACCCATGGGCTGCAGGGGGACAGCCTGCTCCACCAGGGGCCTCTCCACAGGCTGCAGGGAACTGCTGCTGCATGCCTGGAGCACCTCCTGCCCTCCTGCTGCACTGACCTTGGGGCTGCGGGGCTGCTTCTCACTCCTCTCTCTCCCAGCTGCTCTAACACAGCAGATTTTTTTTTCCCTTTCCTTCAATCAGCTCTCCCAGAGGCCCAGCCAGCATCTCTCCATGGCTCAGCTCTGGCCAGCAGCAGGTCCCGTTTGAAGCCAGCTGGCGCTGGCTCTGATCTGACATGGGGCAGCTGCCGGGCTCTGCTCACAGAGGCCACCCCTGCAGCAGTCCTGCTAGCAAACCATTGCCACATAAACCCAATACAAACATCAAAATTACTCTAGTTGTTTCCTAAACATTTATGTAGAGGATGGTACCACTTTTTTTTTTATTTATTTACAATTTGTTAGGAATAATCACAGTATAGCGTCATGTTTAATTCTTTGAAATACTGTAGCATTCCAGGAGAGAAGCCCAGACAGAGTCCTTAGTTGATGAGGAGACGTTTCCTGAAAGAGTTTAACTCTGTAGAGAGTAAAGGGAAGGCAGGTGTCTGAGAGATGATGGTGGCCAAGGAATAAGCCTATATATAGCAGAGACCAGACATCAGCTGAGAACAGCAGGTACCCAGGCTTCAGAAATGAGAGACAGGAACTTCTCAAGATCCAAAGGGTATTGTGTAGACTTTTCTGCAGCCTTGGAAGTCACCAATGTGCTGGACTGAGAGCAAGCCTGAGTAAAGAGAACTGGTTTGCAAAGATGCAGATGTGTTTACAGGTTGTTTAGTTTTGATTTGCCTTGTTTTGAGTTTTCACCCCCAGAAAGTCACCTGTCCTGGTGCCTGTTCTAGTACAACCTAGCGTACCTATATAAAAGCCATTTCAGTATTTTAAGAGTGTTCCTTCTGGAAAAAAGGAATGAGCAGTCAGACCTCAGAGCTCTGGCCAGGTGAGCACTGCAGCTTGCAACCAAGAACAACCCACTGCACTGGAAAGACTGGGGCACCAGATTCCCAACTATTGCAGATTGGCAGATTACTGGATTACATAACTATTCAGGATCTTCCCTGTGGTATTTCTCATTATCACAGCATACCTGTTTGCATATTTATTTGTGATTAGCTTAACATAGAACACTTGGTCATTAAGAAATGATTTACATGAATGTTTTCAACTGTTCTTTAAAAGGAACTATCACTACAGCGTGATTTACAGAGTGACTGATAAAAATAAGCTGAACCCAGACTCTAAAGCATCCCTGTTTTTACAAAACTGCTTAGACGCTTTGGCATGAAATTTAATTAAAACTGGAGTTAGTATCCAAAGACAAATGGATAAAGGAAATAATGCAAAATGAAACACAGGGAAGATTTACATTCTTTCAGACTTCCATTTTCCAATGTATTCTGAAGTATGATTCACCTAGAGAAGCATGTGATAAATTGTAGTTGTGGCATCTCTTTCGTATGTGATGTTAAATGTGATTGGTTATTGCATGCTGTATAGAAAGTTAAGAAATCTTGTAAAATACTGCAGTAATTGTATTAAGAAGTTATCACATGTAAGTATTTGATTACTTTGATATGAAGTTGATAAATTGGGGCTGGGTTTTGTTGCTGAGTGTCTTCATTTTGCTATTTCAGTATCCATGTACTGCTGGATTGCAGTTTAGATCTGCTCTTTGATGCTGTTTTATCACAAGGGAAAACTATCAGTTTTCCATTAGGCTGTTTATCATTTAATAGTCTGTGGTCCTGTAGTCTAAATAACTTCTTGCACATTTTAGCTGGTATATTTGGAAAGAACATTTTAAATGTTCATCAGGATTTTAAGCTTGCAGCTGTTCTTATAATTTCTGATATTATTCTGAGCAAAAGGAGAGGTTTGGATTCTTTAAACTAAGCATTCATTGAAAACTAGATCTGGGAAAAAAAAAAAAGATTTTCAAGAAAATTATTTGAATGTAAAGTTGTTGCCTGCAAAGTTAGATGAAAGAACAAGTTTTTTAATGTACATGTGACATCAAATGTTTAAAATGTCTCAATTTTTAATACAAATGTTACAAATCTCCCCCTCTAATTCACAGCGGTGCTGTCTGTTCAAATACAAAAATGTAATCTTATCAGCCAAAGACTAAGACGATTTCTGTATTTAGAAGCAATTAGTCTTTGCAGCTGCTAAACTGTAAAAACACTGTAGGCAGCTTTAGGATCCTTGAGCATTTCTGATTTGGTAGTCTTCAGAAGAGTTACTGGTTGTCATTGGATTTCAGTTCTTCGTTCATGGCTGTGATTCTGCTTCGTTCTGTATTTTTCTCACTGAATTTCTCAAAGAGTTTCTCACTGAGTCAACATAATCATTCTCAGTGTTCTTGGTGATCACCACTGAGGTGATCCCATGTAGGAAATGCTGTGCAATGCCTCCCTTCAAAGATGACTGGCTCATGTTGTTTGCACATCACCCTAAGAAAACCAAAATGAATGAAGACAGGGAGCTTGAAATCAGAAATGATAATAACATTAATGAGAAGGATCATTAACAGGTCAAAATATTTGCTTTCATTTGAAAATTGTCACTGAACTGTAACAGCTAAGTTGTTATTTAGGAAAACTTATTAAGGCCTCCATAAAGCACATATTGCATAAAATGACAGGAGGCCTGAAACATATTGTCAGTATTAATTTATTCATTGGAATCATTTCAAATATCTCCTGGATGCCTTAGATCAATGTGTTTGTGTACTGAGTGTACGTATCAAAAAGCAAAGCAAGCTCAGAGTCATGTATCCAGCTGGGATGGTGAAACACACGTTGCTGTGTGCTGGAAGATCACAGGAGCCGCAGATCCAGAGTAATGATGGGATCTTCAGTTTCTCCCTGTGCCGGTTATGAGACCGTCACAAATCAGGGTGTTGTGCAGTCTGTTTTAAGATGCTGTTAATGCTTGAGCCATTGGTTAGAAGGGCTGTAAGAGGAAATACAACCCTGGACTTTGTTCTGAGTAGAGATGGGTTCTGGGATTCAGAAGAGGTACATTGCAACAGCAGCTGTACTGAGGCTCAATATCCTACTGAAACAGCAACAACAAAACCACAACAGTTCTGATCCACTTCTCTGTGATGCACACAAAAATAAAGATTCTTACTAAGAAGAACCTAAGAGATGTCAGCTGAGCGAAGGAAGCTGCACCAGGTGGTGAGGGAGCTACTTGAGGACACCATATGTGAAATACGAGGCCAGCACCCACCACCTGTTTTGAAAGGCTTGAGAAAAAGCAAAAGGAAGACGGCACAGCTAGACAACAGAGTAAAGGAAGTTGTTGAGAAACAGTTAGGTGTCCGTTTTAAAAGCTAAATTCATACCTAAATGATGTTTTTAACAGACGTAAATGTAAAAACACAGTAGGGCAGGCTATGGGAGGTTTGAGAAAATGTGCAAAGAATCAAAAGTACTAAGTCTTATTTCTGATACATCAGGACCAACCTGCCTGCCAGAGTTTGTTGAGCCAATGATCATGGTGTAGAAGTAATACTTAGAGAGGCCTATTTCAGAGAATTTAAATTCTTTGTGTCTATGTTATCTGCAGAAGAAACTGGAGAATCCAATTCTGGACCATTCCTTATTGGGATTTCCCAAAGGGATATATGAAAGGGATTTAGTGATCATGGAACGAAACAAAGGATATCATAAAATTACCAGTACCAGACTTGATTCACTTCAACATTTTTAAAGAATTTGAGGAAAAAAGCTGCTCAAAGTGATGACAGTAACACATAACCCCGTGCTTAAGGTTGCCTTGTTATCAGAGACTTCGAGGCTGGACAGCATGATGCCAGTCTTTAAAAAGGGTTCTTCTGTGGTCCAGGGAACTTCAAGTTTGTAATCCTCATGTTAGCCTTACTCAGTTCAGCACAAGTTAAAATACTAAATAAGATTTGTGGGTGCCCAAAGAACTATAAACTACATGGGACAGATAACATGAGTTTTCCAAAAGAAATCTGCAAACATCCAAGAATTCTTTAAAGAGGCAGGAAATATGTGGATAAGGGTGATACTACAGCTGATGTGCTTTCCTTAAATTTCCACAAAGTTTTTGATAAAGCTCATCACCAAAGATGTTTAAGAAATAATGTAAAAGGTAAAGTCTCAGAGTAGGTATTGAGAGACATAGAAAATAGTACTTCTCAAAATAGAGGGAGGTCACAACTGGAGGCTTGCATTCAATTACTGGTCAGGTAAAAAGAGAGAACAGTGAAGTCAGAAAGTTTCCCAATGAAGCACAGATGTTAACTGTACTGAAGACAAGAGCTTCTTGCAGTGCCATCTCAGATTGAGTGACTTGTCAAAAATGGCAGGTGAAACTCATTTTAGATAGTTGTCCTGTGATATAGTTAGGAAAAAAACAAATTCACCTGTAATATGATGGGCTCTCAGCTGGCTGTTGCCAAGCAAGAGTAAGTTTTTACAGTATGATAAATTACTCTGTGAAAACAACATTTCAGATTTCAGTAGCAGTCAAAAATAAATAAAATGATAAGAATTATTAGGGTAAACATTTAGGATACAAACCCATTGCAGACAATGTGGTATCTGCCTTTCCTTATTGCTGTCATCACTGTTAGTTGGATTAGCTTTAAATCAGAAAGGCAGCACTCTATTGTCGTCGGCAGTGTATGTGCAGCATTTACACCCATTTTCATAAAAACCCTTCATTTGTGAGTTGAAGAACACAGAGCAGTATGAAAGAACAAGCAAAAGACAGTCCCTTTAATGAACAGCTTCCAGTCTTTTGCAGTTTTCTCCAACATCAAAAGTGTTAAAGCTAACTAAAACCATTAGAAGTGGAGGGGTTTCAGATCTCGAATGATAGGTTGAAATGATTTCCAAAGTAACACAAAAGAGACTGAAAATATTAACGTGAAGTCCTGTGCTCCTGAGATCTTTTCAATATTGCTTTTATTCTAATGAACCATTACATTTTGTTGCATTTGTTAGCCGCAGGTTTTCTGTTGTGGTCAAATTACAGCCTGCTGATATTTTAATTTGCACTAGAAATGACACTTCTTCTCTCTTGCAAAATCATAAACCAAAACGTAATTTTTCTGCATCGACTGTTTGGTACACCGTGGAAAATCTATTACTATATCAGGGAGAAAAGTTTAAACTGGATAAAAAATAAGGAGAGAGAAACATCCCGTTTCATCTCAGCAAAAGAACAAAATTACCATGAACAACGTCCGGAAAGCATTCTGTGGGAGTTGGTCCTTGAGCGGGAGAGCCAGCTGCCATACTTGAGTTATGATGAGCACATTGCAGAGGAGCTCAGAGGATGTTCTTTGACTATCTTTTTTTCAGACCGCTTTATCTTTCTTTGTTGTATTTTTTTTGGCTGTTGGAGTTGCTGGGCTGTTCTAAAGGAATGTAAGAGTGTTCTAATAATATGTTTAGGGGCTTGATTCTTAAAAATCCTTAGCATCGTCAGTTTATTCTGATACTCAAAGCCAAACATGGCAGTTCAGCATGATGTGAAACTTTGCATACGTTAGACTTGCAGACCCCTAAGCAAATAGTCTCCCATTTTTCATTGCCTTACATGATTCTTTCCCTGAATGTTTCCATCTGCCATTGTCTGAAGGAACTGAAAGAACACATCTGAATTTGAGGAAGCTCTTTTCAATCATGTAGCTGCCAGCAATGTTCCCATACTAATGGTTAGTCGCAGTGGGAGATAAAGCCAGCAGAGGCAGTTTGCTCACCTTAGGGCATTTAATCTCTGTGTCTCTGCCTGCCCTGATGAATCACATGGCATACCTCACTAACATAATAGCAGTTAATAAATAAAGTCAGCATATTCAAAGTCCTAATCATGTAAATCATGATTTTTTTTTCTTTTTTTTTTTAAGATATAAACTGGATGTGCTGACTTTTCATTACCAAAATTCAGTAAGCAGTTTTTATTAACTGAGTCTTTTTTTCAAACCTGTTTACTGATGGAGCTGTGTCCTTTCTGTTGAAGTGACATGCAGTTTGCATGGAGAAGAGTTTCCAGTGCTTCAGAGCAGATGAGATAAGTTGTTAGTAGATGACGTATTCTCTTGGTGCTAAATTTCATTTTTTGGGCCCCTTCCACATCATTCTGTCCAGCAGACTAATGTGACTGTGGAGCCGCATAGTAAACTGCATCAGGGAAGGCTACAAATAATAAGGCAGGACAAAAAAAGCAAACGGGTATTTTCAAATTTTACCAGTTCCCGAAGAGGTTGTTCTTACTGAGGCTGAAAGAAATGCTTATCCCATTGCAATGACCATGGCTAGAAAATGTTCACAAGCATTCTCTTTGGAAGCTACTCTGCTCGGTCTGACTGGGGGCACCAAGTCTGGGCTAAACAGGTTAAGGAAAATTGCTTCTAGATAATGAGATTATGTGATAAATTAAGCCACCTGTGGAGCAGAGATGGGTCTTTGGAGAGACCATTATGGAACAGAGAGAGAAAACAAATCATTAGCTCTTGTGGATTTAGGACAAGCTGATGATACAGTTGTGGCTATTGTATGTGTGGTCCAGAAGCTGATCTTTCTGTCAGAGTAACTGAAGTATCTAATCAACATATTATTCAGATTGGTTGTGTAGTATACGTGCCATGTAGTTGTTACAGTTATGCTTCTTTGACACAGCAAGCCTCTGCAGTACGTGGGAAAAATGACTGCAACCAAAGTCATGCCTCCTGAAATTTTATCAGGCCCTCCCTACTGCTTTGAAATGTAGAGAATCAGTCAAAAGGGTTTGTGCATAGGACAATGATTTTTTTTTTTTTCATTAGTAAAAAATCTGAATTAGTAAAAAATCAAAAAACGACGTCTTTTGTTAGGAAGCATATTCTTCCATATTGTTAATTTTTGTAAAAGAGTTTAATTCTTCTCAGTTGTTGAAAGTAATTAGTCCAAATTCCCTGTTTACATTTCCTCTATAGTTTAGAGAGGGAGGGAGATGCAGACCTTTAGGGTGCATTTCCATCCCAGGTGGTTTAGCACGAGGCACATTGCTTTAGGAAGCTTCATTGAATCATGGAATTGTAGAATGGGTTGGGTTGGAAGGGACCTTAAAAAGATCATCCAGTTTCAACCCCTCTGCCATGGGCAGGGACACCTCCCAGCAGACCAGGTTGCCCAAAGCCCCATCCAGCCTGGCCTTGAACACCTCCAGGGATAAAGCTTCCAGCCTCTCCGTTTATTGGCAGGAGCAGAGGTCTGCGTACGCACTAAATATTTACTTTTCAGACAGCTCAAGTTACAGGAGGTGACTCCCACCAAACATTTCATTTAATGTCACTCTGAGGGCCGTGACTTAAACATTGTGGTTTATATTTCTTCTACAACTTTTATTTATGTGTTAGCATAGCTGTTACAGCCTTGCTGCCTGTATAAACAACCATTTCATGAATCCCATTAAGCTCTTGGCTTCTGTGCTTGCCACACACATGTGAATTCAATAAGTTAATTGTATTCAGAATTTACGTGTTTATTTTTTTTCTATTTCCTCGTGAAACTGCTCAGATTAATTAGATGTCACCTTCTTCGTGCATGAGGAGGCAGAAATAGAGCCCATTTTATTAATCTTTGTTTCAAATCAAATAATATCTTTTGGGCATGTCCATGATAACTTCTGTGAGAGTCATGTTCTCTTCTGCCAACATCTTTATGCTGGGACTATACTATGAAATAAAGTGTGACAAGCTTGAAGACTACAACAGATTCATATAATAGCTTTGTAATATTGTCCCTGTTATTTTCCATGCTGGTTTTTTTGGTATGCAAACAAGGTGGTTGCTGATTTGATCACTGAACAAATGTTTTCATAGTGACACCAGGTCTATGGAAAGCAGGTCTGGGTTTTGTTTTGCTTTTCCTGAATTGATAACAGGTCGCTCTGACCGTAGCCGTGAGTTATCCAAATTAATCCCCTTTCTGTGCATTGTTTTGCATTTATCAGCATCTAATTGTGTCTATTCCTGATGCCAAATCACTAGTAGTTCCCACATGTGGGGCGGTAGTTGAGGCTGAAATTTGCTGACTGTCCAACAGGGAGAACCCTGGAATAATTGGCAAAATTTCAGTCTTAGTGAAGAGATGTTATGATATGTGGGAAATATAAGGGATATATAGGGGAAAGAATGTCAAAAACAACCTGCTAGAGGACTGGCAGGTTAACTCCTAAGGAGAACTAGGTAATGTCTTGGGTTTGATTTGTCTCCTGTGTTGGAGGAAGCTCAGCACAGTTCTGATTTCCTTTCAGTCGGGCATTTATCTTAATAACATATATATGGGCAGACTACATTCATTCTGCATTTTGACAGCTTCACCCCCTCTGAGACCTTCTGCTGTCCTGAGCTACCATGGATAAGGAAACTTCTGGATTTGACTCAAAACTTCAATTATCTTAAGCCCTCTTCTCCCTTGTGGACCATTTTTTTAAGTGGTTTCAAACCAACAGAAGGTGCTTGACTGCACAACGTGCCATAGTTTTGCTGTGATTTACTGGTTCTTCGATGCTTAAAAAGCATGTTGGGCCACTTTGCTGAGAGCACAAATTAGAGTAGCTGTGTTAGCAGACAGCGTGTTCAGGTTCACGGAGGGCTGAGAGATTTTAAGGAGGAACAATGGATCTGTGTTCATAGTGGAATTCACCTTTTGGAACAAAAATACTCCCATGCAATTCCAAATGAGATCTTAAGATGAAGCATTGATGTTTTGTTTATATTATCTTTCACCATTCATATCTGCCTTTGGTTCTGATATTTCATTCCTACAGGACTGCACAGCCGTTATCTTTCCCACATCCCATATGCCCAAATCATGTATAAAGATATTTAGCTCAAATACCATGCGTGCAAAACATTCCATGCTGTGGGTACAAGGTGACGTTTGGTGTGTCATTAACACGCTGTGGTGTTCAATTACAATACAGCGGATTTATTTTTACCCAGCCTTCTTCATAGAAAGTATGGAAAATTGCTGTGCGGTGAGTCATCTGTCAGCTAAAGAACTAAAAGTCTTGTAGCGATATTTAAAGAGAGAAAGTGGCTCAGAGCTGACAGAGTTCAAGACAGAAAAAGAAACAGAAATGAAAGAGAGGGCCTCCAACTCTGGAGAAAATAGAGGTAAAGACTGGAGGGGGAGGAGTGAGGAGGAAGCCAAGCAAGCTGAGGATGTCAGAGGCAGTTCAGGACACTGCAGAGCATTTGGAAACAGGAGATGGGCTCCAGGTGTCTGCTGCATGACTCCAGCATTGGGCAAGCAAAGATCTTGACCCTGAGAAAATGGCATAAAACCAGGAAAAAAAGCTCCGGGGGCTCAGCACATTGTGAGGAATTTAGAAACGTGCAGGCAGAGGTTGAGGAAAGGATAAATGGCTGAACTTCTGCAGCAAGGCATTGGAAGAACACTGGCTCTCAGGGCTCCATGATTAAATGTGTGAGGATTTTGTTAGACTATGGAAGAGGGGATTTCAGTTAATTAGACAGGAAATTATTATAGGCATAAATACAGATTTCAGCAGCAGTGCAGTCAAAGGGAAGATGTATTCTGGCAGTCTTCCCTTGCTAGTGCCAGGAAGGCTTACATTCACAGGAGAGTGTGTGTGGGAGCAAGTCAGTTCAGGGTCAGAGATGACTTCAGAGTTCTGGCTTTGTGCACGGTGATAAGATCTGAACAGAGGAACATGAAAGCTGTCTTGGAGAGCAAGAGGGACTTCCTTCCCTTGACATTTGAGCCTTTTGAAGAATTAGCTCGCAAGGAAATTAGAATGTAGCAAGGGAATGGCAGAACCAAGACAGGCTGCTAAAGAGATCAGAGATTGCTTGCCAAGGTCACTGATGCCCTGCGTGCTTTACCTATAAAGCTGATGTCCAAAGCTGAGCTAGCAGGAAGGTATCCCAAAGGAAAATGATGTTTAAGGAGGAGAAAGTAGACAAGTCAGAAACAGACGACTGGTGTTTTTAGGGCACTGTACTACCATGGAGGTATGCATGTCTTTTGTTGTGAATTATGTGCATTCTTGCCTTCTTGGTCAAGTCTACCAATTGGTTGTGTGGACCTTTTGGGGGAGCTCCTCGTCCCATGTCCCACAGCGTGCCCATATTGTTTTTTGCCTTGGTAATGCTTTTGACCTCTATCTCTGTGTAGAACCACAGTATCTGCCTTAAAGTAAATGTGATGTAAAGTATATAGCACAAAGGACAGTACAGTCTTTTTTGAAAGCAGAAGGGAAAAGAACTTTTCTTACTCTCTGCATTCACAAAAGTTGGGTTTGACATTGTGGCACTGAAAGGCATTCTAATCATAAAAGTAAGGTTAGAGCCACTCAGACGTCCCAGAGTTTGAAGGGAGTAATATTTCATATGCAGTTCCAAAATGCTTATTACAGATCTTCTTATTTACAACTATCATTTCTCTTTTGAATCTGCAGAGGAGTATCAAGGACAAACCAAGAGAAAACGCATTCGAAGGAAGAAACAAAAGAACAGTTTGCAAAACTCTAATAATCTACATGGAGAACAAACAGAAGCCGGAATGCAAGAGACTCTTGTTCAAGATAATTTACAGCTGCAGCAGATAGGCAGCCCCAAAATAAGCAAAAACAAAAAGAGGAAAATGAAAAAGAAGCGACAGAAAGAAAAAATGAGAGCAGCTGGCTTGCTAACAAAAAATACTTGTGTGGATTTTACATATCAGCCTGACAAAAACAACAGAGAAGGAGCAGCAGACTTAAAAGACATAGATGAAAAGGCAGATAGCATCCTGGATTTCTTGCAGGCAACACAACAAATTTATTTTGCTGACAGTATGTATCATTTTCTCCTTTTTTTTTGTAAATATTACCATGTTGAGGAAAATAGATGTGTGGTTCTTATTTCTGTAGAATGGGCCAAATCCACCAGAGAATTATCTTTTGAATTTGTAAGAGGTGCAGATGCTTATAGCATTTGTCCCATGTTCCGGTGTGTACATGAAAGCATCCACATCAATGTAGAAAACTGTGGTCCTAATCTCTTTGTTTCTCTGTCTTTGAAAATGCACATGATATTCCTTTCTCGTTTTTAAAACATTCCAATGTGCTTGGGTAAGTGTAGTGGTTAAAATGGACCAAATTCTTCTTTTCTCTGAAAGCAAACATCCAGAAGGGTTGCTTCCTTTCAAAAAGCTCCAAATGAGGGCAATAATTGCTGTTCTAAACTACTTTCAAGCTTGCTGTCTCTGAAACAGCCTACTTTTTGAAAAGCTCTCCTTCCCAGGGGGAGATTTATTTGTAATGTATAATGAAATCTAGACAGACTGCATCCAAGAGGAAAGAGGAGGATACTGTTGGCATTGGGAAAGGGTATTGGCATAAAGTACTTGTGAATGAGATGAATGTCATCTGATGTTCAATGCACATTACATAGCACTTTAAATGGGATTACATGGATATTTTCCCTAATGGCCTATTGAATACTCATTCTGGACACTAAAATCAGGGAAATTCATATTGTTGTAGCTAAATATGTTTCTTCTGATGCCCTGCAAAACAGCTGTTTGTATGGTGCTTATGTCATTAATGTCTTCCTGAAATAATGATGTTTTAATGATAATTAAAACAGATAAAATTATCTTTACATATACCAGCTTATGTTGGTATCATCTAGAATTAAATATTCTATCTTAAAGGCAAGATAAAGCATTCTTTAGTTGTTCAGCTCAGAACATAGCTTTAAAATGATAACTGCCTTGTAAAACTGGAAAAAACAGTGAAAATATTTTCAAAGTGCATGGCCTTGACTGTCTTTGTGGATCTACGTGAAGATTAAACAGCTTACCTACCTGTATGAGTCCATCTTCAGTCAGAGCTGTCAGCCCCTACTCCCATAAAATTCATCTTTAGACTACAGAATTACTTTTTAAACCTTCTTAGGGTGACATCAGTTTTCTTTTTTTTTTTTTTCTTAAGATTTATATACAGAATTTTCTATGCTTACTGTTACAATATTTCTGCTGTGTCAGGTCTTCATATGCTGTCTAGCATTTGAAAGCCACCCTACTTTCTGGCTAATATACTTCCATCACCAGAAACAAGGATCTTACTACTTCAGTATATGGCTAAGTAAAAGTAAACTACACTGCTTTTTACATTTGCTGTAGTGTAACTCCAGAGTAACTGAATAAAATTATAAACTAAGTTAACCATTCTGTTGTTAACACATGGTCCAGAAGAGAAAACTGGTCAATTGTCCACAGCTGTGTCACATGCAGAATGTTAACAGAAAACGTTTAGCTGCCTGGCTTCCCAGGACATCGAGTTCAGGTTTTAGCAGTGGTAGACAGACTGATTAGCCCCCGTGTCACACCTGCAGATCAGAAGGTTGGGCCATCTGCTGGTGAGATCTCACATCCTTAAATCTCTGTGACTAACTTTCTTGTTAGGCAAGTCCTAGTTTAAATATAGCTCTGGCATCATGCTGTTCGCCTTTTCTGGTTGAGTGACTTTAACACTCCCCCTTTTTTTTTTAGATAAAATTGGAAGCCATTGCTTATAGCAGGGTTTTCAAGTGGTCACATTGGATTATACTTATGTCAGAAAGCTGAATCGGGAAAAATCTATTATTATCACTTGGTTTTGTGCTTTGCATTAGTTCCACACAATTGTTTCCTGTCTCCACATGTGTGCATTTTTGTAACATGTACTGTATAAGAAGCAAAATCTTTTGTCTACAGTACAGTCTCCTCGTCATGCCAAATTTAGATTCATCTTGCATTTGAGTCACAATGAATTCTACTGTCCTTTTTCCTTTTTAAATTTGGTATTTTCTCCTTTTATCATTGCTTAAATAGTTAATGAAAAAATGAACAGACTGCTCTTTAGTACATGATGTTTGATTGTAAGTTATATTAGAAAGGAAGATGCTATCTTTGAAAATTCTCCATACTTGTTGAATGTTTTTAATGTGGTTTCCCATTGTTTTCCAGATAAATCAGAATGCACAGATTCTGCTGTAAATTTAGCAACTACCCAAGCACTTTTACAACATCTTGAATCTCGCAACATATCTTCCTCAGATGTGACCCTGCTACATCAGTTGAAATCCCTTGTATTGCTACAGGATATTGACAGACTGAAGGACGCTTTGAAACAATTCCAAGAACGTTCCATGATGCCTCCCGGTATGTACCATTCAGACAGGATCATTCACTGATGTTCTTTTTTGTGTGGATTAAAATTCAGGTTTGTCACAGGTTTTTGTATAGGGAAGCTGTAAATAATTGTATAGTGGTAAATATGTGCTTATACAAGATTTGAAAGCATATTTCCCACAGAAAATATAATAATAACCAAACAAGAAACAGGAAATTACAAGTACAGAAACTTCATTTTCTGCAATGACTGCAGAGTACAAGATGATTAAGGTTCTTAAAACACTTTAAAAAAAATCTTAACAGTTTTAATATTTAGTCATGTCTAAAGCATATTTTAATATGCTGTCATTATAATCTTTATAAATCATTGAAATTAACATATTTATCTTGGAGTTTTCAGTCATCCAGTGTAGGATGTATTTTACATGCATATGAATCAGTAAAGCCCATTTCATTTCCTTTTGGTTACCTACCTGGCTTCTTCAAGTCTGATTCCATCCGTGTTCCTTTTGTTCTCTATTATATCCCCTATAATTTTAGTAAGACTTCTTGGACCATTAATAGTTCCTCACGTGATTGTGAGATGAGCGTGTAGCCCATACGAGGTCCATAATAATTCATTTTGAAGCAGTTGATATTTAAATGTTCATTCATACTTATCATTAGTACATTTGTTGTGGCATCAGCCAAATCTACAAGATGTGTTGAATTTTCTTGCCTCCCAAGGAATTTAATCAGAGTTGAGAGCACTTGCTATGGCCCAAGAGAATCTCAACCATTTCAGATCATGCTGTAAGTCCTTTTAAAAGTAATGACTCAAATGGTAGTAGTGTGGTAACAGAGTAAATAAGATCATAGCTATCAGATGCTTAGTAATAACATTCAAAGAAGAGACTGCTGTTCACAACATCATTAAATAATTTACAGCATGATAGTGGCCAAAGATCACAGTCAAGATTGGAGCACACTGTATGCTGTGTTTTGTTATAATACAGAAAAGAGAGAATTCCTGCCTGCAGAGCTCATAGCTGATAAATTTTGAAAAGGACACTTTTGTAGAGTTACATATGGATTCTTTAATATGTAAAAAAGTTTTATGACAGCCCTCCAGGTTCTGATAGATACAAAGTATGCAGGTATGCATTGAACAAAATCCTTCTTGCATTCATCCATCAATTTCAAGCCTAGATTCTATGATCTTAAATCTTATCACGTAGTCTCACTGGATTTAATACACATTTGCAAGCTAAGCAGGACTTAGCAAGAATAGTCGTAGTGGTAATTGACCCTTTATTAAATGACCTAATTCAGCTTCTATTGATTAAATCAAAGTGGAGCTATTGAAGTGACCACATTCATGATATGTCTTACAGGTCTTATCCAAATTCTACTGAATACAGTAGGAAATCTGTTGGTGTTGCAGCCTTTAGGCAAGCTGCTGTTTCCTTTTATATATCAGAAATGTCAAATTGAAGAGAGAAAACAGAAACAAAATTAGAAACAAATCCATGCAACTACCCTCATTTTCAGGTGGATGTCTTTGTCACTTGAAAAAGCAGAAAACAATTTTCTGAGTGATTTTTTTTAATTCATTTATGTTTATGCTGGTATAGCCTCAAACTGTTTACTCTTCCTGTTGATTTTTTTCCTAGTAACTGTTGTCACTCCAGGTTTTAATCTAATTTCATGCCAGGTTCACAGTGGTGTAACTTAGGTGATTGGATATTCATGAGGTACAACAATGTGAGAAGAAAATATATTGTTATGAATTATTAAAGGATAATTGAACACCTGCTAGATATTAATTTAGCTCAGCAGACTTTAATAATACATTCTATTTGTAACAGAGGAATTTTGGTAAATGAGAATATAATGCTATGAAATTTTACCTTGAATTAGCCTTTTAATTATACATTTATTTTTACTATCTTTGTCTCAATAATAGGTCGTCTTGCCCAGTTTCTAAAATTCTAGATTTCATTCCCAATGAGCAGGTGATAGTCAGTTATAAAAACTTGTTGTCTCAGCAAATTCAAGTTCTTGTAATAGAAATGCAAAGTAGGACTGTTTATGAAGATAAAAATGTACAGTACATCATAGAAATCTTTTTTTTTTTTTAAAGATTGTATGATTTTTTTGCCTTTTTTTTTCTGGTTTTGACTACTTTTACTGGGACATGATGTCCTAGAAGGAAAGGTTCTTCCTTCTTCACATGATGAAATGAAAACAAATTTTCTTAATTGTAGCAGGATTTGTTATTTTTACAAAACAAACCCATTGTATTTCCTGTAGTTCAGGAACCAATACGTTAACCCTTTTTCTGTAGCTGTGATTCTACTTAAGGTGCCAGTATCAAAAAAGGAATAATAGGTGCTATGTTTTGTCCGGTTTTGAATTTACTTCAAGGAAAGAAGGAGTAGGAAATAAACAATGAGAAGGTATCTATACTTCTCATATAAACATGCATTCTCCATTAGTAAACTACAAAGTAAACACACCATTAAATAACTTTTTCTTTTTTCTTTTTTAATTTTCCACTGGTTCTACCAAGTTATATTTAGCAAAGTAATGCCTACTGATGGCAGCCTTGTTTTTCTGAGTTACTTTTCACAGTACTTTTCACTGCTTTAGAGTAAGGCTATGGACTGCCCAAAGTCTGCAGAAGGCCACAAGTTGTAAAACCATTGGTTCAAGAGCATGCTTAGGAATTTCCTTCACACTTCCTGACATGTTACTGAGATTTGGAAACATGGTTCAGCCAAAAGAAGAAAGCAACAATGAAGAAAAATAAAAGTTTCTGTTTTATCTTCAGCTCTTAGATCTCACTATTTGTCATGTCAAAGAAAAGTATAAGATGGTTGGTGGTAGGTCAGAAAACTTTCAGGAAGAGTAAATGGCTAAAGAGGTTGAAACAGAGAGTTGATCAACAGTTATGTATTATGTTTAGCCCTTCATCCAAGATAGAAAACATGCTTGAAAAGAGCAAGAATCTCTATGATTAAGAGATACTGGATGATATGTCTAGTCATCCCCTCATGAATGGGAGACTGCATAGCATCTGAATAGTTAGCTTGTACTTACTTCAGTGATCATACAAAATTGAGGGTGGTCAACAAATTTTGTTTGCAAATGTTTAGCTAAAGTTTCATTGTTCTCAGGTTTTTAAAAAAGGAATGATGTCCTATTGCTATTTCCATTTATTTTACAGTCTTTAATGAAAAACACGTAGCTCCACCTACAGTCTTCTCTAAATGCAGGCAACAGAAAGCTTAACACGTCAAACAGACACACATTTCTAGTGATGGGAGCTTTGCTGGTCTCTATCAGAAACCAGGTGGCCAGATGCCTTCATGATCCTGCACAGTGCAGTGGGCAAAAGCAAAGAGCTGTACGTGGAAGTAATGCTCCGTTTGCTGGTTGGAAACGATAGCTTTGAAATGAGGGCTACTTAATTCTCATTTCACATGAATTATTAAAGCATAGGTGATCACCTAATTTTAAAAAATATGTCATTATCTCCTAATTTATGGACTCATTTGGTTTCTACTCATCTTCATTCCATTATCTACTAACATTTTCCCTTTGTTGGTTAGTATCAGGTCTCAAATATACTCTTCCCCTGTTGCCTAGGAAATTATCACTCACCAGTGAGCTAGAAGCTTCTTTTAACTGTATTTTTTTGGAGATTTGTCCTTTATATGTGTCTCCTTTTGGGAGGGTGGGGTACATTTCACAAACCAGAAGTAATAGAGTTACTGTGCACCAATACGGATATGCAGAAGCCCTAAAATGATTAAATTTAACATTTTTTTTTGAATGAGCATTCAAAGAAAAGGAAATTAAACATGAAAGCTGTATTAGCATAACATTATAGAATCATCTTAAATGTGATATTATGTGATAAGTACCATAGAAATTCCTGTCATTAAAAATAAATAAAGTTAAATAGATAAACCTTGAATTAAGACAGGAATTTGGAAGCTTTAATACAACTGTCTAGACATGATTTAATACAAGAAGACTTATTCTCAACTTGGACTGCTAGGTGCTACTGTAATATAAATAATAATGTGTGAAATTACTCTCCAGAAAGAAAGAAATGGAGAAGATTGCACTCTTTTAGTCTTACCCATATGATCATATAATTTAAATCCTTTCTTCTGAATTAACAAAACATAATAAATGAAACTTTCAAAAATAAAGAACCAGAATTGTATCTCATACAAATAACTAACCTCCTTCAAGAAAATGCACCTGTTCATCTAGGAATTCATATATATTCGCCTTCAAGCTCCAATGTCTGTATTGTTTTTATAGAAATGCTGCTATCAAATGGAAACAGATGTTCACATAACTGTTTTTCTTTAATGTTCAGAAATGTTATACAGATATTTCAATATAAGTATTTTTTATTTGTTTCAGATCATACCAAGATAGTCATTACTCTGTTTCACTACTGGATTACAGATATCCTTCCTGTGAGGAACAGGAAATAAAGCCTTGCCTGCATCCATATGTGCAGGGTTAAAATTTAATATCCAAGCTCTTAACCAAGTAGCAATTATTCAGGAAGAGCAGTGTCAATATACATTCTACGCCTTCAGGTAAATTAAGTATTTTTTGTTGTTAAAAACTCCCAGAGACAATAAACAGGGTACAACTACATAAAATTTTTGTTCTTGTTCAAGAATTATACATATGCTGTATGGTCTGAATCTCTATATCAAGTATGTATCAAGTTTGTATCAAGTATTTTGTTTAAGAGGTATAGTAATTTTTATGTTTATTAATTGATAGTTCCTTTCTGGAAGTTTTGTATCTTAACTTTTCTTGTTTATGTGTAATATATCTGTCTACCTGAAACACAGAAATACTGTATTTTTATATGTATTTTTATATTTATTAAATTTAAGCAAAAATGCATCTGAGGACTGTATTTTTGCTGAATAAACTGATAAATTATGGAAGTCGATAAATTTCTATACCTACATCATGTAGTTACTCTTTGGAAGTATACAGGAACTTTAATGGCATTTTCAGAACAATTCAATTGCCCAGCGTGTTATGATTTTGTGGGCTTCACTGATTGCAGAACTACAGAACTGGATTCTCTTACTCAGAAGGACTGCACAGTAATCTCTTACCGTGATCTTACTGTAATCTCTTAAATGCACCTGCATTTATTGTAGATGATATAATAAATAATATCCATGGCATAGTTGTAAAATGATTTTGAATCCTGTAAAAAAATGCTTTGTAAACGAAGGACTCTTAGCTGAGTCAAGACATAAGCACTGAATTGTAGCTGTGTTTTTTCACTGAGCTGCTGTGTGCCTCAGTCCCACAGCTGGAGAATGAAGAAAATATCACTTGAATGTGAGCACCTAGGTACCCTATTGACAGACCCCACAGGAAATTAATCACCTCATCCTCAGATTGAGGTTTTAATGTTGTGCAGCAAATGAGGCCTAGTAACCACACAAAAAGGTTATGTAGCAGCTCATTAGGTAAGCGTCATCTATCTCGTACAGTGAAAATGAAAAAAAATAAATGAAATTGTGTAATTAAAGACAGTATCGTAAAGGACAAGTCCAAAACAGGTACAATTATGACTGTGCAAACAACTGTAATTCCTTCATCTCCTGATACTTGAGGGACTATGCTTAGGGATGCTCTAAGGCTGCTGCCTTTGGTGGGCTCCAGGACCTGGGGATTTGATTCCTGCTCCTTGTCCTCTAGAGCCCAACCTGGTGCTCCTGGAGACCTGGATGTCCCTCCATCCCACACCAATGGGTGCCACTGCAGCTCTGGTGTTTCCAAGTTCAGCCAATAGTGAGGTGTAGCACATATCCCAAGGAGACAGACATACACATATACATGTGTATGCAGACAACAGACGTGGCCAGCTACACAGACTGCCACAATCAAGGCACTGTCTTTAACAACACCCATGAGTAACCCTGCCAGGCCTCACATAAATTCTGAGTACAGATAGTCGTATACTCTGCCCAAGTATGACCAAAGCTCACTAGTGAAAACACACATGCCTTCACTTTCTAGATGCGCAGGCATACTCAGGTTAGCAGATCCCTCAAATATCAGCATGGGCGCTCAGCCTGTCTGATATCCCTGCCTGAACCCTGGGCCCTCTCAGCTGCTCTTTGGGTCTCCAGCTCCTCAGCTAGTCCAGGCTGACACACTCCATCCAACAGATGCACACCTGCACACTCGTCACACAAGCACTCAGATCCTTCCACTATCAGCCTGGCCTTGGCCTCTCTGTCCAGACACTGAGCCTCCTACTCACTGAGTAGTCCATTGTGAAGCTTTGTACATGTACAAAGACACAAAAATTAGACTAGGAGAAAATAAAAATACACTGTGCCCCTGGTTTCTGGTTCTGATACCCTCACTCAGTCCAGTGGCTGCTGGCACCACAGACATGGAGGCTGCTGTCACCCAAGGTCTGTCTCCAGTTGCTGGTTCTTAGTTCACTTGCTCCAGCTTCGGCATTGGAGGGTATCTGGAATTTGCAGCACTCACACGGTGGATAGAGAATGAGATTTACATGCAAAGATAGTTTAGAAGAATTAATTAGAAAATGGGATGGACTGTAGTGATCAGGGGCAGGGTTCAATTAGATAACTGGTCTGACTTGTGGCTGCTTACATGTGACTGGCCCCTTTTAGCCTTTCTCCTCTCTATTCTCACCCTTTTCCTCCCCATTCCCCCTTTTTCTCTCTTTTAGCCTTTCTCCTAAACATTCTGTAATAAATTATGCATCATCCCACAGGCCCTCCTTGTGTATCCATAACCCAGTTTATCTTTTTACCCCTTCTTACATTACAAAGTCCAGATTGGTGATCTCCAGAGCTATGCCTGTAGTTTCTTAATGGACCATCAATTAGCGACTAGAGAGCTTTAGTTCTTACTATGATCTCTGTTATTGCTTGCTGGGGGTTTTGTTTATTGCTCTCTCTGTTACTTATGATTCCTTTTGAAGTGAAAAGGTCCTTGATCTGACATGAATGAACATTCCACATGCCCTTACAGATTGGCTTTGTAACCTTAGTAATGTTATTTTCACGTAAGGTAATAGATTTAGTTGTTGCATAAGCAGTTTCTCTGTCATCTTTTTTAACCCGTGTATGTCAAGAAAAGGGCTGCTATTACCCAAGCATCCAAGGAAAAGAATCAGTGCAGAAAGTCCCTTGGTTCTTACTCATAGTAAGCAAAACTTGAAAAACCTATGCTGTTGGTAGCCCATACAAGTCCCTGTACATGCTGTAGTTAGATAGGGTCATGCTCTATTTACTTCCTATCTATTTGTTGCCCTCCTAGAATTAATTACACACAGTGCTAAGTTGTGAATTATTTATGGACTGGGAGAAGCCAAGATTTCCAAAAGAAACACATTTTTGATGATGTGGAAACATGTTTTATATGTATATATGTAACATGTATAATAGGTGGGAAAAAAATACACATTAACTGAGAGTAGGCTGGTGGTCAGTTTACCAGATTTTACATAAACATGTCTTCTGGGCTGAAATATTGTTTTGCTTTTTAGTTACTTATGCCGTTTATTGGGCGGTTTTATTATGATAAGACCTTAACTTTATTATGGTTTTCATTGTGGGTAGGGACCTTTCAAAGAGGTGGTAAAATAGTTTAATTGTGGGATGCTATCCTTAGTATAACAGAATTCTGCATTAAGAATTTCTCTTTATTATTTCTGTTTCAATGCTTAGCCACTTCTCATACTATTAAAATGATTTATTAATTAAGCTGAATTTTAAATAGCTGCATATAGAGGAACTGATATGGGTATCTTTGCTAATCAGAAATATTTTGTACTATCAGCAGTCTAATCCCAGAATGTGAATAAAATTTCTTAAACCAAAAATGTTCTTTGCTTGAATGGGGCAATAATGGAGAAAAGACTGCTTTCGGTCTCTTTTTATTTCCTTTCACTTCAACTACTGTAAAAGCCTTATATGTAGTGCAGAAATTAACTGGTCCTAACAGAGCTAGCCTGGAAGCATTTCAGAGCATAGCAAGTTAGAGGCAGTGATATCTGATGGCTTTGTAAATGACCTGTGATATGAGCTGAATCTTACACTTATCAAACCTACCACTAACAGGGATTATAAAGAGTGGAGGATAAAGTAAAATCTGAGATGTCTGGGAGTTTAGAAAATAAGACCAAATCCAAGCAGATACGTCATAGATCGTCATTGTAGATAAATGCAGTTACACAAGTGTACTTGTTTCTGAAACCAACACACCAAACAATGGTGTGCTCAACTGTAAGATGCAGAAGGACACTTTAAAGCAACATGTGGAAGTACACAGCAGAAAGATCTAGTTTAAAAGCAAAAGAAAAGGACATTACCCATCCTATAATAGTATCAGTTAGGCAATGTACTAAAAATGACAGGGAGAAGCATTTGGTTCAATGTTTAACACTCTATTTGCAGTAAAAAAGATTTCACACACCAGAATTTTAATGCGTAGCCACTTTTCTGTGCTCCTCTAAAAGAAGCGATGCTGATTCTCCGAATACCTTTTATTGTTTACTTGAACAGGGTTATAACCAACACATCCAGGATATGAAAACTGAAAATTGTAAATTAGTATCCATCAATAAACACAGTGTGGTATTTATTGCTTTGGATCCCCATGCTAAACCTATAAATGGCACAGGAGATAGACCTGAAGTTTTGCTTCTTGCACACCAGTCTATTGAACATGCAGTATTGTGGAATTTTTGAGGCACTTTTATGGTAAATTTTGCATCAGAGAATTTCAGAATAAACTTTGCGTACACTATTATCAGCATATCTCAGACTTCTGGGAAGATACAACTTTTACATTAAAAAAAAAAATAATAGAATCATAGAATCATAGAATATCCTGAGTTGGAAGGGACCCTTAAGGATCATCAAGTCCAACTCTTGACACCGCACAGGTCTACCCAGAAGTTCAGACCATGTGACTAAGTGCACAGTCCAATCGCTTCTTAAACTCAGTCAGGCTCGGTGCAGTGACCACTTCCCTGGGGAGTCTGTTCCAGTGTGCAACCACTCTCTCTGTGAAGAACCCCCTCCTGATGTCAAGCCTAAACTTCCCCTGCCTCAGCTTAACCCCGTTCCCGCGGGTCCTGTCGCTGGTGTTAATGGAGAAAAGGTCTCCTGCCTCTCGACACCCCCTTACGAGGAAGTTGTAGACTGCGATGAGGTCTCCCCTCAGCCTCCTCTTCTCCAGGCTGAACAGGCCCAGTGCCCTCAGCCGTTCCTCGTACGTCTTCCCCTCCAGGCCTTTCACCATCTTCGTAGCCCTCCTCTGGACACTCTCCAGCAGTTTCATGTCCTTTTTATACTGTGGTGCCCAGAACTGCACACAGTACTCGAGGTGAGGCTGCACCAGCGCAGAGTAGAGCAGGACAATCACCTCCCTCGACCTACTAGCGATGCCGTGCTTGATGCACCCCAGGACACGGTTGGCCCTCCTGGCTGCCAGGGCACACTGCTGGCTCATATTCAACTTGCTGTCTACCAGGACCCCCAGATCCCTCTCTTCTAGG
This sequence comes from Heteronetta atricapilla, assembly GCA_011075105.1. Lineage (NCBI taxonomy): Eukaryota > Metazoa > Chordata > Aves > Anseriformes > Anatidae > Heteronetta > Heteronetta atricapilla. The sequence goes on from CM021733.1 coordinate 98,034,943, forward strand.
CCGCTCTCCAGCGTCTCATCGCCCAGTCTGTACGTGCAGCCAGGGTTTCCCCGTCCCAGGTGCAGGACCCGGCACTTACTCTTATTGAACTTCATGCAGTTGGTGATCGCCCAGCTCTCCAACCTATCCAGATCCCTCTGCAAGGCCTTTCCACCCTCATCCGAGTCCACAACTCCTCCAAGTTTGGTGTCATCAGCAAACTTGCTCAAAATACCTTCTATTCCTACATCCAGATCGTTTATAAAAATATTGAAAAGTACCGGCCCTAAAATGGAGCCTTGAGGGACCCCACTGGTGACCGCCCGCCAGCCTGACGCAGCCCCATTTACCATAACCCTTTGGGCCCTGCCCGTTAGCCAATTGCTCACCCATCGGATGATGTTTTTATTTAGCTGTATGGTGGACATTTTGTCCAGTAGGATCCTATGGGAAACCGTGTCAAAAGCCTTGCTGAAGTCCAAAAAAATCACATCAGCTGGTTTCCCTTGGTCCACCATACGGGTGATCTTATCATAAAAGGAAATCAGGTTAGTTAGGCAGGACCTACCCTTCACAAACCCATGCTGGCTGGGACCAATGACTGCTTTGTCCCCCAGGTGCGCCTCAATAAGTTCGAGTTCAATAAGCCTCAATAACTTACATAGACTCTAAGATCAGGAAATAAGTTCGAGTTCAATAAGCCTCAATAACTTACATAGACTCTAAGATCAGGAAAAATTTAAGGATCAACTAGAAAGCAGCCTACATGTGGCTTCAAGAGTTAATTTTCCAGTTTGTATAATTGAACATTACATAGCAAGGGAAAAAAGCAGCTTGGTGGAAGAGAAGATGAAGACGGGCTCTGAGTAGATGCTGGTCCCTTCCCTTCTCCATATACAAAGAAAACAGGATGAAGTAGTTTTGAGCCTCTGCAGTAGTAAATATCTGGTCACTGCTTGTATGCAAGAGTATGAGTCCAAAGCCATTATTGCTATATATAAGTATATGGTTTATTCTCAAAATTGCCTTTAAGGCCTTAATTCTTCTCTTTTGTGGATAAGTTAATATGGGGAGCAGTCCCTATTGCTATAGAGTTTTACTGTTTCTTAAGTGGTGCGGTATTTTTATAGCACTTTGCAATCCTGTAGGGTTATAAATTCCCTAAAGTGTTTTCTATGGCAGCTGGCTTTTCTCCCCTGCACCAGTGCAGTGGGGTGCTGCTCCGTGGGCTGAATCTCTGAAATGCCATCTTGAAAGAAAAGCCTTTCAAAAAAAGCCATGGAAGGAAAAAAGTGGTGAGTGGCAGCATGAAAGCAGAAAATTGATAAGCTTTCTTTGAAGAAAACATACTTCACTTAGTAGTATCTGCCATATCATAAAAACAGTCCACAGAAGTGGAATGAAAAGTCATGTGTATTGGGCTTGTATGGTATGCTGTGTATCAACAATAAAGAGTGGAAGTGAAAAAAAAAAAATAAACAGCAAACTGTAAGACTGGAAAAATGCTGATATTTATGCCAACCTCAGGTTGTAGATAACTAGATTTTGTGATTAATTGCTTCAGCCATAGATGGAGGGCTGCATTGCATATGCTTGTGTAGCTAATTTAGCTTCATTGTTAACTACTTGGTCCTCTGCATTGCATCTAAGTAATTTTTTTTTGAATAGGATAATTATAATGTCTGAGTATTTCACGGTTTTTAATACATGTTTTCTTAAATTAAGAAGATTTATATTTTTAAACTGCCAAATATATGCTGAACAAAGCCACGGCAGAAACACACACTACATACATATCAAGAAAAAAAAGGAATTTAGAAATGCTGTGTATGTTTGCTACATCTAAAGATCTAGGGAAGAACTCTATATTTTATGTATTATTTGAAAACAGTATAAATGCTCCACAGTCAGTAAAGGCCAAATGTACAGCTTTAATAAGGACATTCTCTGATCCAAGTGCTTAACTTTGTAGAATTAATAGTCTGTGTTCAGCTTAATGAACTATATACATCTGTAAAATACATAAGCAAGCTGTAGTTCTCTTTTACCTTGTTACATCCCATTTTAGGGTGCATTAAAAATAAATGTTATCTAAGATTGAAGAGGACTGCTCAAAAATAGAGAAGGAATGAGTCTGTGGTTTAATTCGTTCTTTTCTGTTACATCAACTGTAGGCTGCCATAGGGTTGCGTCAACTAGAGGCTGCTTTTCTTCTCTTTCAAGATCTTTGCCAGTCTCCTCAGTCCCTCGGTTCACAGATGGTTCCTCCATCCTCTCAGCCTCTGGTATGAGCTTCCATCATCCATTTGCTATGTTTTCAGATTAACACTTGTGTGCTTTTTCTCCACAGACCTCTACAGAGCAGTCTTTCTGTCTTCTTCCTGGCCTTCTTTAGAACTGTCCTTTGCCATAATGCTGCCCCAAAGCTCGGCAGCAGCTAGGTCAGTAGTGTGCTAAGACAACTGCCTACTGTGATGACTAATGTTGCCTTATTGTATCTGTATACTCCCACATCAATCTGCCTGTTTTCTCATCTGTTTTTTCTTAAACTAGCAGCAATTTGACACAGGGATTGTGAATTTGTACAGCACCCAGCACAATTCTATTACATCTCAGGTAGCAGTGTGCTAGGGTGATGTAACAGATTAAACGATTATAAAGAATATGCTAGCAGATTTTGTAAGTGAGGGTGCTGATGGTTAAAAATGGCATAATCATATACTGCACAAGTGATCTGTCTACTGAAACAAGGACCAGGTACTCCCTAATATAGGCAGGAGACAGCGTTCATCTTCCTAAGGAGAGCTTGGAGGCATGCAGGGTAGGATTCATTTCTCCTAACTTCTGATTTCTGCAGTGTAGATGTTTCAATCTGAGAACCTTTAAAATCACTGGATGAATTAGATACCTGTACAGCCCGGTATAACTGATCGCTTCTAGACATCTATTTTAGGATGAGAAGAGTGGTACAGAGAGAAGAACTTATGCCTTTATGTTGGCTGTTAGGGGAGCATAAACAAGCAGGTCAGATGGAAACATCTACATTGAAGGCACCTGGATCTTGTTGAAAAAAATGCACTCGCTGCAACTCAGAGACAGGAGGGTACATTTTGCATTAGTAAAGCATCACCTGCTCAAAGTGCTGGTCTGGTAGTGGCATGCTCTTTCAGCTTGGACAGAGCCATGACCCTTCTCCTTGCTGCTTTCACGCCTTCTGCTGAGAAGCCAGTGCTCAGAGGTGATAAAAGGGAGAAGAGAAAGAACTGTGTACAGCTGTGCTTGGAACTCACCCGGCTCATGCTGAGGAGCGGCTTCTCCTCCTTTCCTCTCCTTCCCTTTACACACTCATGCACAAGCAAACTGGTTACCCATTACCTGTGTTTTAGAGAGTGAACCAATGGCAAATAAAGAGTCAAATCATAGGAGTAATTGCCAAGCTCTGTAGGCATAATGATAGCTCTTTGATCTGAATCGTACATGGTATGAGCTTAAAATGAAGGTCCTGTTCAAATCTGCTTGGAATTCAGAGAAAGCACCTTAGCTTATTACCATTACTATAGTGCTGGATTCTATTTACATTGGTAAACAGTTTTAAATACTTGACATGTTATTCAATTAAATCTCTGATTGCTAACTGACAGACCAAAGTGCATCGATTTTTCCAACCACATTAAGCTAAGTACATGGCACAGTGTTTCATTAGCCCGTCTGCTTAACCCTTCCACACTAATTCAATTACCCAGTATAAAATTAATGTGTAAAATATTAAATAACTCTAAACTTTCGAATTAGAAGGCATTGCAGGAATGTATTAATCTTGATAGTTTCTGACATATACTTATTACCAGGTGATTTACAGTCTGCTATGAATCACATTGTTATACAGATGGCAAAAGTCACTCAGGGAGTTTTTTTCTTTGTATTCTCTCAGTAAATTGATAGATTGATGGAGGTTAAGGCTGCAAAGGACAGGAGATTATCTTCTATGACCCCATCTGGATATCAAGCCATAAATTTTCCTTTTACTTCAGGATGGAGACCAGTAACTTGACTCTGACAGAAGCACGATTTGTTTTTTGGCTAAAGGAAGTCTTGTGCAGAGACAGGCAAGCTTGATTTAAAGACATCAAGAAATGAAGACTTAGCCTCTTTGGTCATTTATTTCAGAACACAGTCACTCTCACCGTTAGAAACCTGTGTTATTCTTTGTTTGAATTTGTCTAAATTTAACTTTCAAGCATTAGTTCTTGGTATGCTTTCCTACACTAGATTAAAATAGCCCCTCATTAGCCAGTATTTTGTCTGTAAGAGCATTTGAACACTGTAATCAAGCTACAAGGCAACCTCCTTTTTGGTAACCTGAGAGGATTGCTCTTTAAATTACTTGCTTTAAGGCATTTTCTACAGGCTTCAAATCATTTTTATGGCTCTCTTCTACATTGTCTCCCTTTTTTTTACATCACTTAGAGAACAAGTGTGTGTGAACTGCACATAGAACTTCATTTAAAATCTCAGCAGTGCCAACTTTCTCCATATCCACTTTTTACCATAGGATTGTGTAGAGTCCATTTTGAATTATTTGCCATGCCAGACAAGTACCCATTGGTAATCTTGAAATTTATTGCTTTCTAGGATACAGTCCCTGGTTCTGTCCTTCTCGTTCTTAAGTGTCTGACCTTTTGTGTGGTCATATCAACTTTAATTTTCTTTGACTATGTCAAATTAGTAAATGATAGATTGCTTTGTGTGCCTGTACTGCTTTCCTTAATACCTACTGTCTGCTAATCTTGGTGTCATCTGCAAATTTTACCAGCAGTGATTATATGTTTTCTTACAGATCATTAATAAAAATTATGAACAGTGTTGAATCTAGTACAACTCTTTATGGGATCCAAAAAGAAAATAACATAATCCAGTCACGATGCCCTATTTCTTCCTTCTTTTTGCAAACTGAACATAGATCATCTAACTGATGTCTAATGTATTTAACATGCACTTCATTGTCATGTATGCTTTTTTTCTTTTGATCAGAAAGTCATGTGGCACTAGGTAACTCCACAAGCATCTAAATAGCACAGTTTGTAATTCCTGCTCAAGAAGTATTTCTTCATTTTTCTGCAAGAGCAAACATCATTTTTTTTAAGTAAGGATAAGAGCCCAAACTAAAGACACATTACAAAAATATCTAAATCTTTGTTTTTAAAGCATGTTAAAGGGGAAGTGGAATACATGAAAAGTGTTCACTTAAATAGCCTTTCAACTTTGTCTTGTGTGTTTATTTTGAATTTGCTGCTCTGCAGGGAATAGTTTGTGTTATTTAAGAATGTTTATTCTGAAAGGTCCCTTGTTTTTAAACATCAAAGGAAATTTGGTAGTTGTTTCTTTTCCTGCGATATGTGATCCATAACTTGAGTTCTGTCACCAAAATGCAATGTGCTGTTGTGTTTCCAGTATTCTCTGTGTTCAACAAGACAGTCCCATGATGGTGTCTAGTTATTATGTATTATTGGTTGTGTTGCATCTGGTAATTGAAGGAAGATCCCTGCAAAAAGCACATTATCTACTGATGAAAAATATGATTTGAGACTTGGAAATTTGCACGGGAAGTAGCATTCACAGTTTTATAGTGGGGCATGCAAATTTTCAAGTTTTTACAGAAGCAGTTCTCTGAGCAGATTTCCAGGGACATAGCATAGACCTTTAACTCTCAGTACTGGCATTAACTACCTAAACATTGTCTGCACCTTCATCTATCGTTGGTCACCAGTGTGAGGATTCATCAGAGACGTTCATCTAACTTCTGCTTAGTCTCCCGGCTTCTGCTGTTCATGGAATGCCCATTTGCAGGGGAGAGGCAATGGGTAATGCAGGCTGCATTAACATTTTCTGCTGGAGCTGGAAACAGCGTAGAGAAGTCCCAGGCACTCTGTCCGGAGCTGTCACAGTCCAGAAGGACGCAGGAGCAAATACTCAGGAAGATCCTTATATGAGATCGAGCTGCCTGTGGGCTTCTCACTTCAGTGCAATGGTTCATCACCCTCATGGCTCCCTTTAGTCAAGACTGTATCACGGGCTGGCCCCAAAGCTGCATAGTGGAAACACAGCGGTGTAATAACAGCATAACAGCACAGCAACCAGCAAACTCACAGTAAGGCCAATTAGCACCAGCACTAAACATGAAAGGAAACAACTTATAACTAGTACCACCCCTGCACCAGCTGCAGGAGCCTGCAGTTAGAAGGCAGAATTAAATGTTTTGCACCAGAAACTGGAAAAAAAAAAAGAGGAAAAAAAAAAAGAGAGAGAGAGAGAAAAAAAAAAAAAAGCCAAAGATAAGATATATTCAGAGCAATATATTGATTTCTTCTCTTTGCATGAATAAAGCTGGTGAATGCAGTTCTGCAGCTTTACTTCAGGAAAGTCTAATTGCCCCAGCCAGAATCTGACCTGTGGCTGTACGAACCCCTCATACAAACAGGTAGTATACAGCCTCCTGCTCCCAAACTCTGGCTCTGTGCTACACAAAACATGTCTTTTAGGGTTCCAACAGTTTTTTTAACTCCCCCTAAAGTTCTTAGGGAACAAAAAGTGGTGTTTCTGTCAATATGTCCTGGGAACATTCTTTGAATCTGATTCCCTCATGCATAAGCAAAAGCTGTCAGAGTTAAACATCCAGCCAAGAACATGTAAGGTGTCCTTGTCAGGGTACCCGAGGTACAAATACTTAGCTGACTGTTGCGTTTCGAGAAGCCTACTCCACTTTCTCCATACGTTGCAAGGCCTTGCCCTACAGGATGTGTAAGGACCCATTTCACGGAGTAAAAAGCAGTCTCATTACCTGTCACATACCACACAATGAGAATCTGAACATGGCAAGGTCCTGGGAAGCAGCTGGAAACAATGACTTACCATGGTGATGTGAAGGAGAGATGGGCTATGTGTATGGGATTGTGGTTTTTCCCCTGTCAATTGTGATGGTGGCTCACAGAGCTGTTGTGCACTGCGCTTAACAACACCCTCGTGAGTTACCTGAGGCTTGCACTTTCAGATGGGACTGGTGGGAAACTCAGGACATAAAAGTCACAATGCTGAGTTGGCACTGAGCAAGTGTCCATAAGGGGATTGTTAGTCTTTTGAATAACTGAGGGGCCTCTTTATCAACCTTAATGCAGATCCAGCTGGGTTCAAGTCTAAGTTTGTGGACCTAGATGTTATCTCAGTGCACGGAACCGTGTGCTTGCATTGCCATTATGCCCTGCAGGAATATTCCTTTTCCCAATCTGGCAGCGTGTGCTTGTGAGCAAGAGTCATTTCAGCTGAATATTCTGTTCTGTTCAATGCCCTCACGCGGTGGAAACTCAACTCTCAGCTCAAGAGTATTGTGCACCAGGATGTTAACTGTAAAACTGGCAGTATTGCTTTGCTGCAGAGTCTTCCTCCACGCACCCACAAGACAGATGGCTCTATCAGTACACAGCCATTCACCTCTGCATTGCAACTGGGAAGAAATACAAACAGAAATTTCTAACTATCTTTACTAAGCAATTTTACAGCTGTCTGTCTAAAATTAAAGCACCCTCCCTTGGTTGTGCTTTGCATTTTTATAATGACTGGCTTTTTTTTTTTTTTTCCTTCACATTGCTACACTGAGAGTAGCCTTCCACTGAGTTTCTAATGCTCACAAAAATACAGTAAGCTAACCAAGCTCAGTGCTTCAGACAACAAGGACCAAGCAAAGGAGGATTCTGGATAATCTATATCCATTGAACATGTCCTATAGATGAGTTTAAAAAGCAATCTCTGGTAGGAAAAGACTTTTGTGTAAAAGTTTGTAGCAATTAATTGTTATGTATCTCATGGAAAGTCTTCATGCAACTTACATGAAGGACAGCCTGCAGCCCATCAGTCCTGTTTCTCCTGGACCAAACCACACAATGGTCTTCGAAATGGTGTGAGCCAAGGATTGAAGCATTGACTTTCTCATTATTTCAATGCCTGTCTTTGGCTTAAATGAGTGGGACTCCCTGAATATGTCTCTCAAGCTAGAGTGAGTTTTCCATTGGAGTCAAAAGCCGGGCAGAGCTAAATTTTAAGTTTAAGCAGCCAGGGTATTTGCACCTCCTGGCTATTGCAGTGCCTTTACTCCAGTTTCCAAATAAAATTAACACAAATTTCCCATAAGTGACTGAACTATGCCTAGCTAGTAATACCACCTACCTATCAGGGAAACGCAGTTGGCTGAAACTGATATTTCTGAGTGCTGTAAAATAGAAGGAGTTTGCAGTAAGCTCTGAAATTACCTTCAGGGTGAGACAGTGTGGCACAGCAGCTACTAATTCGCAGGACAGCACTGCATTGAAAGCAGCCCATCAGCCTTGAAACTGGAGGAATCAACATCTGATAATCAGTAAAAATCTTGTTGACAAGGCTATGGTGCAAGAAGGAGATAAAATCTCAAAGGATTTTTTTTTTTCCTTTGTATGTGGGGGAGATGTTAATCCTTATGCAATTCCTGCCTTGGAGGAGTACATGAAGATTAGAGAAACCCTTCCCTTGAACTCAAGGTAAGGAAAGAAAATCCAATCCATATTAAAAATATATATATTTTTCTGAGGGTCTGAGAAGGCTACAGAAATGTTGGTAGGACCATGAGAAGTAGAGGAAGACGTAAGAAAAAATAAGGAAGCAGGAAAGAGGATAGTAAAAGGACACATCTAACTTGAAGAGTCCTGTTTACACATTCTTCATAGAGAAACTTCTCTTACTTTTGATTATATACTTTTTGCACAATCCTGTATCTTTTTCAAGTCTGTGTCATCCTTTTGGAGATCGAGAACCAGAACAGCCCATGTTATTAAAACTACAGGTTCACCGCATGTTTTTGAAGTGTTCTTTGATTTGTTCTGTAGTCCTTTCCAAATAATTGGTTGCTTTTTTGACCCTTACTGGTTACTGAGCTGACATTTTCATAGAAATGCTATTTCATTCCTGAATGGTCATAATCAGCCTTCATAGCTATATGTACACCTTTGCCATACCCTATATAGAATTTCATCTGCCATTTTATCACGAGTTGTTCATGATCAAAGTGTGCTTCTGCAGCTCTGCACAGTCAGCTTTCAATTTTTGTCTCTGTAATAAACATAGTGGAATCAGCAGTCTCTGTTCCCCCATTGTTCATCACCTTTTTCAGGTCATTTAGGACTTTGCTGAGCAGCACAGATCCCGGCACAAAGTCCCATGGGATTGCATTGGTGATTTCCTTCCAGTGGGAACACTTGCAGTCCTGCCTTTTCTTTAGTGTCTTTTAATTGCTTATTCATACAAATAAGGATATTCATAGCCCATGAGACTTCCATTTAAGAGATATTTTTTTTACAGTTTTTAAAAATCCAGTTTAGTACACCTTGACCATTTATTTGCCAATTCCTCATATATATATATAGGCTTAAGAAGTATGTCTGTTCCTTTCCCATGAGGCTTCATGGACTTGCCCAATGCATTTTTCCATGTGTCTGCTCGTTCTGTTCCTTACAACGGTTACTAGTGATTAGCCAAACAAGGATATCAGGTTAGCTGGTCTCACAGAACCATAGAAATATAGACTATGCCAAGTTGGAAGGGACTCACAACTCTTGGATCCACACGGGACTACCTGAAAATCAAACCATGTGTTTCAGAGCATTGTTGAAACTCCAGCAGGCTCGGGCAGCCTGTCCCAATGCCTGACCACCTTCTGGGTGAAGAACCTTTCCCAAACCCCCAGCCTGACCCTCCCCTGTCCCAGCTCCATGCCGTTCCCTCGGGTCCTGTCGCTGTCCCCAGAGAGCAGAGCTCAGCACCTGCCCCTCCGCTCCCTGTGAGGGAGCTGCAGGCCACCATGAGGCCTCCCCTCAGCCTGCTCTGCTCGGGGCTGAACAAACCAAGGGGCCTCAGCTGCTCCTCAAATGTCTTGTCTCCCCTCTGGAGCCTTCACCATTTTCATAGCCCTCCTTTGGATACTCTCTAATGAATAGTTTCATGTCCTTTTTTTATACTGTAGGACCCAAAACTGCACATGGTGCTCAAGGTGAGGCCGCACTAGCGCAGATCAGAGCAGGACAGTCACTTCCCTCGACCACCTAGCTGTCTGTAGTTCCTCAGCTCACCTCTGGAACCCTTTGTAACAATTTGCTGTTTTACCATCATTTTACCAGGCCTCAGATACTGAGACAATTCTCTGAGATGTTACACACTGCAGTTAACATTTGTGTTATTTCGTCCTTCAGTTGGTTTATAGCCCTTAGGTGAATACCATTTGGTCGTAGTGATCTCTTAGTCTTGTGATGTGGGAGATGCAGTCTCTGAAGAGAGAAGTCAGTGTTAAGTCCAGGGCGCCATGCTTAAGTGCAGATGTTCACTACTGCTCCCCTCTTGTTTTGCTTTCTGCTCCTAGGTAATTTAAATTCTGTTTTAATCATTTCTGCTTGGCCTCACAGTCAGACAGCCACAACACTTAATCAGAATAAAGACTGCCTAATGAAAAAATAAACATTATAGAAATGGTACTCTTTTGATTAATGAATTTTTCATGCTTTATTTCCTGCATAGGTTGTTTTTCACTCTGCTGAACCTGATGAAAGAATATTCCAGGGTTCAACCAGAGAGTTCACAACATAAGAAATGTACCTTTGCTCGGGATTATGCCTAAAAATAGATTACCAATAGTGCTAAGTAGCCACAACTGTGCTGGCACGATGCCATTCCAGAAATAATAGAAATCCTATTAAGGGATTAGGACTTTTAAATAGTAATATAGATAGTAATGGATGGGAACAGTATGTAATCAACAATGTGATGGCAATTACAAAGAAACAAAGGAATGTGTCAAAAAGTGTTCAAGAACAGAAATTCAATGAGAAAAATTCCCACTAAAACCATGTAATTTAGTTTATAGTTTTGAAGCATTTTCTATCATACTTGGAAGGCTTCAGTAATTGATTATGTCTTATTATATTGTAGTTTGAAGTCTTACAGGACACTTTACAGTCACTTTACAGACACTTTTGTATTCTAGGTGGACTAATTCATTAGCCTGTGCAGTGGAAACTTGCAGCATACAGCAGTATATATTCAGACTTTTATATCTACAAGGATGGATCAAATCATTTACATTTTCCAAATTAGAAACTGTCTGTGGATGTTACAGATCTAGATATCCATAATTGCCAAGTGTAAGTAACTTTCTTATCAGACCACTAAGAAAAACTTCAGATGAATAGTTTGGAACTTCTTGATGTTCAGACACATTTCTTTATGCAGTAAGGGTAAATCTGTTAATAACTTTAATAACTCCAGGTTCATTTTTACCGTGATAACATGTAGAACAGGTTCCAGCCTTTGCAAAAAGAAGATTCTTCAGGCCTTGGCAAGTAGATCTGGTGCTTTGAAGTGTAAACCCTAAAGTTTTAGTTTGGGGGAAAAAAATCACAAACCGTCGTTGTAGGATTTATGACTCACAATTTATAAAACCATATGGAATATACTAACCCACACATTTTGAGTATCTGAAAATTTTGTCTGAAAAGAACAGAGATGTACCAGTGAAATGATTGACTGAAGTTGTGTACTTCTGTTGTAAATTAGTACTTCAGAATTAGAACAAAAATTATGGTCGTGCTTTGAATATATCCATATTATCTTCCTAGAATAAACCCTTTTCCATTCCAGAGTCCTGGTACCTCAAACTTACTTACTGCATATATTTTTCCATGCTGTGGCTCTGCTCTGAGACAAATCAAAAATGTCCGTAGCTACAGAAAAAAGCAAGTTACAGGTGACAGAGTACTGTACATTAGGTTCTTTCTCATACATACAATATGACAGTTCTTCACAAGCCTCCCAGTCATTGTCAAGCATCACAGGAGATCTCGTGGCCTTCTATCCTCAACTGCCATACTCAGATACTTGCACTTCCAGAATTACGTGTCAGAAGGCTATTTCTTAAGGTTTCTCATTTGTGGGATTCACTATGAAGATCGGGCATATATGTAATAGGGTTTCAGTATGGGATGTAGAGGAAGAGGGGGAGAAAGATCCCTGTTCAATAGCTGCAAAGGCACCTGCTCGTATGCACAGATTCACTGATGAGAAAATTTCCCAGCAGTAATATAGAACTACTGGGAATGATCTGTCCAGCTTCATACAAATGGATCACATTCAAAAGTCTCTGGGATGTGTGTGTATATGTATTGGATAAGTAACAACCCAGCAGGTCTGTATAGCTGTTCACTGTGTATCAAGCTGCAGAAAATACCTGGGACACTGTGATGGAGCCTCTCATCAACTGGGACTTGCTGCAGACGGAGTGAGGGATGTCGGTGAGACCATGAAGTCCGGCAGTCAAGCTTTTTATCTCATCAGCAGCAAGGGACACAACATGAAGGGTTCTCATCACAGATTGTAATATGATTTCTCATATTGATTCTCACAGTGAAAAACACCCACTGAGGACTTGCTAGCCAGGAACACATGTTCAGCCAGGCACAGGAGCCAATATCTGGTGGATGTCTTGATGTAGATGGAATCTATTGGACTTTGGGATGGAGTCCAGAGTTGAGGGGACATGCCTTGTTCCTTAACAAGCTCACCTCTTTGTTCCATCTCTTCAAAGTGGAAGGGAAAATGCAGGCTTTTCACAAGAGAGACAAATGCCTTGTTTCTTTGCCAAGAGGCAGCCATTATATGTCAGTCCTTTAGAGCAACAAATAACATAACACCTTGGATTAATAGCAGGTAATTGGCACAGTCACAGGATTGGATGTGCCCTTGAGTAATGATGTGTCTTTTAAGTGGTGTGTATTCAGATATATCCACAGGTCTGCCATAAGCTTCCCTAGGCAGAACAGCAGTGACACAATAGTTAGAAAATGGCATTATGGTGTATTATACCCACCTTCTTCACAAACTGGCAGGATTGCAATGTGTGTGCTTCCATTGCACCTCCTTGCTGAAGTAGTTGGCATGTGATCTGAATACTGGGACTGTTGCAAGACAGTGCACTGAAGCTCTATTACCCACTGTTTCCAGGGTTATCTGGGATCTCCACTGGAAGTCTGTTCACTGCCTGCTAGATATGAACCTTCCCCAAATAATGGATGTGGATGAATCTTTCTGCCAATATTCACCTGAGGAAATTCCCAGGCCTATTAGACCAGTGTGTAGTGTTCCAGCATCTCTGGTATCATGTTGTGCTGGCTGATTCCTGAGCCTAGCTCAGAAGCAGCAAGGCATAAAGCTGTTGCTTAAAAAAGACAGTCATTATTCCCCTCTGAGGTTTAAATACTCAACCCACTTTCCAGAAGTGGCTTTAAAGCAAAAGGCACAACAGGGAAGCACTTGTGCAATGTCACTTGCACAGCAGAAGTGGACAAGCTTCTAGTCTCTCCTCACCATGCCTATATCTGCTACCCCAGTTTTCTGTTGCAGTTCAATCCACAGTTCCTGCAAAGCTGTACAAATCGTTAAGGTGGAACCAGACATCAGAGTTGCCAGTAGCTGGCGTGTTTTGAGATGTGCTAGTTGCCGTTAAGGTCTTCAGGCCTGCAAGACCCCAAGTCTTGCCTCTGCCCTCTAGTTGTTTTGTTTGGTTGGTTTGGTTGTTTGTTTGTTTGTTATTTGTTTCAGAGTTTTTATTTTATTTTGGTTGGGTCTTTCTGATTTTCAGTTGTAAAAGGAGTAAACATATCTGCTCTATTGTGCACCTTAGCTACAGAAAAGCAGGCAGTGGGCTTATTTACCCGAACTGATTGCACGTGGATAACTGTCAGGACTGGCAATGTTCTGTAGGGCAATTGCTGTCTGCTGGGACAAGGGAGATGGGGCCCCCGAAGTTGCTATACTTGCACATCAGATCATATTGTATACCTCCTCCTGCAGGCCCTTAAATGCCATCATTCTCATGAGATGGCTTCTCCATGTGTAGTGGGCCACTCCATATGCCTCAGTGTTGCTTTCCCTCTTTGAATACCTGTACTGAGTGAGGGGAGGTGGACCTGAGCTATTGACTCCATCCAGTAGCTGGAAACTAAGGTAAAAAGCACTGCTCAAGGACAAAGTCACCTTTCTTCAGTATCCTAGAGGAGAGGAAACATTTGGTGATCCTATGCTCTGAGAATCCTTTAATGGATCACCTTATCCCTTCCCATGTGTTGGAATGGCCCTTTGGGATGATTCTTTGTGGTTCAATATTCCACAGCAGCAGCAAGAGAGAGCCGAAAGAGGGTGGGTTGATCTTCATGACCAGTCTGCTGATAATGGTCAATATTTATGGAACAGAGAAAGCACAAAGGATGATGTAGCAGAAGAATTTGGATTCTCAAGATGCAAAGGATTATAGAGGTGCTGTCTCTCTGGACAATATGCAATACACGTAGAGTCCATACACCTTAGAAACCCTGCAGCTTTGCCAGTGTCCATGTGAGCCTGACCACAGTGCTTTCTTGTGATCATACCAAAGACAATATAGACATAAACTATCAAAGTTTTCACGCTCTTGAAAGTCCCATATCAGATGTGGCAGTGTATGGATTATATGCCAACCTTGAAAAGCCTAAAAGAGTGGATTGGGTTTACGTGGTGAGGTTGGGTTAGGGGGCGGCACTACAAGGTGGCCTCTGTGAGCAGAGCCCAGCAGCTGCCCCGTGACAGATCAGAGCCAGCTCCAACTGCCTCCAAATGGACACGTTACTGGCCACAGCTGAGGCAATGACATAAAAACATAAAACTGTTATGGAGTGTGCAAAGGAGGGCTACGAAAATGGTGAAGGGGAATACTGGACAAGACATAAGGAGTGGCTGAAGTCACTTGGTTTGTTCAGCCCAGAGCAGAGCAGGCTGAGGGGAGGCCTCATGGCAGCCTGCAGCTCCCTCCCAAGGGGAGCGGAGGGGCAGGCGCTGAGCTCTGCTCTCTGGGGACAGCGACAGGACCCGAGGGAACAGCATGGAGCTGGGACAGGGGAGGGTCAGGCTGGGGGTTAGGGAAAGGTTCTGCACCAAGAGGGTGGTCAGGCACTGGGACAAGCCCCCCAGGCAGCGGTCAGAGCACCAGTCCTGCTGGAATTTAAGAAGAGTTTGGACAACGTTGTCAGACATATGACCTGATTTTGGCGTGGCCCTTTGGAGACTCAGGAGTTGGACTCAATGATCCTTGTAGGTCCGTTCCAACTCTGGATATTCTTTGATTCTGTCATTCAGTCAGCAATGGTAGTTGAGAGCAATCTGCTCTTACAGAGCAGATTGAAGAAAGGGGAAAAACTGCAACAGCAGCTGGGAAAGAGGAGTGTGAAAAAGTGAGAGAAACACATTTCTGTCCCTGCAGCCCCCAGGGTCGATGCAGAAGTAGGGCAGGAGGTGCTGCAGGCATGCAGCAGCAGTTCCGCTGCAGTGGAGCAGGCTGTCCCCCTGCAGCCCATGGGTCCCACATGGAGCAGATCTCCACGCTGCAGCCCGTGGAGGAGCCCCCGGTGGAGCAGGTGGATGTGGCCTGGAGGAGGCTGCGGCCCATGGAGAGCCCCCGCAGGAGCAGGCCCCGGGCCAGAGCTGCAGCCCGTGGAGAGGAGCCCACGCAGGAGCAGGGGTCTGGGGGAGCTGCCACCCGTGGGGGACCCGTGCTGGAGCAGTTTGCTCCTGGGGGATGGACCCTGTGCTACGGAGCCATGTGGGAGCAGGTCTTGAAGAGCTGCTGCCTGTGGGCAGCCCCTGCAGGATCAGTTTGGGAAGGACAGTCAATCTTCCTACATGGAGTCTGTTTCATTCATTATGATAATTGTTGAGTGATCTCCCTGTCTTTATCTCAACCCTTGAGCCCATTCCATCGTATTTTCTGCTCTTCCTTTGAGGAAGGGGAGTGAAAAAGCAGCTGTGCTGGAGTTCAGCTGCTCAGCAGAGTTAAACCACCAGAAGGAGAACTTCAGTAGCATTCTAGCCTTTTGAGAAAGGGTGGATCTCAAAGACGTTCCACATTCAAAGACTAACACTAAATGAGACAGTCTCGTCACAGATCTTCTCTGAGCAGTGACAGGATGTGCAAGCATTTAATCATTGACAGCTGCCTGTCACAAATATAAGAAGCAGTTTCCTTCCTTCCAAACTCTCACAGGTATCAGGCAGAAAACTTAAAAACAAATCTGTGGTTTCTACAGTAGCAACAAGCAGTACAACAGCTGTTTAGAAGGTGTAGTAGGAAGGCAGTTACCTACAGCGATACACGGAGCCCCACCTGGACTGTTTCAATTTAATGCTGTGCTGTAAAAGTTCAATGTAATATAAAGAAGAATGAGGATGAGTCATTTCGTTACTACGTCTTATGTTATTAGGAGTCTAAGAGTAATTTCTCTGAATGCTTTTACACTGCCATAAAACTGTCAGCTCTTTACTACCAGGCACTACAATAGAAGTAGCACTGTTCCAAAGAATCTACTTGTCATATGGCCCTTGGTGTCTGTGATTTAAAACAGCTAATAAGGAATCAGGTGTCTACTATGAATTTATGCACCTGCTTTGTCAACTGTTACACTTTGTGATGAAGTTTCCATGCAATACCATGAGATCTAGGGACACAGAAGAAAGGCGAAGTTACATGTTAAACTATTTCATCTGCTTTCTCTTTTGCAAAGTTTCAGAAACCCACTCTACATTGGAAGTCGCCTTATTTTCATAATAAATCTCTTCATGGTTGGAGTTGTTTGTGAGTGCAGTATTAACCTTTGGCCTAAGCAGCAGTTTCCTTTCTCTTGTTATTTGTTCCCTTTCGTATTTATAAGAAGCAATTGTATCCATTCTACTGTTCATTTTGCAAGGTTGAACAAGACAATTTTTTATAACTACTTCTGGTGATTCATACGCAATAGTCATGTTAGTAACCCTTCCTCATATCAGGTTTCTTTGAATTCTCTTGTTCTAATCAATGGAGTGCAATCCATGTGACTGTGTTTATGTTATTGATGTCTGAGCTGGCTATATTATCTCACTGTATTACCTATCATCACTTTATACCTATCATTTGCCTTTTCAACATAAATATCTAAAATAGGTAAATTACATTGGTGGTTTACAGCAACTAGTTCAGAGGCAGCCATCTACACTGTACAGGTCTAAAGTTAGGGGGGAGGAATCTAGCCCTGAGTGGCCAGAACCACATGCCAGAGGAGTTGTGCTAGTGCCTTTGTGCTGTCTATGCTACTACCAGTGACAGCAATGCTCACCTATCTTTACTTTGGAAATACTTAAAAAAAATGCCAAGATCACTTTTCCTATTTTCACAATTGCATCACAGTAAGAGCTCATAGAGTTCTTTTGAGAAAATATACATCCAATACTTTTTTTTCTTCTTTTTTTTTTTTTTCATGTACTTTCTAACAGATACAATCTGCAGTAATTTCTAACATACAATTTTCTTTCACAGCAGAAGTTCTCCTTTCTCCATAGCAGAAATTAACTTGATTTCCTGGTATTATGTGGGTTTTTTTTGCTGTTAAATTTTTGTCTGTTTCTATTATTCTGTCCCTCAATGTCATCAAAGCAATGTGGGTAGGCTGGCTGCAAATGCAGGAGTAACCACTTCACACTGGAGCTGTGGGAAGTGAACTAGTCAATTCTCAGCATGAAATAATGAGTAGTTTAAGCTGCTTCATTGGTAACTCCATAAGCCTCAGCAACACAGTCTCTTGCTACTGTCTATCCGTAACCTTAGATGACTTTGCGGATGTACTATTTGCAATTGTCAATCTATGCCTCCATTCATCCACACAGTATTCCAGTCCTCTTTTATTGACAGTATTTCCTACTTCTGCCAGCAGCACGCTTCAATACAGCTCTCTAATTTTGTGCCCCACAAAGATATTACTGTGTAATGCAACAATATGACTAACATTGTTCTTTTCCCTTGCCTGTCTCATCATCTTAAAATTCATTAACCACCTTCAGATCCCTCCTTAACACTGTACTTTGCTGCAACGCCTACAAAAATTTGGAAACAATCTGACTGTGAGTGAGCTGAGAACATTGCCTCCCATGCCAATCGCTATATTCTCTTTGTTTCTCAGTGCTCCTCCATCTGTTGGCATCCATCTGCTTCCACGTGGATTGTAGGCTCTTTGGGGCAGGACCATGTCTTTCTTCTATGAGCTGATGGCGCCCAAACCTGTTACAGCTGAAGAGCTGGTGTTTTGAGTTACAACTGTTTTAGGCAAAATTCCTGTTAGCTTACCTTTCATTTTTAAATATTGCATGTAATGATTTGTGAGGAAGTACTCTCAGATCTAAGGACTGTTTTAGTACAAAAAGCCCCATGGTTTTCATATGGTTGTATGTAGAGGAAGATTTGCTGGTTCATTTCATTCATATGGCTTGTTTAATTTCTTTGCACAGACAGACAGTATCGTGTGTTACTCCCATCCTGCACATAGAGTGAATTAGATTCCAGAATACTGGACATATTCCTCCCCCTGGCCTATGTAAAGATGGTGAATTTAGAAAGCAATTCTTCAGTTACATATCTTAATTACTTTCAAAATTATAACTTAAAAATGATACAGCTTGCTATTGTTGTCCAGGTATAGAATAAAAATCGTATTTGCTTTATGGAGAATCCTATTGTACAATGCCACTTTGTCGGTTTTGAAGGCCTAGTGTAAAGCAAGCTCAGTGACCCCCAAAGCCAGCAGAGAAGCTTGCATAAATCCAATTTATTGCTCAGAAATGAAACCACACATGGGGGATGTCCTGCAAACAGTCTTGTACAATCATGTAGGAGGAGCAACAGCTGCTGGGAGACATCAGCTTCAGTCACTTGAGCGTATGGCGGATCACAAATAACTGATGCCCACAAGCCTGCACACTCGGCACCACATTGCACAGGGCCTTGAGTGCTTCTGTGTTACCAACAGCCTCCTGTGTGCAGGTGTGCACCTTCCTTCCCTTGGCAGTGGGGTGCTTATCACCCTGACCACCCAAGCAGGGTCCCCCTGGGCCCTGAGACAGGGTGTTCCTCTCCTGGGCCTCATGGTCCTTGCCCCAGCGAAGCCAGTAACGCGGCTGCAGTGGGTGCTTGTGGGTCCTTGTGATCACTACCACCAAGAGTTTGAGCAGGTCCCAAAGAAAACTGTGTTATTTCTAAAGGGGTGTTATGGGGGGGGGCTGCAGCGCTGGAGGGGAGCCCTGGGGAGGCTGCTCGCCTGGGGACCACCATCACTTATCTTCCTACTGGCCACTTTCCCTTTTGCCCATTTTTATTTCCTCTTTTATTCTCCCTCCCCATTCCTCTTTGGTTTCTGTTCTTGACCAGAAGTAACTCTCTCCGTGTTAGACTCGGGGTACGGCGGCAGCAGCAGACTCCCCTGATAGGTCCTTGTGCAGGTGAACCTGACTCAGCATCCTTTGCAGAGCAGCCACGTGTGGCTGCAGCTCTGCAGTCTGGGCTTCTACACAAACACGAGAAGCTGCTCTCTCCAGCTGCCTGTGCCTGTGCTCCCAGCTCTTGCAGCCTGCCAGCTTGCCTCACTCCTCTCTCCCTCTGCTTCATGATGGCTAAAGATGTGGGGAGGCACTGGCACAGGCTGTCAGAGGAGCTGTGGGTGCCCCGTCCCTGGAGGTGTTCAAGGCCAGGTTGGATGGGGCTTTGGGCAACCTGGTCTGGTGGGAGGTGTCCCTGCCCATGGCAGGGGGTAGGAACTTTAAGGTCCCTTCCAACCCAAACCATTCTGTGTTTCTATGCTATTCTGTTCAGTGTTTAAGATATATGAGAAAACACAGTGGTAAAACAGTAGGCAGTAGACTGCTGTATGCCTTAGAGCCACCTAACACCCAGATTCTCTCAAGTGCCACAAACCAGCAGCTACAAGGGTCTGCAGTGGCAAGCCCTAACCAGACAAAAGCAGCACAGGTTTCTCTTTTGAAGAGAAATTTCTGGAACTAAATTTGAAGTATTGGTGTAGAGGGGAATGTTGAAAAAGCTGCCTGTTCTTGGCGACCAAAGTAAATATACTGGAAAGTAGATGGGAAAATAAGCTGGAAGACAGGAATCACTGACCAGAGCACAGACAGCAACAAAACCCAGGAAAGTTGAGCCCGGTTTTAAGAGACAACAGCAGGATGATTGTTAATTCAGGATGATGGGAGGAGCAGCTGTGTGTGAAAGACACTAACCAACTCTGGGGCACATAGGGAAAGCAACAAGTCCAGAAATGATTACAGTGCAATGTCATCCTTAATATTTGAGGCACGCCTATCAGAATGGTCAAAGGCTCAATGTGGGCTACAAAACTTTCCTTAAATCAGGGTCCTGATTTCAAAGGAACTGAGGCAGACTTGCTCCAAGTCCTCCAGAAATGACTTGTGCATGAGATTCTTTTAGAGTCCTCAGGAAAGTCGTAGAGATTTTGGTAACATCTGCAATTACAGGAAACATTCGTCAGTTTAACTGTGCTGAGCATGGCCAGGAAATCACTTTTAAAGACAGCTGTGGCACGCAAGGCATACTGGTTCTGTTTTCTTTTATTTTCAGCACAAAGATGCTTGCTTGGAAAGCTCTCCTTTCCTGAATGCCATGCCCCAGGAACCTCCCCTCTCCTTTCCGCTGCCATCCTCTGAACTGAAAAAATCAAAAACACAATTACAAAAATTGCCAGTAGTACATTTTTGAAGCTACTGAAATTTTTATACCGCAATAACTACGTCTTGCTCTGAATATGAGCCAGACAGGAGATTTAAAGGAAAAAAAAAAAAAAAAAAAAAAAAAAAAAAAAAGAATTCTGTGTTTTTCCAAAAGAATGCAGACTCCGAGGCTCTAGCAGCATGCTCCAGGCAGAAATGCTAGGTGCTTTCCTGTTTGTACCGGAAAATGAGTATGTGGCATACTCTGAGAAACAATAACAAGAAAAAAAACCTTTTGCCTTTTTCCAGTATCGATTTTAACCCCAAACTTGTTTGTATGGGCACAGTAACTTGTATTCACTAATAGGCTGTGTTTCAGTGGTTTCTCCTGTTAGGATAATGTGAACCCAAATCAGGAAGAATTCTTTCCATGAATTTCAGCTGGCTCCAAATTTTATGCTGAATGTTTCCCATTAATACAGTGTTTCTTATAGCTGAAGTATACAGCAGTTAAGGTTTAGAAAGGAGTCATTGTACAAATGCATATTAAAAAAGGCCCAGATTAGCAATTTCCCGATCTTTTAGTATTTAGATTGATGATACAGAACTAGTGCAACTCAACTACCTTTTTTGTGGATGAGACATAACTCCACTGATGCCAGGAGAGTTTGTATGATATAAATGTGCAGCACAAGAAAAATAAGATCTGCCTGCAAACCAGAATCTCAGAATAAAACAGCATCATTCCTTTATGTAACATTAACTAGGCACCTGCTTAACGAGTTACAATAATTCTTGATAACTGGTATCGTTGTGGAATTCCAAATGTAGAGTATTTCTCCAAGTAGGCACATCATGTGTTTCTGCTGGTTTATGGCAAGAATATTTCTCCGAGAGCTACAGAATGCCATAGTTGAGAGAGACTAAAGGAGTGAAAATCTGTGGTGGTTTCATGCAGCCAGGCAGCTGAACTCCACCACAACCTCTCTCACTTCCACCCCTCAAAGGGAAAGAGGGAGAACAATACAATGAAAAGAGCCCAAGGGTTGAGATTAGTACAGGGAGATCACTCAACAATTAACATGGGCGGCAGCTTCCCCCAGACCCCTCCTCCTTCGTGGGCTCCTCTCCACGGGCTGCAGCTCCGGCCCAGGGCCTGCTCCTGCGGGGGCTCTCCATGGGCCGCAGCCTCCTCCAGGCCACAGCCACCTGCTCCACCCGGGGCTCCTCCACGGGCTGCAGCGTGGAGATCTGCTCCATGTGGTACCCATGGGCTGCAGGGGGACAGCCTGCTCCACCAGGGGCCTCTCCACAGGCTTCAGGGGAACTTGCGCTGCGTGCCTGGAGCACCTCCTGCCCTCCTGCTGCATTGACCTGGGGGGCTGCAGGGCTGCTTCTCTCACATTTTCTCACCCCTCTCCCAGATGCTGTTGCAGTGTTGTTGTTTGGTTTCTTTTGTTTGATTTTTTTTGTTTGTTTGTTTGTTTGTTTTTCCCTTCCTTCAATCAGCTCTCCCAGAGGCCCAGCCAGCGTTTCTTCTCCCTGGCTCAGCTCCGGCCAGCAGCAGGTCCCTTTTGGAGCTGTCTGGAGCTGGCTCTGATCTGACATGGGGCAGCTGCTGGGCTGTGCTCACAGAGGCCACCCCTGCAGCCCCCTGCTACCAAACCCTTGCCATGTAAACCCAATGCAAAGTCAGTGCTGTTCTGCTGAGTGCTTCTCATGACAATGTCAATGTGAGTTCACAGTGCACACCAGTGCTATGCTGGCTGACATCACCTGAAGATTTACCTATTGTGTTTAGAAGTATGACCATAATTGGAGCTAAATTGTGCCTTGCTATCGTTACTCAAGTTGCATATATTGATAATGGGAAAAAGGAGCTTTCTTGGCACAATGTGTCCATGGACACTGCTTAAAAGAAAGAGAAATTGATTTTGTAGACCAGAGTTACTGATTACCATTTTTCACATTGTGTACTATATAACCCCAGGAGCAGATCCGAATCCAAGCTCACTACAGTGAAAAGAATCGCAGTTAAGAGCAAGTAGTAATAATAGTAATAACAAATATTAGATTATGTATTTTCTAGTTGTGAAGTTTCAGCAGTGGAAAAAGGGGCAGTAAAATGTATAATACTGCATAAAAGAGAGTGCTATCAGAAAAGAAAGAACTTATTTTTAAATGTTCCTCCAAATAGCCTTCTTGTATTAGCACATCCTTTCAACTTGGGTCATTGCTGAATTAAGCTTCCTACACAGCCAGGTTGTCCTGTGGATATAAATACATGCTCTAAGTCACATAAAAGCAATCCAATCCTATTTGCATTGTCACTCTACGATACAAAATGCTATAATGACCTCTTTTTTTGATGTCCAGTGCTATCTATAAGACAGGCTTAGGCCCTTTTGTTCTTAAGGAGGTCAGCTATTGCTTTGCTTTCTTAATGAGCTTCAGACATTCCCAGAGAGCCTTCTGATATCGCAGACACACTTAGCCCCAGGCAAGACACTTGTGGCCTCTGCCAACACCTAAGCTCTGCAGACAGATCACATGTGACAGGTTATGCAACTGAGCTGGCCTTTATATACTAGCAGGACGTTAGCATGTAAGGGGCTTACGAGGAGAAGAACACCAGGTGAGGAAAAAAATGTTTGCATATGTTGCTTCTTGGAGTACTTTGGCTCTGTAACAAAGCATATTAGATTGAATTTTCTGTTTCATTTGGAGGTCACTGTGTAAAAATCCTTGGGAATTAGTGATATTTTATCTGTTCTAAAATTGCAGGGACTGAAGTTCTACGAATACTTAGAAATAATGGTTATTCCCCTACGGAGAATGACACCTGGGTATATAAGGTTGTTGCAGGTATGAAAATTCTGACTTTATTCTCCTTTTAATTAGATCTTTGAAATACCAGTATTTTTCTTGCTCAGACTGATTTTGTTTCAAATTATTGCATGACCAACCCAAGGGAACCCTGGCTTCTGGTGGGTTAACATTCATAACAACTCAGAGAAATCTTAATTAAGCCTCTGCTGAAAAGTAAATGAATTATGATAATTCATGATAATTGTTATCATGCTAGAATACCAAATGCAGAACACTGGACAAAGCTTGTATTTCTGCAATACTTAAACTGAAATTCCTTCTCCCTCTTTTTAGATTATGGTCTTTTGTTTGTGTGTGTGTTTGGGGCAGTAGGGAAGCTTTAATGGGAATGAGAATGATAGGGTTTTGAAGGAATTATGAGTTGTTAGTGAAACATTGCAATTGACTTCTATGATTATAATCACAGAAACATAGAATGGTTTGGGTTGGAAGGGACCTTAAAGGTTATCTAATTCCAACTCCCCTAACATGGGCAGGGACACCTCCCACCAGACCAGGTTGCTCAAAGCCCCATCCAGCCTGGCCTTGAACACCTCCA
This sequence comes from Heteronetta atricapilla, assembly GCA_011075105.1. NCBI lineage: Eukaryota > Metazoa > Chordata > Aves > Anseriformes > Anatidae > Heteronetta > Heteronetta atricapilla. The sequence continues at coordinate 98,058,980 of CM021733.1, forward strand.
GGGATGGGGCACCCACAGCTTCTCTGGGCAACTTGTGCCAGTGCCTCACCTCCCTATGAGTGAAGAATTTCTTCTTTATATCTAAGAACATAAGGGTGATAAAGAAAACTCAAAGAGTATTGACCTCTGGAACACTGAGGGTCCAGAGTATTGATTGTTATATGAAAAAATAAAGATACAGATAGAAAATATTTTAAATCAGCTGAATAATTGAGAATAAAACACCCATAGGAGAGATATTATGAAGTAGGGCATCTTCCTTATTGTATTCCATATTCTGATAATTACAGGATGTATGTTCTTTTGTCAGACAAAAAAAACAGCTGTTAGCAATGCAATCTGCATTCAAACTCATAGCCTTTGGTGGTTGAGAAGTGATATGGCAGAGCTAAGGCTACTGTGTTTCAGTCCTAGCAATCAATTTCTTCCATGCATCCCTGCTTATCTTTCAATATTGCCATTACATAGTAATATTATTTCTTTCATGTTTATTCTGCTGCTGAAGTAGTCACACTGTCAGCCACATTTATCAAGGTCAGAGCACTGAGCTCTGGTTATCAAAGCTCAGACAGAAAACATTACAGAATCTGGAAGTGAAGATCAGGCTCCTTGGAACTAGAGCTTTGTCAGTCATTTCAGTGATTCCCATCCATTGAGTGCAAGAGAAAGCTTAAAGAATGAAGTCTTTGTGTAAGGCTTAGTCATCATTTCATGTAAGAAATGCCACAACTAGAGAGATGCACAATATGTTTTAACTCACAGTGTCAATATGTGCAAGAATTTGTGTTTTACTCTGTAGGGAATCTATGCAAATGTGCTTCTGCTTCTTGGTCGGTGTATCATACGCTTGTATTAGGCAAACAACAGTAAATTATTTTTTTTCTTATTGTTATTCAGATAATCAGTAAATATTTTTTATCTTTACTTTGATTGGCATTTCCTGCTGATTTTTCACACTTGATGAAGAATGAACCTGTGTTAAAACTTGTCTGCTTGGTCTAGTGCTACCTGTGGAGCTAATGAAAGACATTACTGACCCATTGCTTTCCTGAATTAATAACTAACATTCAAGGGGGCGTCACTGTATTAGGAGCTAATCTGTGGGAAGGAAGAGACCTTTCTATTTCACAGAATGAGAAACTCTTTTCTCCTTTATTCCTAAGCCTCTAAGCTTGATTCAGCTCCCCCTCTCAGCCAAGTTGCCAGAGGGAACCCCATCACTGAAAATCAGTCACTGAAATCACTGAATTATAAATGAAAGAAAAATCAGATCAGAAATGTGTCCTTTGTCTTACGAAGTGATAAAAACAGAATCTTTCCAAAACATTTAACAGCTTGTGCCAAACACTCTTCAGCAGAAAGCAGTCATATACTATATTAAATGACACGAAAAATTAAAAATTGCCCTGTAGGTTCCAGAGACTTGCTTTTGTGTCACACTCAGCAGAATCAGTGTATAACTTGCCCTGTTTTCCCCATAGACTCAAGCCGCAGGAAAAATAGTTGTCAACTCATTGGACATACTGCTGCAACGGACTGCCTTGCTCCTGGGCATGTTTGGGATCAGTCTCTCCAGCTACAGCACACACCAGCTGGCTCAACAGAAGAGACTTCCCGTGACCCTTTAAGCTGCATTGGGATGTGGCCCAAGAAATAAATGCTTGTGTCAGTAGTGCTGATGTGTAGCTTTTCTGTTTCCATTACCAGTGTGGAGGTAATGAGACACTTTGCAGCCTTGATTTCTACATGTGAAGTTGAAAGGATGGAAGAATACAGATTTCTTCAAGAAAGAAAAAAGAATAATGGACTAACTGAGGCATCAGATTTTCAAGAATTGTCTGTAAATACAACGGATTTCCTTTGTTATCCAGTGCATACATAAAGGGACATCTGAATGTATAAAATACAGTTAAAATCAAAGTAGTTGTAAGCAGATTGATGAGGATGCCATGTTTAGCATTGGCTTGCTACAGCTTTTGCACATTGACTCCTATACAAAGACTGGTTTTGAAAAGGAAAGTTGGAAGCAAAATATTCCTCATGGCAAGAGTTAAACCAGATAAAAGACATCTCTCATAGACTACTTTTACTGTTATATCTAACTGAGATACATTTACTTGGATTACAGAATTCGTGCACTGTAACCTTTACTATTGAATCTTAAACACCTTTTTGATGCCTCTTGTGTAGAAATGTTTGTGCATTGAAACACGTGCTGATATCCTTGTGCAACAGCAGAGATGGCTGGAGGCTACACCATCAGTACATTATTGGAAAGGAACCATGACACAAGACCAGATGCCTTTGTAATCCTGTACAGGAACTCTCTAGAAAGGATCAGAAAAAAATTGGGGTTGGGTTTTTTTGTAGAGTTCAACATCTGATCATTATTCCTCTGCAGAAATTCATCATTCCAAAATATACATTCTGATTAAAATAAAATAGCGACTGACCTTTTTTACCTCCTTTTCTCTTGTTCTCTTGTTCTGTTCACTCAATTTAATATCTTATTCAGGAATGTTCTGTTACTATTGGTTAGCATTTTGCAGCTGTTTCTGATGCTTTATGTAAACATGGCTTAGTAGGCTCTTCTGTACATATGTTATTGTTTGAAATCCTTTGTTCTCTGTTAATAAATGCTTTTTTTTTTTAATGTTTAAAGTTCTTTCTTCTGTCAACAATATTTATATTCAACCACTAAGGGGCATCCTACACAGATGAATGTTTTGAAGTCTTCAGATTGTTCAGCTCAATTTTACAAACCACAAATTGAATAAGGTTGAAATTCTTACCTGTTCTTTTTAAAATTGTTCTGCTCCATGTTTTCCATTCTCACCCCCTCCAAGAGATGTCTCTCTTCTCCCCACAACTGCGGTTAATTTGAAGAAGATTAGGAAATCACTGTTTACAAGGTCTTTTTTTTTTTTTTTTTTTTTTTTCAGTTCACTAAGCCACAAATTGCCTCCATCTTGTACAGCCTTCTGTTTATATTTAAAATTAAAATCATCATGTAATGGAATATTCCATCTTCTGCCTTCACCTACAAGAAATTAAAATAGACAACAAGAAACACGATTCTTTTGACAAAAGTAAGTGATATCACTGGAAAGCATTTCATCACATTGACTAAGGATATATGGAGTGACATCTCCCTCCCCCCGTGTGTAATCTTCATGACTTTCTAATCAATGCAGATGATCTTGGTGAGCTCTGTTTTTGTCAACTACTTTCCTGCACTTGTGCAAGGTGAATACAAAATCAGCAGCTGTTACCACTGCCATTACTATGCTAATATGAATTCTTCTCTTAGATAAAAGCTAAGTATAATAACATGATGCAATTTTAAGTATAATAACAATATAATTTTCAGAAGATACACTAGAACAAATTAAAGTAAATGATAACTTGACCAGTGAAACATTCTCATCTTACTGCATCATGGAAATGGAGCTCATGAGGACCACGTATCTTTTCCATGAGAATTGCTTTCAATAGTTTTGGAAGTTTTACTTGGGACCAATGAAACCATCAGAAGAAGGACAACACAAGCAATAGACCAATTGGACCGTGGAGAACTCAGCAAAGGTAGGGGACTTCAGAGGCTCAGGAACATACAGTGAAGCAGCAGGAAGGCAAAATGGAAATTAATTACAGTTTGGATACATTCAAATTTGATGATGGTGATTTGGGCCTGGACTGAAAATCATATTTGGGTGAAAAGTTAGGATTCCATCCAGCAGAAGATGTCGGCATTTACAGCAAGCCTATCTGCTGCAGTAAAAATCTAGATCCACAATTTAGATTTTCTAAACCACAGCTGCCAGCTGATGCTGGCCATGAAGGACATCCCCTTGCCCATCCCTTTTGCTGCTGAGGCTCTCTGGAAGATCCGCCTACAGGCTTCCCCGCAGCCAGGTAACCGGAGCATGATGAGCAGCAGGACATGAAGCCTTGTATGGGTGCACAACAACACGGTCATCTTCTTGTCCTCCCTGTGGCTGGAAGGGAGGTCTGCCCAAAACATGGCTGGAATACAACATCCCCTGTTCCCTTCTGTCCTCTTGTTTGTTTGTTAGAACAAGCACTCGTTGGCAGAGGAAAAAACAGAACCTGTGAGATTCTTACAAATGAACCATTGGAACTGTGCCTTCTTCCTCTTGAGTGATTTCCTTGGCAGGACTGGCATGGTCCTGTGGATTCCTGATCCTACGGGAGGAGAGTCATGATATGACCTTCTCAGAGCTACACATCCACTTCAGAAAGAGGCCTACATTCAGAATTAGGACAAACTGAAGACTTCTTCCTCCTCGTTACTCACCCACTTATGGTGAGGAAAGGAGGTTAATCCTTTCCTTTCCCACAGCCAGCATGTCATCATCTGTTCTTGGACCTGCCCTAAGTTTGCCATATTTATAGACACCTAATTTCAACCTGCAGACTCCAGTAAGAGGAAAGGCTCCCGAAAGCTGGGCAGGGTGCTGCTCCATTCCCAAACCTGCCTGCAAGTTTAGTCCTTCAAGCTCTGAGCACACCAGACTTCAAGCACATGTTCATGTCTCATTGAAGTCAAAGGGGAATTGAAGGAACATCCTTGTATCCTTTGCCAAACTGAGGTATTTAATCTCTTCCTTGATCTCCCCTAAAAAGCATTTACATTTTAAACATATTTGTACTTTTGTTTATATGGATTTTACTTCAAAAATGTTGGCAAGTTATCAGCAACTGAATGCTGATGAAAGTTGGGAGCCTGGTGAGCTTCAGGAGGCCAATGCTGCTTACTTAGTTTTGCAAGGCTTTTAAGAAACACCAGCAATGGGTTTCATTTGGCACATAAGTTGTTATGTTTGTGGAATTATGCTCCAGGAAATACTTTTTACCTTTGCTAGCTTGTAAAAATATTGAAGCAGAAGTAGGGTTTAAATAAGTAAATATTAGACTTTCTTCACAAATACACTTTAAAAGCCATTTGATAAAATTTGTTTTACAGATTTTCCATTGAAAATCAGGCAAATACAGGTTAATATCTCCTGATGCCAAAGAATTTTAACTAAGCAAATCCAATTCTGTCTGCAGTTGCTTCTCTAGTTTGAATTATGCCTCGATACATCAAGCTAATTATTTTATTATTTGAGAAGGATTCCCAGGAGATTTTGTAACTGTGTGGTTTATATGCCCAAGTCCACCTCCTAAAGTCAAGTGGAATGAAAGTATTAAATAATCAGAAAATCAAACATCTTTGGTATTCTCTTCAAATAGATGTAGTGTAGACTGGAGAGCTGTTTGAGGGGAATGGCATTACTAGTGTATATCAGGGAGCATTCAAGCTTGGCCTGTTGAGCTAAATAAAGTCCATTAAATTTACTTGAAATTGAAAACTTTCATATATATATATACTGAGTTCTCCAAAGCAGAATTTCTGTCTTCTTCACATCAGAATGGACAGACCGGGACATTTACTCAAGATAACACTCATTTAATAAGAAGTAAAGTATAAAACTAATATAATGTCTTGATATCTTTTTGCAGATCTTCGGAAAATTATGTTTCTGCATCACAATTCCGACTCTAAACTGGAGGTTATAGAGCTGCAGACTGTGTATCTCCAGATATGCCACAGACCAAGAAGAACTCGAGCAGTTACCTGTCAGCAGACACTTGGTCACTCATTAGGCAGTGGTAATGGGATCGTCACTCTGAGCCTTTAATCTGTGTATTAAGAGAGAATAAAACCAAAACAAGATCTCTTCTATCCCTAAATTATGTGCACATATACAGTCTGAAGAACCAAATGACTGGGATGGGCTATTTTTTGTCCTTCAGCTATCCTGAAGTTTCACTTTGGGCAAAATAGGTATCCATCTCCTTGTTTAAGGAGCATCTGCCCTGGCCCTCAGGGGAGCTGCTGCATGGCTCTGGGTTTTCTGGCTGCACAACCCTCAGTACCTTGCTGAGAAACCCTTCTCTTTATACCCTGCGTTTTTGATTGTGCCAGATACATGGATGTGTGGTGGTTTTACTTGAGTGGGCAGCTGAGCTCCACCACAACCCCTCTCTCACTCCCCCCCCTTCAAAGAGGAATGGGGAGAAAATGCAATGAAAAGGGCTCAAGGGTTGAGATAAGGATGGGGAGATCATGCAGTAATTATCGTGACGGGCAAAATAGACTCAGCATAGGGAGACAGTAACATTTATTGCCTATAATTAACAAGCTAGAGAAGTGAGAAACAAAGGAAAGAAACCTAAAGCACCTTCCATTCCCATCCACCTTCTTCCACCTCCTCCCCCCCGCGTGGCACAGGAGAATGGGGGAGTATGGAGTAATGGGAGTTATGATCAGTCTATAGAGCTTCTTCTCTGCCGCTCCTTCTTGGTCACTTTTGTCCCCTGTGCTGTGGGGTCCTTCCTGCAGGATAAAGTCCTTGCTGAACTGCTGCCCACAGGCAGCAGCTCTTCAAGAACTGCTCCAGATATGGGTCTGTACCACAGGGTCCATCCCTCAGGAGCAACCTGCTCCAACCTGGGTCCCCCACGGGCAGCAACTCCTGCTAGATCACCTGCTCCTGCATGGGCTCCTCTCCACGGGCTGCAGCTCCGGCCTAGAATCTGCTCCAGCAGGGGTCTTCCACAGGCCGCAGTCTCCGTTGGTGCGGGTCCACCTGCTCCACCGTGGTCTCCTCCACGGGCTGCAGCGTGGAACCCTGCTCCACCGTGGTACTCCATGGGCTGCAGGGGCACAGCCTGCTTCACCTGATCCTCACCACAGGCCGCAGGGGACTTCTGCTCCGGCGCCTGGAGCACCTCTCCCCCTCCTTCTTCACTGACCTTGGCGCCTGCAAGGCTGTTCCTCACTCCTCTCACTCTCCCAGCTGCTGTGTGTCCCAGTGTTTTCTTTGTTTGTTTCCCTGTCTTAAATATGTGTTCACAGAGGTGCAAAAACAACATCACTTATTGGCTCAGCTCTGGTCAGCAGTGGGGCCCCTACCAAACATGGGGCAGCTTCTAGATCCTTCTCACAGAAGCCACCCCTATAGTCCCCTGCGCCAAAACCTTGCCACCTAAACCCACTACAGGATGCCTGACCTCAGCTGAGGTTTTGGGTGCTGCTGTCATGGTAACAGACCAATGAAAATGCAAGCATCCATGTCAGTATGGTCAGTGTTCACATCTCCTTTCAATTCCCAATTAAAGTTCCCATCAATGATAAAACAAGCAAACAAAAGATGTTAATGTTAATCATTGCTTTTCCCCCTTAGTTATGAGTAGCCAGTGACAACATAAATGAATCCCCTGAATCTGTCTTGTCTTTCATATGACTTTCTTGTTACTCTTCCACTAAGACACCAATTTAATAAGGTAGCTGAGAGGTAGTTTAATCAAACAGTAGATTAATATGGTTCCTGGAGCTATGTTCACTTCAGGTTTTAACTAAGCACGTAATCATGAGCTATGGTATGGGACTGACTTTTAATCAGAGTTCCCCTGTCTTTGTAGTGAGTGTCTGCAAGTATAAAAATAGTCCAAGGAGGCCCAGAAAGAGCTGTTTCTCCACCTCCACAGCAGAATTTCTGTGAAAATATCTTAGGAGGACAAAAAGCTTTGTAAACAGTAACCCAATCCTTTTCCAATGTTTGTAGGAACTTCATATAATCCACAGCACCCCCCGATGAAATCCATCCTGCAAGGGAAAAATTTGAGGCAGGGTGGTTAAAGGATGTGTCTGATGCCAAACTGAGTGGGGATTTGGATTAACTCCCAGTAGTTGCTTCAGTATGTTTCCATTCAGAAACCGTGGTTGAGACTCATCTCAGCGAGCACGAGCCACCAAAAATTTGGGTCCCATTAGCTCCCTCTGTGGGCAGCAAGGGCTGGCTTTTGCTGGACAGCAAAGTGGCTTCTGGAAGCCACTTCCACCTTGTGGCCTGGCAGCCGTCCTGGGGGACTTTAAAATGAGCTGAAGGAACGTGCACGGTTTCCTTACACAGGGATCTATTTCATGTTTGGGGAATATTTTATTTTTTCCATAATTTTCCTGACTGGGGAAAGGGGGTGTACCTTCTTCCTGATTTAAACCAGAGTGAGGGAGAAATATCAATGGAGAGTGACCCTGCTGCTGATAAACATTTTGAATCTTTAAAAAAAAATAGCAAATAACAAATTGTTTTGTCCTTCACTGTGTGTTCTTCGGTAATGAATTACAGGAACTTGAAACTATCAGCCCAAAAGGGATGGTGGCACATAAAGCCAAAATGCATAAAGGCTTGAACAGAATCATCACTGGCTGGGAATAACTCAAGCAACGTGTGGCTTTCCTGTCATAACTGAGCCATAATTCTTTTTAAAGAGCAAGCTTTGCCATAAGGAAAGGGAAAAATAAGTACAAAGGAGTGTGTGCTGCTACCAGCAACACCAGGATAGACCCTCACTGTAGATGGGGAAAGAAAGGGTGGGGGGACAGCACAGAAATCACGGCTTTACCCTCACTTCCAAGGCTGCCAGCATCACCTAAGGGTTGTTTGTACTGTTTCATCCCCTGATGGAACTAGACTGTTAATTTGATAATGTTTGTAACAAAAGGAAAAACTGCAGAAACACTGGCAGTGTTGGCCATGCAAAGATATCTGCAATGTATTTTTCCTCCTTCTTGTCAAATTTTCAATAAAGAACAGTTCAGCTCTTTGTATTCATGTCCCTCCCTGCATCTCTCTGGCCTTTCCCTTGCCGAGCAGAAAGGCACTAAGGCCTTGGCTGACCCTGTCTTGCAGAGCAGCGTGCGATGAAAAGATGGGCATAATTCAGCACAGAGCAAGAGAGGACAGCAAACATCCCTCCAGCAGGAGGAGGGGAGGTGTAAATCCGACCTCACGGGCCATGCGGGGAGCCCAGCATCCGCCAGAGCCAGAGGTGGCTGCCATCAGCCAGTGCTCCTGCAGACATTTAGCAGCACTGGGGACTCGAGCCCTGTGTAGTTTGAGCTGTGGTTTAGTTCTCCCACAGTCTCGATGCAAGTTTGTGCCAAAAAGACAGGAAGGTGAATGTAAACCCACCAGCTTATACTGGGTCACAAACAGGTTTTTGTGGGTTTGGTGTTTGTTTTCCTTCTTCTGTTAAATCATGCAGTCTGACTTCCACTTCATAGCTGCTCTCCCACACTAAAGCAAAAATATTTCTTCACTGCGTAACACGTTAAAAAGCCCAGAGTTTGCTCAAGGATGTTGCCACTGAAGTAGGATGCTAGACCTTTATCTCACTAAACCTCAGACACTGCATATTTAATGTTCAGCCTAAGCTATTTCTGTAGGTTTTCTCTATAGCGAGTGCCAAAAATTGGCATGCCCAGAGAGCAACTGATCCCCTCTGGAGGTGCCCAGAAGAGGAGGGCCATTTCCACCACTGAACATGTGCCTCTCTCCTTCCTGACTGCAGAAAGTGTGTGGAGAAATCACTTGGACTGGGCACCTCACTTTTAGAAAGCCCAAGTGGGGGTGAGACAGTAATTTCCCATTGGGGACAGATACTGAGATAATCAGTTAGCAAATTCCAAGGCATGATTGCCAGGATCTGGACAGCTTTCAGAGGAAGCATCTCAGCTGCAGTGTCCAAGAAAGCAGAATCTGGGCACTGACCCGAGGCACTTGGACAACCCAGAGAGCCTGGAGCAGCACTGAGTAAGGTTATGCTTTCACTGGAGATGTAAATGTGTACTCACAAGCAAAGCACACCACTGTTGGCACTCATTTGTTCCAAGCTAGCGATGCCACAGTCCTCGTTAGGCAGAATCATCATCCTGAGATGCCCAACACCCTAGCACAGTGCAATGCATGCAAACAGGGAATGAAGCAGCACAAGAAATGATCTTACGCACATCAGCACTGAAACACCTCCACCCCTGGGCCATCCCATTGCTCATGAGCTTCACTGTCATCTCTGAGATCTGAGTACAAAGTGAGTTGTGCTCCACCTTGATTTGCTTGGTTCCTTTAAAGGTAGGCTGTGTATACTTGTGATCTAATGGCCCTTCCAATGAAATATTATTTTGTCAATATTTATATGATAGCACTCTTTCTGTTAACACAATGTTTGACATAAAATGTTACTGGTTATTACATTCTTTAATCCCAGGGACTGCTGAGAAGTTCTCCGTAAATAATAATTTTCATTTGCTTTCAGTGCAGGCGTTTATAAGTAATTGTGTAATATCGCCAAGGGTGAGTTATCAGCAGATCCTTGCTGCACCATAAATAAAGTGCTGTGTGTGCTTTGTGCTGCGTGAGCAGACGTGGTGCCAAGAACCCCAAATCATCCACTTTGCCCCACGGGAGAGAAACAGAGAGGGTACGTGGAGAGCAGCGTCATGCTCTACGTGCCTCTCCCAAGGGGATGCTGGCAGCTGTTTCCACACCTCATCCTTGCCCTCATGCCTCTGCTCTGCCCGTGGTGGCCATTTCCAGACACGGTCAGGCAGAGCCACCAATGAGTCTTGGTCTTTGCTGCGAAGAAAATGAGCTGATCCCATAGGTAGAGATGCAGCGATGAAAATAATGTTCTCTGTCATAAAAAAAAAAAAAAAAAAAAAATCTTGAACAGAAATGATGGCCTCCTGGGTGTCTGAGGTCCTCTCCTCCTGAGAACAAATCCAACCTTGCCAAGATATTAAGTCACCTGGCTCCATGGCTCCACATCCATCAGCAACTGACTCAGCAGTCTTCCCTTCCTCCAGCTGCATAAGTAGCTTGTTAAGTGTCGTACAGCCAGGGATGATATCAGTCCTTAATGAATGGATGTTTACAACTGCTGTTGCAATTGCTCCTGGAGGCCCCAAGGATCTCCCTGTTGTGCTTGGCACGCACAAACAAGCTAAACATAATATCCTGCCCCAATGGTTTTCCATGCAAATGAGCACGATGCAAAGTGTGGCAGGTCACCCAGACAACCTGTTAGAGTTTCTGAAGAGTCAAAAGGGAGCAATAGAATGTTTTTCCTGCCTTACTTGCCGCTGGCTCCTAACAAAAGGAGGGGGAAAGACATCAATAAGCTTGTGCAGAGAGAACGAGGAAATAACTGAATTGCTCAGACCATCAGTTTCACTGAAAGTGTCCACGCTGTCTTAGATAATGTTGAAAGGGAGTTATGCCAAGGTCTCAGATGCTTTGTATACACAAAGTCTGAAACAGTGCTCTTAGATGTTATGTCTAATTAATATAATCTGTGTATGGCTATTTTAAGTAGTATTTTAGAATTAGAATCGATTACCTGAGAGGTGCTGCTGCAAGAGAGCAAGTACTCACCTTATAACTATGCTATTATCAGGTGGACCTGAGGAAACTCTCTTTGGAGTACACTGGGATCTGGCTGAAGCACTCAGAGCCATTAGTGGTTGTATCTGAAGTTCAGGTGAGTTCCCAGAAGACTAAAAAATGGTAAATATCCTAAAAAGCCTAGGATCAGCTTGCAACTCAACAGCACTCAGCAAACACTCAAGAGTACTCAACAGATAATCATAGCTATCTGCAAACCCACAGAAAACTAAGATGATAAAAGGCAGCTAACTTGTTTACCAGGAATAAATCATGTGGAACCAGCCCGGTTTCCTTCTCTGACAAGCTAACAAGCAAGTGGGCAAGCACTGTTGTAAGTTAGATGGTCACAGAAGAGTCTTGTAAGCAAACTGGGGAAATGCATTCTTAAATGAGCTGCTGTAATGAGATCTTGTCTGAGAACTACAAAGAATGAACGGTATTCTTTGGGTATCTGGGAGAAAAAGTACAGAATGGGTTGCTGCACGCTGCTGTGAACGGGGGCTGCTTGATATTTTTTACTAATGACTCATACTCTGAAAGTGGATATGCATAAAACATCAACCCAGGAAGGTCTGCAAGTGCCTAAAGGCAGGAGCAGAATTCACAATGATCTGAAATCTGGAGGGTCATCTCAAACCGGCAGTGTGATTCCGGAAGGATAAGTGCAAAAAGCTTGATGCCTGGGGAAAAGCATCAGCTGTACAAACATGGGACGAGCAGGAGCACAGGATCGATGGGGTGAATCACAGCACAAGTCATCCTTGTCAAACCCCCGCAGGGCAGGAGGTGGTCTCGTGGGGACATCTAGAGCAGGGCTCTCACACCAAGCTGGTGTTTTTCACACTGCACTCCGGCAAAGCCAAGGCCATCCTGCTTGATGATATTTTAGCGGATACATAACGCAGCCCCAGACAGCCCCAGTGTTAATTCTGGGTAAAGCTGTTATGGACAAGAAGCTCACCAAGCCCAGGCTGAGTGGCCAACACAGCAACCAGCACTTGATACTGGAGACTCGCCAGAGGGAAGTGCCACCAGCATTCAAGCAGGGACTGAGGGATCTCAGACTTTCTCCTTCCTGCAGTTTGATGTACAGGCACATCGACATGCACGGCGGCATTGCCAAGTGCTACCAAGCGTTGTTTGGTACAAGGGCAGAGCTGGAAGTCATCAGTTTTCAATTTTATTTAGTAAAAGAAGTGCCAGCAGAGTCAATCTCTTGTTGTTCTGCCTACTCTTCCTGCGAAAGGGTCCATAATATTATGGACCCTTTCATAAAAAAACAATAATAATAATAAAAAAATGTCTGACTTAGATTTATAAAGGCACTGAAGCCAAATCCAGGTGGCTTTCTTCAGGTATCACAAAAATTCATGTCACTGAAATAAGCAGTGCCATGTCAGGTGGATGCCACAGCTCAGGATGGCTGAGGTTCACAGGACCTCTGGAGCCCATCAGGCCCAACCCCTGCTCAAGCAGGGCCACTCAGAGAGGGTGCCCAGGCCCATGTCCAGGTGGCTTTTGGAGATCTCCAAGGAGGAGACTCCACAACCTCTCTGGGCAGCCTGTGTCAGGGGTATGTCACCCGCACAGCACAGAAGTGCTGCCTGATGTCCAGCCAGCACCTCCTGTTCCCCGCTCCCCTCAAGGGCAGGAGGAAAGTGGAGATCTGCAGAGCAACCCAGAAGGCCTGCAAGACACCAGCGCTGGCCAGGGCAGCTACTCAAAAATACCAATCTTACATTTAAGCCCTCTTCAGCACTTTGAGCCCTGGCTGTCCGGCAATCAAAGCACCTGCCCCAGGATGAGGAAGGCTGGAGGTGGCACCAGGAGCTCCACGGGCAGCCCCCTGTTGTGGCCTCTTTAGCAGGTCTGGGGAGGAGGCAGGGTCGTTCCACAGCACAGGTGATGCACAGGGAACACTGGTGAGCAGCAGCAGAATGGCATCCAAAAGCTCGAGTATGAAACCCAGCCAAAACTTCATGCCACGGATCTCCTCATGCCTTCCCTGCTCTTCCCATGGCTTCCCAAAGAAATGTGACTGCACACACAAAAAACAGACTGATTGAACTTCAACAGAAGTAATCTGCTAAATTAATTCTTATTTCCGTTATAATCTCCAAGACAGAGCTATGAGCTTGTCTGAGGCTGTTTGCAAGTGATAAACAACTTCAGTCATCTCAGGTGAAAAACCCAGTCCTGAGAGAATCGCACTGCAAGACTGCACCATTGAGTAGATCTGCACCCCAGTCCCTTCATGGGAAGAAGGATAGCAACAAGTTTCTCACCTCTATGTTCACCTTCTCCTTGCAGTGTGGGGCTGCTGGGCCATAAGGTCTCAGGGCTGGACCTGGTCTCAGCAGCCACAGCTGCACATTCACAGGGCAAAGCCCCCTGAGGCACTTAACGTCCACCTCCTCCTCTCTTTCAGCCTCTGCTTTGCTCCCTTGACCAGAGAGGGAGTTTGGTGTCCAGCTTTGGTGCAGGAGCCTAGTTCCCATTTATGGAGTTTTTGCCCAGTTTTAGCATTTTATACATTTTATGCCCCATTCTAACATTTGACTTTTCAAGTACAAGTAACTCTTCTTGTTACTGCCATTGTTGTTCATGGCCCAATTCACCAGCCCAGTGTTATTGTTGGTGGTTTTTTTGTTGGTTTGTTTGTTTGTTTTACTATCAACATTATGTAACCCAAATAATAGTTTATATGCCTAAGGTAAAGTCAAGTTAATTCGAAAGCAGAAATTCCTTGTTTATTTTTAGTAACAGAGCTTTTATTTCACATGCTATCGATCATCGAGAGACAAAATGTTATTGTGGGTTTCCTTCTTAGCTCTGAGCTATTCACACAGCACTGGCGTGGGTGAAGCATGAAGACTAAGAGAGAAGAGAAAAGATATTTCTTTCAGAAATGTAGGCGCAAATAGAACCAGTCCAAAAAAAAAAAAAAAAAAAAAAAAAAGGATAAAAATATTCAGTGATAAGTATCTCAAGCATCTCTGTTAATCTCTTGTTGAAATCTAGCTCTTTTTTCAACCAGCTCTAGGACAACCCAAAGAACTCGGGCCAACATCTGGCGAAAACTGTTCTTGACAATATCCTGGGTCACCTTTTGCAGACAGAGGGATTGGAACTTAAACATTCACTGTCATTACCAGCATCGTTTTATCCGTTGCACAAGCCAGGCAACAGCCTTGCCTTATGGGATGCAATGACCTCCATGCAAACCCCGCTGAGATACCAAGTGGGCATGGAGGAGCTCTCCCACCCTGCAGTGGCTGGTGGTGTGTCAGACACATGGCCCAGAGCTCCAGACCCTCAGGCCCCTCAGCAAATGGATCCGGTCTGATTCACTGTACATCATTTTTCTGTGTTGCCTGCTGAGGCTGCTCCATAAAAATGACATGCATCTTTCATTTTAAGTAATCTCTGATGACTCGTAGACTTGGTCTTCAGAATAACTGAATCTGAATATCCATTACTGCAAGGTATTTGAGGACACATTTCCAAATGAGACACTTAAAGCATTCCTGTTACAAGGACATATTCATAAACCTACCTGTGCAAACTTCTGCCTTTACAGATGTAAGAAAGTAGATTTTTTTTTTTTTTGGTTGTACAATTATTTTTGCCAAACCAGGAAAATTTTACAAAACAGCAGTGAGTAAGAATTCAGATTCAGTCAACCCCTTGTATCTGTGCTTAAAAGATAAAGGATGAAGCAGAAGAGAACAGAGAATTAAAAAGGAAAATAAATTGACTCCTAGCCCCAGCTGCCGATTATTTTAAGTGCTATGAAAATTGTAATGTTAGCAAATTTAATTTTTCCTTCTTTCTGCAAGCGATGAGATATGTTCCTCTTTAGGAGTATGTGAGCACAGACCCGGGTGCGACTTCTATTTACCAGCTGAGCGTATAACAAGGTTGAGTGGTTTAGACAAATGAATCATCCTCCTCATCGCTGCCAAAAAACTGCCTCACCCCATGGAACACTGTACTGGGAATAAGGCAATCTCTGCCACTTTAAACTCTAAATATCTTT
Source organism: Heteronetta atricapilla (assembly GCA_011075105.1). Taxonomy (NCBI): domain Eukaryota; kingdom Metazoa; phylum Chordata; class Aves; order Anseriformes; family Anatidae; genus Heteronetta; species Heteronetta atricapilla. Next base: position 98,074,316 of record CM021733.1, read on the forward strand.
AAAGAAGGCAGAAGATGTTAACTCGATGCAAAAGCTTCTAGGTGAAGCTCTTGCTGTTGTGCTGCAGTCACCCACGCTGGTTTAATACATAGTGGTTCCTTGTGCCTGCTAATATATTTGCGGAGAGCAAGCAAAGAAATGTGCAGGGTTATTATCACAGTAGGAAATGCTTGGGACCAAATGCAAGGGCTGGGCTATTTGTAGTGATCCAGTTTGCTCCTACTGTGATACATGGAAACAGAAATTACATCAGGGCTAGAGGGGTGGTGAACAACTTTTTAAATGCCATCCATACACAAGTGCTGTAGGTCAAAGCCTACTTAGAATCAAAGACTCATTTTGGCTGGAAAAGACTTAAGATCAAGCCCAACCATTCTACTTCATACAGTGATTGTATTGTACGGGGATTTCTGGAGTGAATATTCATCTGAACTACTTTGATGTACAAAGAGGGGTGGGCTGGTTTTCCCCTTTTCTTCACTTTGACTCCTCAATCCAATTCTGGAGATTTAGGTTGTCTAGTTCCATCCTGATTTAAGTGGGTGCACACAGAATTATATCAACAGTATGTTTTCTTAGCTGCTTTCAGTATTTACAACAGCTCAGGTACTTCGCCCTACAACACCCTCAATGGAAGCAGAAGTCTCATGAAATTCCTCTGTGTTGAAGAAAAACATGAACTCTATCTATCAATCTCAGGGAAGTTTTCCCTGAGAAGAAGCATTAAAAGCAACCATTCCATACAAATTCCCTCTATGTAGCCCACAGGGATGACGGTCCCCATGAAGACTCACTAGTGCACCCGTGCACCAAACTTCTGCTGTTAAAATGAGGGATGCTCCTTGCTGTGGTAGCGCTGGCCCACGGGATTCTGCTCAGCAGGTTCTGCAGCTGGGTTGGCTGCACACCCATCAGTATGCAGAATATAGAGTGGTACACCAAGTCCGTAACTTCATACATAACCAATTATTTAGTGATACACCCTGGGGAACAAGGGAGGGGAATTTTCTACAATTACTCTATGAGAACTTGCTCGTTAGGGTGTCTCTCTGACAAAGCACAACTAACGTGAAGCGTGGCTCCATGAGATATGGTAAGTTTTGGGGTGCTAAAAGATAAAATCCCATTGAGGACGGAGCTGACTGACATTACAAAGCCTGAAGTGGGAGGCAGTTCAGCTCATGGAATGAACATTACCAGATATCTTAAAACATCCCAGTCTTAAGTAACTCCATCACTCTGGAAAAAATAAAATTTTACTCATGTGAATTCAGCCCCACTTCATTTGCTAGCACTCTGCTGTTTTACACGAGGGAATAATTTGACAAGACAGCCCTTCACAGTCCAAACTGATTTAATATTTGCTTTGCTTGCACCTCATTTGCTTTGCTTGCACCCTATCCTGTCTGCTCAGTCTTGCCTTTGCACTTCATTTGTCTGCCTCCTCAGCTGTTCTGGTGCACCAGCTCACGGCACTGTGCCACGCACCACACAGCAAGGGCGGTCGGTGTTACAAGAGGCACTTCTAATTGCGAGTCGTGTCACTCTTCAACCTGGGGCTCAGGTGGAGAGCAACAGCTTCCACCCATCTGACCTTGTGAAAGCCAGACTGAGAGTGGAAATAAGTCAGAAAAGTAACAGAAAGTGGAAAAACTTATCTGTCTATAGGAAGACTTCTGACTACTAGGTTTTATTGCTGTAGTTAAATGTGCTGAGAGGAGGGACCAATTACTCACTGGTTATAATGCACTGAACCACTGAGAGAACACTCCACAGACAGCAGAGGAGGTCTGATGGTGATGATACTCCTTATGTTGACTCCACTGGGTTTGGTTTAAGACCTAAATCTATGCAAAATATCCATCAAATAAATATCATTAAGATTTTTGAGCTTAACTCTTGGATTCTCCAGACTTTTTAAGTATATTACAGAGTTGTTTCTGAAAGATTAAGGAAGAAAAAATAGGTATGTTTTTTAGGAACCCATGTTTTACACATTTGTAAAAAGTTTGTAAGATTACAAACTTTTGGATAACTTCAAAAAAAGAAAAAAGAGGATGCCTGTCAACTTAAATGAGTAAACTGGAATTTCTGTCATAAAAGCTAACTGAAAGCAGTTCTGTGGAAAGTCATAGAGGAAAATTTAAAAATATATATATTTATATATGACTGGTCTGATCAGATAAGTGTCAGTGTGGTTGGAAAATGGGAAATCAATCATTCCTCTTGGCTGTCCGTAGACATTTCTCCCTGAGCCGAGTTGCCCAAAGCTATTTCTCAGAATTGCAGTCTCAAGTCTCTGCAACCACCATGTTCCCTTTCATGTAATAATTATTAGTTGCTTTTTATCTAGAGAATTCTGAGTATTCTGCGTCAGTAAGAAGTGAATGCAATTATATGTATTACTTTGAAATTAAAAAAAAAAAAAAAAAAAAAAAAAAAAGCACATTCTTCCCTGTAAATAGTTTTCAAGTGCTTTAGGTAACCAGCTCTTCAAATGTAGCTTCATATTTCTGGAGCGAGCTGCACGTGATATTCTCCCCACGACATAAATCTCACCACTCCCAGGGAAATCTCCTACCAGTCATTGTTCTCAGTAAAGGAGCCATCTTCAGAAACCTTTACACAATATTTAAGTTTTGTCTGAGCTGTTTCCTGGGAATCAAATGTGATCCATGCAAACAAAATAATAAGCATCTGGACAAAAGTGTTGAGGCAGGAATATCCTACAGTGGTGGGGTAACATTAAAAGAGCTCCTACACAGCCCTCTTATCACCAACAACATATTTAGCGTGTAAATATTTTCAGTGGGAAACGGTACTAAAATGAAAAGAAGCAAGAGCTGGATACCACAGTGTCATTTCTCAGTTTGAAGTTTCAGAAGGGCTTTCTCAGGGCACATCAGGGCACTTCTGCTCTCCATGTGCTTCAGGAACTACTCTCAGCGAATTCAAAGAGGGCATAAAAGTGGGTCCAGGCCCCTGTCCCCCATGTCCTGTCCCACCACCATGCCTCAGGAGCTTGGATCCTCCATCTGCTGCCCTGGGGAGCACACATGTCACCACCCTGTACCTGGAGACCAGCCACACTCTTGATCTTTTTTTGATAAAAGAGGGGAAGAGTGAAACCTCAAGGACCACCCATGTCATGGGGTGTCTCCAGCAGCCAGTTTCACAGGGTTGCAAAGCTCGGTTCTGGCTTCACACTGTGAATATCAGAGCCAGGAACACCCTGGATACTGGTTATAGAACTAGGCAAATCTTGAGGCAAATAGCATGCTTTTTATTTTTATGTATTATTTTGTAATAAAATCTCTTTCAGTGATTAGCAACAGATTTTGTCAAAGCATTCCGTGTTAAAGTCTTCAAGCTCCCACCACAGTGCTGGAAGAATCAGGATTGTCTATACGGGGTTGTTTAAAGCTTTGGAAATAGTCTTTCACTAGTCTATTATATTTATTGTTTTACATTGTCTGCCTCAGGTTATTTTTTTATTTTGGACATTTGATACCTACAACTAGGTATACAGTTGGTGTAACTCAGTGTAATGAGCTCAGTCAGTATTTTTCTTCCAATCAACAATAATAAAGATTCTTTCCAGCGGAACCTCCTCGCCAGTGACTTCACCTACAGTAAATAGCCCTCCTGTAAAAAGTAACTGAAGTGAAGATAGTAACTTGCGACTTAATTTTACTCTGGACTTTACAAACATTGCATCCTTCCTCAGGGTGCTCCTGTGAAGGAGCCACCGTGCACCAGCTGAGCCAGAAAGGTTAACTGCCAGTGAGCCCAAGCGCTGCAAGACCAGTTTTTACATTCATTTCCCATTCATCATATGTGCCTTTGCTGTCAAACCAGCTGGGTCTTACATACATAATGAAAACTGCTCAGTTCACACACCCACCCCCCAAAGCCATTCTGTTGTTCTCTGTGACATCGGTTCTTCTGCTAGCAAGCCAACAGCGGAAAGTTACATGTTGTGATTTAACGTTATTTGTCCAGAACTTCAGAGCATCAACAACAGCTCAGATATATAGCTCCTGGAAGACATATTTGCACACACATATTCCCATATGAACATAAAATAAGTTCATGCATAAGCTCAAAATGGAAGCCCATTTTCTTGCTAATGCTATCATCAAAAGGCAAGCAAACAGCCATGAGATGAGGATTTGGAACTATCAAAGAGTAAAAACAAAAATCCAACCCCTCAAAATATAACAAAACCCCACTACAATCTGATATGCTTCATTGGCAATGCTCTTGTGTTTAAGGTAGCAGCGAGAACCAGTAAGTGCAGCGGAGAGTCGAGTGCCCTTGGCCCACAACACAAAGGCACAGGCAAGGCATGCTCAGGTGGAGGATGTCTGAGCTGCTGCTTTATGAAAGGAAACAGGAAAAAACAGCAGAGTAGGAGCCTAGAGAAACTGAAGTCAAAACAGGAACTGGAACGTGACCCCGAGACGAGCAAATAAAGAAATGTTTCAGCCGCACCCTGGCAGGGAAAGAAGCTGGGAACCCTGCACACAGGCACTGCTGCTTGCTCTGTGATTCCTGCTTTTAGCAGGAAAACAGCCACCACAAAAAGCCACATGATTCCACCATCAATTTCTCCACATATGTATTAAAAAAAATCTTTCAGGATATGGGTCTTCTTCAATTAGCTAGTACAAGGAAAAGATGATACCACCACTGGCAGGTCCCTCTGTAGAGTATCATCTGTTATGCTGCAGCCATGGCACTCAGCTCCTGGAGGAAATGCATTTTCAACAGGTCTGGAAGAAGAAACTAAAAAGTCAATGTGGAGGGGAAAAAGAAAAAGAAAAAGAAAAAGGAGAAGAGGAGAAGGAGAAGGAGAAGGAAAAAAAAATAAAAATAAAAAAACTTACAAAACCAAGAAGATAAAAACAAGAGAAAGCTTGAAAGTGAGCAATAATGTGGTTGCAGCTGAGGTGTTGGAAGGTTCAGGAGGAAGGAGAAGAAAGATGAAAAGAAGAACTGTGTATAGTTACGCTACTGATCATGATTACAACCTTTGGAGCCTGAGACTGAAGACAAGGAACTCTCCTGCTGCCTCCAGACCTGCAACCTGCAACCAGAGCACCAGCTGCTCCAGCACACACCTCTTGGGGTCCAGCTCAGCCAAACCTTTGCCCACCACATGAATGACAGCCCAGAGAGCAAAGGATCTGGCTTAGCAGGAGAGGCAGAAGAAGTACAGTGATGTGCCAGCACAAGGATACAATTACAAAACAAATCACAGAATGTTTTAGGTTGAAACAGACCTCAAAGACCATCTAACTCCAACCCACCTGCCATGGGCAGGGAGACCTCCCACCAGACCAGGTTGCTCAAAGCCCCATCCAGAAATGAGACTCTGGAAAATTTCCCTTTTCTTATTGTGAGACTTCAAAGCTGGGACATCTTGAGAAGCACACCTCTTCTGCAAGTCAGCTAGAAGGTGAGAGGCTCCCCACCTTCTACTCTCCAATCAAGACCCCTCCATTAGCTCTCTGTCCGCAGTCCTTCGCAGTCGAAGGGACAGGTCACCAAAGAGCTGTTATTTACAGTGTCCTGGCTGACTCTGTTCACTCTGCCGAACATAGCAATCCCAGGAGGAAGACATCCATCTACTGGGCCATGGGGCAAGTTTACAATAGAAGAAGCATAGCTAGCAGGAAAGAATACGCTGGAGAAAATAACCTCCTCATCTGACACAGCTGCACATATTTTCTAAATATAAATGTGAATGTTAGCTTAATTATCCTGATTATTTAGCATAAGATTATTAGTTGTTTATTTCCCTTGTTCCACTCTGATTGGAATCCTAATTAAATTCAACTGTTGAGTAACCCATTCCTATTGCCTCACCAGGCCTTTGGGCACGATGCTGCTCTTAGGATTATGGACTTGTAAGCATGCTATCCTGTAAATTTACTGTGTGTTAGCTATGGCACAACTGCTAATCTGAACAATTTTACTCCATGGCAAACATGATGCTGTTCAATTCTCAGGGGAAAGCAAGCAACCTATCTGGAATTATGTTGTATTTCCAATTGGGTCAGAGAAATGTATTTGGGCTATTACTATTAAGCTATTATGAAAGTAGCCTGATAATCCCTGGTGTGTTGGTGTCTTCAGTTACACTGGTACAAATCAGAGTTCTTGGGGATGACAAGATGAAATTGTCTTGGGGATGACAGGGGAAATCTATCTTTCAGTAGCATAGTTTGATTTGAAAAGAAGCACTTGTATCTTGTTGCCTTAAAGAAAGCTGTTGTTATTTCCTTGGGCTGATGTATTCAGGCAGGCCTTGCTGTTGCTGTGGTGTGAATCAGGAATACCTTTTGTGTTGTCCTTTTTGTTTCCAACGAGAAGACACAAGAGGAGGTACATGTATTATCCACAAGGGGTCCTTGCCCTTAACTTTTGCAGTCATGAAGGAGAAAATGTCTTAGAACAGGAATATAAGCCAAATGAAGTGCTGTGACTATTACAAACCCTTATTTTTCTGATTACAGTTGGACTGTAATTATTAAATTATTTCCAAATACATTTCTTCTCTTCCTTGTGCTACCCCTTGGGCCGTGCTCTTCGTGCTCTCCCAGCCTCCTTGATGCTTTTTGCTTCTGGCACGTTGACGTGAACAGCTGTGCTACAACTAAATAACCAAGCTCCTGCACTTGGGATTAGGTCCAAATACTGTTCTACCTAAATTAATTCCTGCTTAAACCTTCCTGTGTGGCCTGGTGCTTTGGCCTGCACTCTGGTATTTCAGTTGTGGCACTCAGCAAGGAAGTTTCACACTGGAGGGTAATTTGCTAAAGTACCCGCATAAAACCCAAGAAAACTGTAAGATCAGAACATAACACAGGGTATTTGGCATATGAAAACTCCCCAAGTCAAATTTATGTTGAATGGCCAAGGCTGAAATTCTCTCTCAGAAGAAGTCTTAATTTTCACCTTGCAATAGGACTCTTTTCTGGGGGAGATTGCTGTCCAGTGCTCTTCCCTGAGTCAACACTGGGCTGTCTGCTGGAAGACCTCCAGCTCTGCATGAAGACCCTGTCCTCCTGTGGCACAGCTCCAAGCAGAGTGCAGAAGCGATATGCAGGTTAGATTAGACATGTAGAAAAGCTCTGTTAACTGGTGTCACCTCCGCTAACAGGGAGCTATTAGGATGAGATTGGCTACATACTCCTGATTGCCTCTGGGGAGAACGAAGGTCAGTAGAAAGGCATAGGCTTGAGGTACTGACCCGACACAATGGGAAAGCTGCTCTAAGAATCTGTGTTGGGACCACTTTTTGAACAAAAGGCTTGACATTGTAAAGTGTCCCTGAATAGCCTCTGGATATTTCATACTACCCATGAAATAGGTATGCTGAAGCAGTGAAATATTGGTTTGAGGGTGGAGGACTTAAGAGAATACTTGAATTGTCTGTCAGCAGGCCTGTCATTGCTGCTGACTTGTGGTGATAGAAAATAGACTATATTTCTGTCCATAATGCAATGGCCTTTTGAACCAGTATCAGGAGACTATGATAAATAGGCATTGCCTTCCTTGGCTGCATGGTAGACTGAAGATGTTTTGATTTGAATACATATAAATTCCTCCTTTTACGGAATTCTGTATAAATGCCTAGATTGCTTTGCAATCTAATGTGACAAGTAACAAATTAAACTTGTTGCTCAGGGCTCAAGAACTTGGAATAGATGCTCATATCCTTTTGAGACCAATTTCTTACAGCTGGAAGTGATTGAGGAGTGTTTACTTATTCCAGAAATTCTGATCATGGTATGAACTGGTAAAGGCACAGAAAAGTCTGATGACCCGCATGGAACTGATAAAATGCACATGTTCTTTCTACGTGTTGACAACACATCACAGCATGCATAGATCCAGTCTGGTTCATAGTGGGGCCAGCTCAGAAAGGGTGTGTAGGGTATGATCTGGGGCAAGATCTACCTTTAAGTTGCAAATTATCTGGGAAAAGTAGAATTCTCATCCCTGTGGTACTGCTGGCTTGGCAGTCTCTGAAGATTTAGTGTTGTGTAGAAACACAAAAGCACTGTGAGCTTGCCACACACAGCAGATACTTCTCTTGACCATCCACTTGGTAATATGGAAGTGGGAAAAAAAAACAAAAAAACAAAAAACAAAAACAAACAAAAAAAAAAAACAACACAAACAAAACCATCTTTTAGATTAAAAGCAACAAACTAATATCCAGGTCTTCTGAATCCTATCTTTGCTCAGGTAAGAGGAAAAAGAAACCTATTTTTTCATTGAAGAAAGGAAGTATCATGTAGAGAAGCTTCTTCCTTATGTTGCATTTTCCTTACAGCTCCTGTGCAGTGCTGGGGGCAGTAGGAAAACTCTTCTTCATTGTCATTTCACACTTGATATTGTTTGCTGCTTTGATATTTTTTCCTCAAATGACACTGCCATTTTTTTTTTTTAGGTGAATAACTTTATTTATATGTTTTTTTTGAGAAATCAAGTGATTGCATGATTGAATCACTTGAGTGACTGATACTGCTGGGTATTGCATGCAACAAGTAGGAACTGAGGGGGAACATGTTCCTCAGACACAGCCTCATACAATTTTTGATCAGAAAGATTGTTTCAACTTGCAGAAAAAAACTGCTCATTGAGGCTTACATTATTGCTTTCTTTCTTTCCTGACATCAGGAACACAGACATATGTTAACACTGGGATCTTCTCCATAGAGAATTTGTCTTCTGTTTTGTCACTGTTTTCAATTTTGTTGTCAGGAGGGCATTATGAATGCAAGGAAAAATCTGTGAAGCTGATTACAGGATCCAGGTTTTAGCAAAGTAATAAACATTTGAAAGCAACTTGTAAACCTCTGTAGTTTCACAGCAGAGTTCTCTTCTTTATTATTTGTATTAATTAGAGTGTGTGTAAATCAAAGAGAAAGATAAATGTCAGACATTCGGCAATGTGAACAGAGTAACCCTGGAAATCAGCACAGAGAGAACTTCAGACATGCAGTAAGTTAGCAGAAATTTAAGTGGGTCTCCTTATTTCCTTCTCTTCTGTATTTTTGCTTGATTCCACTATGAAGGACCAGTAAAATGAAGGACCACAGCACTTTCTTCCTATTTATTGCAAATAAATGTTCAAGGATGCAGAAAGTTTAAAGTGGGAATGAGGAGCATGATAGAGAGAAAAGAGAGTAGGAATGGGGAAAAATGAAAGAGAGGGAAAAAAAAAGCAAAATATTAGATTTGGGAATATGAGAGAGAAAATGAAAGCTTCTGCATGGCAATACTTGTTCCAGGATTTAGGATTACTGTATATTTACTGCTCTTGAAAACGCATCCTCTGTTGTTCATTACATTTCAGCAATAACAATTCAGCCATTACTATTACTTAATGTTGAAGTTATGTATTCATAATAATAGTGGCCACTTGTTCCTCGGTGTGCTCAGGCAGCTGTTCCACATTGAAGCTGAGGGACAGTAACCACCAGTATCTATTTAACCTACTGAAACCTGTTTTTCACTCAGTATGCTTAAAGCTAGTGATTAACCTCAGCCTAGCCCTGCAGAAAAGCAGTTGTTCCAAGGGGAGTTGTGATTTTATGAGGTCAAGATGGTTGGGGATGACAGAGGCCAGGGCACTTGAAGTCCGTGCTAATGAGCACACTTTGCGTACAAAATATAGCAAAATATAGTAACCTGCTAGTGGGTTGATATCTAATTCCGAATCAAATAAGCCATGGGCTAGTTGCTGCTCTTCTTGGTGAGGTGGCAGGATGGAGGGTTCTTCACTGGTCCTTCAGGAGCTGGGATTGGCTCCTGTCTCTTACAGCCAGCATACTTTAATTCCCATTAGCTGCTACATGCACAGGACTGAAGTGATACAGGTATTGGCAGGACATCTGGTCCTATTTTCCTGTTACCTCATCCCAGTTTCGTCTGAAAGCTTTTTGTATCAGCAGCAGTTTCATTTCAACAAGCAAGCAACACGGCTAAAAATCCCACTTATCAGCAAAAGACTCTTCACTGCTGCGGCTATCAGCAAAAGAAGTGTTTAGAAGTTCCTGCAGTGCCTGGCTGAGTGATTAATAAATCTGTGCATTGAGCTGTGCCAAAGCCAGGGCTGTGTCAGTGCTGCGAGGCTTCAGCAATGCTTACAGCTGGGGTAGCGAGTTCGGTGTACAAGTTTCTGATTTCAAATTAACAGGAAACTTTTAATTACCCAAGGTGGATAACAGTAGAAATCAGACATCGTACTTTTACTCTTTTTATCATGAATGCCTAACTCATTAACAGTGATTTTTACATCCTTGTCAACAGGAGAAAATGACGATGGTCAGCTATTTCTTGGATACAGTCATGTTTATTGGCAAATGGTGTTCTCATAAGCTCAAAGATCATACAGAGCCAATTTCCATTTTCACATTTCCAAACCTGCCCTTCAACTAGCATTCTGTCCAAAAAGTGGCCCTCTGATTTTTATCCCTGACTTACAAATGTGACTTTTCCTGTCTGCACAGCTTTCTGCTGAAATTCTGCCTGTTCTTGCTTCCTATAACACAGACGCACGCACAGACAATCCCTGAGCTAATTAATTCCCACCGTTAGTGTTTACATTCAGTCTAGCCTTTGGCAGCTACTACCATTGTTTTAGGTCTGACTGAACAGCAGGATATTTAATTGTTTGCTCATTTAGTCTGAATAGAAAGCAGCCGGCATAACCATAAAACCCAGAGAGGATTGTATGTGACCAGCTTGAAAAACAAAGATAGATGTGCTGGATTGCACCCAACCTCCTGCAAAACAATGCTGCAGCAGCATGTTTGGAGAAGGGACACTTCACTACGGGGAGGACCCGAGGAGTCTCCCATGCAAAGGACCACCCTGTGGTCCTCTGCACCACAGGGCCCAAGCAGTGGAAGGGCATAAACCGTCCCTAGTTGTGTAATTAAAAAAAAAAAAAAAAAAAAAAAAAAAAAAAAAAAAAAAAAAAAAAAAGACATGCATTGCTGCCAGCAGTAAAACTGTGGACATGAAATTTAAGGAAAGGGAAGCCCTGAATCCTACACTTCCCTTGCCAGTTCTCTGCCTTCGATTGTTCATCCATACATCCATACATTTGGGAACAAACGACCTCCAGAGGTCCCTTCCAACCTCAACCATCCTGTGATATTTCTGAGGACCACCTTAAGGAGTTATTTAATGGTAGGAAAAGCTTTGAGGTTCCTGAAACGAAGACCATGCCATTTATAACAGAAGTTTGTTTACTTCCAGCACTTGCAGGTTATACATCAATGGGACAGTTTCCGCCACCACAGTCCCTCTGCAAAGATACTGCATATGTGTTTCCACTAAATAAATGGTGGGATGAAGGAATATAATTTGCATAATTATTTTATGTCTATAATTTATCCATTTTCATCACCCATTAACTCATAATTCATAATAGCAATTTATTCCTCAGTACTCATGCAGTATTTAACTCTTCACAGCAAATAGCAGAGGCCTATTTCTGTCCAGCATTAGTAAAGGAATTAACAAAGTGCCTTGGTGTTTATCTGCTTTAAGACATAGTTGGTCTTGTAGCAGCAACTATGAGAGACACAACGGCCTGACATCCACCTTTGGGCAGGCGTAGCATCTTCCCTTCTGGGTCTTGAACACAGAGAAATTTAGGTCTTCCTGTTTTTGCTGTATGCTAGAATTTATTGTAGCCCTGTAAGTCTGGTGGGCTTTTAAGAACTGTAAGATCATCTGAGAGCCAAGTAATCCTGCCTTACAGGTGATGGAGAGAGGGCCTCCTAGCAAGGCCTTCAGATCACCTCAGCTTGGCGGCAGCTCCCGGTGATGACTTGTCCTCTGAGGACCACAGGTCAGAGAGGAACTGCCGCTGCCAAGTGCCGTAAGCTCAAGGCACAGATGCCTTCCTTCCTGAGATTTCTGACCTCTATACATTTTATTACTAGAAATAGTACTCGATCCTTAGTGGTCCTTACTGAAACATATATAGCAAACACCGGGCTGGCTCCCTCCATCCAGCATCACTTCTGCTCTCACTGGCACCTTCCCTGGGGCTGGTGACTGTGGAGAGCACAAGCCATGAGTGTGTCCCTGGGCAATGTCCATCAGGTCCTGAGGCACAGAGCCAACCCTGTCTGCTCTGCACCGCCTGGGGACCAGCCCAGATGTTTGGCAAGCTCTCCCCAAGCCTTTTTTGAGCAATCCCTACCTGCTGCCTGGGTTTCCCCACCTGACAAGCAAGCTGGTTTGCACCAGAGTGCCAGACAACTGGGACAGTTTGGAGCATTTTTCATTTAAATGGAATCTTGAGATCCCAGTTACAAGGACCCAGCTTGAGGTTAACCCTTGAGTGCGAGAAAAATCTCAAATAATTTTCTTCAGACAGGATCTTCTGTGAACCTTATTTTATTCGCGATTGCAATAGCGGGCGCCCTGTCAATCAGGAGCACCTTTTAGTAAACAAATCATAACCTTTTATTCCCTATTACCCCATGCCTGATCACCTCCCCTTTTGCCCAGGGAGGTTGCCCAGGGAGGTGGTGGAGTCACCGTCCCTGGGGGTGTTCAAGGAAAGGTTGGACAGGGTGCTTGGGGACATGGGTCATTGGGTGACATTGGTGGTAGGGGGGTGGTTGGACCAGGTGATCTTGGAGGTGTTTTCTGACCTTAATGTTTCTGTGATTCTATGTTACACTGATGGGAAGCTAGAGCCTGAGCTGGAAAACGTTGTGTGGAACACGGGAGGTGCAGGGCAGTCCCTGTGGTCAAGGGGCAGCCTTTCTCTCAGGCAAGCCAAATGGCCTGGGGGAGCCATCCCCAAGAAAGGGGCCCTCTGCCCCCCCAACCCTGCTCCTTCCCCCACGTGAGAGCATCTCCCAGGCCACTACCAACACAGCCACCTTTTCCATGCATGGGCCGCTACATCACAGAGGCTTGCTGAGGTCACAATGTCACCACTGCCTCATGGGCCCTATAAAACAGGCCCCCCTGCTTCTGGCCCGCCACTCGCTCAGCTACTAGGAGACTAGAGGCAGCAAGGCGAGAAGTGGCCCTCCTTGGTGTGTGAGGACAGCGATGGTGTCTGAAAAAGCACCAAGAAGGAATGCAGCTAAGAAGGAGACGTGTCATGGGCAGAGGAATAGTGCCGGCAGCACAAGAGACATCAGTGCTTGAGGGACATCTGTCACACAGCCCACTGACAGATATAGGTGGTACAACTGGTACCGCAACAATGTGGGGAACAGGCCGCCCCCTCAAACACCCAGCAACAGGGGGCCCTGGCCTTATCATAGGCACATTGGTGGTGTGGGGCAAAGCCAGGAACATCAGGCAGACAGCCGCGGGGATCAGAGGCATGCCCATGGTCAGGAACACAGCGTGGCACCCAGGCATGGCCATAAAACAGGCGGCAGCATGGAATCCGCGCATGAAAATCAAACCGACAGTGGCACAGGACAACCCCCTCATTCAGCACCCTGGCCTGAAAACATTCCGGACAGAAGGCATCTCATTTGGGTGGTCCTGGGCAAAGACTGGCTTATCCTCCTACCAAACACCATGGAGCCCATGGAGCTGGATCCACCAGAAGATGTGGAGGAGGCAATGGAAGTGGATCTACCTGTGCCAGAACGGACCTGGGACTCACACAGCAGGTCTTGGCTCTCTGACCTCCAAGAGCACCAACGGTGGTGCAGGAGTGCTCGTCCAGCTCCCTACTCATTGTCTCTCAGGCTCCATGCCAAGCATTAGCTTGGACCAACAAACACCTCGGACATCCCTCAGGCTCACCTGCAGGATGTCCCAGCAATTAAGAACTCTGTTGCCAAATCTCAGGGGTTGTGTGCATGCTTCTTTCCCATCCCCCAGCCCTTGTGTGAGAGGTGGCAGCCCTTCTGCACAGAAGAAAGGCTTGAGGAAGAGCACAAGAGAGGACACAGCTTCCTTCGGGCTGCTGTGCTGGGGTGACAGGAGGAGTACCTGCGGGCCACCATGCACCTTTAACACTTGTGAAAATAGACTGAGGGGTGAAAATAGTAGTGTGTAAGCAATTATAGGTGGCTAATTTCTTATATTAGGAGTGAGTTTCTATATCTGAGTAATTGGTAACAACAGACATGGAGAAGGTGGAGGTACTCAGCAACTTCTTTGCCTGCGTCTGCACTGGTAGACAGGCTTCCCAAGTTCTTCATTTCCCTGAACCCATAGATGGAGGATGGGGGATCAAAATCCCACTTGCTGTAAATGAAGAGCAGGTTCGACACCACCTGATGAATATAAACATGTACAAGTCTATGGGACCTGATGACATGAATCCCAGGGTCCTGAGGGAACTGGCTGATGGAGTTGCCAACCCTCTCTCTATAACAGTTGAAAAGTCCTGGCATTGGGCGATGTCCCGAGGTATGAGTCCATCCTTTCTCAGCTGTTCTTACTGTCATCTCAGTAGTCAGGAGCACTTGGAACAGTCTGTCCCACTCAGGTTGCAGCTTTGATTCTCTCCATGTTCGCATCAGATCCCAATCTCCTGCTTGGAATGGATGAATGAGGACTTCCAAGGGTGGGATTTGAGCTAACAGTCCTGAGAGATGACAAAGAGGATGACAGCCTAAGTATATATTTCTTAAGCATCTTTTGTCTCAAACTTCAGTAATCCATTCCCTTTGTCCATGCACAGCAATCCAAATAATACTTCATACGGTGAAACTCCCACATCTTTTTTTGGTGCAGTTTGAATTCAGAGAAGTGCCAAAGGTAAGCACTTCATTTGGGGAAGCTGAGTTTCCAGAACTTAGTCAATTACTTCTTTACTGTCTGATCCTCTCCACCCTTCCAGAAGAGGAAGGATCCCAAGGAGTTATTTGTTCTAGAATTACTTGAGTTACAATGTTTGCAGTAGCAGATACTGAAGGGAAAGCTTCCACCCACCCTGACAAATGATTGACCAAGACTAATATGTATTTAAATCTACCTACTCTCAGGAGTTCTGTAAAATCTACCTGTACAGTTTGGAAGTGCTGAATTCCTGGTTCTTGCTCCCATTGGTCTGACTGCAGATAATTTTCCTATTTACCTTTTGACATACTACACAACTCCTGCATACTTGTTCAGCCGGAGTATGTATATTCCTACACGTACATATTTCCATATCACAGTGTCACATGTTGCTTGAATTCCCCAATGACCCTCTTGATGTAAAACAGTTAATATTTGCCTCATTAGTACTTTATTCATCATTTCTCTCCCATCAGGGAGTATCTGTTTTCCTTTGGACTTTGTGACTCCTCATTCCTTAAAAACCTCTTTCTCTTAAAACTTTTCAGTTCTTTTTCATTTTGTGTAGGGGTAGCTCAACAATTCCCTGAATCCTCTCTGGATTTATTCTTCATTCCCCCTCAGATACTAGATGCCCTAAATACTTGACTACTTTTTCTACGAATTTTAATTTATTTTCCAATGCTTTCAAGCCCTGTTTTCCCAGAAAGCTGAATAGCTTGATAGTGGCTTCCTTCACAACTCTTTTCTCCTGTCCTAACAATAAAAGATCATTCACATAGTGTAAGAGTAACACTTCCTTTGGAGGTTGGAATTACTCCAAAATTTGTTCTAGATCATGCCCAAATAAATTGGTGGCCCTGTAAACCCCTGAGATAAAATTGTCCATCTGCATTACTGCTTCCGCCCCATTTCAGGGTCTTTCCACTCATATCTTTGCTCTCAGGGTCTGAGAGCACCCCATTAATAATACCATTATTCCAGTCTAATAATTTGCTATTTGAATGCCCAATTTCATTCTCAAATCTTTTCCCAACAAGTTAGTCCCTGCCTCGGGTGCATACAATAATTGCCCAGTGATCATTCTATCCCTAGTCTCAGCGTGGTGTCCTCAAAAAGTAGCACTGTTATCCCAGTCCCTTCTACCCCCATCACATTTAGGGTTTCATTAGTTAATTTAAGCCCTGACACTTTACGGACCAGTAATGACCTAGCTGCCCCAGTGTATTGGGTTCACATGGCCAGGTTCTGGTAGCGGAGGGGCTGCAGTGGTAGCCCCTGTGAGAAGAATCCAGCAGCTGCCCCCTGTTAGATAAGGGCCAGTTTCAGCTGGCTCCAAAGGGGCCCACCGCTGCCCGGAGCCAAGCCATGAGCAATGCAGTTTAAATCTCTATGAGAGCACATCCAAGAAAAGGAAGAAAAAAAAATGCTGCACAACAGCAGCTGGGAGAGTGAGAAGTGAGAAACCTCCCTGCAGACACCAAAGTCGGTGCAGCGGAGGGGGAGTGCAGTGCAGCGGTGCTCCAGGTGCCAGAGCTGAAGCCCCCCCGCGGCCCAATGAGAGGCTCCTGGTGGGGAGGGCAGACCCCCCCGCAGCCCGTGGTGTACCACAGCAGAGCAGATCTCCACGTTGCAGCCCATTCAGGAGCAGCCCAGAAAGGTTGGCACCCCACAACAGAGCAGGGGGGAAGAGTGACCGTGAAGAAGCAGTGGAAACGAAGCACCACGGACTGACTGCAGCCCCCACACCCAGCACGCCCCCCCCACGCCACTCAGAGCAGGGAAGAGGTGGAAGAGAGTGTATGGGGGAAGGTGTCCCCAGCTTGTTTCTTTATTTCTCACCACTCCAGCCCATCAGCAATAGGTAATGAATTTTATTAATCTTCCTATGCTAAGTCTGTTTTGCCCGTAACGATAATTGTAGAGTGATCCCCATTGAGGTACACTTTTTCATCAGGGAACTAGCTTTCTGAGAAGCCCTGACTCCCTGTTCTGAATTTATAACAGCAACCTCTTCTTCTTCACTCAGGATACTCCTGTTTGAAGTGGCCGACCTGGCCACACTTAAAACGTCTTCTCAAACCCTGCCCCTGCTAGGATTTAGGCTGTAACACAGGTAGCTTTCCCTGTCTGCTATTCCTCCGTCTCTCTTCCTCTCCTGTCTGTCCTGGTCCCTCTGTCTCCCCCTCTGCCTCACTACCAAGTATGCTGTGAATACCATTTGTTTTGCTCTCTGCTTTTCCTTCTCATCTCCCCTCCTGGCATATACCTTCATACTACCCGCATTGTTCACTCCATCCTCCCACCTTCTGGAGCTTTTTCTGCATATCTGGCCAGGCTTTAATCACAAAGTGAACTTTAAAGAGCCCTTGGGCTACTGGGTCCTCGGATTCATCCCCGAGTACTTTCTAATTCTGACCCCAAGTCTCTCATAGGATTTCTATGTTGTGGATTGTTATTATTGTTGTTATTATTGCAGTTAGATAAGCAGATATTTCTGCTCTATTGGAATTACACTTGGTGGGGGGGGGGGGCGCGGCTTTGGTTCTTTCCCATTCCTGCATAGCTGCCTGGCAAATCATTCCCCTCCTAAACATTCTTCTCCAGTGAATGACATACTCAGGACTGACGTTTCACCCCCAGGAATATAAATTAGGCCTTAGAAACGGATTTGACTGTTCTGCTGGGCCCTCAATTAAAGACTTCATTTCCTTCTTAAAGCTCCTAACCTCCCTGCTGGTAAGGGGGGAGTGGCACTGGCCCCATGGCTGTGCATGGCCCCAAGGCCCCACCGGGACCCCCCGGCCTCCCCTCCTGCCACTCCGCACTCCTGGTGTGACTTCTCCAGGGACAGCGCCAATTGCACTCCCTGTCTCCCCTCCTGGAGCACCTGCTGCTGCCTCCGGTGCAATATTTGCATTATAGGGAGCATAACTTGATTCCTCCTCCGAAAACAGAGCCTTATTGTTTACATATATATTTCAAGCCTGAATTTTCACCAGACCTGTATTTTGGCCAAAATATTGAAATTCCTTTTATTAGCTTTTTAGGCCAGACAATTATACAATATGAAACCATTTTTTAAATTATATATACATATTTTTAATCCTTTTTCCCTAGTTTTTGTGTTGTTTTCCCAAATCCTTATCGTTCTCTCCAACGGGCTATCTTTAGGCACAATCCCGGGGTCTCCAACCCCACGCTGATTCTTGGAACCCTTAATCCCCAGCTCTTCCCGACATGTTGCTGAGGACTTTACCCCCCACAGGGTACCACACGCCTTTCCCTAGGATTAGGACAGAGGCAGGGTGTACTGCCAAGCACCTCACTTCACTGTACCACCACTGTACCAGGGTACCATTCACCTAAGGGCCCAAACCCCCCAAGACTCTCTTTCACTCCTCTCCTCTCTTTTTCTTCGTCCCTTTCCAGCCGAGGGGACTTTGTTTGTCCCCTCACAGGACTACCGAGCTTCACGGATCAGGACTTCACATTCGCTCCACACTAAAAGTGTGTCTCATTCACACTCACACATTCACACACCAGAGTCTCCCCGAACCCAACCCAAGGCAAGATACGTTAGAGTTTCCCTTACCTCGGTCCGTGCATGGCTTCCCGGTTCGGGTTATCAGCAGTAATCCCAGTGCCTGTTCCCGATCCGGGCTGGACTATATGTGAGCTGTGTCTGTGTATGTTTGTGCTGGCCTCTCTTCTCCCCAGAGCTTCGCAGAGCCTGTCTGCAAATTAACAGTCTCGGTCCTTTGCTGGCCATACCGAGATGGCCCACCACCCCGACGGGACCGCTGAAATCAGCGGGGTGCACCTTCCTGTCTGTGGTGGCAAGAAATCTTTGGCAGGTGACAAGATCCCCGGATGAGCCCCCAAGTTGTGAGAAAAATCTCAATTTTCTTCAGACAGGATCTTCTGTGAAGCTATTTTATTTGCAATTGCAGTGGCGGGCGTCCTGTCAATCAGGAGCACATTTTAGTAAACAATTCATAATCCTTTATTCCCTATTACCCGACGCCTGATCACCTCCCCTATTTCCTCACTGGCTGAATACTGCAGGTTCACAAGCTACTTGACGCTCCTCTATACCATATATATACAATTTTTCTTTTTTTTCCCAACCTTTTAATTTCTTCTTTCATATGTTTTGAGAACTTGTGATCTTTGTTTACTGTTCTCACACTGCTCATCCTCTTTTCCTCAAGCTTCTGCCTTATTTTGGCACAGTGAGGCCTTCTACTGTCCACTTACCTACTTAGCATTTCTCCTTATTATGACTACACAACTACCTTGGAATAAAGAAAAATAATTCTCTACTGCAAAAACACAACTTTGATTCTCACATTGAGCACCTGTTGCCAATACCTGTAAAGCCCGGTCCAAAAAACAATGTCAAATAAACAAACTTCTGCATCACTTCAGCATCCTAAGTGTCCTTTCTCTTCCTTGCCATTAATTGCCCATGAATCATCTCTATTTAAGTTTAAAGCAGTGAGTAACTCAATGATGCAACAGAAGCTACAGCTCAGAATTCATCTCTTCAGGCACCAAAAATAATGTGTGATACCTTTGATTGATCTATTGTCAAAACAACTGCAGTCTAGAGCAGCATTTTTTTTTTTTTTAACGTTTTTATTTTATTTCCTAGGATTCGGCAAAAGGATTTTTCTTCATCAGATTGAGATAAACACAGGTGGCAGAACATTCAGGGCTCACACACTGGAAGAGGTATGCCCAAATAACTGTATTAGATGCAGAAACAGGAGTTGTAATTATTATTCCAGAACAATTATTTTTGAGTAGCTATTTTGGTTTGAGTCTCTGTGCTGCCACGCTGTTACAGAATTAGCTCTGAATATGGATCACAGCCAGTCCAAAAAAGCACTCCTATTCTGAAACAGGAGCATCCAAAGAGGACGTGTGCCCAGATAATGTTCTGCAATAGCTATTTCAGAGGCTTTCCAAGTGCTGAGAAGCCCTGAGGGCAGGCAATCTGAGGTCTTCCAGCAGCCTCAGGGTGGCCAAGTTTTGTATTGTGGTGCTGTCAAGTCTAGGGATGAGAA
This sequence comes from Heteronetta atricapilla, assembly GCA_011075105.1. NCBI lineage: Eukaryota > Metazoa > Chordata > Aves > Anseriformes > Anatidae > Heteronetta > Heteronetta atricapilla. The sequence continues at coordinate 98,094,190 of CM021733.1, forward strand.
GAGGAACCCCAAATGTGTCTCAGCTGTGCCTCTGCCCAGTTCCCAGTGGGAATGGTGGGGAGGGCAAACAGGAGCATCCCAGCTCTGCCAGAGGAAGAGAGGAAGGGGAAAGCTGCCCAAACCGGCACTGTCTGCACAAGAATCTTCTAGTAATTTAGATATTTATTCTGAAAGACCAACAAGGGGGGATGTCCCAAAGAGATCTGTGAGTCTGGAAAAAAAGAGGCAGTTCTCAGAGAAAATGTGTTTTCCTTCTCCCATCCCCATTCTCTTTCCTCACCTGCCACCGAAATGTGAGGGAAACTTCAAATAAAACTTTCCTGAGAAATATTTTGCTTGGACTGAAGAGTGAGATGATTATTTGAGCATTAATTAAAGCATAATTTGAGCATTACGGCAATGCAATCTATTTACATATACGATTATAACTTTCATTTCTACTAAAAAGCAATAGCCACGCCTTGTTTTAGGTGTTTTTATTGCAGACATATGTTAACAAGTACAGTATCTATATGTAAGTAACTTTACATACCTCATAGCCATGAATGCAATACAAATTGTATTTGTCACAATCCAAAATAAAAATATGCTTATTTCCTAAAGATGAGTAGAAATCTTTTGATCTACTAATACGATTATACTCAACATACAATGTATCTATCATTTTTTGAAGAAATTAATAAAGTGTGGGTTTGCATGTAGCTACTTCTATCCCTGCCCATGGCAGAGGGCTTGGAACTGGATGGCCTTTAGGGTCTCTCCCAACCCAAACCATGCTGTGATACTTCAGGTATTTCCCAGGACCTCCAAGGACACCACCAGCATCCTATGGGGCTGACTGTGGATACCTGCCATAAACAAGGTTAGAGGAATAATTTGGAAAACAAATGCTAATGCAGGTTGTTGTTCCGTTGTTCTGTGCCTGGATTAGTTCCTTGATGCTCTTCTCAGCACAGACATGCACAAGGTTATGCCACCAGAGTTAAAAGGAGGTAGTGGAGCCATAGAAGTCAGCATGGACAGCAGCAACAAAGTATCAGACAGGAATGAAAAATTAGGGAAAATTAGGGCTATGAAGGAAATTCATGATGTAGCTGCATCTTGACTATCAAATGTTACTTTTCTTTCCCACCTTAGAGAAACAGAACCTGGTACAGGAGATGATGCCTCTATGATGACAACATCTGCCCATGGCTATGATGATGTCACAGAAAACCAGAAAAGAAGGCAAATCATGAGAAAAAATTATGACTTGTTACATTCAAAGAGGCATGCCAATTTTTACAGAAGTCTTTAAAACCTTTGATAGCATGGGCACAAGAACTATGGATCATCCAATGAAATCATCTGGCAAAATTTGGCAACAAAAAAGAAGAAAACACTTTTTCATGTACTGGAAAAGCAAAATGTTAGCATGCATTGCTACTGGATGTGAAAGTCAGGTGAGTAACTGCTTCAAGAAGCTACTGGACAAATTTTTAGGAAGATATTTTGTCAAAGGTGGCTAGTTTCCCTAAGCAGGAGATTGATGAAAGCTAAAGAAAAGTGTGTCTGGAGAAACACTGCTCTGTACTGTAATCCTGTTTCCCTGAGGAACATCTACCGGAGGCTGTCAGACAGCAGGACAGACCTTCGGTCTGACTCACTGCAGCTGCTCTTATCTTTGTGATGAAAAACTGCTTCTCGTAGGCATCTGCACGATCTCCCAGAGAAACACTTTTAATGGTTTTGTCGTATTCTGTAGTATAGGATCACTGAAGGGGAAATAAACGCTGCAGAGTAACTTCAAACAATACAACCTTCTCATGTGAGGCACCCACAGAAAGCTCAAATATATTAGAACAGAACAGAACAGAACAGAACAGAACAGAACAGAACAGAACAGAACAGAATAGAATAGAATAGAATAGAATAGAATAGAATAGAATAGAATAG
>CM021733.1:98096134-98242787 GCA_011075105.1 Heteronetta atricapilla
AGAATAGAATAGAATAGAATAGAATAGAATAGAATAGAATAGAATAGAATAGAATAGAATAGAAGTTGGAAGGGACTTAGAGAGACCATCTAGTCCAATTGCCTGACCTCTTCCAGGCTAACCAAAAGCTAAAGGATGGTGGGAAAAAACAAACAATCAAACATTTTTCTGATTTTGAAGGTGGCCCCAGGTGGTTCCATGGGACACCATGTGCCCTGCTGTTGTTATTGCACAAGTTACAACATTATCTATAAAAAGGGAGTCTCACTGCCTATGGTATGACCATACAAGTCTCATTAAAAATTTCATACATTTCAAGTTTAACTAAAAAAGCATTTAATACAAAAAGTGTTCGGGTTCTTTTCCGAAGTCTATGCTCACATACCCTCTTTCATGCTAGATGTACCGGCTAACAAAAAGATGTACACCCTCGAGCACCCAATGATCTCATATCTTTCTGCTTTTTCCTCCATGGTCCATTGCTCTTGCGAATATCCATCTTTTCACAGGGGTTTCACAGCACATCTCACGTGAAGCGTAACCAACAGCTAATTTTGAGAAACACGAGATGATAGTCATAGGGGTGGGGTTTCCCTTGCTCTAAATGCTCCTACCAAAGTAATAGAGGGATAGTGCAGAGATAATGCTGTAGAGAAATAATAAGAGCCTTGATAAAGCACTTTAAGTGTGCATTTACATGCCAAAATTACTGCCTGTAACTGTGAAGAGAGCCAGCCATCGTGTTTCATGAAATCTGCCTTGGAGATGATGGGTATGGGCGATTGCACGCATGTTTGTTTTTTAACAGCTGTTTTCAGAAGAGTAGAAGGTATCTGCCTGGTCATAAGCACACTTTTATGTACAGTGGGGGGAAAGAGTCCTGTGAAGTGTCTGGGGTGATTACTGCTTCCTTTCAGAACTGGCTGAGGCCTCCAGTCACTGGCGTTTGGAGTCCAGCTCAGAGACCTCAGTTATTCAACTGCATGGAGCTGCACCATGATGAGATGGCTGCCCACTTCCTGGTGGACAGAGCCTGGCTTTGGCTGCAGGAGGAGTTGTACCCTTGGCTTTGTCTGCTCAGAGCTCTTGTCCTGGAATCCAACAGCTTGTGCCGCTTGGTGGGTGCCCCTCTTCTCAGGGAGGGGTCCTTCGGGGACAGGGACAGGTTTGGTGCTGGAGGGATCTCTGTGAGCTCTGCTACAACAGGAATACAAATACAGACTGCATTTTTGCTTTAGAATAATAAAAAAAAAAAACAAACAAACAAACCAAAAAACCTGTTATTTCCTGTCTAGCACTAATGATCAGCATGCTCTGAACGTATATTTTCATTTCTCCCTTCCTGCTGTAAAACCACACACACTTCTCTGCACACTCTTGTAGCTCTGGTTTTGATTTTCCCTGGAGGATATCTGATGGACATTTACCAAAACAAAACAAGAAAAGCATTTTATCTTGTTTTATATATATATATATATATATATATTTATTTATTTATATATATATTTGTTCCTAGATGTAACCAAACCCTTTGTACTGAAATAGGATGCTCTTTCAGGCTTTAATGCAATTCAGATACAAAGTACTTGCATACCTCCCCTGATAACTTTTACTCACTTCATGCCCTGAAGCAGCGGCTACACCTGGTTGGTGTGTCACCAAAGTGTTCTCTTTAGAACTTTTATCTTCTTGTTGCATGTCTTGAAATACACCAGAACAGCTCCTCTGTTTAGTACTGTGGTGGGAAAGATGTCCCATTCCTGTGGGAATGCAGTTGAAATGCCAGCATGCTTGAAGCTGCTGTTGTTTCCCGTTTGGCTGAAGAAGGCTAAACCTGAGCCTAGAAAAGGTGGTGCTATGGCAGTGCTGGCCAGGAATACTATCTCTAAGAATTAAACAATTACACCAACACATTATACTGACAAAACAAACAAACAACAACAACAACAACAACAAAAATTTCTGTTTTTACCTTCTTGCAGCTATGGAAAATGATACAAGCTCTATCAACAAATTCCCCAAGACCAAGGCCAGGCTAAAACCGAGGGGACCTGATGTCACAGGAATATATTTTATTGGTGTTCCCGTGAGTTTGGTGATCCATTTGGCTTAGGTTATCTCTCGCTGTGGCATTTCAATCTACAACAAATGTGTGTCATTTCCTCATTGAGAAGACAGGAAACAAGTGCCTGCGATGTCTTACAACCGCTGTTAATCCAGTGGTCTGCAAGTGGAGATACAACACGCTCATTTGGGTGGCATTATCTTCCTCAGCCACCAGCTGCCAGGCACTGAAAACATCTCGCTGACTCTTTTGTTCTCCGCAGAGCATTAAGCCTTGAAAGGAAGGGCCGAATCCCAGACATGCACGTGAATCAGAAGGGTATTTCTGCATGTCGGTGTGTAAATCTCTGCACCTGCACACGAGATTTGCTACAAGGCAGCACGAGTGCCACTGCTTGTCCCAGCACGGATGAGTCCCCGAGTCCTCACTGTCCCTGCAGTGGTTAAACGGGCAGCTGGGATTTTGTTAGAGCAGACAAATCTCCACCTCCACTTAGTCTCTGAGCTTCCCTACTCAGCCCCTTGCAGCACAAACGTGGATCTCATTTAACCCCCCCTCCATGCACTGCAGCTGAGGGCACCTTGTAGGTGATTTGGCAGCCTGGAATGGGGGCACAAGCTGTGCTCCCCCTCCAGCACGGCTCGGCAGCCTCTGACAGCTCTTTGCTTCATGTTCAAGCACTTGTAACTGTGCAAAAGGGCATGAAGTGCCTAGAAGTATGCAGAAGGGAGGAAAAGGTTACTCCCACGCCACACTTCTTTCCACGAGCTTCAATATTTACAGCGTGCTACAGCTGCTGACTCAGCCCCAACATTTTTACGCTGGCAGTCAGTAGTTCTGAAAGAGCATTGCCAACTGTAGATCCAAAAGAATGAGATTTAGGCTGTAATTCCATCAAACAGAAAAGAAACTGGTTTCCTCATGCTTTTGCTAGCATTTACAGAAAGCTGTCCCATAGATCTCCCAAAGTCTGGGGTAGGCTAACTGCTGCTAATAGAAGATTTATTCTTTTTTTTTTTTTTCCTATTGTTGTTGCTTTTTCAAATATCCCGAGGTTTCAGAGAGCATCTTCCAAAGTGAATGTCTGAGATTACTTGAATGAATAGTTAAATATCAGGCTGGTGCTCTGCAGTGCTGAGGGGGCTGCAGCATTCCCAGCATCCTCTGAAGATGGGGACATCTGGAATTGTTCAGCAGCTTTAAATTCCATCTTTAGGTGTCTAAACATAGATTCTAAATAAATATTTAGTATCTCAGTCTTAGGATATTTATTATGCCTTTTTTTTCCTCCTTGAATATGCTAACACATTCCTCCTCATATGCTCATATTTATGACAAAGCCCTGCAAGGTCTCTGTCAAAACTCTTCCTATATGAGAAATACAGAATGAGATGGAAGTCATTATTTCATAGAACCATAGAATCACAGAATGGTTTGGGTTGGAAGGGACCTTAAAGACCATCTAATTCCAACCCCCTGCCATGGGCAGGGACACCTCCCAGCAGATCACATTGCCCAAAGCCCCATCCAGCCTGGCCTTGAATGCCTCCAGGGATGGGGCATCCACAGCTTCTCTGGGCAGCCTGTGCCAGGGCCTCACCTCCCTCAGAGTAAAGAATGTCTTCCTTATATCTAATCTAAATCTCCCGTTTTATTTTAAAGCCATTAATCTTTGTCCCATCACTGCACTCCCTGACAAAGAGTCCGTCCCCACAAAATGTTCATTATGTCAGGTCCATTATGACCTCACTAAAGCTCAGGGTAATAATAACAATATTTTATAGTTCTCCCATGCCTTTTACTCAGGAATCTTGAAAACAAAAAAACAAACAAAACCAAAGCAAAACCCTCCCAAAACATTAAACCAAGAAGAACCTAAGGTGAACCTAACCCATTGATGCTCAGAGGGCTCCTGCCAGGTGAGTGGTACCCCAATGTGGCAAGAGAATGAACCAACACTCGGTAAGAGGCACAGAACCAAAACACAATTTAACCAGGAGATAAATGACTGCAGTAATAACAAGCAAGTAAATGTTTTCTTTTCTGTTTTGTGATCTGAACTTTTCGTTCTCTCATGCGTGTTTATTTGATCTGCTTTATTCTGTCTTCCCAGGACTAAGGCAAGGATTCTTCCAAACTGAGTTAGATTTAGGCTGTTCCCTTGCTCTGGCTTTGTCAGGAGGATTTGTGGAGACCAGAATGAGGTGCTTTATAATATCAAGGATTTAATCATGATGCTTTTTCTTGACTTTGATTTCCATCAAACAGTTTTTTCAGCTTTTTTTTTTTTTTTAACCAATCCAGTCCATGCCCAGACCCACATTCAAGTAAAAACCGGGCCACACAAAGCTATAGGATCTACCAATCTGACATTTCTACCTTGCTCTGCTGCATTAAACTGAGACATAACAAAACCTTTAACTCAGTGAATTACGCTAGCCACTTTGTACATCACATTGTACAACATACACAGCAATTTTGGACTGAATATAAAATTTCCCTTTCCACTTCTTCCCTTACAGCAGATTATGCCATAACCTTAACTACATTTGCATATATTTTTTTGTGTTAATATACCACAGGTTAAATTATTATCATCCAGCATCCAACATCAGTAATGCCAGCTCCATCGGAATGCACAAAGCTTTGCTGCAGCTCTCATTCACAACTTTAATAGCTTCAAGACACAGCTTGTCCCTTAAGGACTCGCATGTTATGTTGCAGCAGCCTGGCAACATCCCCACAGGCACTGGCGGTGCTAAGTCGCATGCTTTAGATTTCTATACAATAGCTTAAAATGAAATAGCTACTGACCACTGTAAAAGGCAAGAGAAATAAACTTTATTGTAGGGTCACGGCTCATGGAACACCTCCAACCACACAAGATATTCATTAGCTGAAGAGCAAATGGTACAGAAGAGTTTGTTTTCTGCTTGAACTAAATAACTATAAAGGATTCTGCTCTTTCTGATGGTGTAGCATATGTGCTCTACTCTCAGTCTTTTAGTTGAGACATAAGTGTAGTGTTACATTAAAGCGTTCTCCTTTTACATTTTAACTAACACAGAAGCATCACTGAGCACATAAAAATCAAAATAGCAGCAAGAAAGCTTTGAATGCCAATGTCTACCCTGATGAAGAGCATCCACATTTTGTAAAAAAATCACATTTTTTACAGTGCTGCAATTCATTCTTCCATGCCAAAGTTAAAACACTTACTTCCATTTTATACGAGATAAATACTACAGTGAGCCACAGTACAAAAGTATTTTCTTGCAATATTTCTGCGTTTTATAACATTACTTACTCATAGATGTCTTAATCATTCACAGATGGGAATGATAAGATAGCAGATAACAGCAAGGGTGATAGATAGTAATAAGCATGACAGATTTTGTACAGATTATCTTAAACTTAACAACATACAGATTTATAGCACAATAGCACACTAACAATCATTTTGACACATGCATAAAAATGAATAAGAGTTCCATTAAATATAAAATGTGCCTTCTTTTCTTTTACTGTGGACACTAGTTTTGTTCATTCTGAGACTGAAATTATAGAAATTTGCAATGACGGCTCTCCTTCACCGTTCTGCAGTTGCAGAATTGGATGAGGAAGTAAAACTGGAGTGTCTCATCCTGGTAATACACCTTGCTGCTATGGATATTCTGTCCCACTAGCCAATGCATGTGGCTAAGGTGCCATTTATCATTTTATCAATATAAGGACATCTAGTGGCAAAGCTACTGCTTTTTTATTATTTGTTATTATTTTATTTTTTCCTAGTAAAACTGGTAAAAATGGACACTTCCCCTGCAATAAAAATATTTTCCATTGCTGACTGAACAAATGCTGCTTCAAGAGCAATGCCAACATGCCAAGAAACTCATTGTGCCTGCAGTGACAAAATTCTACTGGAATAAAAAGGAACAAGCCCATATAGACAACACATGGGATTTGGGACCACGAGGAGCCAATGTTCATATAGACCATACTGTCTTTCTAGAATAATCAGATAGTTTCCATCTCTAGTAGGCATATCTAGCAATAACCCGTTAGAAATGCCACTACAGGTGGGTAAGGAGTGGTCACTAAGTCACCTTTCAGCTGGGTTTGCAAAATTTAGACATGGTGCTTCTCATCTAAGACTGTGGAACATTATTAACGTGTCCCGCCTTCATAAAGCAGAATGAATCAATAAAACAAAACAAAACAAAACATACAACCAACCAACCAAAAAGCCCAATTATCTTTTGATCTTCATCATCTATTCTCTGACTCATCTCATCATGCATTACAACCCCTGCCAGACTGCACTGAAAGACAAAAGCTAGGCTTTGCTAAAGTTATATTAATTTTTCTGAAGATCCGCAGGAGAAACACCAGTGACTTTTTTTCATAGAGGGGGGTCAGCACTGGGATGGCTATTTTTATAGACTAGATCTATTGATTTATATGATAGTGTAATTCAGTTGTTTACTCAGGCATTTCCCTGTGGGCTTGCTTAATGGAGAAAATCTCTGCATATATGTACGACCAGCTGATTTGCTTTGCACTTTTCTGTCATTAGGTATAGGGCTTTTGTTTTGTTTGCCTAGTTATTGTTATACTTATTGTCAAAGATAATGTCATGGTGAAGTTCTCAAAATTCAACAGTAAAATTATGCATCCAGATCTCTTCAGAACACATGGCTCAATTAATTGAAGAAAAATATGCAACAATATATGTTCAGGTACATGCCCTCTATAAATTTCTCTTTCTTTCCTGTGGCTGTGGTTAAGACAGAAGCTGCATTACCTCTGCTAGGCAGCAGAGGTTTATAAAAGAGTCACGGAAGGATGTCTTCATTTTGGTTGGCTCAGATCCTGCCTGCTGGGGATCTTTCTTCAGCAGCATGAGGATTACTGGCAGTGGATTAAGATGCGGGCACTGACTGTTGAACAAAATGGGAATCAATGGACCACCATTGGGTCTCCACACTGAGTAACTCAACCCATGTCTGCATGTGCTGCAGGTGATGTGTTGGAGGAGTATTTTGGTAAACAATATGAGCCCCCCCCCCCCCGTTTTTTTTTTTTTTTTTTTTTCCCCTAGCAGGAGCACGGTAAAATAATCTCTCCATTGCTATCTGTGGGGATAGTTCTCTCTACATCACACTGTATTGTACTACAGTCATTCAAAGGATGCTTATGGAGAAAACACGAGGAGTGTTCTCTGTGTATCTGCTGTGAGGGACAAGGTCAGCTGCCATCTGTGTGCCTGTAGAAATGCAGGGAGCAGGTCCCCTTTGCTTTCTGCAGGAAAAATAATAATAATAATAATAAAGGGAAAGGAGAGAATTAGAGTTCCAGACCCTGCTTTCTCAAATACAGCTGCACTTTGCATGAAACTGAGTAGCTGCAACAGTTATGAGGGAGCGTCCCTTAGGGATAATTCGTTCCAGCTTTAAGGAAACCTCCTGCTTAGCCAGGCTCTTCTTTTCTGTCCTGTCCTTCACCTGCCCTCCTTCCAGCTGGGAAGTGGCTGTCTTCAGCAAGAGGGCAAGGCTAGGGCTGCTGCCGTGCCCAGGATCCCAGCATCAGCAACACCTCTTTTGTGAACCACCTTATAAACAAGAGATGCTGTCACCCTTTGTGAGACCTGCAAAGACCCACTGTAGGCCAGAAAACCAAAGCTTTTTTTGAGGAAACTTAGCAGAAATAAGATGGTTTCCTTTTTAGTGCCAGGCTGCAGTGGAGGCTGGGCCTCCTCCCCTCAAAAGGCTGAAGGCAAATCCAGGGGAAGCTGGACACCTGCGGTACAGCGATGGTCCTAGCCCCGTGCTTGGGGAGTTTGGTGCTTAAAGCAGGTTTTAGCTGGACAACAGGTACTCAGCTTGCTATCTAGGTCAGTGGGATGTGCTCAGTTCCTGCTGAATGGCCACACTGCTGGGCTTTCATCAGCTTACACCAGAAGGATGTGGTGCGGTATTATACTGAAATGCCAAACCTCTATTCGAGCAGAAAACAAAAGAGGAGTGTTAAGATCTATCATGTGTAGATTGATTAATTTGGTGGCTTGATAGCTGAGCTATCCTACTCCATCTGAAACTGTTCAATATTTGCCTTTAAAGGCTGTGGCAGGACTCATCAAGTGCAGGCTCCTGTGCTGCTGAACTCATCCAGAAATCTTGCACAGGATGACTCAACCAGATGTTATTTGCTTTGAAATTCAAAGGAAACTTTACTTACTGGGTTTTTCTTAAGAGCAAAATGCAGGATGACTGACTGTGCACACACACATAATGGTGTGTGCTTACCTTCAAGATCAGCAGGTCAATTGCCAAATCCAGCGTGAAGGTTTAAAAACATGTTTGCAGAAGCAGGATTATGAGATTACAGCACTATGCAACAGCACCACAGACAATGGGGAATTATTTACAATGGCATTTGTACATCTAAACATTTGCCCTTATAGGAAATGCAAGCTTATTGGTTCTGATATTGATCTACACCTTTCTGAAGCATGTGGATTTCTCAGTCCCAAGTAACTGATAGGCTTTTATTTATTTATCTATCTAGTTATTTATTTATTTACATTGAGTTGATGACCAAATGAAAAACTGCACTAGACAGTAAATTATCAAGATTTTAAAAGCAAAAGGATATATGCCAAGTATCAGCTGAGGCTACTAAAGACAGGAGAAGAGCACAGTGGGATTTCAAAGAAGCTGGTGGTTTTAGAATATAACTGTAACATGTGAATATATAAGTTCATCAACAGTGGATGAAATAAAGGAATGGAAAATCTATGAAAAAAATAAATAACATGATTTTAAATTTAATGAAAAATATGCAAATTTAAGCTGCAAAATTCTTATGAGAAATAAGTGTTGGTATGCAAATTTCCCCCGCGGAAGATAAACTCTTCTAATTGAAGCCTTTGCTAAAATCTCTGAACTTTCCAAATCAAAATAAGCTTCTTAAGCATAAGCAAATTCTCAACCAGTATAAATCTCTCCAGCTTTAGCCTAAACTGAATTCCTAGATTGGAATAAACCCCCTGTGGCTGAAGCAAGCTTTATATTCCCTTATTCCCAAACATAAGGGATGTAGTCTCTTTTACCTGACCTACATTAAGAATAAGACACACATACAAACCACTGTAAGTTTTCAGAGTGTAACTAGCTCATGCGTACCTACCTCACAGTAGACCTTTCTTGTAAGTATGACCAAAAGTTTTATTATTGAACACCTGGGGAAAAATTATTTGGAGCTAAAATTTTAGGTGGCATAAAAAAGTGACAAATCTACGTTATTGTAGATCTGTGTCTCACTGGAGATAAGAAACCTTTTCACTAAGAAAGTTGTAAGATATCAAACTTGCAGTTTCCTTGGTGATCTGCAGATGCTAGGTGCATTGAGAACAGTGGTGGACAGCAAATGACTGTTGAAAACTTTATGATTTTCAAAGCAGTATGCATGAGTTCTGGCTTTGGAAAGATTAAATGATAAGAAAAATGTTTTCAATGAAGGTGAAGTTAGAGTCCAGCAAGTCTTCTAAGACTAGCCTTGTCAAATATTAGCCAGATTTCCTAAGTGTAGATCATGAAAATGTCATGATTTGAATGTTCTGCTTAGACTCAGAGCCTTACTGCTTTTTGTGTCTGCAGCACTATACGTAAAACCCAAATCTGCCAGGTCCGGACCAGAGTTTTCAGAGGGTTGTAGTCCCAACTTGTGATCATGTGAAAGGTGCCTCAGTGATTTTTTTTTTTTTTTTTTTTTTTTTCCAGTTGTGTTTCTCACCCCCCATTGGAGACTCTTTAGAACTGTTCAGGAGGAAATAACTTCAAAGAATCTTAATTTTAGCAAAACAGAATTTAGGGACCTGGCCCAACATCTGCTGAAATATATACTCTCAATTCAAGCATTCATTCAAAAACATTTTAGGTAAAACTGTGCCAGAAGAAATGGGGCAAATGGTAGATTTCTTTTCATATTGTGTATCTGATAGTACTACTATGATTAAGAGGGAACAGAGAAGAAAAAGCAATTCTCTTTTAACTAGTTTTTGAAGCAGCTGAAGCGAATCTTTCTCTTGTGAACTCTAACTGGATAACAAAATCTCACTCTTAATATTGATCTCAAAGGCATAAGGGACAATAAAACTCCATGGATGTATTACTAGCATTTTTATTAACATGATTAGGAAATTTCAAATTAAAAACAACTTGATCTATCCATAGAGAAAAGTCTTACCAAGAGTTAATCTGCTCAAATACCTGTTTAGATTAAATTGATCTTCCTATGCTGTACATACATATGCAGGTTTTTTCTCTCCCTTTCATATAATGTTATTTTGAATTAAAATACATCTCTGCTAAAGTTAATGAAAACTTTTATCTAAAATTTCAGTGAGGCCACGATTTCAGTAAATTGGTTGAAGCACAGAAATAAAAAGAAACTCTGTCTTGCATCATTAGCCTGTGCATGGGAACATATTTTTTCATGCTAATTCATTAGAATGAGAAGAAAATTAATAGGAATGGCACTTTCTTTAGGCAAATTTAGGAAAATGCCACTGGCTCCTGCATACTTTATTAGAAAAGTAATTAATAATCAAAACTGAGTAATGACTTCTGTAGAAATATTTATAGCACTCTTCCTTACTCTGTCATTATCCAAGGCTACAGCAGAGTTTCCCACATTTGTGTGTCACACTAGCCTTGATTATGTAGGAGCATTCAGGAAAGTGATCTGAATTAACTACAGGTGTGACTTTGAAGTGGATTAGTAAAACTTCTTTTAATCCTATGTGGACACTGGTTCAGAATAAAAGGGCACCTTAATTTAATTTTGCACACTTTACTTTGGAAGCAAAGTGAATTAAATGAAATCAAGGTCAAATTAATAGCAAGTCTCTATATATGAGGAGTAAATATAATTTAGTCTACTTTTCAAAGACTTTCCTAGAATTGTAAGCATAATTAATTTAACTGCTTAATTGTGAATAGGAGATTTACATGTGGTTTTACTGAGGTGATAATAACTTGCTTTAAGATAATTTTGAACTTTGAATGGTCATGATTGACAAGTCTAACACTGCAGAACTCTACAAAAACTATATGCATATAATTTTATAAGCCATATCTCTAACATCTTCTATCACACTGTTGGCTCAGTGTAGTTGCTTAGTTAGTATTTTGTACCATTTTCCAACTCTCTTCAAACTTAATTTCTCAATTTATTTGATTGCATTTTCTTTTTTAACTAAAATTCTGTACCTCCATAGTGCACTTCTATACCACATATAATTCTATACTCCTGTAAATTAGAAGCTGAGCATATATTTCTGAATCTGACCTCAGCATTCCACTGGCATCCTCATACTCATAGACTATGAAGTGTTTGAAGGCGAAAGTGATTATGTCTCTATATCTTAGGATGACCATAAGACCTGAAATGCTTAGTAGACTTTGGGCTAGACTTTTATCCTCTGCCAGCAATAGGAAGTTAAATGATGGTAAGGTTTCTCGTCCTCTGAAAATCTTCACTATGCTGCTAGAGTAAAGACATACCTGAGTGCTGGGCACTCTGGCTGTGTGCAGATCAACACAATGGACAAATGGACTTTTGGGGGGAAAATGGACTTCTGATTCAGTCCCCCTAATGCAAGTATCCCTTTGCTGTTCCAGCAGGATGTTGGTCTTTCAGCAATATTGCTTCTCATTCCTTGGGTTTGCATCTGTTCTGTTTTGTTTGTAAACTTGTTTTTTCCTACAGCTGCACCATAAATAGCCTTACACATTCCCTTCTCTCCAGGGTGAGGAGATTCATGCTCCTTTTTTTTTTCTTTCCAGACAGAAGCATGGTATTTAAGTGTCTTATCAATTTATGTGAGGCACTGCCTGCAATGTCTTCCTGGGCTAGCAGAGAAAAAAAAAATAAAAATAAAATAAAAATAATTTCTCAAATAAGAAGGTTTCATATCACATTGATCCTACAGCAATAGAAATCAAAACTCCAATGGGACAATTGCTTTGAGGGAACAGGACATTGTGGAACTGAAAGACTCAGAAAAACATAAATGAGGCAATGTCTATGCTCCTGTTCTGCTGCAGGCTGGATAAAAGCTTCTGTGACTTTGAGGAGGTTGCAGTGCTCAGATGAGAATAAGGTGAGTTTTTGATCACTGAAATAAACTTATTTACAGATTGGTTATACAATCCATGACTACTTATTGACATTTCTGCAACAGTACTTGCAATTGTACATGTGGTATTGGAAAAGAAAACAGGTTAGTAAGTAAACAGCAAGTAAGTAAACATGCAAAGTCAGGAAATTGCTGCTTGCTTTGTAACTGATTTGACAAAGCTTGCTAGAAAAAAATATGTATATGTTGGCTTCCAGGATATATAGCACTTTATTATTAATCATGATTTGTTGTTTGATTCCAGTAATAGCAAACTTTGCAAAAGAGGCAACAAAGATAAGCTGCAGTTTCCAGCTATGAAGATGTTATTTGAGAAATACGTTGTCAGGATTAATTCACTAATATATAAGTGAGTACTTTCAGATCATTGCACTGAAGCTGCACTATAAAGGAAGCATGTAATTTGCTTTCTCACATCAGAAGCCCATTATTACTATGGCAAATAAGGAACATTTTAAATGTCAGGAAAGAATAGAAGCTACAAGTAAACAAAATTTGGCATTAAATCACACATGACGTACAAAAGCAGGCTTTCTTGATGCACAACAGTATTTCAGTCCCTCCTAGATTAAAGAATGCTTACTCTTCAAGCACATTTTCGTTAATGATTACCTGAGATGTTTGTAACACAAGAGATGGTAAACACAGGACCTATTCATCAATCTCCTCCTGATCATGGCCAAAGCAGCCATTCAAGCCACCAGGAGAAGCAAGCACAGTCAGGAGGGACCCTGCCAACTGACCAGCTGCTTCCAGTCCCTCGTCTTCTCTTACCAGACGAGATGTGAGCAGCATCCATTGCTTCCCTGGGCACAATCTAGGAGCGATGGATGATGTTGAGGGTTGCTCTGCTCCACTGCCCTCTCAATCTGTTTTTGAGTCACACACCTTCCTTTTCACTTTTCTTTTTTGTCCCCTGGAATTGCTTTTTGTTCTCCTCATACTTATTTTTCCCCCCCTAGCCCTTTCTCTGCTCTGAGGGCTTGAAGGTTTGGTTACGCTTGGGCTAGCACCTGGCTCTAAGAGGCAGAATGACAGCTAACAGAGTTTAAACAGGGCTTAATTAAAAAATCTGAGCTCCTTCCTGCATGGTCTAGTGAAAGCTTATGTGCTCGCTGCATCACTGAGAAATACTTGCAGAATAATTGGCCCCAGGAGAGTCATACGCAGGTGCCTTGAGATTCTCCCTCCACACTGAGTAGTTCCTTTGTTATCTTTCCACTGCTGATGTCAATTGGCACAAGAAATGTTGAACTGCAGTGTTTCTGGAGTGTTGTTCTTTGTCAATCGCTTTGTTCTGTCTGTGGGGTTTTTTTCATTTTTTTTTTTTTTTTGAGAACTCACCTCACAATGCGCTGAACAAGGAGAGAACTTGGAAGTGAGCTCTGCAGCCTTGTGCTGTAGATTTGGACCAAGGCTGTAAGAAAAAGTTTGCTCTCCAAAGAAAACAGGTCACCTCTGCCATGGGGGTCATAACAACCCCAGGCAATGTTATGGGCTTGGGGAAGAGTGTCTGGAAAGCTGCCTGACAGAAAAGGACCTGAGGATGCTGTTTGAGAGCCGGCTGAACGTGAGCCAGCAGCATGCCCACAGGGCCAAGGAGGCCAAGGGCATCCTGGCCTGCATCATAAATGGTGTGGGCAGCAGGTCTGGGGAAGTGACTGTCCCCTTATAGGCAGTGTGTGTGAGACTGCACCTCGAATACTGTGTTTAATTTTGGGCTCCTCACTACAAGAAAGATACTGAGTTGCTGGAATGTATTCAGAGAAGAGCAATGAAACTGGTGAAGGGACAAGAAAAAAAGACACATGAGGAGTGGCTGAGGGAGCTGGGGTTGGTTCGTCTGGAGAAAGGAGGCTGAGGGGAGGCCTCATTGCTCTCTACAGCTACCTGAAAGGAAGGTGTGGGGAGCTGGGGGTCAACCTCTTCTCACAGGTGACCAGTGATAGGACTAGAGGGAATGGCCTCAAGTTGTGCCAGGGGAGGTTTAGGTTGGAAATGAGGAGACATTTCTTCTCAGAAGGAGCAGTCAGGCATTGGAATGGGTTGCTCGGGTGGAGTCCTGTCCTTGGAATTATTTAAAAGACATGTGGATGTGGTGCTTAGGGACGTGGTTTAGTGCTGGACTTGACAGTGTTAGGTGGATGGTTGAACTTGATATCTCAAGGGTCTTCTCAAACCAAAATGATCCTACGATTTTATATCTTGGCACATCCCCATAGTACAGAGCCCGAGCAGCTGCATTGGTAGACATCAGTGTGTAGGCAAATCAGACCCATTTTTAACCCCAACACACTTTATTTTGTTCAGATAATGGTAGAACAAAAAGCCCTATCTGACAGAAAATGCTTGTCGGGATTCCTGGTATACCAATAAATACATTTCAGGCAGAATAGGCCTGAATCTGCAACCAAAGTTTTACTGTCAACTAAATAAAGTGCCGAGGAGATTTTCTTAGGCTTAACTCTAGTACTTCCACTGCCAACTTGATATCTGAATAGAATAGAGGATTTGATTATTTTGATATTGATTATTTTTGCTGTTCTTGTACAAGACTAGGTTAATATATCTCATGAGTACCATACCCTGTGGCTTCAATATTCAAAAGTTAGTCTGTTAATTTTTCATTCCCATTAGTTTTTGATAACTCAAAATCATAAATGCATTAGATTTCTTGAAAAATCTCTTTCTGACCACGGTAATACAAAAACCAACATACCCCAGAAAAATGAACTGCACCCACTTAAGATTCTGACATTTGTTTCCTGCAGACAATGAAATTTTGGCGCTTGCAATCTTCTGAGTGCAGTTTCTATACAATGCATGTACTGCAGAGAACAGTACTATTTCAGGTCACTATATGTTAACCCTTTTATTCCCATGAACGTTTGTTGAAAAGGATGTGTAGAAAGGAAAAGGTATGTAAGAACAGAGAGGTCAGGTAGTCATCTGCTTTATCAGTCTATATCCTAATTTCCTATTTCCAGTAGAGGTTACTGCCAATTTTATTTACATTACAGCAAGAAATTCTGCAGTACAACGCAATGGAATATATTCTTATAACATTCTTATTAACATCTAGCTTCTGAAAACTAGCATATCCCCTGAAATCTGAGGCTTTTTTGGTTTCTGCTTGTGTTACCTGATGTTCTTGTTATCCTCATAAACTTCCTGTTTCTGGAATCCTACTTCAATGACATTCTTTGTAAATGAGTTCACACAGCGTGCAAATTACACAGTTGAAAAATATGTTTCCTTCTGTCAGTTATAAATTTATTATCCTTTGATTAAGTGGATGTTTCCTCATATATGTCTGGTGAGAAAAGGCAGTTCTATTTCAGTATTTGTCTCTTTGCATTTATTCCATTTCCTCTTACTTATTTCTGTTTTAAAGTGTAGTATTTATCTATCTTCATAAGAATGTTTTTCCACGTCTAACAGTCTTTGTCATCAGTTCTGGTCTTCTTCTATTTTTGCTATGTCATCCCTGGGGACATAAAATCTCTGTAATAAATTGCAATGACAGAGTATAAATTAATTTAGTATGCATTTCCATGCACTAAACCTGCTTCCTCTAAAATTTCTGGTATTTCTTGAACTGACTTCCAGTCAATTCAGCCAGCTGTCAATTTTTTAATAAGTGGATCTTTCAGAAGCATTTGCTTTTATTCCTCACACATTTTCTTTGGACAAAGGGACACACTGAATAAGTAATATGCCAAGCCACAAAAAGCTTTCCGATACATTTCACTATTTTAAATCAGATCGTTTCAGTTTCAAAGCCTTAGTTCTATCAATAAGAACAGAGTTTGGCTAGAGACAGAAGCTTTCTTTTGCCTTCAAGGGTTGGGCCTCACTTTCATGTTGGAAAGGCTTAAAATAGTTATTTAAGAGTGTAGAAAATATTTTTTTTCCTGTATCTTACAACTTGTTTTAATCAGGAATTATAATTAAGTTCCAAAAAAAAAAAAAAGTTAAAATGCAACCCTCTTCACACTGCTCTAGAACAGCTTTTCTGCAACAAATGTGACTAATATCTTTGTATAGGAGGGTGAGACATAAATATTTTATTTGCACACTCTGATGACTTGCAGAACTCATGTACTGTAGTCATTCAGAATTCACAGTCATAAAAACTGCGTATCATATCACACAATATGTATTCTCTCATACATATTACATATGGTTCAGTTTAAAATATTGCTAGGAAACCACTACAAAGTGTATGGGGGGAAAACACAAAGACTAAAAACCTTACCATCCCTGAACTCCTTTACTGCTAGTCACTGAAGTGACCTCCCCTTCTACAGCTTTGAGCAGGTTACACAGGCATTGCTTATTTTTATGAGCTTTGCTATGGTTATAGCTAGATGCCTACAGTAAGCAGCTGAGGAAGGTACGATGAAAAAGACAAAGCCACAGAGTATTTCTCTACATTGATTGGAAAGCGAGAATGAGTGTGAATATACATCTAGATGTTCAAAATTTCATGAGATTAATTCCAGCCTAGGGCTCTGGCACTACCACCTTCCAGAAAGTGAAAACTTGGGGTAGGAATCCAGGAAAGGTTCTGTGGCTACTCCAGAGCCTGTGCTGTGTACTGGCAGGGAGCCATGAAGACAGTTCTCACCACACAATAGCCAAGTACGGGCTGCTGCTGGAGGAAGAGGATGTTTCTAATGCGTGCCCAACATTGCTGGGAAGTGGTGAACCTTATCTCGGTGGCAAAGGTATGCCTCCAACAGTTTGCTTAAGCAAACACCCTCTGAGTGTCAGAGTTGCTGGTGGTGGCACCAGCAGTGGATTTGTCATTCCTGACACAACATGGCTCACCATCCCTGGCTTCTTTCTGCTTCTTCCCTAGAGCAGCAGAACTGCAGCTATGTTCACTTTCTCATGGCTTGCATGCTTTCCAGGACAGGAATCCACAGTCTAGATTCGTTTGCCAAATGAAGAGGGATTAGACCCCTCACGTGGGTCTCACAGATAAGTGAGATACGCCATGAGGGATTTAAAAGGCAAGTCCTGGAAATCTTGGGGTAGATGGAGCTCCTGAAACTATGGATGGAGCACAGGCAGCCTGCAGCCTGGAGTCACTGAAGTACACTAAAGTTGCCAAGTGTCATGCACTTGCTTGCCATGGTATGGCACAGCAGGTCACCTCTCTATTGCTCTTTCTTACATTTCCATTTTGGTTTCTGTCTTCTGAGGATCTGGTTCAGCCTGCCAAAGCAACCCTGTCCTCTGCTGGGTGGGAGCCTGGATGAAAAGAGCACAGGAGAAACAACTATTTTGGTAGCAAAATGTTTTGCCAGGTGATGAAGTGGTTGCTAAAGACACGTTGTCTGGCTTTGCTTTCAAAACAGCTCAGTCGTCGATGAGAGTCGAAGAGACGAAGGCTGCATTTTCTATTACCTCCCTCCTTATTTTTTTTTTTCTGTTTTGTTTGTGTGTTTCCCTTAAGACAGGATGAGAGCTCAGAGGCAAAATCATCCATTTTTCCTCATAATTATATTTATAAAGATGTTCGTAACACTTTAAATACAATCCAACAAGATTCTCAAAGAGGATTTCAGAGACTTCCCCTCCACAGCACTAAAGAAAACATCACAGTCTAGATGCTTAGAGGAAGAAACTTCATATTCATTTGTTTTCTTTTTCATGCTGGGCAGTTCTGTGGATGTCATCTTCATACTCTGGAAAATTTGGTTAGATGTGCGTAATTAGTTTTAAAAGGAAATAACAAATTTGTAAGCACAAAGTCTGTAGAACAAATCAGCAGAAAAAAAAATATTCTGTTTAGAAGAACATTTTAGTGCTCAGCCATGCCTTGGGGTCTCACAGAAACAGAAAATCTCGACTGATGCTCGCTCTCTGAAGTCAATTGGACCTATTTTCAGTGACTCAGTTAAAGCCAGGATTTCATATCAATGTCCAAAAGCTTAAGAGAAAACATAAGAATTACACAAACAAACACAAAACCTTAAGAAAACTAAAAAAAGACCCCCCAAAAGGCATGCAGTTAATTTTATTTGTGTGCATAGTTGTATTGGGAAGGCTGAGTGGATTTCTTCATGAGACCAAAACTGAGCACAGTCATAAGTATTTGTGGGATTTAAGCTTAATGGTAGAGCTGATGGTTCAGATAAGGGTAAGAAAAATAGCATAAAGAAGGTGATGGATTAAAACATTAGGGTCATGTGGTGACCGATAACTTATGTGATTTTTTAAGAGATAAATACAGAATTGAAATAAAAGGAAATACTTTACTACTTAAAGTTACCCAAATATGAGTCAATGTAAATTAGAAATACTGAGCCCTGCCTCCTTGATATTTTGGTTTATGAATTTATAAAACAAGGAGTGAGAAGATAAAGAACTAGTTATAAATTGACCTGGCCTTCTAGAGGGAACTCATGCTAAACCTGATCTATCTTTAATAACTGAGAATGTGTTTCATCTCCTACCCTCTTGTGATTTGGTTAATATTAATGCAAGATGGAAAATGGAAATCTGGGCTTCATTTTTAATAGCTTTTAGTCTTGCAAGAGAAGGGACTGAAAATGAGATAAAGGTTTTTAGAAAAGTGTTGTAAAACTAAAGGCTTTTCCTATCCTTCCAACATTGATATGTTTGCTTTCTGCATGCAAATATAATTTTGCTAATTTCATTTTCAGGCAGGAGGGCTAGAGCTGTGTTGGAGTAAGTTCTGTGACTTCAGGTTCAAGGGAAGCGAATGCCTTTTGTGTGGTTAGGTAATACAGTTACCCAGTCGGCACTCCTCAGTCATTACAGAAATCTTTAATCAGTACTACAATCTCATTTTTGCACTGACCAAGGATGATGCCTCTGAAGTTACGGGATAAGGATGTTCTATGAGAGCGTTATTTTATTGATTTGCAAACTTTGACTCTGTGGGTGTTCATATAGCACCGGGACGAAGCTGAAGCGACGTCCCTTATGCACGCTGAGCACGCGGAGCTGGCATTCCACCTGAGGTCAGCTCTTTTCCAGCTAAGCAGGTAGGAGCACATTGCAGCTGAAAGTGTGCAAGGTGAAGCACTGCTGTTGCCTAATTGCTGCCATTTTGCCCCCCAAAAGCTCAGGCAGTCAAGGAAAGACCTGCACGTCTTCCCGTGATGCATGAGGAGTGCATGAGGGTTACGGCCTTTCACTGGAAAGCTTGGGAGTAAAGTCAAGCAAGCAGAAAAAACGGAAATGGCTTTTTTAGAGCATTCTCATGGTTCTTTGGACACCTGACCCTAACTCGGAGTTCGGAATAATGGAAAAACGAGTGCCTGAGTGGGGATTTTTACAGAGCAATGCTAGCATGTCTGTTTAAAAACAAAACGAGAACCGTCAGAAGTAGCAGCTGGTGCTGAGGGTGCTACATCCACACCGGGCCATTCGGCCACCAAACTGGGAGCTACTGGGCCTGGGGCCGGGTGCACCAGTCTGTTCTGCTCTGAGGGGAGCAGCAGTTGTGGGGCAGCGAGGTGGGGCGGGTGGGGTATAGGGTCAGTGCTGTGGGGCAGGGAGATGGAGCAGGTAGGGGTATAGGGTCAGTGCTGTGGGGCAGGGAGATGGAGCAGGTAGGGGTATAGGGTCAGTGCTGTGGGGCAGGGAGATGGGGCAGGCAGGCGTCAGGTCGGTGCTGTGGGGCAGGTAGGTGTAGGGTCAGTGCTGTGAAGTGAGATGGGGCAGGTAGATGTAGGGTGACTGCCGTGGGAGGAAGGGGGGAGCATTTGGGCCCGGCCCCGCCACCTCGCCGTGTCCCCGTCCCCGTGTCCCTCTCCAGCCCGGTGCGGGGGGCCAGGAGCCGGCCGTGCCCCCTCGGCCGCGCTCTCCCGGCGCTGTCCGGGCCCGGTTGCCGCGGCGACGGCAAAGCCCCGCTCGGCTCCCCCCTTCGCCGTCCGCCATCCTCCCTCCGCCAACATGGCAGCGGCGGGGAGAGGCGGCAGGTGAGGAGGGGCGGCGGGGCACGGCGGGGCGCTCCCCTCCCCTCCCTCCGGCCGCCGGGAGGGGCCGGGGCCAGGCCGGGGCTGGGGGCGGGCTCCGGGCTCCGGGCCTCGGCAGGCAGCGCTCCTCCTCCGGCCCCGGGGCTGACAGCGCGGCCCGGCCCGGAGCCACCTCCCGGCTCCCCCCTTCCCCTCCTCGGCCGGTCGCCTCCCTTCCCTCGCCCGCCATGTGGAAGCTGAACAAGAGCAGCAAAGTTCTCCTGGACGACTCTCCCGAGGAGGACGAGGCGCGGCCCCGCGGACCCCCGCAGCCGCCCCCGCCCGCCGCCGCCTTCGCGGCCCCGCAGGTAGGGGACGGGGACCGGGACCGGGACGGGAGCGGGGACGGGGACAGACACGGGTCTGGGGTGTCGGAGCCCGGCGCTGCCCGGCCCTCCGGCCACATGAGTAATCAGTTTTCCCCCGCCGGGCCCTGGGCTGGCACCGCCCCGGCCGGGTCCCGGCTTTGCAGGTGCGTGCGGCGAAGTTTGGGGCAGGGGTGGCGTTTTTTGGGGGTGTAGCTGTGGGTGGGAGCCGCTGGGTGCCCTTCGCTGGCCGTGATCTCGTGTGGAAGCATCCAGCCAGCACCCGGCATTAAGCGGGCTGGTTCAGCCCTCTGGCAGGACCGGCCGTGTGTCGGCTCCGGGCACGTCCCAGGCGGGCAGGAAGCAGCCCGGGGCTGGGGGCTGCAGAAACCCACCCTGTGCCCTGCCCCGTCAGGCCTGCCTCGCTGGAAGAGCTGGAGGGAACCTGCACAGCCGTCCTCTGCCCGGGTTTTGGGGTGCTGGCTGCCGGCACAGGCCCCCCGATGAGCAGCAGCCTCCCCCATTTCCAGCAGTTATTCCCTCAGAAGCCCAAATCGCCTGTGTGAGCCCCGGCGCTGCCCGGCCTCGGCCTCTCTCCTGTGCTGTGGCCACAGGAGCCCCGGCCCCTGCTGCCTGTTTGACAGCAGCAGTGGAGATGCACATAGAGGAACAGGATCTCCTGTAACAGTTTCCTTCAAGGGGTGAGGGGGGCTGTGGGGTTGGAGGTGGCCCTGTGTATCTCCTGCAGCCTCCTTTCTCTCTTTCCATGGTTCCTATCCTCAGATGCTTGCAAACTTTCCCTGCTTTCACTAAGCTGCTGGTTTGCTGCCCACAGCCCTCCTGGGCTTGCTTACCTCCTGCAGCCCTCCATCACACCAAAGCCAACCAAATGCTTCCAGGGAATCCCATGGGCTACTCACTGCTTCTCTTCTGCACCCACAAATACCCCCAAGCCCCTCTGAGACTGCTGACCGTAGCCCCCCCAAATCAGCAGGTGATTCCTCAGCCTGTCATCCTGACAATTAAACATGGTTTTATCCTCAACTTTAGCAACAGAGGCTTGTTTGGGGTTTGTTTGATTTTGCCCCATCCCATTGTCTTTACAAGCATGGGCTTCTCTTTCATTACTGGGAGGTCTCAAATTATAATGGCAATGATTTCTGGTCCAAAAGGTTTGAGTTTTCATCAATTTTCATAAAGTTCCATTCCTCCTCCCAACAGTATCTGCTCCCAATGGCTCTGAAATAAAATATGCTTTTTTTGGTGTAGGAGATGGCAGGGGAAAATAAATCATTCCCAGGCACTAAATGAAATATTCTTGAAGACAAATGATTCAGGAAAGTTAGCAAGGCTGTAGCCTAGATTAGCCCAGAAGCTGTCATGAAGACCATAAGCTATTAGTTGTTTTGTCTGAGTCAAGTCTGCTTCATTTTTAAATTCAGAATTTTTTAAAAAATCACATTTTTTGAAGTAGTTATTGTAAAGTTTATTTAAACTTTAAGGCATGATGGACTATATGGAAAAGCAGGATCACCTGATAAACATTCTAATTCTTGTTGATCTACCAAAGGCAGCATCTAGGTCAGACGTAGGTACAGTGTTTCTAAAACATGGCTTGGGTCTCAAGGGGAAGGTAAGGTAACGTACTCTCAGCTTGTTGGAGCTGGTAAGGTTCATGGGCCTGTGCAATTTCTGACATTTAATCGGGACCTGGGTTTGCTCCTGATCCTAGGATCACAAGGGGGTGGGACACAGCAGAATTCAGGGAGGTTCAGCCACGTCTGGGGCTTTGTCCCAGAGGAAGGTCGTGATGCCACAGCCTGCTGCCGTGGCCATGCAGGAGAAACTGTCAGCCCCCTCTGCCCTGCCGAAGTTGTTGTGGCACAGCCTGTCTGAGCTATGAATGAAGGATTTCCTCATGAAGGAGGAAAGGATCCAGGGCTTCCCCGTTTTTCTGTCTCTAGGGCAAGCTCTAAATAATTTGCTGGAGTGCTTTTTAGTGAATTAAGAAGGCCCAGCATTAGATTTTGGGCAGAGGTTTACTGTTTGATTTCATTTCCTCTAGGTTCTGTTCTGATCTGTCATTTGGTAAAACAGAAGACTAATTGTCATCATCACGTTGTGACTGATTTATGCTGCTGTATGCTGTTTGCTCAAAGCTGAGGAAGAGTGAAGGAGTTCTCTCTGTTCAACCTCATAATTAGGACATTACAGTAGCAGACAGCAACAGAGAATTAGGCTACAAAAACTGAAAAAACAACAAACTTTGTTGCTGTACAGAAATTGTAGTAATCGTATTTAGATACGGAAGGCTGGTCTGGGCTTACTCAAGCAGACATTTGAACTTGTAGAAGTTCATAGGCTCACTTTCTTAAATAGAAGAGCTTAGTATTATCTAAAACCAGAAGTTTTGATGGTTCTGGGTTTTTGGAGTACAGAGCGGTTTGATTTTGTTCCAGGGGAGAACAAAAACAAATCTCAGAAGATGAAATTTGCAGTGGGAGGGAACTGTCAGCCTTTAGCCACTTTTCAGCAGGAGTTTCAGCATACACTGAAGTATATTGAATTGTTAACACTTCTTTAAAATAGTAAGCTGCTTCCTGAGATAAGAAAGACAAGCGAGTTCTGAAACTGTGCTTGTGCACATGAGTGTGTGAATTGTTGTATATATATTTTTTTTTAGATCAAACAGTTTTAGACTGAATCATAGAAGTTAGATTTAATTTATGCTCCTGAGCATAAATATTTTACGTTTATGCAGTGAAGGTTCTTTATTGGCTAGAGTTACAATTAATGCAAGAAGGCAACTTAATACATGTAAATAATACACGTGTATAAAATGAAATTAATCTAGTTCTTGTGTTTCTCTCCCAAAATACGCTTGGAACTTACCGGCGATGCATGCCAAACGTGCATTCAGTTTGTAATATACTCATTATGTTTTGAACTGTAGCTGTATTTTTGGAATGGGAAAAATGTTTGGTTGTGACTTGGGCAAGGCAATGTTTTGGTAGTCCTGCTGAGTTCTCCTTGATTAAAGTCTGCTGTAATCTAATCAGCCGTCGGAGATGTCAATGATGTGTCGATACTCCATGCAGCTCTTACATAAAATGGCGCTCAGCTGTAGAAAATATCTGTGTGTGAGGGTGGCAGGTGGGTATCAGGCTCAACTGCCTCTCCTCTTTAGCAGTGTTGCCTTTCCTGTGAAGTGTTTTGGATCCTTAACCTTGACCTGCTCTCCTCCGATTATATTTTTGGTCGTATTCAAAGGGAATATGTGCAAAGACACGTTTGATGCTGAGTTTTGTTTAGACTTGCCTGGGGGATGTCTCAAAGCCGGGTATGCAGATCTTCAGTTATCTGTTTTAATTAAGGTGTTTGAGGCTCCATACGATTTCAGTACCAGCTTTCATCTCGGGCTGTGTCGATCTTAGATGGGCCCTGAAGGAATGGGTGGGAGCTGCGCAGTGTTTCGTGGGGTCTGCTAGAGCACTGAATAAGAGGTGGTGGTAGTGGCGGTGTTTGTTTTTTAATTAAAAAAGTAGTAGATGTTAATCCAGCCAATGTCTCCCCTTCGCTTCCTAACCTTTTAAATGCATCTCAGGCTTTGCCTGCAGTACTCTTTTAATTCCTTTGTACGTTCTCTTCTATGCTAGCCTGCTTTTTCTTTTCATCAGAGTTGTTCTTGTGACATTTCAGTGACATTTTCCTGGCTGACATCCATCACCTGTATGCTGTCATCATTCTTGAACATTAGATTGTGGGCCCGGCAGCGAAGACTCTCCCTTGGCCTGCCTTTCTTGCTTTTCCTCCTCTTGGTCACATTCATCCTTCAGCAGCTTCTTGGCTGGATCCTTCGACTTTTCTCACAGCCTTCATGGGGCCCTGCAGAGCTGACGGTGTCTTGTGGGGCTTTGGGCTCTCTTTTCCATTTATTTTTTTCCCATTCTGAGGTACCTCACTTTCTGATTTATCCCGTCAGCCTCACACCACTGACCCTGCTCAGGGCTGCTGCTTCTCGCCTCTTGCCCTGTGCCTTTTCAGACTGCCGGCAGTCCTCCAAGGCGCCCATTTCCTGGAGGCTCCCTGCTGCAGGCAACGTCCGTGTCCCTCCTTTTCTCTCAGCAAAGCCTGTAAGCTGAAGGCTGTCTGTGCTTTACATCCAATTCGTGCCCAATACTTTACTTCGCTGCTTCCTCTATAAAGTCCAGGTCAGCGTTTTTTTTTTTTTTTTTTTTTTTTAATTATTATTTTTCTTTCTGTCTAGACAGCTGAAATTCTTGTGCAGACCCCCACTTCCCATCCTGATGGTGATTACTTCCCCTTCAGCCCCTAATACCTCTGCTGCATTTCCCCCATCCCTAGTTCGTGCAAGTCCCATCGCTGATACTCCTGCTGCTGCTCACGGCATCAAGCTGCAGTCATCCTCATCCTCTTGCTTCAGTTTCTTCAGCTGGCCTCCCTTCGTCTCAGGACATTGACGTTCAGATTTCTGGCCTTGCTTTGTTTCTGGAGATCCACCATCCCAGGGCTGTTTGCTGTATCCTCATGTGGTTTTGCAAGGTTGCTAAAGCCATACTTTCCTGGAGGTGCGGGGATCGCGTGCCATTAACGTACAAACTAAAATACCATTCTTCCTGAGAGAGAATCGGTGTGCTTACATCTTTACTAGTAAAACAAGGCTACAGTTTCTTTCCTTGCCTTACTAGAAACGTTTTGTCAGGCTGCACACGGCTGGGGCTGTGGCGTTGCCAGCGGAGGTGATGGAGATTTGCCATTTCCCCACGTGGAGAGGAAGGCAGCATCTCAGAGGGAAGCGGTGTCGTTGCGGTATAACCAAAAATAAAGCCTCCAACCTGTTTTGCAGAAACTATACTATGGAAATATTGCCATTACTCATGCAAGAGCTTTTTCTGGGGGGATGTGTAATTAATTGCAAATGCCATGCGTGACTGAAGAAAAAAATTGTATGTCAGAATAACGTCTTTTGAGCTACCATCGGTTGGTCCGTTCCCTGGATCAGAAGTGTCAAAATATGAAGTCCCGGTATGGACAAGTTGTTAAAAAATGACTGTCAGAGACATTTCCAGTCAGAAACATCATTAAAATGGAAAACTTCATTGGAATATTCAAATCGTTGCAGCAATTCGAGTCAAATTGATTATCTGACCTTCTTCATTTCGGCTTTGACATTGACATTCTTTCGGTCTTAATACAGTTGTTTCCAGCTCTTGAAGCACATTTTTAATATTTAAAGTGGGGCAAAAGTAAATTCTTAATGAGCTCAGTTTTTTGAATTATTTTTAAGGTGTTTAATGACATCCTTCCAAAACTGTTAGGAGAAGTGAAGCCCGAGTGAGATGTATTATGACTTATTACGGAGATGCACGATAATGTGAACGGGTAGTGGAACAACCAGCTGCGCTGAGGTAGAAACACTGAGCACAGGCATCTGCTGCTCCGATACTTCTTTTTGTAATGCCGACAAAGTGCCCAACTACAGAAGTATTCTTGTGTAAATACTTACATTTGGAAATCAATCTCCTCCAGTAACTCTTGCCATTTGTATCGATTGACAGGAAAAAATATGGAAATAATCTAGATATTCTGTTTTAAAATGTGAAGGAATGCAAAGCAATAACTGAGGAGCAAATGGTTGAATGAAACGGTTTGTGAAAACGCTAAACAAGCTTTTGACAGCTGTGGATGCTGAAGGAGAAAACATCATCTTTGTTTGGATTCTTGCGGTTTTAATAGTAATTTGAAAGGTGAAAAGATAGGAAATCTGTTTTTCATCTCCCAGGACGTGATGGGGAGGATAATCGTTCATTACAGCAGGCTGGGACCAGGGGGATGAAAGCGTTTTAGGACACGTTGGATGGGATGTCTGCTGGATCCAAAATAGTCATCCGGACCTCTTGAAGTCAGCGCTGTGGAACAAGAAGCAGTGAATTAACAGCTGAAGATGTACTTCTTTAACAGACTTAGTTTTGATGTTTTCTTTGTGGACAAATCACTTCCCATTTTGCCACCGAGTGGCAGAGGTAGGAGTCACTGTTGCTATCAGCCACAGTGGCATTGAGGCTGGTGGTTGTTGTAACGGGGGAGCTTTTCTAAGTTGGATGAGCAAATTGGAGCGCCAAAGTATTCTGTGTAGAGGAGATAAAAAAGTTTAAAACATCAAGGAATTCTTGAGAAATGCCTGGTTTAAGATTTTTCTTTGGTGATATTAATTTTCAATTTGCACCAGCTGCCCAGATGGCTGGTTTGGTTCATTTGCTTGCTTTGGGGACGCAGAAGTGGAAGAGTGAGATCTAGCAGCAGATGAAATATGGACAGCACTAATGAAGTGGTCTTGATCTTAATCTGGACTTCCTCTGCTAGAGAGGAGCGGAGGAAATTCACGGGAGTTGGGAACACGCTGCCTTGTGTGAAAGAAAGCTGTGCGTGACCGAGGAGTGCATCCTCCAGCTGCCCAGGCTGCAAACCTCGCTTCCTCGGAGGGCATGTTCAGTGCTGGGTGAGCATTTGGGTTCAGTTTCATCGGTTTCAGTTTTAAAACAGTTCAGTTTTATCTCTCAGCTGTGTTAAGAGTGCATAGAAAATAGCATAGCTGCTTCTCCGACCATCTAAACTCGATCACGGTTGCTTCAGTTTCCTTACTGGGTGGAAAGCGTGTATCCACACACGGAATTTTCCAGGTGTGTTTATGCACAGCAGAGAAAACGCATCCCAACACCACAGTTATCTGCTGATAACTTCCTCCTTACCTACGCCGGAGTGCAATTTGCATTGGTTTTGATTCAGATCCCACATAGATAAGCGGAGCAACTTTTGCATTAACCTCCTTTAGTCTCTGTTTCATTTGATGTTGCAGCAAAGTGGTGCCCCAGCCCAAGGAAACTGGTGCTTTTGTTAGCTGCAGTTTGAGATAGTGATCTGGTGCTGCGATCCGCTTCTCTCAGCGTGAGCCCGCCGTCTCTGGCTGGGCATGTCTACAAAGCTGTTCTCCTCTTGGTTTGTAGTCAGTGCTTTGGGAATCTTTCCAGCTTCAGAGGTTAACTTTCAGGTGTGTGATCTCCTGGGTGATTTTTTTTTTTGTTTTTGTTTTCTTTGCCATCTCCTATCGCTGAACTGCTTTGGTTGTGGAATACTGGGAGTTGTGTTGAATTCTGCACTGGCACGTATCTCTTCAGGTGGTGCTTGTCTGTTTTTTTTTTTTTTGTTTGTTTGTTTGTTTGTTTTCCACTTAAGCTGTACATTTGTGGTTCATACTCTAATTTGCACTCACGAGCATGATAACCTAGTCATGAAATTACACTCGGTCCTTGATGAGACGTGGCGGTAGGCATGGGGATGTAGCAGGTCAGTAGGAGGGCAATAATTTGCTCCAAAAAGACCTACTTTTAAAATAATGGCTTGTTTATCCTTATGTGCCTTCAGCTTTGACGACTAGTATGTGTGTGGTAGGGAGGCTCCACAACTGGGTAGAGAAAATCGATAATGTGCCATTTCATGTGCTAGAGCAAGAGAAGGGCACGCAGGGTGAGATGATGCTATTATTTGCCTTAACTATTCCATGTCCAGCGTTACTCATCTCAGACTGAGTTATTAAAGCGAACGATCTAAAGAGACTAATTAATTACTTTACCACAAAGGAAGCTGAGGGAAGTAGATTACAATTTTGATCTCTGTACAAAAAGGTTTGTGTGCTAGTTGAATTAATCCCTTGAGTACCTTCTGGTTTGCAGCATGTCCAACAAAAGGGCGCTTGTTTCCTTAGGAAAACACACCGTGCATACCAGCATTCCTGTGCCAGAACTGGAAGGCTATTCAAGTTGATCAGCGTTTCCCACTCACCTTAGCATTAAGTTGCCTATTTCATTACCACACGCTATAATGTAGTCCATGTCTTTCTTTTAAGTTAAAGTAAAAAATGAATTGTCATAATTGTAAACCACTTAGACTAAAACATGCTGGGGTAGCTTGTAAGTGTTCACATTGTCAGTGTTCAGTATGCAGTGCCATAAAGCAAGTTCATCTTCACTCTTGACAAATACCTGTATGTTTGTTTGTCCCCTTAGGGGAGGGGAGAGGGAAAAAAAAAAAGAAAGAAAAAAAATTAAGTGAAACCACGCAAGACAGCATGTGCTGTGGCTGTCTCCCAATGAGCCGGTGCTCCCACCATGCTTTCTTCCTGCCATGCTTCTCTCTGCTCTCCCTAGCCAGAGGTCTTCCAGAAAACGTGTAGAAGTCACGTCTCTCTGAGATGGTTAAATTCAAACTACTGGCGATGGTTGATTGAAACTCGACTGGTTTCAGTTGTGAGCACGTGGGACGTACGGATGGACGTCAGATGCACACCAGTTGGCCAACTCTTCCCCTAGGCAAGGGGCCTGACAAGATCCTGACCCTCTGCAGGGGTCCCTGGCCTCTTGATAGGTCTTCCGCCCCTGAGACATGTATTTCAGGCAGTTGATTGTCACCAGTTGTTTTCTTGAGGTTTTCATATATTTTTGTCTATTTCGTTATCTTTTAACTTGGTGTTGTCTTCCGACACAGTTCTGCCGTGTGCGCGTGCCACTGCTGTCAGCTCCTGCCTCACCCCGCAGGAGAGGCGCGTTGTGTGCCCACGAGCAGTAACACTCGGACATATTAACAGACACACACAGCCCTAGCTCTCACACTTGGACAAAAAGGTTGCTTCTTTTTTTTTATTTTCAACTGTTTATTGTGAATTACAACTTTTATCAAAGGTGATGTTCCAGTTTGACAGTCTGAGCTGGCTCCCTAGCCCCACGAGGTGCTCGCTGTGGAAGCTGCTTCACGCTTGTGATTACTCATGCTCTGGCTTGCTGGAGGCTATGTACCTTCACACTTCCATCTTTTCTCCATGCTCTGTCATGTTTTTAAAATCATTCCTAAGGTGTTTGCAGAGCTGGATGAATGGAAGTGAGAGGTGTCCTTCCCCTGGAAGGTGTGAACATGTTTGTTCTGGAGATGGGGTTGTTGCTTGTTGCAGCTGGTGGCTCTGCCAGCTCTGGATGTCTGAAATCATTTTTCCTCTTACCATTTTACGGAGGCTTTTCTATTCTTTTTGGTAAAAATATGGACAAATGAATTGAAATATTCACTAGCTCTTAACCCTATGTCAAAGCAGAGATACTGTCACGTTAAGGACGTGTTTGCGAACTCATCCAAAAGAATGAGAGGTGACAGTGTTAAGGAGAAATGAGAAAACTTTAGAGTACTGCACAGATGTGAACTTTGTCATGTTTGCTATCCCGTCTACAATAATACCTTCCTGTGTCAAAGACAGCTGGCTGAAATCCAGAAGTTAAATAACTTGTTGAGATCTCCGGGAAGCAATATACTCATTTTGGATGATTATAGGAGTTCCTGACTTTGTGTTCTGCCCCAACAAGTCAAGCTATCTGTCTGCAGATCACGATTTCCAACGTAGAGTTACTGCTAAGCTGTAGCGTGACAGTTTCTGTGCTGCTTCTAGAAATGCTCCCGATCCCTTGTCCCTTGGATAATATGAACTATTGCCTAATATCATAAAAAAAATCATGCATGGGATCTGAAAGTGGTCCCTCAGAGAGGAAGCTGATGGATCTGGGTCTCTGCATGACAAGAAATAGCTGCTTCTCCTGCCGGCTGCCTCACCTCTGCCCGATGCTGAAGATGCAAAGTGACCGCGGTCATGGAGCTGAGAGTTGTGTGTGTCTTGGCATGTGTGTGTGCAGAGGTCTGTGCTTTTGTTTATATGGAGTTACCTTAAAAACACTGAGCATATCAACTCCTTAGCATTTGCTGTACTTGAAAAGAAGGGAGTTAATTAGATTTGGTTTTTGAAGCAGTGTTTGGCTGATGGAAGAAAAAAATGGATGGAAGTAAATGCAGGGGATTCTGGGGAACTGTCACTTCAAAGATGCTTTCCACAAACCACTCTGTTGTAAGTTTTGACAGTTTTCTCTGGAATTGCAGTTAAGTAATTTAAGTTATAGATTGCTGTTCTTATTCTGTATTTGGGGACTATTTGTATATATAGAGAAAAAAACTTCTCTTTAAAATGCAGACTGAAAATATTGAAAATCATGTAATTCCTGTATACTGTGCCCCACATCTCATATCTTTCCTTAGCCCATGAAGTATTCCTGGTACTGCTCTTGTCCTGTCTTGAGGAAGCTGTTGATAGTATGATGGCTTGAGTGCAGAGATACCAACGTAATTCAGAGATGGACAGAAACGGTGCCTAATTGAATTGCCTTTAGTGCCATCTTCACTACTCTGGTTTTCTTCAGAAATCATGAGTTAAAAATAGAGGAGAAAGGAACGTGGGCAAAAGTTTGCCTGTTAGTTAAGGAAATGTATTGCTTTTTAATGTGAAATGTCTTAGAATACGAACCACTCCAGCCTATAGGATATAGGCTATAGGATATATATATATATATATATATATATGTGTGTGTGTGTGTGTGTATATATATATATATAGGATATAGACTACGAGCCATTCCAGGCACTGCACAGACCACCACCTACAACAGTGTTCATCAGATGAATGTAGATCTAAAAAATATAGAAACAACTCGTAATGTAATATTCAAATTAAAATTTTAGGTGTTAATTGTGTCGAAATCATTATTGTATGAGAAGATATTTGAGCTCTCTTTTGGGTATTGTTTTGTTTTGTAAGGGTTTGATTCTGTGTTTTTAGTTCTGGTACAGCATTTTTCATCATTCTAGATGGAGTTTTGATAACCTTTTGTATGTTAGTAGTGGTTTTTGCTTTGTTCTGCATCGTATTTTGTCAATTTTCTATTATGATGGGTTGAATAGAATAAAAGCATTCATGAATACTATAAAATATGTTACTGCTGATTGTCCAGCTGAAACTAACTATGGGCCTTTTTTTTTTTTTTTATCTTTTACCCCCCCCTTTTTCTTTTTTTTTTTTTTGAGAATAAAGACCAGTTTCTTCATGATGAAGTTCCGTCTTCAGTATCACAGCTTGCAACAAAGGTAAATAAATACCTGTAATACTTCTTTGGAAGTGAAACATGTTTTATGTCATACATAGTTCACTCTTTGTGTGTTAGGAACTCACCTGTTTATCATGTACAGCCCGAATTAAGGGGGATATTTATGTACTTTATTGATGATTTTATAATTACGTTTGATCCTTCCTCATCCTATTGTGGATTTTTCATTCAAGTGATAATAGCCGTGTAGTAGTTAATTAGAAAGCTGCTTTATTTCATTTCGTTACTGGGGAAAAAGAAATGTACCTTAACCATTTTTGTTCTTTCACATATATTAAAAAGCAAAGCGAAAATAAGAATCCATGGGAATAACTAAAGTGAAATCTAAGGAAGTACTAAATATTAGCTGTAACAGGTGTTGAAAATGCAAGTAGTAGGTGAAATTTTTGTATGTATTCAGTTATACTTGTAAATCAACTGTCTCTCTGACCACAAGAGATTAAAGACTTTATCTTCTGTCTCTTTCAGAAAAGTAGGCATTTGAGTTAATTTTTTATTTATTTATTTTTTTTACCTTGATGTGTGTCCAAGACTTTTTTTTAATGTTCTTAAAATACATTGGTAGAAGATGAAAGAACTGGAAGTTGTTATGATATGCTAGAGCTTGTTTTGAAATTCCATAGGTACAGAGAAAAGCATTTAAAAATAGTTTCATTAGAGTAACAGAAGACTTCACATTAATATGTATAAAGTGAACATCTGCCTCTGATACTTCTTTTTTGTTCTACTTCAGATGCAGCATGACTTTTCACTGAAAATTGAAGTATAATTGTACTATATCTTTTCTGCTTTTTAGAAAAAATGTATTTTTTTTATGGAAACAAACTACTGTTTATTTTATTATAGGTGATGTATGTTAAGGAGAAGAATCTTAATGTTAATCTAATTTTTCTTGGAACATTTTTGTCCATTTCTTAGTTATTCAGGAAGTCTTGCTAAGAGTGTGTTTTGATTTCAAAAGAAAAAAAAAAGTCCTCAGGCAAACCACTGAGCTGCAGTGTTTTTCTGTTGTAAAGCAAAGTCCCCTTGTCTTAAAAATGTATTCACAAAAAAAGCTCCTTATCCTTCACATCTTCTGTTTCTTTATTGTTGTTTCTGAAAGCACTTCTGTATTTCATTTGGTTGTTCTGACTTCTTAGAAGCTGTCAGTACAGTGGTGTCCCACAACTTCTGAAATCTTTAATATGTTAATAAAAGGCTGATGAATTATATGTGTGGCCTTTTCAGTATGTGTGCTTCATGAATAAAGCAGTCTCCACGTTGAAACAGTACAGTGAAGAACAATGAAGCTCTTGAGGAAAAGAGAAGCGAGCTTGGTATGCCTGCCCTTTTGGGAGATAACCTTTATTGGATCTTAAAGCCTGACTTTTAGACCAATTCCCATTCTCAGTGAAAAGCCTCTGACCTAGGTTTGAAGGTGTGCAAATGGGAGCTGGTCCTAGTGGATGGAGATGTGGGTTGCAAAACATGATCATGGTTTTGCTTGTGCAGGAAGCTGCCCACCTGGTGGTGAGCACACGCTAACTGTAATGCTAAGGGTTTCTCCTTCCCTCTTCACAGCTCACCTGGAGGGTGGGCATAGCTGGTTAGAAAGTCTCGTGGCCTCTCATCTGAGGAGCCATGAACCCTGTGGTGGTGCGCTGGGAAATGCCGAAGCTGGAACGCGTCTTCACGTTGCTGCTGGCCCTTGGGCCTTGGCTAAGCTCATCCTGGGGCTGATCTAAGTGCTGAAGTCTGGAGTTACAGGCACGGGGACATTGCCTACCATTGTTATTAAGCCAGCTGTTGAAAAGAGGCAAATTTTGGTTTTGAGAAACAAAATCAATCACTAATAACAGAACTGGAGATGCTGGGAAATGCAGTGGGGCCAAATTCCAGCCTTTCAACTTGTGCACCCCAGAAGAGAGTAACTGTTGGCCTGCACTCCAGCAGAGTTGAGAAATTTTCCCTCTCTAATTGCTTTGATGTCTGGGAGACAAATTTTGAAGGGTGGGGGGTGTTTTTTTCCATTTTGAATTCTTTGTTGTTGGAGTTCTTGCATGTTATGAATAGGCTTGCTATAATGTGGGAACAACACTTCTTTAATTAAAGCTGATTGACATTTTTTATTATTGATTGACATTTTTTATTATAAAACACTTAGTTGTAACTTTATTGAACTGTAAAGTACTTATATGGAAAATTCCAGCTCTGGCTTTTAATTTTCGCCTGATTTTGCCAGGGCGAGGTGGGAGGGAAGCTGCAGAACAAACAGTTGTTTCTTCTCAGTCAAGGTTGGGAGAAAAATCCATTCTTCTTGTTTACATTAAAAAGAATAAATCTGCAAGTGTTTTGTGGAGTGCCTCTACTTTGCTGAAGGATTTTGCACCAGTTGTCAATCCTGTGTGAAAATATTTGTGAAAGTCTGCTAAAAACTTGGCCAAAATATAAATTTCTGGAAATCTCATTTCGTACATGCTGAGCAGAGACTTTTTAGGGATTAGCTGCTTAACTACACAACAGCATTGAACATGCTGACTCTCACAGCAGGTATACAGAGCTCAAAATTGCTCTTTTTGGTTGCTAAGACTCGTCATGTGGATTGTTGTAGCCCACAGAGACTGACTTCTGTGCCTTGTTGGTCAACAGTCAAGAAACAGAGAAGTCTAACCAGAACTGCAAGTGCTAGTACCCATTCATAAAGCTCATCTGAGAGTCGTATCCAAACGTAACTCTAGTCGCTTGCTACGAAATGTTAACCATTTATGATATACCTCTAACATAATGTCCCGGATCCTTTCTGCTGTTCTTCGACTTGATTGAATTCTACACTTCTCCCCCCACTCCTCAGCAACATGTTCTTGCACATTTAGCTGCTTTCAGTTAAATTTACAGTTTTCTTCTTTAGTATGTGTTCATCTGTATGTCAAGATACATTTTTTGCAACATACTTTTTCAGTTTGCTTTTAGGACTCTTCAACTTCTTTACTATATAACCAACTATTAGTATTCCTTGTTCATCACCTTTTAGCTTAATTTTTCATGAACCTTCTTGCCATCTAGTGGAGCTTTAATTATGAATGATGTGTTTTTGACTGTAAAATTAACTGAAAAGTCATTTTAGTGGTGCTTTTCTGTTTTCCAGTAGACTCTTTGATTGTTCATGTAATACTCATTGCCTGTCTACCTAGTATGGGAGGCTGAGAGTCGTGTCAATCTTCTGAACTTGTTGGTGTGGTTAAAAGTGATATACTTAAAGTCATCTATTTGTAGTAATGCGTCTCAAGTTTACAGGAGACTTCCATCTTAAGGGACCTATCCCTTTCCGAGGTACTTGATATATTAAGTTTGTAGATAGACATTTGCTTATACATGTTTGATTTGCTTGTGTCAATATGGGCAGTAAAGCGGGGGAACCTTACTGTAAGGGTTGAGTTTGTAGGATGAACCGATGGGGGTGAGTTTGGGGAAGCCACACTCCACATGCAAGGCTGTGTGGAAGAAAGATGACTGCAATTTTCAAAGGGTGCTTGAATTGTTATAGTAGTTGCTGCTACAAAGAGAAATTTCTCTTGCCTCAAATCTCAATGTTCATTGGTGATCTGACATCTTTTAATAATTCTTAACATTAACCCAAAAGAATAAAAAAACAGAATGACTTGAGTTTCTGCTGGCTTAGTGAGTTGAACTGGTTCCCGCAGTACCAAGCCATGGCATAAGGAAGGCAGTATAAATGTGAGCAGGTAATGGACCGGGTCTACCCCTACCAGCAGCAGTGTGTGGTAGATCAGATCTGCCATCCCGTGAAACTTCTCTCCGGGAATCTGACAGATGGGCAGTGATACTGAAGCATCGGCAAAGCGGAGGGAATGGGATTGAGGGGGAGAAACAGCAGACAGTTGGACCAGGGATAGACAGACTGCATCCTTTACATGATGTTCTAGAAGTGGCTACTTGTACTCCAGTTTCAAAAGATACACTAATTAAATGGCAGCTTTTTCATGGTAAAGAAAGTACTTCATAAGCTGGAACTTATTCTACTGAAGGGGAAGAATCTGTGCTCTGGGCTTGAGACCTTTAGATGCCTATTTGAACAGAAGATGGTGGTGGTTTTTCAGTAGGCTGCCAATTGATGGTTTAATTTACATCCGTATTTCACTTCTAGGTGATTGCACAAAGCATTGTGCTGCAGATTTTCATGACCTAAAATGGAAGATAGGGGAGAAAGTTTATGCGTGGCTGTTGTGATTGAGGTACTCCATGCTCCCATACTCAAATGAACATGAGACCAGTCTGTAGTTGTGCTTCATACAATATTGAAATGGCATCTTGAGAAGTTTGGCATTGTTGAAGAACAGTAGGCTGCAGCATCCAACCAGGTCCTCTAAAGCCTTAGACTTTTTAACATCTGTTGTTAGAATTGTAGTTCTTAGTTGTGCTGCTCTCTTTGCAGTCTCTTATGGGCCTTTCACTTGTCTACTTGTTTTGTTTATAAATTTTTACTTTTTTTTTTTTTTTTAGAACCTAGAGTTTTGACCATACACCCAGTGCTATTCTAATGTTGTCAGTCAGCTTAGATTTTCAAAGATCACCTCCTCCAAGCTCAAGAATAGTCTATCCTGTCAAGCAGGGAAAGAAGGAAAGGTGACAGACAGAAGGCCTGTGTGGATGAACACTTTTTTTTTTTTTTTCTGAAAAGAGCATAAAAAGGAAGTGTTCAGGATGTGGCAGAAGGTTCAAGTGTTGGGGGTGAAACATAAAGACATTGTCTGAGCATGCAGGGATGGGGTTAGGAATGCCAAAGCCTGCTTAAAGTTACATCTGATGAGGGAAAGAAAGGGCAGCAAGAAAGGTTTCTGCAGGTACCTTCTGCAGCAGGAAGAGTATGGGGATTATGGAACCTGACTCTTCGCAGTGGTGTCCAGTGAATGTGCAAGAGGCAGTGGGCACAAACTGAAATGGAAGAAATTCCATTTACACAAAATATGTTCTCACCCTGAGTGTGGTCAAGCCCTGGAACAGGCTGCCCAGAGGTTGTGATGTCTCCATCTGTGGAGACGTTCGAAATCCTGGGCAACCAGCTCAAGGTGACCCTGCTTTGAGCAGTGTGGTTGGATGGATGATCTCCAGAGATCAGCCTTAAGGGCTCTGCGATCCTGTGAACTTCGGAGGAGTGGATGTACGTCCACTGACTCATGGAGAAAGTACTTCTAAAGTTTGGGAATATGAGCTGGTCAGCTATGTTTAGAGACTGAAAACTGTGGGAGTACTACTTTTGAGTTTTGTGTAGACAGTTACATCATAAAAATAAAAGAACTACAAATGGTTGATACTTGAAGGCTATATCCATAGTGTGTCTTCATATTTTGCATAACTTTGCAAAGCTGTTGAAGCTGCTGCGTGTCAAACTAATGGTTTCAGTGAACGGTGGCTCCAAGGTCTCTGTCCTGAGTTGTACCTACCTGCAGGTTCAGTTGGAAGTATTCCAGCTCTAAGGATTGCAGCAGGCTGTTGTGCAGATTTTTATTTATTTTTAGTAGGTAACAGTTGCATCACAGCCATGGGCAAAAAGAAAGATCACAGTATTAAATAGTTCAGCAGCTAGAAGAAGGCTTCTTGAATTAGGAGAGAAGTATTTCACCTCTGCCTGTGCTTAGGTTTGCATTCTGTGCTATGGTACCGCTGGGAAGGCTATCGAGAGCGAGCTCTTCACTCCTTTTCAGTTGAGTAGAAAGATGCTTCAGAGTAACAGCACCAGTAGGGGCAGATCTAGAAGAGGAGGCTTAAATGCGGTAGGCAGAGGTTTCTGGTTTTACTGTTGCACTTCTTGGGGTTCTTTCAGCCATAGTCCATTTTATATCCACTAGGCTTTGCACAGTGAGTTTTTGGAGAACCACAGAATGGCTGAGGTTGGGAGGACCCCTGAAGGCATCTGGTCCAACCCCTGCTCAAGCTGGGCCACCCAGAGCAGGCTGCCCAGGCCCATGTCCAGGTGGTTTTTGGAGATCTCCAAGGAGGAGACTCCAAACTGAGTGACTCCAGAAATATGTTTTGACTCCAGACTGAATTGTATCACGTATTAGCAAAGTATGATCTGCTTGGACATTGGTGCTGTTATATGGGTTATTCTGGCAGTGTTTTCTTTGGAAATCACAAATAAGTGGTGGAAGTATGTCTTAAAAGTTTAGTGGATCCATTATGGGATCCATGAAGCTGGGAATTGGTAGATGCTGAAGGAATAGCACAGTGCTGAGTGTGTATTTACCAATTTATACAGAGGTAGGAAGTGTCTACAGCTCTTTCTGCAGACACCCAACCTACTCTTGTGCAAAATGAGAGAGCTTCCAAGCTCCCAGCTGCACAGCATGGGAGAGGGAGGACTGGCGCTGCCTCTCTGCCACCCAAGCAGCCCTGCTCTCTGCCCGAAGTCTGTAACACACACTGATAGATGTGTCTGCTTCTCTGCATAGGTTCAAGGCGCAAGTTTCCGGGGCTGGAAGGAAGTGACGTCTATGTTCAATAAAGATGATGAACAGCAATTGCTAGCAGGATGCAAGTCACCAAAATCCAAAGGGTGAGTTAAATTGATTGTTCTGTCTGCTCTAAAAAATACACAAACTGGAACAGAAAATAGCTCTGCAGAGCAGTGAAGGTAGGGGCTGAAAATCAGTAGTGTTCAACTCCTGGAACTTAAATCACGGAGAAAGGTTTATATGCATTTCA
The DNA here is from genome assembly GCA_011075105.1 of Heteronetta atricapilla. Taxonomy (NCBI): domain Eukaryota; kingdom Metazoa; phylum Chordata; class Aves; order Anseriformes; family Anatidae; genus Heteronetta; species Heteronetta atricapilla. The sequence goes on from CM021733.1 coordinate 98,134,453, forward strand.
GAATTATTCATTGCAAGTTTAACATGCGTGCTATACTAGGACAGGATGGATATTGTTGTTAACCTTTTTAGGTATGTCAGAAAGAAGAGGGAATTTAGCTGATTTAGCTGTGTAATCCATCTTTTTTTTTTTTTTTTACTGTAGAACAGTAAAGCTTTATGAGTAAAAGGGTCATCCATGTTCCCCTTTCCTCTTAAGGATTAATTACAGTTGAACTTAGGAATTCCTTTTTTATTTTATATGCTTTACTGCTTCTTTTGAAGTCGTCTGCACCTGAAAAGGTTAAATTGTATACCTGTACCAGGTTCTGCAAACCTTCCCTGTTGGAGCCGATGTGTTCACTTGGCAGTGCTGCTGCTGCTGTGGCTAGGGCACGTTCCTGAAGAGGCAGACCTCTTCCCAGGATCGACTATTTTGCTGTTACAGCTAGCACATGTAGGCTTTACCCACCTACCTAATTACCTTGGTTACAAACAGGAAGAAACAGCTACCCAGCAGTGCAGGTGTTCCAGCCAAATAAAAGCTTTGCCGTAGTACATTTTGTTTCCATTTTACATGGAAATAGATGTATTTCAGTATTTTTGTGTATATATGTCTATGTAGATGCATGCATGTAAATACAAAACCATTTAGAATACAAATACATACATTTCTTTTTGAGCCTGTTTGATTAAATCACCCAAAAGTTCCCTGTACAATTTTATGGGTGTTAAGATGCTAAATTCCTTCAAGGATTCTTTGCAATTTATGCTGAAGATAAGAATGAAATAACCCAGTGAAGAAAGCAGATACAGTATGAGAACCGAGTTCCCGTAAATGTGGAAAGGGATGTTTAGTATTCCTATGAAAATTGGCTGTATTTTAAGTTTATAACTGTATGCCCTGATGTTTAGTTTATTTTTAAAGAAAAATGCAACTTTTGAAGTGCTCTAGCCACAAAATACACAAAGAGTGGTTGGAGTCTATGACTAGCTGTAGCAAGATGAGAATTCTGAAAATGCTAAATTTATTGAAGAAGTCATTTTAAAGGTTTGGTTCTGTTGCTTCTACTTAAATAGGATAACATCGAGATCCCTATGGTATGCTTTTGTTAATGGCAAAAAGCTCTTTTAACAGAAATATTCATAAAATTTCAGTGGTTGTTCTGTTTGAGGCCAAAGAATTTGTATGCTAATTGTAGGTAATTCTTTAAATTTGTTGTTTAGCTGGTTGAACCCTGAAGGTTGTGTGTTTCACCACTGGTATTCAGCTTTTTGTGTTCTGTTTTTGCTTACATACATAACCTGGTACATAAATGAATAAATATTTGACATTTTGTACTTCGAATGCTCCTCACTGCAAATATGAAGTAATTCAGGTTGAAAGTTCTTAAGGAGATAAGAAACATTGTCATGAATGAGCACCCTTTCAAATGTCTCTGGGAGAGAAATTAGCTTGGATTGGGCAACAGTATCAATTGTTATGTTGGGAAACAACCACACAAAGGTTGGTTTTTCTTATTTTGGGGAGGGGAATTTGGGGATTTCTTTTCAGTAATACAAAACAAGTGTTTTCAAAGTACTGTGCATATCTTTACAGACACTAGGATTTTTTTTTTCTTTAAAGTCTAATACTGTAAATCAAATATTTTAGTATATAAGTTATAACTGGAAAGGTTGTAACAGCATTATGAAACTGAGGAAAACAGTGAGTGAGTATTTAAAGCTGGTGGTAGACAGGCTCTTCTTCTGCTATCTGCTTCTTCTATCTGCTAGACAGGCTCTGCTTCTACTATCATACTTTTGGTTTTGGTGCTTGCTTTGTTTTGGCTGAAGTCCTAACTTGTTCTAATGCATGCTAAAATACTTCATATGTTTCCAAAGGCAGTTCCAAAGGTAATTCATTATGGGGTAGGTGAGGTTTATTACAATAGGAAGCAGCCGTACTTAGCCTAGTTCTGATTTATTACTGCCAGACTCTGCTGGGCTTTGCCTTCCGTGTATCCGAAGGTGTTTTTTCTGAAGGCAGCAGTTACGGATGCGCTGTCACAGAGTGGTGGCTGACTTCTTTAGTGAACGTGCAGAGCTAGCTTTGGATAAAATTCAAGGTGCTTCTTTTTTATTAAACAATATTTTAGCATTTATTTCTATAGAACATTAATTGAATGTTATTTATAAATAACTGTTACATGCATTGTTAAATGAAGAAATTAATCGCCTCATCATTGTTATTTTCTAGAACAAACCTAAAATTAAAAGAAGAGATGAAGTCAGAAAAGAAGACAGGTTTTTGGGACAGTTTGGTGATAAAGCAGAATGTCCAATCTAGGAAACCAGATGAGATTGAGGGATGGGAACCACCACAGATCACTGCTGCTGACTCTGCCAGTGATGCAGCAACTACTTTAAATGACTATACAGCCTGGTCAGGCTGGGAAGATGAAACCAAAGGCTCCACAAAATACACAAACCTGGCCAGTTCAGGAAACAGCTCCAGGTGGAGTATCAAATCAGCTGGAAAGCTGGTTAGTATTAGACGTCAGAGCAAAGGTAACCTTACTGACAACTGGGAAGAACTAGATTGATACCGGCAATGTGAATTCCTTTATAGATAAGAAGAGAAAGGTTCCATGATTTACTTGTGTGTTTAAACCAAAATCAAATCTGCTCAATATTGCACCTTTATACAGTACTTTGTTTTATTCAGATTGTTACAAATTTTTGCTCACCTAATAGTAAATTTTCTTATTACATTGTTAAATAGCTATGTTTTCCACACTGAAAAAAGTAGAGAATCTATTTTGTGCCTATATTTCACATTCAGACTGCAGTACGTTGGATTGTTGGTTTTACCAAAAAACGAGACGTAATTCCTTAGTGAATGTATACACTGGTTGTAAATTTGACTGCCTTATGTAGGAACTTCCACTAGCTCGAGGTCCTGTTTTTTCCTGGTATTTGAGGGTCACTCAAAATGTTAGTTTTGATGCTGTCCCTTTTTAAATAAGAATACCGATCTGTAGCTTGCAGGAAGAATGCTTATACTTGGTGGACTGTTTTCCAAATCTTCAGCCTCAGCATATGCTTCAGCTTGTGCACACAAGATGCTCAACTGTCACACTGTGCTGTACTGTGTAAGAAATGGGAAAATACGACTCTAAGGTAATTCCTTCCATTACAGGAACTTCACCAGTAGTCAGGTCAAATGGGTCTTCCAGAGTTTTTTTTTATAGTGAATGTTATTTGACAAAGCTTACCAGTTGTTAAGATGCATGTCATGCCAAAAATAAAAATGATCGAAAATTTGGAAAGCAGTAGTGGGTAGAGTATAAGATCTCGGTATTCAGTATCTGTAGTCCTGAATCTAGGGATGAGTTGCTTCTTATGGAAGGGCAAACGTGTTCAATTTTACAGTGGCTGACCTCTGTTTTACAGTTTTTTCATTTCCTACTGTCTGTTGCTCTTTCCCTGCCCCTCCCTCCATAAGCAGCGACTGAACTGTACTCTGGCATTTTGGGATAACTGAGCCATTACAGGTATGTGCATGCACACAACTCCTGAAGCGTTTTTGTTATAAAGCTCTGTCTTACTAGCTACTGATGCTTTTGGTTTTGGTAAAAGGGGGCGAGGTGTTGACCTTGGGATTTGACATGTATATAGAATACTAAAAGTGCCTCTTTCTAGTATATTCTCGCTCATTATTAGTGCAGCCGATGTCAGATCCAAAATTGGTTTCCATTTTATTTATATGACTGATAGAAACGCTACTTTACCATTCATGGAAGAAAATAAAACCAAAAGTCCCACAACAAACATTTCTCTCCTGATTGTTAATCTGGTGTAGCCAAACTGAAAATTTAGCAGTATGGCCAGTACAATCAGAAGACCAAGTTACCATTGGAGAGGAAATCAATGTTTTTAGAAAGAAACATATACCTTTATATTTAATGGAAATCCTGTAAACATATTTTTGCAAGAAGCTTATGCTTATGAAAAGGGATGCATGCAATTTTCCTTGAAGCTTGTACCTTGTTTCTGTTACTGCCACGTTATTCCTTTCTTAGCGCTCTTTCTCCTCTCCTCCAGTTCATGTGTAGTTTTCTGGCTTACGGCTCCTGCATAGCTATTCTTTGGAAATTCCTGTTGAGATGTGCCTGGAGGGAAACAAGCAAAATGGCTCTTTGTTTGTTTGTTTTCTGTTTAATAGGATATTAAAAGATGTTGTCCTTAATTTTGTATAGAAAAACGTTGGGCTACAAAACAGGGTCTTGTAACTTGTAAATGTATTTATAAAATTGGCATTATGTATTTTAAAAAATAATAACAGAGGAGAAAGGGTTAGCATTGATTCTGCATCATTTAGTCTGTGAGTAAACTCCATATTTGCCTTTGGCAAGTACATATGCTGAGGTTAATTATAGGAAAGAATTAGGATTCTTGGGTAAAGTATGCTGCATTTTATAGTTTACGGAATACCCTGTAAGGCATGAGCTTGTATTTAGTTTGGATGTTGGTGCTGACATAAAAGAACAGAAAGAGATCTGCTGGCAGCCCTCGATATTTTGCTCTCAGAGGTGGGCTGAGAACTTTTCATTTCCCTCCTGAAGAAACTGTTTCTACTGTGACCAGTAAAGGTTTGCCTTGCACATTATACTGTCAAGTGCCTGTTTCTCACCTTGATGATGTGTCTGATGCACAGCTTAGCTGCAAAATTTTTCAGTTCCTTTTTAAATTTATGACAAAGAACATGCTCACAAAGCTGAAGTCTAGCATAAAACAAAATTGCATCTCAGTGGGAAATTGAGATATGTAAACTTAAGGTATGACTCTTAGCGATGGAAGTTTTGGTGTGCTTTTTAAGTGATACTTCCTCAGAAATAATCGTTTTAAGGATGAACATTATTAAATTTAATATAATTTATTGTTATGCTTTGATAATGTATTTGTCTTGAGAACTCACCGGCGTGAGCTTTTCTTCTCTTATGTTTATAAACTTTCTGAAGTTTCAGAATGGGGTCCCCTTTTCTTTTACCTTCTTTAAATGCTTAACTACATTATACATTTATGGGCTTAAACTATACACGGCTCCATATGTGGAATAAGTGTAGAATATGTCCCTTACTATTTGTTTTGAAATTGCATTTCAATCTCTGTGAAATGGTTTAGAAGAAGATAGCATTAAGATTGTATAATAAGATTGCACAAAATAAAATATAGTTTATATTGCTTTCTCATAGCCAATCTGCATGATTGTTGGCGTGGTTTTAACGGGAATTAAAAGCTTTGTGTGGCTGTAACTAGTCACTTAACTCTCAGCAAAGGTTTCTGAGTATTTTTATTTATTAGCATCATTTGCAAAAAGAAAAATAGTATTTTCCATATGAATAAAGATTTAGTTTGAACTGAAATGCCTTACTCCTTGATTATTTTTTATTTATCATATTAATTTGTTTCCATCGGTGTGGATGTTACTTACATGATTGCAGAACGTTGCCAAGGGAGTAATAGTTGCATTTGTCCAAACGCAGTGAATGATGCCATTTCAGAAGCTGCAACACCCTAGATTTAAAGCTTCACCCATTGCTTGCGTACTGGGAAGAATTTGTTAGCTTTGACAAACTGAAAATGTTTTACTTAACTGGTATTTACTGTTTTAAAGAGGTTTTATTTTTATTTTTTTAGTTTATTGGCTGTTACGAAAGCTTGGGCAGAGCAGGATTTTTTCCTAAAGATTTCACTAGCAGTATGTAAACCGGAGGACCTGGAATCCTTTTGCATAACGAGGTGAGATCCACACGCCCTAGAACGTCCTCGTTGCATCTGACAAAAGTTAGATGCAGCTGCTCGTACCCGTAGATCAGAGATAGAAAGAGTATTGTCAGCTTCTTGTTCTTCCTCTCAAGTTTACAGGCTCTGTTGCTGTCTAAACAGATTTAGCAGGGATTGTTGAGGCAAAACACTTCGTACCAGAGTGGGTGAATTAGCTGGAAGAGAAGATTTTATTCATACAGGTTGCATTCTTGGGGGGGGGGGGGGGCGAGGAACCCCTATTTAGAGACATCTCTGACTGTACCCAGATGGGCCAGCTGCACATCTGGGCAGGTGAGGGGAACGGGGGGACAGACATCTGCGGACCCTGGTTGGACAAGGAGCCTGCCAAATTCTAAGTGCGTCTATCTCAGTTTCCAAAACTTTCTGAAATGCTTGTTAACGTACGTGAATGTCAAGTGGCAGGACTATTGTATGTCTTATCTCTGTAAAGAATATCAATGCACATGCTATTTTGCTGGGATTTCTACATCTAAACTGTTCTCATTTTTTTAATTATTATTTTTATTTTTTCTCTGAATGCCTGCTAATTGGGTTCTAATGTGCGAGTGTCTGGGAAACAAAATCAGCTCTTATCAAGAATGCAAATAATTTCATAAAAGGCTTAGTCACTGGTGGTAATTTGCAAAGGCTTATATAATTAGTCTGTCTCTCTCAAACTTCTTGCAGCATGACTTCTTTGCACCGTACAAGACATAGAACTGGGCAGGGAGGCCAATGATCCAAAGCTTACAAACAGAAAGGACAGAACTGTATTTCTTGTAAGGGCAACCAGCATAGTAACAGAGAAAAAAAAAAAAAAAAAGCTATTTCTATAGTTGTAAATTAAGAAAATAGTATGGAGAAAAATCAGAAAGTAAGGATAGGAATAATATTAATAGTAAATTATACGAAATATACAATGTACATAAATATACAACAGCAAGTGAAGTATAAGGGAAAGTTTTCCATAAGATATTTGCAAAACCTTACTGCTGACACAGAATAAAGGAATGCCTGTTCTGTATTTGGGAAGAAAATTCTCCTATTCTGTGTCTGGTATACCGGGAGATGCAAGAAAGCTACTGTATTCTTTACAAGTCCATAACAATCTAGTAAAAGCTTGGCTGGCATGTAAATTTTTATGCTCTAGAGACCTAAATAACGGTATTGAAAGCTTAATGCATTTTGAAATAGGAGCTTGTGATTGAAAAAAAAAAATACTCTTTGCAGAGAAACATGCACGACATCTATGTTTTGTAAGCCTAGTTTGCCACTACTGAAAATAATCGTGATATTTGACTTTCTGGTGGCTCTAGCACTTGGTATTGGTAAGACTGACTGAGCAGTTGAGTTCAAATCGTTTTCAGAGAATTGGCTGTTTTAATTGTTTGGGACTGTGTAGGAAAATAACTCAGATTTGAAGTGGTACCATCCCTTAAGTTAGCAATGTTTTACAGCTTTTATCATCTTTCCTTGAAAACTTCACTTGCTATTACTCTGAACATCTTGTTTGTCTGGGAGACTTGCAATTCTCCACAAGATTACGCTGCTAATTGCTTCTGGCATTGGAAAGACAGAGAAAAATGTGTTTGCTGGAGAAAGGAAGGGAGGCTCGTTTATCTAGAGTCCAAATATGGTCCTTAGTATACTATTATTATTTTTTTTTTGCTACTAAGTCTTTATGTGCAAGACAGCTGATATGGAGTATTACTTGCTTTATTTTTGTGCTTGCCCCTTACTAGCGACTTAGGCTAATTTTTTGTCACTTATGCAAAGACCTCACCGATTGTCTTTGCTGTTTCCCTCACGACGGACACCCATTTTTAGACAGACTTGCGTTCAGTTTAATGCCTGTAAACAGTTTATCTTTTGAACATTTGGACAGAAATGTGGCAGCCAACATTTGACAGGACAAACAAAGGAAAACAAATCAAGCATCACTTCCCATTAGGAAGTAAACTATTGTTTGATGGGACGGAGCACAAGATTTCCAAGACTGCCAGAAGCCATACTACAGATGCAGTCACATAGCACATTCACACAGCATTATTTTGAAAATTAGAGACTTATTTTTTATTCAATTTGTAAACTTAGCATTGCTTGACAATGGTACAACTAACTGCTAGTGTCTGGCATATATAAAACTAAAAGTTGTCCTTCGTGTGGTCTCTGGCCTTTATTGAGGTTTAACAGGATTTGGGCCTTGCTGGTGCCTGTAATCCTTTGGCATCACTGTGTGTCTGCTCGTACAGCCAAAGAAGTTCTCGTGCATCAGCTGGGAGGAGGGAAAAAACGTACCTGAGGGTCTTTGTTAAAGACTTTCCAGCTTGCTATATTATACAAAGCTTCCGTTAAGCATCTGTGTCTCACAATTCCTGTTATGTCTAGGTAACTTACGTTTTCAATCCTTCAAGAAAAACAGCCCAAATTTTCCTTCTCTAATTCTCAGCAAGTAAACTCCCTTTGGATACCTCTTCACCCTCAGTAAGGGTGGGATGTTTTCCGATTTGGCCTTGTTGTTGTTGTTGTTTTTTGTTATTAGTGTCCAAGAACTTACCCAACAATTAATTTCTCATTAATTTAACTTTCAGTCATCAAATGCTTTTACTATACTGATTAAGCTTGTTTTCAGCATTTGTGTTTGCTTTACAGTTTTTGGTGTCTCAAATGATTTTGACGATTCCCCATTAGTGTTGGCTTAAATATATACATATATATATATATATATATATATATATATATTTCTCTCCTAGTGAATGAATTACAGACTGGAGGTCAGTTCTGCTGGTTTGTTTTGTTGCCTCTAAGGCTGTGTATCTGGTAATTCAGGAAGCATTACTTGGGACTTGGCTGTTTTGGAATGGATGAGGGCTGTGGCTCCTGCCCCAGTGCGTGATGTTTTGAGCAGTCAGAAGCTGCAGACTTACTGGTGGGGCCAGATCTTCAATGTTTGCGTCCAGTACTCCTGTGGCTGTGCTATGTCTACCTGCAATGGGCTGAAGGTCACGCATCCAGCCCTATTCCTTAGATTTGGGGTAGCTTCCTTATACCCAGGCCTGGTAGGAGTTCCTCAGGTCAGTAACTTGAGGAACAAATATAAAGCTGAATGTGTTTTATCATATTTGTACAAGAATGTACACACAATCCTGCAGGAAGTAACCATTGTCAGCATGTTGAAAGGCAGCAGGACAGGTTTGTGTGCTGCACAGGGAATGGGTCCATGAAAGGAAACCCAGGCTGAGCAGCACTCTTCCCTCTGCCACGTCCTGAATCCACTCATCTTTCCTGTCTTCAGGTACATGTTAAAAGCTTTAAAGGTCACTTTTCTCCTGCTGAAACTTGCAGGAGTTAGGAATTACATTCCGCCGTCTTCTAAGGACTCAGATCCGAGCCTTGTGGCTGAAAGCATAGAAGGGGCACAACTGTATTACCAATTTCCAAGCATTGGATAGCAGTTTCTTTATTTAATGTTGGTGCCTTTGTATTGAATTGGCTGTTGAAGTGGTTATTAAGCCCAGCTCTAATGCCCAGCATACAGAAGGGAAAAGGCTGCAGTCCCCTGTAGTCCCTTCTCTTAGTGACACAAGCTGAGCTGTGGGTGCTCGGTTGTACAGGTGGCCACGACGCTTTACCCTTTCTTTTCATTAGGTGAGTACCAATAATCTAGCCCGATAATTAAATACTGAGCCTGGGCTAGAAAAATGAATTATTGTCTGCAAGTTACAGCTGTAGGTTCAGCAGAAAAGACTGGGGAGGGATGGTTCCATGAAAATTATCCCTAAAAATAATAATTTCTCACTGTGTTTGGCTCAGCTCCTCGAGCTGACTCTGCAACAGCATCAATGCTTGCTGTGGGATGAGGGAGGGGAGGGTGAATGGGGAAGTTCAAGCTTAGGCTAAGGGTAGGTAGGGACACTGAGAAAGCAGTCCTGGCCACTGCTGAGCTGGGTGGGGCAACATGGGCTGTGACACTTGCTCGTTTCACTGACAGATCTCAAATATAGCTTCCAAGACAAGGCACCCCCAAAAGTCGTGTTTTAACTATGAAGATTTGGGGTAAAATTGGAACTCTCACATAGTTCCAAAGAGGTGAGCTCCCCTCTTCAGCGTTTCAAAAAAATGCAGGTGGCAGGCTCCCAGAAGATCCATGTGCTTGACCTTGGTGGAGAGAAGTCTGTCTCTGCACAAAAGTCAAGCACCACAGGCTGTTTCCAGTATTTCTGCCTGCTTGCTTAGCATCGTGTTTGCTCTCTGGCCATTGTGGCAGCCCTTCTCAGGCATCGAGTTTCCTCATCTCTTTTTAAGAAGCAATGAAGAACTTAGTTTGTTAAATGTGGGTTACAGGACTTCTAAGTAGTGGGTGCTGAAGTATCCACAACCAAGTTTGAAGGTTGGTGAAAACAGCTTCTGGTGCCACTGTCTGACCAAGTGCTGAGGCTTACCTCTCCCTGTGCATGTATATACATAAACCTATCTATAGACGTGCATGCATATATATGGCAAGACTTAGAGGTTGAAAGCAACAGCATAAATGCAAAATCAATGGATTTTTGCCTCTTATTGCCTTTTTTCACTACGCTACATGAATTATTTTAATGCTTATTATTGGTTCAGAAACACACTGACGTACAAGACTATTTAGCTAATACAATTCTTTTCTTGCCAATGATGGAGCTGTAAATATGCTAGGTATGTGCACCACTTATCTTTTAAAGACAAATCCTAAACTTTGTGCTGTTACTTTCCACTCCCCCCTTCCTTTCTGCTAGCCTGCTTTGTGTCTTCCTTCCAGACAACAAAATACCTTTATTCTTTTGATCATAAAGGTAGCTCTTTTTTGAGCAAGGATTTTAACTGCATTTCAGCTTCTCCATAAAAGAAATTTGATGCATTTCACAGGGCTGGGGATCAGAGGAAAGAAAAAGGGCATAGTTTTGTTCCCTGCTTTTTTTCCAGCTTATGACTGGGTCATGTGATGTGCAGGTGGGAAGGCTCACTCAGAACCCCTGAGTGGGCCCATCTACTCTTTTTGTAATCACGGTGTCTTTCCCCAGACAGAGGAGAACAGAATTGTTGGGAGAAAATGTAATACAACAGCTACCATTGCTCAGAGATGCTTTTTAGAGTTAATGACCATGTGCTTAGGTAAGAGTGTGTGGGGGGGGAAAGGGATAGGGATAGAGGAAGAACCTTTTTTTTTTAAAGAAATCATAATTTTATCTTCTTATGAATGGGCAGAGAACATTCTGGTTGCCTTTGACTCAGAGGTGTTTTCCTGGTCTAGGACTGACTGAAAACCCCAGTTACCTGTGACTGTCAACTGACCATATATAGAGGCCATAGTTAGAACAGGGTTTGCTGTTAGTGCTAGTGCAACATATATTTATGTATAAAAAAATAGATCCAGGGCATGGGACAAAAATCCTGGAGCAAAATAGACCTGTATTCATTTAGTAGGGATTTCAAAGTATGCTCTCCTTGAGGAAAACCTGCATGTCTTTGCATGTGATAGCCAGCATGGAGGAAGACAATAATTAAGGTTTTAGTTTAAGGCATAACGCATCTCATGGGTTACAACACTTAAGGTTACATGAATAAGAGATTAATTCAGGTTGTCAAAATATGCTCTGTACTACAGGTGAGGGATTACCAACATCATTATCCTCAAGGTGAAGTCCTTACAGCATTAAGAGCTTTCAGAAAAAACTTTATTGATCAAAATCATTGCCCTGACTTTTTACTTCAGTGGCACAATTAAAATTTGACTTCTCATAGAGCTGTTGAATTCACACCATGTACTTTTTAATCAAGCTTTATGGTATTTGCCCAGTCTAGGAAATATGTTCACTAAATATTTAATTAGACTGTGGAACTACTCCCAAAGCTCAATTTTGCTGTGTTAAAGGCTTGTAACATCGCTCATGACAGGATGATTCTACCCTCAGGCTTAAGATTTAAAAGAAAAAAACACCACCCCTGCCCTGAAATGCTTCTTCTGTGATATGTGCATCTCCCTTCTCCAGTTTCTGCTTTTAGAAAGTGTTTTTTTTTTTTTAAAAAAAAAAGTTGATAAGCCAGCAATATGCTTTTAGTGCTAATAAGGCTAATGGTATCCTGAGCCCACAGCTGGAGCCTGGTATCCAGTTCCTGGCTCTCCCCTGCAAGGCATAGACATACCAGAGAGAGGCAAGTGAAGGGCCATGAAGGTTGTTAAAGGACTAGAATATTCCTTTGATGAAAGGCTGGGGCTGTTTAGCCAGGAGAAGAGGCAGAGGGTGGGAATCTTAGCAATGTCTAAGAATAACTAAAGGCAGAGTACACAGAACAGAGCCAGGCTCTTTTCAGTGGAGGCTAGGGCCAAGACAAGAAGCATAAACTGAAAGACTGCAGGTACTGTCTGAAGCACTTCTTTACCATACAGGTGATCAGCACTGGCACAGGCCCAGAGCAGTTGTGGAGTCTCCTTCCTTGCAGATCTTCAAAAGCCATCTGGACAGGGTGGTCCTGCCTGGGTTGGACCTTTTGAGCTTCCAGCCATTCCTTCCAACTTCAGTCTGCAGTTGTCCAGTGAAATGCTTAGGGTAGAGGACTAAAAGCACATGTCCTGCTTCTTGTCACCTTAGCTACTGCTATCTGAGAGGCCTTAAGAGCCTGGCAAAGGCTTTCTGCTACACACAAAAGGGCAGGACAGCAAATAGTTATAGGGAAAGGAAGATTAAGCCTGACTTATCTGACACTTGTAACAGGACTGAAAATTAACAGATTTTTCCTTTAACCTTAAATTCCCTTTTCAGTTTTTTCCTACTCTGCTTAGACATTAGGGAAAGTCACTTTCAGCTCTTAGAACCGTTCCTGTAAACTTACCTACAAGAGACAGAGCAGGTAAGGCCCTTGAACATGAAGTTTCATGAAGAGTTGCAAAACTCTAACCCTGATTAAAAAAAGACAAATGAATAGCAGCATTCTTCAACCACTGCAAGGTTACAAGGGCTCCTATAGACAGAAAACAAAGCTCACAATGTTGTGGGTGCAAATCTTCATTAAATAAGAGCTGCTGGTTCCTCAACAAATCTAGCAGCTAGAGCAGTGCTCGGGCCAACAAGGCAAGGCTTGCAGCAACAATCTGAAGATGTCACAGCTCCACAGTTTAAGGTTACAGTAACCACAGCAGACACGTTAAGTGGAAGAAAAAAAAAAAAAACAAATCCCTGTACTGAGAAATCCACATATCAGTAAGTTAAAATAAAAGGATTGATATGATTTAAATTTGAGTAAATAAAGCTATATTCTAATAGTCTCGTCTTATGTAGCCTATTAACAAGCTTTAACTGTCCCATTCAAAAAAAGATGTGCTGATAAAACTAATTACTGAAAAGCAATGGCACTTGAACTACTTGCGTTCTTCTCATTCTGCTACAAATCACTACAAAGAACAGGCTATAGAACATCTTACTATAAAATTCATCTATGCAAGACAGACTTAAAGGAGTAATAAAAACCATGATTTATTACACTGTGCAAAACTAGATTCAGAATAAGCAAACGCAGAATATAGTAAGTTTTATTTTTCTGTACATCACATATCATTGATTAAATTTCATCAACAATACCAACACTTCCCAGACAGGTAAAGGAAAAATTGCAGCTCCGCAATTACTTTTGCGTTACAGAATAGAATAAGATAGCTTCCTGGAGAACTTGTTACCTGATTAACCTAGCAGAAGGTATTTCAGCTCAGACTACCTTCCAGGATTTTCCTTGGCTTCTCAGGTTGGAACCTCAGTTTGCATTGTCCTGACACAGTCTAGAAACAAGCCAACTCCATTCTCATTAAATTTCAGTAATGTCTTCTTCTTAGAAGATGAATTAATGCAGTCGCATTTGTACTATAAGTGAAAGCTGTAGCTACAAAAAGTCATTTTCCAGCAGCCCCAGGTGTCTCTTGTGTTAGAGTTTGCTGAGATAGGTTATATATTTAATAAAGTCCTCTTAAGAAAAATAAGAATTTTTGCATAATGTACATACAAAAAAATGGTTATTTCCTTTATTTATAGATTCAGGTATATAACTACAGCTATATTTTATTCACTAGCTCACAACAATTAATGCCTTGCTGGTAACTGATAGAAGTCCAAGAGAATTATTGGCCTATTCTTTACAATGGTGTAAATTATATGGAAGTGTTTTGAAAACAGTGGCTTAAAGAAAGAGGAATCAGCAGAAAAACTCCTTTGGTCCCTATAAGAATAATTTAACTCTTCCAAGAAGTTTTCAAAAACTCTTCCACATAGTTTTAACTGATTATTTTAATTGATTAAGGCATCAAAAATGTATTAAAAATTGCAATTAAAATGGTCATTCAATGCAGATTCCCTAACAAAGATTAAGTATTTTCTCCTCCTCAGCTCTCTTCTGCTGAAAACCAACACTCCAAATATACCTGTCTGATAAGGTCCCCCCAATATCCATTTTTTAAATGACAACAAAACATAACAATTAAATATATTGCACAAGAAGCATGACAGATCCTGCCTGACTCCTCACAAAAATGGCCACAACACAGGAGAACAGCTACTGAACGTCTCAAAATTTGAAGAGGTCAATGAAATGCTGAGGAGATACTGGCATAAGACAGGTGTTTGGATCACTGGCTGTGCAGGGGTGTCCTCCATCCTGCAAAATGAGAGAAAACAGTTAAGTTCTTTTTATATCCCCAATCTCTCTACCTCCCCAATTAAAAAAAAATGCAAGAATTCACATATAAGGGACATGTAACTACTTCTACTGTAAGCAAATTGATAATTTAAGAATTCACTTATATAGAGATATATACACATATGTAAAAATAGGCCTTTCTCACTTGACTGTGGTATTGATATGCTTCAGATTTCAGGAAAAAACACTCCTCCTCCCCTCAAAAAACAGAACCTGAGTCAGAGTTCTTGGAAAAAAAAGTACATTTTGTTAAATGTAATTTAAAAAACAGCTGCTTTGTTGAACCTAATTTGTCTGTTCAATGAAAAACTGAAGTCAGATATTACTTCAGGGGAAAATGAGCTCTTTGTTTTCCAAGTGAAGAGCAGCAGACAATTTCCCCAAAAATGCACAGAATGTTTGATGTCCTAGTTAACAGAAGTTTTTCTACCTTTGTTCTCTTCCCAACATGTTTTTCACTCCTACCTTTTACCCTTCTGAATTTGTTGCCTTAAACCAGATATTTGTACCCAGGCAAGTTAGGAATAGAGAAGATGGACAGGATGTATAAAGTCATGCAGAGGAAGGAACTGCCTCAAATCATTACCCATTGGTGTAATTAATGCAATATATAGAATAGAAATTAAGCCCAACGACTCTTTGACTAAAGGAAGGACATGGTAAAGATCTTGCACAATGAAACAAGGAAGGTAGAGTTCACAAGCAGTTGGGTCAGATTCAACCAGTGGGATGATGATTGAAAGTACAGCTTTCTGAACAGCCCAGAAATAGTAAAATCATATTAGTTTAGGGCTACAGACTGTCAGGGCCTGGATTAATCAGTTGGCAGGAATACTTATGTAATGAGCAGATACAAAAACAAATTAGAACATGTCTCTAATATTCTAAAGTTAACACAGCAGTGTTGCAACCAGCTATGCAAAATATTGGCTGTACTGGGGTGGATGAACATACACACATGCCTCTCTAGAGAGAGAATCAATAGCAAAAGCACATTATGGAATAGATTCCTCACTGAGGCAGCAATTATAATGTATGAGGAAAGACGTAGAAAGATTTCTAGAGGTGCAAATACTTGTTTGCTATCATACCCACTGATATTTTGTTTAGCACAGACTACTGGTTGGTGAAGTTTCTGGGAGTGAGTGATTAACACGGCACTTAAACTGGAATCCATTGCAAGGAAGCTTTAAACATCAGTGTGTTCCTTTTGCAAAGTCTCCCATTTCTGTGTTCTCAGTATCTGAGACAAAGAAACAACTAGGAGACAGCAGTCCTCTACTGTGTGATACAATCAGCTTAATAAATCAGTTAAGGCTAAAATACAACAGCTGTAACGTGAAAACCTGTGTAATCACAACCTGTTGCACTGCCAGCCTCGAAGTTATACATAGCTTCCTCAGTCTTACAGAGGAAGCTGCAGAACACTTGTTCTCTCTCACTTCTCAATAACAAAACATTTTAAGTTTAAATGAACTTTTATTTTAAGTGTACCTGCATTCTGTTGTGGCCAGATGTCCAACACATCATTGATCTGTGTTCTGCAGCATATTGAAAGGTTAATTTTCTTTATTAGTTTTTGAGCTGAGGACATCAAATGAAAAGGCTTTCTCATTCTAAGTTCACCAGACCTGCAGTGCTTCCTTTAATATTACAGAAATCTTGAACTCAGCACAATTGTCTGATTATTCAAAGTTCAAATTTATTTTATAATGGAAAGTTCAGTTTTGTACCTTATTGGAACCCTCTACAGGAAAGAAATGCCAGAGCTGTAATGAAAAGGCCCCAGACAGTTCAGTGAAGAGGTTAAACAAACACCTTGATGAATAACAGTCCAAGGCTCAAATTGTCACCCCAGGTTTTAGGGGGCTTTTCTCCAGTGTTGATGAATTTACAGTGTAGGATGAGAAAGCTGAAATAAATATATGTTAGGTAGATCGCAGACCACTGCAGTCTTTGTTTCTCTCATTTCCATGGGAAATTAAATTATATGCAATTTAGTTAATAGAAGGAAGGGATCTGGAAGTGGAGCTTTTTTCTTACTATTTTTTTTACAGGAGTTCAGAGATACCACACTCCCAACAACTTCCTTCCCTGCAACGCTGAAGTGAGTAGGCCAAGCATATGTTCTAAATACTACTCAGCTTTTCCAATGAAAATCATTACTCTACAGATACATTTGTAATTTTCATTAAAAATATAGATGGCCATATGAAAATAACTGTGACATCTCATTCTCCCACTTTTTTAGTACTTGCTTTAGTATCACTTGAAAACCAACTGTTACATTAATAACAGGAGGAAAAAATGAACAGAAATAGGCACTCCTACTTGGAGTTCATTCCATGCAGGCAAAAGACACAAGAAAGGTTCACTACATGTTTCAGTCTTTTGCTCTACTGCTTTCATCTTGAGATCACACTTGTAAGGAAGGGAGATGCCATGGCAGAAAAAGCACACTCCCAAAAATATTTGCTAATAATATCTCTTCTACTCATTGTCATGAGTAGAACTTCCTAGTTTCCAGGAAATAAGGTTCTGGGAAAAGTTAGTTTATTCTCCTTTAGTGCTTATTTATACCTATACTTGTAAATATTTTAGGAAAAAAATGGAATGAGCTTTGCTCCATGCATGATCATAAACATGCTTTCCAAAAGGCTCTGCTCAGTCAGGAATTACAGAGCCAGTAACAGACTCAGTAAGTTCAGTTCTTGTTTAAGTTATTAAAATGGAAACAGAGATTTTACAGTTAAAGTGATGTGGATTGAAGAGGAGAATCAAACTTCCTGTAATTATAAATATTCCTCCTTCCCTTGAAATTACACTTATAAAATACTGAAAAGTAATGAACATATCACACTGATCTTCTATGTATCTACTTAAAGCTAAAACAATTCTTTTGAATTAACAAGAGAATTCACCAGGAAAAATGTTTACTGACAAATGTAATTGTTTTGTTCCTCAGATTTTATCACAACTGCAAATCACAAAGCTCCCATGACAACTTTGCAGCTACAGTCCTTTTCTGTGTAATTATTTCCACCATCTCTTCATTCAGAAAATAACATTATAATTGCTTCTCCCACCCTCTCAAGTCATATGTAGCCCGTTTTGGGAATTTCTTTTCAGAGAGGCTCTTTTGTAAAAACATGAGTATTCCAAATGGAATAAAACAGATTGCAGTACTTTCGCTTAACAGAAAGTGAGGCTGCGTTACTCTTTGCAGGGTTAAATACTGAATTAAATACATCAAGGAGCGCATGAACAGTTACCAACACTGAATGCACTGACCTGTTCCTTAGCGAATCTAATCAAAATTGTGCACTCATGTTCATTAGATGTTGAGTTATGGTCCCCAGTTTTAATGGCAATAACAAGCAATATGACAATAATAAAAAAAAGATGAAAACTGAGATGGAAAGTCACCACTACCGGTCTGATAGGGACATGAAAATTAAAGTATTCCTGCTGATGTGGGGAAACAAGAACAAGTATAAAAACAAATAAATGAACATGTTATTCACTTTGACATTACACACCGGTTACCACTGAAAACAGATGAGACATAAGAAATACCTTGAGTAACAAAGCAAGATGGTAGTCCTTTGAGATCACGAAGAAGAAAGCAGGAAGGAGAGCCATAAAGTAAAAGAAGCAGAGTTAAGGTTTATTGAAGCTAAGGTTTGTGTGCTATTTAGAAAAATAGTCTTATTCCTGTGGAAAGTCAAGTCACAAGCAGCCAAGGAACTAAAATCAGTACAGACCCCAAGACTACTAAAACCAAATGTGAAAGACACCACTTACACAGCACAGTTTCAATACCCTACGTTTTATGTAATACTGTATGAACAAAAGGCTTTTCAACTTCTATGGCCATCTCTGGGATATCTGTAATGTACTACTGAGTTGGCCAAGAAAATACGAGAGTCGCCCACAATGGCAAGGTTGCCTAGAAGAACAGAAATAGTGCTGTATAAATAAAGAGTACACATAATAGCATATAGAAATAGTAATACATAATGCTCCTCTGAATGCTTTTATTGGTTTGCCTTTTTTGAACTACTAGAATTACATATTTTGCTTGCTTTCAGTGTGGAAAAATCCTCACTTCTCAAAGTGAACGAAGAGTCATGCAATATGAAGAGCCTCTAACAGTCATTCCCGCCTTTAACACGGAAGAGTACAAAATGATTGTACCACTGCACTCCCTGCAATGAATTTAGGAGTCTCCTTACTGTACGTAGCATTACTATGGTCACAGGTTTTAAACAAATACAGCAACACATGCCTCAAATGCTGCTTCTTGAAAACTCTTGAAGATAATCATAACATACGGAAAAATGAAAAAAAGTTCCCTTACTTCAACTGTTTGCCAACTCAATTCACCAGTCCTTGGTCCCTTTTTTGTGCAAATCTTCCTTTAAAGAGGACAAAATAAAGGACCAGAAGAATTGCCTGGGTAAGATTTAGTTAACCGTCTCTTGTTGCCAGCTTTTATATTATCGCTTTCAAAAAGTGATGAAAATTCTCTTCAGATACAAAACACAGGCATAACTAGTGGTATTTCAGTCTCGCTGCTTTGCTTCTTAAAAATTTAAGCTTTCAAATATTACTGCAGCTAATTTCTACAATTTGCACTAAGAGATAGCCCTGAAATAAGTAGTTTCCCTAAATAGTATAACACTTATTCACCTCCTCCATCTCTAAGAATTTCTGGAGACCAGTCACATTCCGTCTTAGATTTAATACAGTTACGTTACAGAAACTGAACCATCAGTCTTCATTCAGAACTTCTCCTCTGCACCTATGTTTTGCGCCAGTGTTTTGCTTCATCCTTGAATGAGGGGAAAAAAGTTATGGCAACCCCACAATGCGCTCAGTTCATTGCCTGAAGCTCTTCTGAATTGTCCAAGCCAGAAATAGTTTCCTGATTAATATATTCATCTAGCACATCATTTTGTTAGAACTGATGAAATTCCCCCACACATGCACTTTTTCTCATCTTTGTTCAGAAAACTCGGGAAATGATATAGGTACATGTGCCTGAAAAAGCAAAACTGTTCTCCCCCATACAACTCAGTGTGACTATGACTAGCAGTACTTTACTCACATTGCCCTGCCAGTGTAAACAGAGGAACCATTTTTCAGACCAATGATTAACCTCTTCATGATTAACCTCTGCCAGTATTGGTGCCAGTTGGTCAGAAATCAATTCTTTAAACAATCTTTCAGCCTGATCAAATATTTATTTTAAAAGTCTAAGCTTTGTCCTTTTCTAAAGCCTAGTGAAGCAAAACTGAATTCGGGCTTGCAGAACAATTGGCCTGGACGTCTCCAGTCCAGCCTTCTGTTGAAGGCAGGGTCAGCTATGAAATCAGACCAGGTTGCTCAGGTCATCACAATGTTTAAGAATGGAAACTGCAAAACCCCTTCAGTCCAAGTGTTCCCTTGCTTGGCTGTCCTCATGGCAGGTTCTTATGTTCCTCTGAAGTGGTCTTCTCCAGCCTCTCCTCACATGGCAAGTCCTAAAGCCACTCAGACCATTCGGACCTTCCCTTATCAGCATCTTTTTTTTAATATACTGGGGGACCCCCAGCTGGGTGCACTATTCCAGATGCAGTCTAATGACTGTCAAGAGGGACAATTCCTTCCCTAACCTACCAACTTCTCATTCATGAGATCCCTACCAGCACATTCATCCCTCCAGCTTGTTCCCTCTAACAGAGAGAAAGATGTCCTATGGTGTATTTATTGAATGTGCCCTGGAGGTATCAGCAGTCTTGAGAGTACACTAATGCCTCCTCCACACCACTGATAAATCAGATCAGCTTATCAAAGAAAGCTGTGTGTTTTCCATACTCACATTAATAATAAAAATTGCAAACCACCTCCTCCAGAATTTTAGTGCAAACCATGCAATTAATCTCAAACTACAATCACTTTAAGACCTGTCTAAATCTCCAGGATGTCAGTCAGCATTGCAACAGCAGTCAACAGGTACTGCTCAAACCAAACAAAGTACCTTTAACAGCTCATTCTGTTGTGTTTCACTAAAGATAAAAACCCACAGAGCAAGTGCTGCTATTCCAGTAACTAAATGGGGTCGGTAGTGTAACAATACCTGCCTGCAGAGGTTCACTGCCTCTTCTGTCACATGTGGTCTGATATTAAACAACTCCGTTTAGTCAACACTAATATTAAGTGTTGTATGTTCAATTATACCACAATCAGAATGAGACAGATGTAGAGTGAAAAATGGTACAGAGCAAAGCCAGACAACCCAACAAATCTGATACCAGAAGTGCCCACCTGCATGTACACTGTATGCTTTACCTTTAAAATATCTTTCAAAGAAAATATGTTGCTTAATATGTAGGGTGAAATTAACACTTATTCCACTATAATGGAATGGAATGAACACCAAGTCATTCCTGACACAGGTTCTTCAGCAAGTACCCAGGCTTTTCAATGCAAAACCAATTACCACTACCTGCTTTTCTACTATTAACTTAGTGCGATATACTAGTACCTTGTCCTGGTTCCAGTTAGGACAGAGTTATTTTTCCTCCTAGTAGCTGGTAGGGTGCTATGTTTTGGATTAGGATGAGAAGAGTGCTGATAACATGCTGATGAGCAAGAGCTTGTGGTATCAGAACCCTCAAGTTTAAAATATCGTAAATCAATATAATGCTATTTCTATGAAGGCTAGCCTATCCTGTTCAACGCCCTTATTTTTATATGGAAAATGAGGTCTCACACTGACATGCAACTTTTAAGTTACAGAAAGAGCAACTAATTTTTATGTATGAGAAGATAAATATTTCAAGATTAAGATTTCTCAAATATTTCTTATTCTTTGTCCTCTTAGCACTACCCATATGTGGTACTTGAGCTACAAAATTAAAGAAACATTACTGACTGGAAGGCTAAATCATGCTACAACACAAAATAAAAGCATAACTTGAGTTCACACAAGAGTGAAATAATAAAGTACTCTACAGAAATTACAACCATCCTGTATGCTTCATGGTCAACATCAAAATCAACATAAAATATACTTTAAAGTTACCAACATTCCTCAGAGCTCCATATAGGACAGAAGCAAGACTGTACAGTTACACAGTTTTATACCAACATGGTAGCAATGCTACAGTAATAACATAGCATAGACTTTTATTGATTGCCATGCCATCACTAGAAGAGGGATGCCATAAAGGGAAGGTCACTTCATACAAACTCGTAACAGCTTTGCATAACATTAAAGAAATACAAGACAGACTGCAACTCTTCCCCCATGGCAGTTTTCCTTGTAATTTTAAGTATTAAGATCATCAGATATAGAGATAAAAATGCTAATTCAGCAACAGGTTTGGAATTCAATACTGATTTAAATATATAAAGCTTCCATATGAACATTGTATATTAGCTACCCAACCACATCTCACATGATAACACTGAGAAGATGCTCTTAATTTTCCTTTCAGATAATCATCATTAACTGTTTGAACCCATTTCTGGTTATTTCAAAGCTCTTACCTTCCAGAAGAGAATACTACAGTGTCGACAGAAATGCAAGGTGTCTCCATACTGCTCCTTTATTGGGTAGCATTTCTGAAGTGCAAAGTACATCAGCTTCCAGTCAATATGGCCTTTCTCTGATAGAATCAAATGCCTACAAAACTGGACATAAAATACTTTCTTTTAAATTGGTTAAAGAACTAGTCAAATCAGGGAAAGGACTAGAAAACTGAAGATATCTGAACTGAAGTCTTGTAACAGACATTCTTTGAAGGCAATCTGATATCATACATCTGAGAAGTAGTGAGATCCAGCCACAAAAAAAGTTAACACTAAAAATAGGAGTACAGTTTGCCAAGAAAAAAGTAGGTCATATACAGCTGATCTAACTCCACTGTCTTGAAACGATTCTAATTATAGTCAGTGATAACTGCATAATAAAAACAATATTTAGAGGCATAAATAATTAATTTTTGATGTCAAGAATAAGATAATTATGCATTACATTTCATGGTAAGATGGTAAACATGGATTTAAACATTTTTTTCATTTTAAGAATATACATGATTCTTTCACATCTTATGGTCTTTCTAGAAACACAGCTGTAATAGTGAATGATGTACTTGAACGCATTTGCATGCAAAGACTAGCTAATACAGAATGACTATTTCCCTCCATCTTAATCCACAGAAAAGGTTTAAGTGTATTTGCAAAAGGCTCCTTATTCCACTCTGTCTGGATTAAATGCTAATACATTACAGGCTTTCTTCATTCACAAGAATGCTGCCACATGGGTGAGAACAGCACTGCCTTTGTGATTTCAGCTACACTTCACTTTGTTTCATAATAGTTTCCCTGTGTAAAGTTCTTATTTTTTCCAAAAGTGCTCTTCAGATATCAAGTATGTTTTTGTAGTTGTTTCAATGGCTCAACAAATATACTGCAGAGTAGAGGAAAAACAACCCAACTCCACTCTGTAGCTATTAAGGTAGCACACTACGAAATATAGAAAAAGCAGTATTTGATAAAGTAGTTCTTCAGTATCAATTTATTAGATTATTCCAATAAAAATTGGGTGTGAATATTTAGGAATACATTGGCAACACTGTGCAGAAGTATTATTTGTAAAACACAAGACTAGCTCATTATACTGAAATGATTAAGTGTTTTTTCCCCAGCATTACCTTAATATAAATTATTCTCTAATTATTGTCACTATTCAGATGATCTTACCTTACCAACCCTCAAAATCCATTCAACTGTTAGACTTACCTTCATAGCTTTACCTTGAGTTCATCCTACCCTGAGTTCATCCAAGTTGCCTCAGAAAGTTTTTAGCTTCCCTTAAGCTATATTTTCCACAAAGTTCACCCCGAAGTCTTTCATCTTACAAAAATTCTTATTCC
Source organism: Heteronetta atricapilla (assembly GCA_011075105.1). NCBI lineage: Eukaryota > Metazoa > Chordata > Aves > Anseriformes > Anatidae > Heteronetta > Heteronetta atricapilla. Next base: position 98,157,881 of record CM021733.1, read on the forward strand.
AGTCAATTGCATGAGAGTTAACTGATCTTCTCCTCTACCTTCCCCATTATAGTAGTGATTAATTTGCTAGTCACTGACCAAATGGTACTACTTCAATCTGTCAGACTTAAGACAATATTTTTATTTTCATGTCCTCCAGTCTTGAATGTACTAGTGTTTTTTTTTTAAAGTTCTTCATGCAGCTCTGATGCTGGAACTTCTATTTTTTATACATGCATTTTCACCAGGTCTGATTTTGCCCCATTTTCTGACACAAATAGAAGTTGAAGACAATTCTGGAGGCATTCCTAGGTTACCTTTACGTTTTACGTAAGTGAATGACAAGTTATTTTTCTTAACATAAAAATCAAATGTGTTTTATTCTTTTTTGCTAAATCAAATTCTGGCATTTTTGTATTTTTGCCTTAATTCGCTATTTTCATGCACCAGATTGTTCATAGTCTAGAAGTTCAAACAACCAGATGTCTGCTTACCTTGATTAGTAAAATTACATTTTAGATATTGAAAACAGCATCACCTTGAGGGTATTCTCTTCTTCACTATGCAGTCATGAGTGTGGTAAAGTCATTAGAGAAACTTTGTTTTAGATAATGTAAGGAAACAGTCTAATGGCTAACCTAAATTCGGACACATTAAATCCAAGTTTTAGTACTAGACACAAAAACCACATTTTCAATATTATCACATGCTGCCACATTTTTTCTCAAAAGGACAAAGTTCAACACACCATTTGTATACAATATTGCAAAGAAGGTTCACATTTACGCAAATGATTATTACCTGTTTTTCTGCAAAATGGTACTGGCATAGTTTTTTCCACAGCTGTCTGTCTTCACTGAGCATGTACAGAGTTGGGGTCACTTGACCTAAGGTAATAATGTCCCAGCCATCGGAGAACCTGTGCAAGATGTTACTCAGCATATGCAGAGGGAGATCACTAAGTGTAAGACCATTGTTGACTTGCTGGAAATAAGAGTTGAAGACTTAACTACAAAAACTTGATAGTAAAAGGTACAAATAAAAATCTTGAGATCTCAGGTCTTAGTTTAGTTCATACAAACCCATTGAGTATTATCCATGGCTAACTGACTAGTAGTACAGTAATCAAAGTAAGGTTTGAACTGATTTATGGGATGAGTTTCTCCATTTTTATTAAAAACAGCACATGCAAATTTCTCATAAGAGAACATACAATTTTCAAGAGAATGTATGTTGGAGGCATGGTCCCTGCTGGCATGTGAAGAATGGAGGCTGCTTGCCCCACCTAGTGGAGCTGCCCTGCCAGGGAGACCTGGCCCCACAGCAGCTGCACTCCAGCAGGCTCTAGTAAGTTTGTTTACTTCACCATCATTTATCTCACTTTAGATTAGACTTTCCATGGTGTCATTGTTATAAACATCCCTGGGACTGTTGTTGTGTTCAAGACCACTATGCTTGCATTGTACTACAGATGCAAGATCTTGAATCAGTTAATTCAGCCAACACAAAGCAGCTCAGATGCAAGTGGCATGCTGGAAAGAGATGCAGCAACTGCAGAGCCTCAAACTCTTTGCTGTGGTTGCTTGGCACATGAAAACTGTTGAGATACACTTTAGAATAGGAAAAAAAGAAGAACCTAGTGACTTATTCAGATGCCCAGCACACACAGCAAGGGCAACTCCAAAGCTGAAAGCAAACAGATGAAATAGCTGTTTAGTTTTACTGCATGCAACATCTTGGGAGTATTTCATCCAGCAGTGCCCAAGACAGGTTCAGCCTTAAAACACAAGTTTCTTGCTTCAGAAGTTTCCACTTAAAAAAAATCTGGAGCAGCACATCATTCCACATACTTTATGAATAAAGTTGTACAATCAGAGTCCAGACACTGAAGTCATCCTTTTTTTTAAAAAAGAAAAAAAGACAACTGCGCTAATGATTGGAACTGTGGAATTGCTACTTAAAATTGTTTTCTTGGTCCATATCTAAAATTCAGTTTAGGTTGAATTTTTAGTACTTGAGTATTTACTTTGGAATCAAAAATTTGTAGATTATTAGGTAGACAGAAAAAAACATTTTAGAAGTTTGGATAAAAAAATTACAGCTATGCATCTGTCAGAAAGCAGGAGTATAGGTACTGTACTAGTTCTTATTAGCGAAGAGCTATGAAAGTGTTATAAAACTGTTTCAATTTCAGTAATTTCATATTACTTCTCCAAAACCAAAGAAAACTGAACTGTGGGCTTCTCAAGGTAAGTCACATATCACTAGGCTTCCTGTAGAAGTTTCTTGCAAAGTTCATGTTAAGATTTAATCTTTTGCCCATTTACAAATCAAGAACCAATGTTCAATATACTCTCTCCCCTTCCATCCCCCAATACCTTATCTGCACAATTTAACATACCTTGTTCATCTGAAGGTTTTTTAGCTGCTGTTGCCACAAAAGGACAGTTTCTAATCGGCAAATCCAAATATTAATGTTTCCAACCAGAACAGATTTTCCTACTCCCCTAATTAGTATACAAAGAGTAGAACTTAAATCCTGTAGGAGATCTTTGATTAATCGTGGATTATATTGGTCTTCCATGACTAGAAAAAACACATCATGAAAATTGAAAGACAACCATGTTATTAATTTTATTACAATTCTTTCATCTAACGCATCATTCATCACATTTCATAAAGTGAATTTAATAGTAGTCAGTTTCTGAACAGAACTCAGTTGTCATTTAATTTCAATCTGTTTCAATAGATAAAATGTAGTAACAGAAGACATACTAGATGTCAAGTATTTCTATGAAATCTTCAAAAGCAGATAGATAATATTAGATCCTACCTTTCCGCACAATTTTGTCCAAAATGTTAAAGTAGTTCTTCTGTGCTGCACCACTCAGTGAAGTTAACTGGGACTTTGCAATTAACTGCAAGAGCTGAAACAAATAATTAAAAGTTAGAGGGAATCAGGGAGTCTTGAGATAGGACCAGGGGGAATGGCTTTAAACTAGAAAAGGGTAGATTTAGGTTAGACATTGGGAAGAAGTTCTTTATTCTAAGGGTGGTGAGGCACTGGAATAGGTTTCACTGAGACACTGTGGATGACCTATCCCTGGATGGGGCTTTGGGCAACCTGGTCTAGTCAGAGCTGTCCCTTCCCGTGGCAAGGGGTTTGGAATTAAGATGGTCTTTAAGGTCCCTTCCAACCAAAACCATCCTAAGACAGACAAAAGTAAAAGATGGTTTCAAATACACATTCAGTACATACATTCACTTACAACTGCCCAGATTACTATAACCATATCATGAAAATAAAACTACACGGTCTGAAAAATGAAGCAAGACAAATGCAGAAAGCTTTAGGCACTCCCAATGGCATCCCATGACCAACTCATGGAGAAGAATGTGTTTGTATAGTATTTTGAAAACCTATGTATTTATCATAGAGCACATGACATATGGTCTTTGTAAATTGTAATAAAACAATGGAGAGTGTGTTTTGGAAGCTCACAAATACAAATGTAGTTAAGTCCTGCTTATTCACTTTTGGTTTAGATTTGGCTTTGCAACTGATAAAGATTGCCCCTAATAGAAAGTGGTCTCAAAAGATCTCTCTCAAATACAAGAGACTTCAATATTATGACAGCATCGTAACATTTAGAAGCTCTATGATTGCAATTCATAATGCTGAGTTCAGGACAAAATTTCTCAGTGCATCAGAAACAGAAAACAGGGATCAGAAACCACAATTCCTACAGAGTACTCTGAACACCAGCCTGCAGAGCCATGCTTTGTAGGAGAGAATCAACTATTGGCACAGAGGATGAACAAACACTAAGCCTGCCAAAAATTATTTTGTATCTTCATTTCTAAAACACTGACTTGACACTATACTCAACATTAATTTTCCTTTGGAGGAGGAGAGAATACACCTGTTCTCTCCCTGATTTAATAATGCTCCTTCTGGCTTCTCTGCATGATCCCTGACAAAACATTATGTGCTATGAAAGGAGGAATTAACTCCTGACGTATTTAAATACAATTAATCTATTTATACAGCTTTTTAGACTAGGTATCAGGACCTATTTCTTGGCATTTTTAAAGCCTTTTAGTTTGATTAACAATTTGGAGAACACCTAGATGTCTCTGGCAGTTTGCCAATTCAAGCACATTTCAAGTATATTTCTCTTGATTAACTTAAAAATAATCAGTCCTGTCACTTAGACTGCAGAGCAAATCCAAGAAACAAATTCTACCCAGCTGATTTTAATGAAGATTCCATTTTCAAGGATGGTTAACATGCAAGGATTAAGACAAGAATTTTAGCAGGTGCACACGTACAAGGATCTAACACAAGTTGATTCTTGGGCTAAGTGCATAGCAATGGCTTATGCTGTCTATTAAGGATTATAGCCTGAAATTGATCAACTATTTATTCAAATGGAAACATTTTCTAAAAAGGCCATCCACATCAAATTATGTATCAGACATTTAATAGCTAAAAATATTGTAAAAAAGCATAAACAAATACAGAAAAACAGCTGATCCACCCTCTTTGAGGCTAATAGGTTAGAACAAAGTAGCCTTAAAAAAATAGTGCATGTACATACCAAAAAAATCTAGAAGGGACATAAAAAGAGGCAAGTATCCTAACAACTAGCCTAGGAGGAGGTTTTTTCCTCCATTATTTCCTCTGGTCCTATAACTCCTGTTTTTCCTGGAGGTATAACACACAGCTTCACAAGGATGGGCAGAACATGTTATCTCTAAATAGTAACTCCAATAGTTAGGGTGTCCTCTCGATAGGCTTATTCAATTATGTTTTGTGTCTTTTCAAGTTCTGAATACCATCCACCAAATACCTTTTTGTGATTGGCCTCAGTGCTGAGTTGAGCTCTATGCCTGATGTCTCACATTGTGAGCTACTTCAGGAGTAGGGTAAAACACTTTACTACCTCAAGTTAAATCAAAATAGTTGAGTCTCAAGACAGATCAATACCTCCCAGAACAAGCATTTCCAAATGAGCAGCTGTTTGTGCATCTAGGAAGTTACGGCATGTGGTTCCCTTGAAGTACAAGTTAAGAGTTTTTTAAAAACACAGGTGGGACAGTTGTCTGAACTTCCAGGTTTCTTGCACTTAACTCTCATCTTAAGATTAGATCTGACCCCACAGAAGCTAGCTAAGATAATGAGAAAGGGCCTTCCCAAGGACAAAGAATCATGGCATTAACACACAGTAATTGTTTCTATAAACTTCAAGTCACTTCATTATTAGCAAAACAATCTGCAATAAAATTGCTGGAATACAAAAAAGTTAACGAATATTATCAAAAGTAAGAGTCTGAGATATATGCTCAAAAAATAGTGCAGGGAATCACAATCCCATTAAGTGGGAAGGAAATCACAGAATATTTACACATCAAATATTGTTTTGGAAATTGTTATTTTAATTACATTTAAGATGTATTATGCTTTATTTATATAGGAAATATTTTCCTTTAGAGAGGTTTCACTACCCAGACTGAGTAACAACTGAAACTACCATAATTGTTTCACTGTAAATATATAGCAGAACACTGGCCATCACCATCATTCTCAAGCTATAGGCTTTCACAGACCAATATAACCAGTTTTCAAAGAAAAATCACTCCCCTTCAAGTAGAAGCCAAGTGGCTTAATGCAGTATAAGTTATATACACAATATTTACACAAACCAGAAACTGGTCAATGCAACACTTCCTGTACGCAGGGGCACAACAGAAGACACATTTGTAAAAGACATATATAAAATAAAGAGCTTACTTTGACCACGTAATTGAACCTTCTGATGTCCTCAATTGCACTTGAAAAATCTAAGCGATTAAAAGCTTCTCCCAAAGTACAATAGCCATGTCTCTGAGAAGAGAAATAAACACTGTAAAGGGAAAGAAGCAAACGAGAACACCCCCCTCCCCCCCTAAATTGTTAAGGTCTATATGAAAGCACTCTACCATGCAACTGAAGGATATACACACTGCACTTCCTAGAACTGATATAACTGGCGTGAAGATTTTATTCCTCATAGAACAAATGAAGACAGATATGCTATTTAAAGGTAATAGGTACCCAGGTGATACTACTTGATAGCAAGACCTTTAAGCTCATAGTAACTGTGTGGCCTGTAATCACTGGTATCCATGTGTCCTGGGAACCTGTTCCACTACTGCATGGCCACCATGCTCTGTAATTGCCTCAGCACAAGGTGCATCTTGCTCAGACAGCAGACTAAGCATACAACCATATGCATGAACTCAGTTTACATTCACATTTGAGGTAAGAACATGGCTACTTGCTCCTGGAATTGGAAGAACAAACAGTCAACACCTAGAATTTATTTTCAGGGCACTAGAAATTTAACCACACTTCTTAAATACCATGATCAGGAGAAGTATCTTTTTTTTTAGTGCTTCTGCATAGGTATAAGGCAAAAGCAAAAAGTTTCAGGTTCTTTTCAAATTCTTTAAGGTGGCAGTGGCAGCCTGAAATGCCGTGGGATCACAAGCTAAGTATATAGCCATGCAGGAAACTGCCAGTGACCTCCTTGTGGCAAAAAAAAAAAAAAAATGGTGAAAGGCTTCATAATACCCTTCAAATGTAGAAGGGCAGCTGGTGTCATTGCCCTGCAAAAATACTTATGTAGAGGTGAGACTGGATGATTTCATTTTCTACAACACCATGTTCTTCCTGAAGACACTACTCAGGTGTCTCAGCTCTGACATGCAACACCATCTTCTGCCTGTTTGGCTAGTGTTGGACTCACCTCCTTCCCTCTCTGCTGACTGGCATTACTGTGTTGATGAAAGGTATTCTCACAGGTGTCCAAGTTCCACCCATCCCATATAATCAACATAAGAAACTGAGACACTTTCTCTCTACATATAATGGACATGTCAGCTTCACCTATCCAGGAGGTCATTTCAAGATCCTTTGCAGTTACATGATACCATTTTTATCCCAAACAGGAAGAAGCATCTGAACTTTGAATACAAAGATCCTCTTAGCAAAGTCTGGGCCTTAGATTTTACTCACATTCAAGTTTATATCAAGATCCCAAGATACCAAGTAGCTGCCTGCTAACACTTTCTTTGGAGATGTTTGTTTTCAAACCTTATAATTATACATAAGAGACAGAGACAAATGGGCTTGGAGAAGTACCAGAGGACTACTACATCCATCCTTGTGAGTCCTCCCATCTCTGCCAGAATGACTCACATAAGTCAATTTGTTACCTGCCTGTGCCTCAGCAAGTGATGATGTACTACAGTACCAATGAAAAGAGGGTTAAATACAACATTTTAGAAGTCACAGAAAATTGACAAATGGCTTATTTTTAAAAGTTAAGCAGCACAAAGATGCTAGAAATTGACCCGCAGCATACAGGACTTACTTCTCTGGTGCTTTCCTTATGGACATAAATCCAATTTTCACGATAAAAACCTGGAAAAGAAATAAGCTTTTTTAATCTTCTATTTTAGGTAGTGCCTTCTAGGAAGATGAAGAAAACAGACCATCCTCAAAATGCTTTGTAAGTGGAGAGAGAACATAACAATTTTGGTGAATGGAGTTTATTACAGCTGAAGGGAATGACTACAAAGTTTCAGAAGTTGTGTACTTTAAAATATATGCTAAACAACTTTATAAACCAAATACAGGAGCTGGGACACAGTGAGCATATGTTGCACAACTTTTGTTGCCTGTGTACCAACAGCAGCCAATTTATCCTAAAAGCCCTGATACTTTTTGGTTCGCAGGGCTCCTTAGCACAGGAGAGTACAGAAATGCATAGTGTTTTTGGTCCCGAAGGCTCTACTTTTTAGAGGTATTTGCTTCTGCAAATGTGTTTGATCTGCATCCACTTACTTCAAGTGGATGCACAATCCTGCTTAATGAAAGACCAATAATTGCAATTTACACAGATTCAGCTTGCAGAAGTCTCGATATATTGTCCAATTAAAGTGTGGTCTTACATATAATAACCACTTGAATCTTCTGAAATACTGTAAACCCACAGAAGCCTGAGAATGCTTGGCCTAAGCCTTGGAGAAATCTGGAAACATCTCTGTTACAAAGTTAGGAAGGTACAAAATAATTAACATAATTTCAAGATCAATGGGGAAACCCCCCAAATTTGCTGTCAAGTTGTCTACTTCTACCTACTCAAATTGTGTACTTCAAGAAATTTTGCTATCATTCACGTTTACAGTCCAAAACAGGTCCTCTTAAAAAAGAGTATGACAAAAGACTGGCAGCCTTAAGCATCAAGAATTTCATCTAAAACCAGTCCACAAAGCAAAACAGCAGTTTGCATCAGAAGATTATTATTATTCAGGAATTGTTATTCTTAAACGAATTACCTTTGGATCTCTAAATCCCACAGTAGGTGATCAGTGCCACAGTCCCCAATTAAGATATATCACTTCTGACACCAGAACTTGTTGTCAGTACAAAAGTAGACATAACTTGGAAGGCTACTCTCTAGATACATATATACAAATGGCTATTTTATTTTTTCTTCCTGAACCTACAACAGTCTTCCAAATTAAATGGAAAATTACCCAGACTTACATTGTGAATTTGTGTTATTCCTACAGTGGTCTTTTTTCCTTTTCTTGGCTGCAAATTCACAATCCTCTGTAGTGTATATTTCTTCATCTTCATCACCAGTTAAAATGCTGAAATAGAGACATAATTAGAACAGCAGTGATTAAATATTTAAGCTGCACGTAGCTTATAGTTCTCTACATTTAAAAGCCTGCCAGCTGCAATAAAAATAATGTATTTAAATAATGCTTGTCTACCTGAAGGTCTACAGCAACACATCTTGAGAGATGTGTTTCTTCCTAGTGGTGCTGAATTTTCTATCAGAGTGATTAAGTGTATGCAAGTATCTTTTTAATAGCCATCTTGTAAGTCATTAGCGACATTTAAGAAAGCTTACTGAGGCAGCTGTACTAGCTGGACAATTGGCAGTCTGCAGCATTCTAGAATACAAAAGTCACTGTTCAAAATGGACCAAGCCTTATGAAACTGCAGCATACTGGTTAAGTCAGAGTTATCACACAACCCCTCAGGCAGAAAGCCAAAAAGACATCCCTTTTCCCCTCATCATCCCTTAGTCATCTTTTGGGCAGATGAAGAAAGTCTTAGTAAATGCACAAATCACAACACTGTACGTAACTGAGGTGTTGCCATATTGTACTACCAATTGTTTTAGGGAATCAAGAACCACGTAGTCACCTCCGTCTTTCCCAAGAAGGATCAACTATACCTTTGTCACTTCTGACACTGAATTAAGTAGCCTGACAAAGACCATCTATACTGAGTGTATATATATAGTATATACACACACTATATACAAGCATATGGACATGCTATTGAAGTTTGTTGAGTAAACTTTCTCAAGTGCATATACATTAAAAACCTTACGTGAGCTATGTAAGTCTACACAAAGATTCTCTTTTCCATTTCTACAGATAATTCTGAGCAAAAGCAATACAGATAATGGGTATGCATTTTTCTAGTACAGGTGAGGGAGATCATTCGTATTAAGGCAGTAATCTTGCCCAGATAACTATAGTAACCAAGGATGTTTTCCATAGAAGCTTAACTATAAAACTATTTTATTTCCCTATCTTTTTTTAAAAAAAGAAAGCTGTATAGAACACTCTACCCATTCATTTTTTAAAATCTGAATTTGCCAGCCAAATCTATTTGTCAATGTCAATTTGAACTTCAAATTGAACCAGCCAAACCTGAACAGGAAAAAGGAGATCAGTTCATTCAAAATGAAGTTCATTCAAAAATAACCTGCACTTCAACATTAAATGGCAAAAGAACCCAATTAGTCTCTTGCTACTATTTAATAAAGTTAAAAAAAATGTTCAGGCCTGAATCATCTTTTAAGGATGATGACTAAACACCACTGTACAAAAAGCTTTTATATAATTGTTCTAATCACTAAATACTAGCTCAGCTTAAAGATATACAAGTTTAGAAGACTCCAAGATAGGAATTTATTCTTACCTGAAGTTTAAAACCTGAAAAAAAATGCCCACACCTGCGTTCAGGTAGAACTCAATCCAAGGTGAGGGCTTTGGTTCATGCCTTAACATTTTTAAATCATAGGATAGACTTCACAATTTCAATTTTCTATGCAATATTGCCAAACACCACATCTAGTCAAACAGCAAAAGAGTTCAGAGAAAAGGAAATGGCAACTGATGGAAGTGAAACATCAATGCTGACAAGTTACTTTACTTGTATCATGTTATACCAGTTCCTCCCCTCCCAACATGAAGGAAATCCTTTTAAACTCACTAGAACAATTATGTTTTAGTGTATTGACCATATCAACACATCACATGAAAAGTTGTTACAGAGTCAGAAATAGAGCTCAGCCCCCCAGTAAAGATTCTGGCTTTATGATCCTAGCAACAGATAAAAGGCTACAAAGATACAGGATATTATACAATATAATACAGTCAGAACAGAAACACACCCACTCCCATTTTGCAGCCAGCAAAGCAGGGCAGGCAGCACTGCTGAAGGCCAGCTTTAGAACAGGAAGGTTAATCTGGTTCCTTCTTTTGTTCCTGGAGAGAAAGAGTCCCTAGAAAGCAACACAGAGCAGTAACATATCTGAAGTTATTTAAAGACTGCTCTCCCCCTCCCAGTCCCTCAAATACATGCTTCCTCAAGTATCAGACACAAAAGCAAGGCAGCCTAAGGAGGACAGTTAATTAACACAAGGAATCACAGATACCTATTTCAAGCACGTTAGTCTGACTTCCAAATCCACCTGAGATATTCTGGGAATTCATGACATTTTAGCAAGAAAATATGACACTCTGAGGATTTTCTTGTATAAGGCTTCATCTTCTCATGGTCTCTGTACTCTGCATGGAGTCCTTCCTTCCCTGCGTAGGGAAGGTGTGTCCCTGTACTATCAGCATTGTTCTTGATGAACTTTAAGGAGTTCACATGTTTCCAGTCTTACTGAGAAAGCAATCAAGGGTCTCAGAGCTATTTGGAAGAACAAGGTAATTACAGGTATACCCCCAGCAACTTTTAAAGTTCCTTTAAGAAATCTGAGGAGCTGGCTGATCAGCAAAGCCACTTAACCAAGAACATCTCCTGCCTCCCCAACCACCAGACTACAGTTATGCTAACACAGAGGAAACTGAATCAAGTGCTACACGAGCCATATGGCGTAACAGATGACTTGAATGTTTTTACTGTAATAGCACATATGAGATCTAAGTGCACCTGAAAGGATCTAAATACATACGTAATACTGCCAATTTACAGCTACTCTTGTGTTCTTGTCTTTATGAAGCACTTTCAAAAAATTTGTTCTATAGCTTCTAAAAGCAAAGCATCTGGTGTCCTACAGATGCTTTAAGACTACAATACCCTACATAAATAAAGCATGCCAGAATTTCAGCTCTTTTAAAACAGCAGTTTCATAATGGTGTATTTAAATAACCTTTGGGGCATGACAGTTAAAGTGCTAGAAGGCTTGACAGGGCTATCCAAACTGACTGTTCTTCATCCCCTTACTTTTCTTGTGGAGGAAGAAGTTCCTAAATGTCACACAATTACCTACAGAGAGGCACTAAATGTTCCAGGTGACACTCAAAGCCATTTACAGCTTGACCACATAAAAAAATCCTGAGTTAAGTGCCTGCACCAAACAGTGTTACAACACATTTGTCAAATGTCCAAATTATCTAAGATTAGATTCAAATCTGAGGACTCCTATCCAGTACTAATAGCACTTCTGTGAATGAGATGAGACTACAGATGAATGACTGGCCTGCCTGCCTGGGTAGCTCATATGGACCTAACACACAAAAAGGCATATTCTGGTCACTAAAGTCTTGTCATACGGATTCTCTTTCTTGTACCTCAAAAGGAAAATTTAAGAGGGCTTTACTCTTGAGAGGTATTTAAATACAATTCTGTAAGGCTGTGCTTTTCTCTCCCCACCAAGCTTCAAGGACACAGTGACACAGCACTGGAAACACACAGCTGTACTAGAACTTACAGGTACAAACTGCAGGTAGTTGTGGCCAGCACTCAGCCCACAGATACATGCTTCCCTCAGGCAGAACAAGCTCTGCCTCAGCCAGATTTCCCACCACTGTATACCATGAATACAGTGCTCTCTTCACTTAAATAATTTCATTACTTATCTAAATGAGAGCTACAAAACTGGGGGTCTCACTTTTTCCATATAAGGTTTCATAAACAGAACTAATTTGAAGTGTAGCATTTGAGCATTATTCCCAATCATTTATATTGCCTTTACATGACAAGTTATGTTTGTTTGAGCATTGTTATTATGTTCACTGCTTTTGACTAATTCCTCAGCTCACCGGATGACTAATTGAACAAGGTGAACAGTTCTGTTCTAATGAAAACATTTGTCTTGAATTTTTAAGAGTTACTTACATGCCTGGAAGCTTTTTCTGAATCTGCTGGTAAGTACATCTTTTTAACTTCTGCACAGGAGGTATTTGGAAGAGATAGAACACAGTTCAGCAATTAACTCTATCCATGCTTTCTCTCATAGAAGAGAATACAAGCAATAGTAAACAGGGTTTAAGTCAACAGCATAGCTTGAATTGATTTCTTTTTAAAGGAAAACTGCTCTAACTGGAACACAATGCTCAAGTACTACTACTGCTGCTACATAGATTTCTACAGAGTATTTTGGTGAATAAAACACTGCATTTAATTGATAAGATAACATCGTATTATAACAGCCAGACTGGCATACACCATCATGCCTATTTATATGACATCTTGAAAAGAGACTTACCGACTGTATGCTTCTTCCACAAGGAAGGAAGCATTTTATAAAGTCTTTTCTTACTCAGTGTACATCATAGTAACACATCCTAAGCTGAGCTGTCCATTCAGTATACACAAGCTATTTGGAAACAAGTATTTAATATGGTACAGATAATTCAGGCAGCAAGACACAGTGTGCTGCTGTATTTCCATCTGAAATCCTGCACACGGGATAGAGAGCCCCAAGCACAAGTATATGCTAGGTACAGACAGCAGCTTTGCAGAAAAGGAGCCAGAGTCCTACTGGTCAACAGTGTGCCCTTGTGCTGAATAAGGGCAGTCACACCCTGTGCTGCATTAGCAAGACCATACCCTGCAGAAGTGGTCATTGCCCTTCATTTGGCACTTGAGACACCACATCTGGAATACTGCCTACTTTTGGACTCCCTGGTACAATACACAGATTGATATACTAGAACAATTGCAGCAGGCAGTTACTGAGATGATTTCTGCTGGAGAACAACATGACACATGAGGACGCATCAGAAAACAAGCTTGGTCAGTATTAAGAGCAGGTGGTGAGGAAGAAGGAAATCTGATTCATGCCTGTATCTACTATGAAGGTATAAAGAAGAGGGAGCTAGACTGTAACATTAGATGAGGTATACATTAACAAGTCAAGCAGTAATGGACATGATCTGTAATAACAAAAACTCCTATTAGATTTTAAAAGATAGGAAATATAAAAAAATACAGCAAAAATAATGGAAGTTGGAACAGGAGCCCAGAAAGGAATCTCCATTCTTGGAAACAAAGGCCAGCTGGGCATGGCCCTACAACTCATCTGAGCTGGTCTTGCTTAGAGTTGGGGGTGTGAGCCAGATGACCTGTAGAGGTCCTTACCAACCTGAATTCTGTATTATAGGCAATTAGACATTATACAGTGTTCAGCAGCAAAAAGTGAACTCAGAAATCCAAAGCTTCCAAGGTATAGTGAAATTACTCTGAAGTAGCACTACTACACCATGTACCAATTCAAATTCTGCAGTCTAATTTTGAACAATACACATTCTTAAATACACAGAAGCAGAACAAACAGGGCAACAGAATATGGAGTGCTTTGGCTACACAAAGTAAGAGACACAGAAGACTGGAAACAAGAGAATCACTACAGGTGAGGGCATCTGTTACAGACTAGGGTAGTTCCTGAGTTTGGGATTCTGACAGGTTGGGAAGCTAACCTACAAAATTCAAACCATGCAACACTTCAGATATCACAAATATTTCTTTTACCCAGAGCATTTCATGGCCAGTCACTTCAAATTAATGTTCCTATTTTAATCCTGAACTTTAAGACTCTTGCATCTTTCCATGCAAGACTTGTTTAAATCTGTTTCTAGCAATACCCTTGAACTCTACAAATTGTTCTTTCAACACTAAAAAAAATCTAGCATTTTTGCTTGAAGAAGCAATAAATGCAGTCTCACCTCACTCTCTGGAGAAAAGATTGTGTTATATATACAGACATATATAAGTGCATGCACAGACAAAAATCAACATCCAATTAGGAACAGAACAGTGAGTCCTCATTTACAATGACACAAAACCAATCATTTAATGAATGTTCTTTGGCAAGCGTAACATAAAACAACCTACAAAATATAATTTAGTAACTGTGCAAGTAGCTATCAAAATGAAATTAGATTTCATTTTCCAACTATATGAAAGCTACACGAAAGAAGGAAGAAGAGATTTTTCCAGAAGTATTTAAGGCAACTTATGTTGGAGGCTTTGTGAACACCCTTGCAGACAAACATTGCTTTTCTTACCCACAGTGGCCAGACTGTATGGGAAAAAAACAACCACTAGTGGCAGATGAGCACAAGAAGTAAAGGCATGAAGAAAACAGTAGTTTGAGACAAGCTTAATAATAATTCTTTACTGCTTGATTACTCCCTTGAGGTTTATTTCAAATATAGAAAACACAGGTGTATGAGTAGAACAAGTCCTAGCTTGCCAGTAAATTCCCTCTAAATCAGATCAGTTTCTTTATCATTTACTAGACTAACAGCAAAACACTGAATGTTCTCTTTTCTCATTATGAACACATTAAGCTGGAATTTATAAACAAGAACGCTAACCCTGAGAATTACTTCTTGGCAAAGAAACAAAGCAGGAATTTGTCTGGACTAAGCTATTTGTATCACACCAGTCTGTGAGCATCTGCCATCAGTCTTACTTTACTTCTCTCCCAAGCTACCTAGTATGTTTCTCACCCATTCTACAGGGGCTCATACAATCATATACAATGTTAGAGAATTGCCTTAAACTACCATTAGTCATGCATTTAGATTAAGTACCCTAAATAGGCCTAATCCAACAATCACCAGAAAGGTTTCACTTGTTTCCAGGTAACATTCTGATATGCTTGTTGCGTTTGCAACTCGCAGATACCATATTAAAAATAACACACAACACAAGATGGGATATGGCTGCCCAAAGTCGTCGCTGTTTCATGAGTTGCCTAAAGATGGACAGTCTCCACAGGGGTCTCTGCTTAAATAAAAAAAGCACACGGTTGCATTCGTGTGCTTCTCTCATGCATGCAGAGATCACCAACCCTACTCGGTCTGAATGGAAGTTCAGTCAATCTTTGCCTTCCCACCTGCTATGAAATCAGTAATAAATGTGGTTCCGCATGAGTTATTTAAGAACTTACACAGTGTGACTGATGTCATTAAGCTGATTGTTCTTGTTCTCAAGTGCAGGGCTGAAGGGTTCAAATCGTTTCCATCCATCTTCTGTTTTAACCCATCTCCATCCAGGGGATCTCCAGTCTTGGCCCAAAAAAGGCATGGTTTCTCTGTAAGCAGCAAGAAGATTGTGCAGGATTTAACTGTTAACAAAAGCTATGAAACCTATTATTTCAGTTCTCTTTAACCTTAAAAAAGCTGTAATGAGGAAAAGGAAGAAAGTTTCCTATAGAATATCCTCTTAAGAGGCTCAATGGCTTCCCAAGTACATTTTTGATTCTCTTACCTCTGAAAATTCCTGCTGAAAAGTCCTTTGCTATTTGTTAAATCAAAGTAGGTTTCACAGGAAAAAGCAAAAAAATCACCATAGTCCTGGAAAGTGCTGATACCAAAGCAAGTAAGACTGACTACTGCAGAGCAGATTAGCATTTACAGAATGTAAACAGACTACCAGTTTGAGACCCAACTAACGTTGTTTTTCAAACCCGGTAAGCCCAAATCAGTGTTACTCTTCTTATTTTTCTATAAGCCTTCCAAACACTGAGATAGTGTAACACTGTAAACAGTTACGTTTCAGTAAAGGAATTTGGATCTTCCCCAAACACTTTTTCAGTTGTTTTTGAGGATCACTTCTCTAAATTCTAGCTAAGCTATTAACTAGATACCCCCCACAAATGGAGACTGCAACATAACATCAGTTATTCACTACTGAAATTCCTACCAACAGCATGCAGGACAGCACAGGTGTATCGTTCTACAGTGCTTTGTCACCCTTTTTCACAAAGGAAAGTCATTTTTAATACACGAACACTAAGAATTTGGAGAAAGCAATGCCCTATGCTTTAAAGAATCCAAGCTTGCCAGCTTTTGCCCTCTTCTTCCCATTCATCACATATACATTCTGCTCTTTATTTTAACCAGAGATTTAATGTGCAGACTGTACAGGGAAAAAAGCATTATCACATTTGAAACAGACATTAACGCAACACCAACAGCTTCATTCAAAGCAACTGTTTTCTAAACATTTCTTCAAGGTGAAAAATATTAGGCCAGATCAGTGAAGCATCGCTGAATTTATTTACCCATTTGCACTCTTGACCAGCATCTGTCCAACATATTAGCACAGGATAAGACACTGAAGCGATACAAGCCAAGAGCATCATTTTTGTTTAATTAAAAGAAAAACAAGACTAAAACATCCCACAACATGCCACACAAAACAAAGCTTGCTGTCTAGCCTTCAGCATTGATGAAAGTCCCCTTGCTATTCATAACTCAGTCTTCCTCTGAATCTGACAGGAATCATTTCCAAAGTTTACCACATCCTTTCCTCTAGCCACCACAAACTCTATTCACGCCTATCTGTTTTTCTAATCTTTTCACTGCTTACCAGGAGATATGCATCACAACAGATTTTTCTTACAGTTGTTTAGAACACCCTCGTTTAGGCTGAAATCAAGGCCTCTTGTCTTTTCAAGAATTGTTTAATAGTTGATGCTAATGAGTGCCTTTCTGAGTTACGGAGTTATTTTCCCCAATAAGATAAAGCAGAATTTACCTGAAAATTAAAAACTGGAAGAGACTAAGAAAAGAGCAAAAGAACATAAAACAATTTTGAATAATGTCTAAAGATGCACAGCTCATGAGCTACTTCTAGTCAGCAGTTTTATATAAAAATTAAGCACTACTATAGATGCACCTCATTACCCAAAAAGTTAAAAACTACAGAAAATTCAATTCATAGAGGACATTACAGGCTAAGTGGAATAACTTAAAAAAGCGAACATTTTTAAGAATACTTGATATTATGAATCAATAAAGAATTGTTGGGAAAGGAAATAAACACTTAGACATAACTTGTATGAAGGTGAACCATGCATTGTTAGAGGTTAACTGTGTAAGTTACAAAAATAAGGGTAGATGTAAAGCTTCCTGAAAACACCAGGAGAAAGCCTGGAATATTTTGTTCGAGTGGAAGGGAATAGCAGAAGCCCAACGCCAATCACAACTTACAGGATAGCAATCTTAGTATGCTTTAGAAATCCTTGAACTTTAGAAATAAGTGGTTTCAAGCTATCAGGCTAGTGGTGTAAGTATGATGTGTAACTTCCTCCTGTGGAGCTGCAGAGGCATTTAAAATAACACACTTCGATACATGCTTTAAACCAGAATACTTTCCAGATCTTTAGAATGAAAACTGACGATCTTTCATTGCAAGGCTTTGACACAGAATAAGGGGTGTGACATTAATAGTGACAATAATAAATAGTGACATTAAGCACCTCAAATTAGTGGTATAGGCAAGTAGACACACAAAGACTACCAGGGTCTGCTCCAGAAATCCTGGAAAATTGTACTTTGGACAAGTTTCATAAAGAGATATGAACAGCTTTTCTAAACGTGTAGCATATTCAGTACATTATCTTTTTAAAAAGACATGAAGAAAACACTACTAGAAAAATCACATATTAAACTTTAACTGGTACATGTTGACCTAATTTTTTCCCCAAACAGATATTCTTAGTCCAAGACATAGTTTCACTACTGCACAAACTCAAAGTGTATCCCATGAGTAGCAACTCCAGGAAGTGACTTGTACCCACAGCAGGGGGTTGGAATGAGTCTGTCTTTACAGCGCCTTCCAACCCAATCCGTTCCACGATTACATGAGAATGTGTACCTCAGACTCAAACCTAACGTATTCTTTCAGTAACAGCACAAGCACAACTAGGACCAGAAAATCTCACTGCTTTGCTTCCTATAGGACTGAAATGTACACTTGATCATTACTCAGAAGTTACCACATTTTAGCAACTACGGTGCATCCTAAATGTCTCTCCTACACATCGCCCTCAGAGAGCAGCTGATCACAGGGTATGTATAATAAAAATTCATTCTTCTGCTCTGCCTGCACTCAAGCTTTGTTTCCCAGTACAGCATTGCACTAAAGCACGCATGTGGCTTCTGAGAACACAGCCTGCTTTCAAGAGTTTACATACCGCATGGAGCATGCCTTCAGTAATAAGTAATTTAATATCAGTTTGTTAAAACTGTCACTACAACAACAGATGAGCCCCCTAAGCTCACATTTTGAGGAAAATGCAGTGGGACAGGATTCTCTAACACTTGAAAGGACTTCTGTCCTTGCTATTGAGCAACCTGTTCATTTTCCCAAAACTAGCATGGAGAAATCAATCTGATGCTGTGTAAAGGAGAAGGAAGCTTCACTAAGCAAAATTTGGTCTCATTGACCTGGACACAGTTAAGCAATGGAACTCAGTAGACCAGTTTGGCATTTGGACTTGATTCCAAAGATCTTTTCCAACCTACATGATTTTATGGTCATTACCTAACAACCAGGCTTTAATAAAATACATCACCTGCATTCAACTTGCTCCTAAAACCAAACAAGGACAGGAGTTCTTCACTTTGCATCATATGTATTTTCCTAAGGAGCACGGAAAAAAGGACCTTGGAGACAAGAGCCACCAGAAAGAAGTATGGAAGGAATAGCACAGAAACCTCTCTATGCCAGGCTTAGTGCAGCTTGAGACTACAGTGACTGCTCCAGCCATTCATCCACCAGTAAGGCAGACAGCTCACCATGAAAGCAAACACTACTACAAAGACATTCAGAACTGCTGCAAGACACCCTAATAATCTGTGACTGCACAGGAGAAATTGCTTTCTGTGTATGCATCCCTGTTCTTAGAAACATACAATTATGACCCAAACCATTCCTGATACTCAGCAACAAGACTGTCACCAATATGATAGGCCCAGTCAAGGCTCCTCTCACTTCCCAGCCTCCCCCCTCTTCCTGACGGCCTTGGGGCCTGCCCAGCAGCCCAGGCTCCCGCAGAAGCTGCTCCTGGAGGCAGTGATCCGTTCTGCAGGGAGCCAGCCCTATCAGCCCTGTGAGTCGCTGGTCACAGAGTCGATCAGTCTCCAGCCCCGGGTGTTTTCTTACTGCTGTCCCCCACACCCAACGCCCCCCTCACCTCACACCCCACCAACCCGCGGCTCGGCCCGTCAGCTTTCCCCCTTACCCTCACCCCACCTGACGCTCCCCCACACACCGCCCCCAGGCCTTCTTCCCCAGCGGCTGGAAACGCTCCTTCCCTTCAGAAAAACCCCCAAAAGGGGAAAAAAGGCCCCAAATCCCCCCCACCCCACTCCACTCCACTCCACTCCCGCCCGATCCCTACCTGGCAGCGCCGCCGCTCCCCGCGGGGCCCGGGCCGCACGGCTATTGCCGGAAGTAGCGCGGCACCACCCCTCCACCCCGCTGATTGGTCGCTGCCGCTTGTTGCTACCCGGCAGCACCTTTTTCCATTGGTGGGGCGAGGTGCCACGTCAGCCGCGGCGCGTCACGTGAAGGGAGGGGGAGCGAGGCGCACGTGTCAATGTTTTGGTCGGAGGGGGAGGCGGGAAAGGGGCGGGGCCGCGTAATGGCGGACCAACGGCCACCCAACGGCCACCCAACGGTCCCCAACGGTCACCCAACGGCCGGCTCACGGCGGTCCTGTCAAGGGAGCTCCGTGCCCTCAGCTCTATGTGGAGCCGGGCAGCAGGGGGGAGACACCTCCAATGCCGGGCTTCTTGTTAAAACAAGGGCTGGGGGACATGGGGAGCAAGCTTTAGGTCGTGAATTGGTGATTGTGTGAGCTTTTCAGCTCTCAGTGAGAAATCAGTAATTTTCCCCACTAAGAATGTCGAGTAACTATATAATAGTTAAGGTTGGAAAAGACCTCCAAGATCATCTGGTCCAACCATCCCCCTACCACCAATGCCACCCACTAAACCATGTCTCCAAGCACCACGTCTAACCTTGAACACCTGCAGGGACAGTGACTCCACCACCTCCCTGGGCAACCCATCCCAATGCCTGACTGCTCTTTCTGAGGAGAAATGTCTCCTAATTTCCACCCTAAACCTCCCCTGCTGCAACTTGAGGCCATTCCCTCTAGTCCTATCACTAGTTACCTGTCAGAAGATAATTACCTTTCAGGTAGAAGATAACTACCTTTCACGTAGCTGCAGAGAACAATAAGGTCTCCCCTGAGCCTCCTCTTCTCCAGACTAAACAACCCTAGTGCCCTCAGCAGCTCCTCATAGGACTTGTATTCCAGGCCCTTTGCCAGCTTCATAGCCCTTCTCTGGACATGCTCCATGGCCTCGATGTCCCCATATAAAAAAAAGTCAAGAAGATTAAAAAAAATATATCAGAACTATGTTTCAATAAATCTCAATCATTTTGTGCTGTAGAACAAATTGTTGACCTGTAATTTTTTGAAGGTATAGGACTTAAAATAGTGTGGTTGCTGCCACTTATCCCTATCTGGAAGCATCCCCTAATCCCCTTGCAGCTTTGTTGTGTACACTGAGATGTTTTATAAGGGCTTCCTTTCTGTCTTTGAGCTGGAAAAAGTTATATGAATAGTTCTTTGTGAGCTGAGATTGATTTTAATATGTTCTCAGGATGTCACTTTTACAAATTAAACTACTCTGTAGAGAGAGGATTTGTCTCTCTTCATTCAAACTGTGTGTTTTGATATTCATCTATCCAGTGGCTCCTCAGTTGGTTAGGTGATTTGGCCATGATGTAATTCCCACATAGCAGACAGCTAGCTCTTATACATATATATATATATATATATGTATATAACATGAGACCATACATGTATGTCTGTATAAACATACATGTATAAACATACAGACATACATGTATAAACATCACTAAGATACACTCACAGTCCTCTGTATCAGTGATGCTTCCTCTCCACCACCAAAATGGGTGCTGTGCTGACACTGTCAGTGACAAATGACAGTGGTGAGAATGGGGCAGTGACAGGTTGGAGGGGAGAGGACAGGAGAGGCAACCCCAGGGAACGAAGGATGCCAGGCCTACATAGCTCCCCACAGTCTCTTCTCACCTGTCTTCTCAAAAACTGCCCAAAGGCGAACATCAAGTCCCAGAACCGTCGTGGAAGTCATCCTTACCAACAGCACAGACCAGGACCTTGTGCCGGCCAGGGGTTTGTTGCAAGGTCTTTTTCAAGACCCTGTAATCTCGAGCAAAATACAGCCATGGCAAAGGCAGCAGCTTCTCACAGAAAAAGGCCGTAGTCCACATTGTCAGCCTAATCATCCCCTTGGTGAATGCAGTCATTGAAGAGTTTCCCATTCTTCTCCAATGTGAGGCAATACTGAGAGTTTTATGCTGGCCTAGAGTCTTTTGTGGGGTCATGTTCTCTTAACTGTCAGCCGTGCTAGTGCCCCTCTTTCATTTCCTCAACCTCTTATTTATTTTTGCTAGCCTCGATTCTTGCTCAGATCACTGGCTGCTGCTGGCAGCCCTCAGCCTAACACAGCCCGCAGTCCACCCGCAGTCACCCTCTCCTTGACTGGCCCAAATGCTTCTGTCATAAATGTGTGTCTTAGCCACACTGCTCTGCCAGTAATATGGGACATTGCTTGACCAGCCCATGAAAGAACCTTTCTTGCTGTTTTGCATGTTGATCTAGAAAATTCCTTCCTACTGGGGCAAAAATCCTTCTGTCTGTAGGCTGTTTTAGGTTCCTTCTCCATGTTCTCTATGCCTCTTGAGGAGTCAGCCATAAAATGGGTATGGTATAAAATGGTTACCTTGCAGCTTTGTTGGGGCTGCTTCCTCAGGGGAGGCAACCACTAGAGAAATTCTAGGGACAGGAAGATGGCAGAAGGAAACTTTGCTATACAGAAGCCTGGCACCTTCTGATCCCATTTGACACAACTTCAGCGTGGAGAAGAGAAGGATTTAGGTAAAGATTGGCCAAGCAGCAAACACTGTTGCTGTTCAGAGCCTTTGAGGGCTAGAGGAACTTTGAAGCATGCAACTAGTAGCAGAAGAGTAATTTGTAAGCCATAGCTGCCATGTGTAATTACTGTATTTCCCCTGCTGGCTTCAGCATATTTATATTAATTATACATTAGAGGGAGCTGCAACAATGTGGACATTTTTATTTTTAATTTAGTGCAAAGTCACTTGTTACAACTTAAAGATTTTGTGTATTTGTAGTTATCTTCCAAATGTATCAAAATCTTGGGCTAATTTGACAAGCAGATGTAGTGATTATTGCCCATAGTGTTGTACCATCCTCTCTTTTGCAAGTGTAATTTTAGCTGCTCCCTAACAGAAGCCTTTTTTTGATATTTACTATTTATGCTTTCTATCCATCTGCCTTTTTTATTCTTATTTTTATTTTTTCAGTAAAGCTGATAATATTTCAACAAAGCAAATTTAGGGATATTTCATATAGAAAGGAGTAGTTGTTAATCAGATTGTAGAGTACAAGCTCCTACCTATAAAAATGTCTGGTGTATTCAGGTTCAAGACTGAGAAATATATTTTTTAAAAAATATGTGTAGTACATGTCTAAGTTAAAAATGTACAAAAGAAAATGTGTTGTTCATTTTGGGGGAATTTCAAACGCAAAAATAATTTAGTGAAACTTGGAAACTTTTAAGACAATTCTAACCAACAATGAGCAACTCAACTCCTGAATAATTTAATGTTGACACTGTTCTGCTTCAGACAATCTCCATAAAATTTTGTGTGATTTTTTCTTTTTTAGTGCCACAGACCTCATCTGGACCTTCTCTATTATGTTTTATTTAATGCTAAAGCAGTTTGAACCTTTTGTACTGGAAATTGAACAAACTGGTCTGCAGTGTGACTATAATTGCTTTTGATTATTCGGAGGGAGATAAAATGAAAATTACATTAAACTTGGAGGATCTCTATTTTTGCAGCTTGGATGGTTACCCTGGTGTTAGTAGCAGGTCCATGTGAGTAGTACAGATGAGGGCCTCTAGATCATTGTCACATTAACATGAAATCAGGGACCTAAATAAAATGGCAAAGTCTGTCTCTCTCATTTCTTTCTTATTAAAATTACTTAAATTATTATTTCTATCTAATATGCCACAGCAAAGGTGAGTTCTCTAAATGAGATTGTACTGATAGATGACCAATATATTTTAAGTTATTTTGCTTGTAGGAGCTGACCCACCTGATTAAAAGCAAAATAAATGGTGTTATCTAGGGTGGCCTATGATAACCTCATGGAGAAAGTGAAACAATTTTTCATCTGCATTCATGTTTCCTGAATCACATGGTTTGGACATATGCATCATGTTTAATGGATTCAGATTTTTTCTGAGAAATCATCTGAGAATGAGGGTTGCTGTAGATGCAAATGGCTTTTTTTTTTTTTTTTTTTTTTTTTGCCTCTGGGAGAATCATTTTCATTTTGCTGAGTGATCTCTATACTTATTTTAAAGAACAGAATAGTTATGCCAAAGAACACTGCAGACTGATTCAGTTACTTAGCAACATTTAATGCTAACAAGAGGAAAGTGATGCAGATACAATGAAAGGATTAGACAGCAGAAGAGAGCTTATGATGATAATGAAGACATAAGTCATACTCTTTCATAGGTGAACCAAAACTGGAAAGGAACACATAATCCAAGCAGTTACAGTTTTTTCCAATGAGTCAGTTGCTTATAATTTCATTTTACAGGAAAGCTTCCAACTAGTGAAAAAACAGCAAAGCTTGGACAAAGGCCTCCTTGTCCTGACTATTATTTAATGTGTGATTTCCACTGTATTATACAGTTCTTCAGAGCTCTCTTTTGTGGCTGGCTTCATTTTTTTAAATCTAAATATTTATCATCAGTACTGCCAAAAGCAAGATGTAGCGTTGCTGCTCTTCCCTCCTTACTCTCCCAAATTATGAGAAAATAACATTTAGGTATATTAGGGTAAGCCTAGAAGCATAAGAGCATCCCCCTTCTTGGAGGCTTGGCTGCTGGGGCTCAGGACCAGCTCAGTGGAGACACAGCCCAGGGCAGCCCCCTTCCCTCTGGGGACAGTAGAGAGAGGCTCAGGGCTGGGAGCAGCCTAGCCATGTAACCTGCTGAACCAGGACCAGGCTGGCTTCCTGGCCTGTCCTTGGACCCGGTGATCTAGTCAAACCTGGCCACCACCTCTGAGCCTGCCCCATTTCCTCTGGCCTTGCTGGCCTTGGGATCTCTCTCAGTTCCCAGCTCCCCATGATGCAGGGAATTAAAATAAGAATCATCTCACATCTAACGTTTTTTTCATGCTTGATGAAAAAATTATTCATATTTATGGAATTTTTCAGCAGGTTTGTAACAATTACATTCAAAGGTTAAGTATTTTTTAGCAGAAATTCACCAATCAATAGTGGATGTCAAATACGAAAGCTGTTTTATTATGTAGTAACCTATAGTTGATTGTGAAAACATTTTGAATGGAAGAAACAGTATATAGCATAGGGCAAAGAGTTTTGAAAACTAGCAATTATTTTTGGGGAAAAAAAAGTTAACAGTTTACTAGCAAATATCACTGAAGGAGAAATAAAATTTCCAGTGTTGCAACAAAGAACATGATTTTAGCTAAAGTCCAGAGAAACAATCTAAAAAACAGCATGTACCATATCTTGAGACAAAACTTTGATTGAAAGCACTGGGACACCACCGGAAATTACACAGTTTGATCAATGACAGTTTGGATCAAAACTGAGTTTTGGAGGAGAAATTTTCATTTTTCAGAAAATATGAGCTTTGCTTATATAAGCGAGATAACTAGGAGAGGAAATAAATCAGTTTAGGAAGTTGCTGTGTGGGGTAGAATTTTTGTGGTAGTTCAAGCTCTAGAAATTAGTAAGAAATGACTTATAAAAGTGAAATTCATTGCTTTTGTGGTAATGAAGGATGGTGAAAGATTTTCTAACCTTCTATATGAAGCCTTTACTAAGAAAACAACAACAATAACAAAAACCCATACAAACAGAAAAGCCCCCACAAGCTTTAGGAGGAGACTAACTGTATTGTTAGCTTACTAGCTGTTTTATCTGTGTTTGTCTGCATCCATAAAACCAATAATTTGTTTTAGATCAGTGGTTTCAAATGTGTTCGTAAGAGAAAGCGACTGCTGCTGCAAAAGCTAGGGACATACAGCTCAAGGAGGAAACAAATCAAAACTGAAGACAATGTTATCATAATTAAAATAGATTTAAAATTAATCTATAAATGTGAAGACATCTAATCTGTATAGGAGAGAGGTTTTCCTTCCTTTTCCTCTCCCTCAGGGTTTCCCATAGGAAGAACTGGAACAAAGTTATCTAATTAATTTTTAAGAGAAACTTCATCAGTATATGAAAGGGGCTATGTGATGTAAATGAATTTGACTGTTGGGAACTGAATGAGAACTACCAGAGGCAACAGGAAAGCTGAGAAAAATTCTGCTCCACAGTTCTACAACGTGATATGCATTGGTGTTTACAGAAATGCTCATCTAGAGGAGATAGCTAGCAGAACTGCTAGCTGCAAAGGGTAGGTTTCCATAAGAAGACAGAGACAGAAAAAGATATAAAGATACCAGAGAGTTTTTAGAGAAACTAGATGCTCACCAGATTGGCTGGACCTGATAAATAGGGTTGTGCAGACAGTAAGCAATCTCAAACATACCAGCAGTTTTGTAGAAAACATGGAAGAGTTGGAGAAATATTGCAAAAGGACAAATGCTATGTCTAATTTAAAAAGAAATAAAATAGAAACAATAAATCGTAGTTTACAAATTAAATTTCAATTTCCAATGGAAAAATCTGGAATTAACATCCTTAGTGAGCTGAAGTATGGAATAGTGTATGCATGGTAAACTGGCAAACAACGGGAATATGGGAGGATTTGTAAGAATGTGAAAATATATGCTAAAGATTAAAAATTACCTTGGAGACGTGTTCTGGAAAATAATACAAAATTCCCCACAGACCTTCTTGCATATATCTAGTCATAATTAAATTGTCTGCCCATATTACATATCTATCCTGTCTAGCAATTTGTGAAATAACTACTGTTTAATGGAATTGCATAAAAAACAAAATAAGACAAACAAACAAAAATCCTAAATTACTAATGCTGTGCAATGTCTTTCTCTCAACAACACAAGCTGTATCTGGTAAAACTGTAACATTATTCAGAAAAAAAAAAAAAAGGACAATTCAGAAACTAAAAAAGAAATCATTTAGAAGAAAAAAAGTTAATGAGCTTTACTCTGCTTTTGCTTGTGTAGTTGTATAGGTGAAGTACCCATAAATAATAATTGTGGTAGTCAGCTTACGTTATCTTAATTGTGGTAATGTTAGAACAGACTCAGGCTCTCTGATTTATCAAGAAATTTAATGGAAGACAACAAACTTTTAATCTAAATATTTAATCTACATGAGATGCAGAATCCTAACTTAAAGTAATTCAAGATAAAACTAAATGTCTTCTTGGTTGCACATACACACAATTAGTACATTTTAGCTCACTGTTGTCAATGTAATGTGGTTCTAGTTTGATAAATTTTCCATTTCAGATTTGCTTTCTGAAGTGAACTGGCTACACGTATTAATGAAAAAGAAAAGGTCTTTTGTAATAGAAAAGTTGGATTGAGAACCCATGAAGTCAACTTGTCTTTCCATTGACATAAACACACTCCAGATTAATTTCTAAAATGAGCTAACCAATTTCTTACTACTACTACTTTGTTTCTATGCCTATGGTATTTTTCAGAACTGAATAATCTCCCATACCTACTGCAAACTTTCTTGAGTCTGTGATACTTTCCAGTTTCCATATATCATTTACTTGCAGCTTTGACAAGGAGGGGGTGTCTAGAAAGAGGTAGGGACAAAAGGAAGAATGTGAGTTTCTGAAATAAAAATAGCTATTTCTGTAGAGGTAGAGAGCAGAATTAGGGCTTGAGGGTAATCAGATGATGAACACTAGTGCATCGTAAATCTTGCTGGAGAGTAAGTCTGCTGCTGTGGGATGCACGCTCCTCCCTGATGCTCATTTTTTATTACAAAGGTAGTTAGTGCCCTGGGTTGTGTTTATTACCTCATTCTAAGATTTAAAACAAGAACAAACTCATGTGACTTTGTGACAGGAAGCAATGTTTTGGTGGCTTTGGGGCACTGAGTCATCACAGACTCTTTGTGTATCAGATTGGTTTTTAATAGCTACTTTCTTTGAGATGTGTTATTGCTGCCATTAGCAGTGACAAATAGATGGGTACAGTTTATCCTTTCATCCCTCTCAGGTGTCCTGTAAGACTCTGAAATCTCCCATTTTCACTCTCTCTTTTCTCAGGAGGTTCTGAGTTATGATGGCTTTCTCTTCAAAAACATTGTTAATTCCTGAGCTCAAGGCTGCTCCTGGCTTTGGCCAGAGGGAGTCACTATCATATTTAAAATTCATCACCTTCTCCTAGCAGCTGGCAATTAGTTTATTTATTTGTTTGTTTGTTTATTTCTTAGTCCATATGTAAGCCTTTCTATTAGGCTTTTATGAGAAATAAACTGTGGTTATAATTAACATATTGTCCCTTGTTTCTGTTAGATTTATTTGCTGTTTTGCTGAAAGAGAGTGACAACTGTGGATTTTCAATCTGACCCAGAGATGAAACAGCAAGCAAGCTGACAAAGCCTGTATCTGGTAAGGTATAAGATTGATGGGTTATGGAATAATTTTCGCCTTTGTTGGAAAGATGTGAATTCTAGTGAATAAAAGTAAAGTCTGAAGGTTGACTGTCATATAGGTTGCTGTATTTACAGCTAATTTAGCTAGTCAGCAATCTACCAGGGATTAGTATATGATCAGTAATTCTATACCTCGTCATTAGTAGTCATCATGACTAGTAATGCTAATGATCCATGGTTGTAAAGCATTTCCTTTGGAAGTGTTAAACAGAGAAAGCCTTGAAAAGTAATATAATTTGTGAAATTGAAGCACAATATACATTTAAGGTCCTTATTCACAGTCTTGCTCACTATTTAATTACGGTCCCTGAATTCACATTGGCTACTGATGAATCTGAAGTGCTAGCTTTTTATTGTTACTGTGAGTTTGTCCAATAAGGTTTTATGGGGTTAACTTCCTGCATTTGGTTTTTTGTTCTTTGCTTACTGTATTAATGTGAACAACACTTTGTATGACAGATTTTTTTGAGTACCGTCTAAACCCCAGTGGAGTCAAGAAGGATTTTGACCTTTACTTCACAGGAAATGAATCAGGCTTGTTTATACAAGGAAAAAAAGCAACTGCATATATGCCAGTACAGTTGCAAACTTTATAGCTAAATTCAGAGTCAGTCTAGTACCAGAAATAGTCATGAAAGATCTGGGCAAATCTCAGGATTCCTTCTTCTTTTTCTTTTTCCTTTTCTTTTTCTTTGTGCTTTGCCTTGCAAGAATGAGAATCAAAACCAATATTTTATTCAGAGGCACAAATAGATTTCTGCATAGCTCTTAAGACTATTCTACTGCACAGTGCAGGACTCTTCAGTAGTCCCTTTATCCAGATCTCAGCAAGACTTAGAACTATTATTTCTGAGTATACATTTCTTTGCTTGCTTGCTGGAAACTTTGAGTATGATTTTATTTTTTATCTAAAATATAAAATCTATGGAAAGGCATAGCAATTTTTAGGAAACAGACAAAGGTCTTATGTGTAGCAAAATTCTTTTTACACAAGTGTTTTGAAAGGAAAGGGAAGATTATAATTAAACTAAACATTGTCATCGTCAGAAGCACATAGGGCTGGGAGACACATAGATTTCATTCATTATTTGAAACACAAGCAATATGCAAAGAATTAAATCTTTTTAAAAGCCTATTAAGATAAAACTGACTCATTAACACCCATACTAGCCTAGAGAAACAGCAGGAAGTGAGCAATGAGCCTTTCAAATTGGAAATTTATGCTAGCAAATGCCAATAAACAATGTGAATAGTCTTGCTGATAGCATTGGGCATGCTATTTAGACTGACTTTCCATAGCTAGGTGTACAGTTATCCCACCATCTAGAGGCAAGAATCACTTACATATCTTTCTCCTGCAAGCACCCTAATTAAATGAACACACAGCAGTGATCAACTTATTTGTATCTAAAGGATAAATAAATGTTTTTAAAACTCTGAGAAAGGATCAGGAACCAGAGTTCCTTGATTCTCATTTATCTTCTTTGCTTTCTTCTGCCTTTTTCTTCCTACCTTGACTTTCTAGGCTTCCGACATTGCACATCACATGCTGCTCCTCAATAAAAGGCAAAGGACTTGCACACACAGTCAATCACCGTAGGCTTGTGGGCTATCACCTTTCAGTTGGCTTCTGGTTTTTTGTAGACACTTGCTCTTCCCAGTTTTGACCTGAGAAAAAGGCTGCCTAGGATGAGTATTTTCACCTGAGATTGGGTCATTGTCTGCTTTTTTGAAAACAAGGTGCTTTGCGTCTGGATCATCCTGTGGGCCTTTGGGGAAAAAAAGTAAAAAAAAATTTTTAAAAAGTACCCAATGGCTGTATCCACAATGTCATGTGAAACATCCTGGGAAATTAATTTATTGGCAAAATGGCACCTTTTACATCAGAGTAATGTAATAGGCATCTCAGATCATCTGTAGTGAATGTCACTAGTATCCCCCAAAGGAAGCTCTGGGCATGCACAACACTTAAAGTACCCTGCAGAGCTCATCACCCCCTGTTTGGATATGTCACCCTGCAGCCTCTGGATGTTCCAGCTGCTCTTGCAGTGATGGCATCTGGTAGAAAAGACAACCTGAAGGAAAACTCCTAAGGATCCTTCAAAGAAAACAACCAGCATGTGAGGGCAGTATGTAGATCAGACAGATATGCTGTCTTTAATAGTCTATATGTGTTTCACCCTGCCAAAGCTGAAGAATTTAAATAAGGGGGCAAGTTAGCGGTCACTCCTTATTACTAACAGTAGGTTTATGTGAAGAACTGGAATTTGGAGAACATGAAGTGAAGAAGAGTTGTAGCCAATTTGGTTAAACATACAGCTAACTTGATTAAAGGTGGCCCAATCACATCCTTTATCATCAGTGACATATGAAGGCCTATTCTGTCACGCACCTGTGAGAACTTAACTGAAGTTGCAAAGAATTTTGCCTAAGTAATGGCAACAGGATTGCATGCTGTAGAATTCTGTTCTGGGTGATCTTCATCACATTTATATCAATTTGTTTAAAATAATATATTTATGTTTGTACTATACTATGACTGTACTAGTAATTAATTGGTGCTGTTAACTTCTACCCTTATGTTAATTCTTCAGCTTTGGGAGGATACAGGAGTCACTTATTGATCAGGAGAGTAATCACACCATTCTGATTTACATGTCTGAAGGATGTTAAAATTTGTTGTTGCTAAATTAAAAAGTTAATCGCTTTCCTGTATTCATTTATATTAAAGAGATCATTTCCTGATTAAATTTGCTGACAGTTCTAAAGTGTAACTGCATCCCATGTACTATTTTTGTGTCTCTATGTTCCAGCACAGTGATATTTTATATATTTAGTTAAATAAAAAATATGAGGGAAGAAGTCGTTTATATTGTAGATGCTAGATCTTTCAGCTCCAGAGCTGGGATCTCTACCAAGTGTATTTGGAATAACAGAGAGCTGAGGAAGGAAGAGGGGAAGGGGAGAAGTGTTTTCTAACCCTTAAAGCTGTACTAGGTTGAGTTTCTATAGTGAAAGATGAAGTTTCCTCTGGATATAAGTACCATTTTAGATCCTTTCTCCTCTGGTAGTCACTTGCATGCATGTTATACTAGCTGTGTTAGGGAGTGTTAATTTTAACTGGAAAAAAGTGATGCTGAAGAGATTACATCTGTGAGATGAACTGGGCTCAGTAACTGTGATCAGAAGTTGGCAGGGTGAAGACTGGCCCCAAGGTACTTCTGTTCTATAAAATGTTAAGTAGGAGCTGCATCATCTCTTGGATACAAGCTATATTATTCCATAACATGGTTCTGTCACACTGGAAAAGCTATTTGCCAAAATATCTGCACACAGAATCAGGCAAAATCCCAGGTTATGGAGCGCAACATGTATGTATGTGGGGACAAGAAGATTTTTCTTTTTTTTTTTTTTTTTTTCTCACGTATTTTTCAAATAGCTCCCATGAGTTTGTCAGCTCAGCCTCAGTCACATCCCATGGCTCCTGCAGCAGCTGCACTTCATGGTGTCACAGAATCACAGAGTGGTTGAGGTTGGCAGGACCTCTGGAGCCCATCTTGCCCAACCCTGCTCAAGCAGGGCCACCCAGAGCAGCTTCCCCATGACCATGGCCAGACAGTTTTTGAATATCTCCAAGGAGGAGACTCCATAGCTTCTCTGGGCAACCTGTGCCAGTGCTCCATCACCCTTAATTCTAGAACATCCACCTCTAAGTACTGTTCACAAGATTATAGGAAGTAAACCAGCACTGACAAAACTGTCCAAAGTCCAGTGCCTTTCCTATGAGGATGCTGAAGATAGATTCCACTCATAGTTTTGCCCTCAGTAGTCAACATGGCTAGCTAGTAATACCGCATGGCTTGTAATACAGCATGGGACTGGTGCAAAGCCTTGGCATGTTCTGGTCTTGCATTCTTCTTGAATGCTAAGGGAGTTGACCTACATGCACATTTGCTCATAGCAACAATCCAGAAGTTGGCAAAACTTTCCTCTGGGTGAAGAAGGAGGAATGAGACAAGTGATAGAGCATGTTCTGTTTTTGTCCTCCTCACCTAGGACCAGTGCATCCTAATCCACACTTTTGATTGTATCAGAGGCAATAAAAATGTGGTAGATAGAGAGGAAGCAGGTTCATTATGAAGTGATAAAGAGAAGATTTTTTAAATAAGTCTGGACCAGGCTGGAGAATTTATTTTTTGAACTCTTTTTTTTTAAATAAAAAAATAAAAAAAATAAAAAATATGTAAAACATACATGCTTTGAGCATAAAGTCCGTCAAGAGAGATGTTAGCACAACCTTCACAGCTTCCAACACAGCTGGAATGTAATGGGCAGTACTGGCAGTACTGGTGGAAGGAATAGACTGATGAATTCCAGCAACAGCAGCACTTCAGTGGCAGTAAAGCACGGATTTTGGAGGATGGAAACACATTAGGCAAGTGCTATATACTTTCACTAATCTATCACAGCACAATCTATCATGCATCTCCTTTTCTTTGGATGAAATCGCCTTTTAGCAACATCAGCACAAATATTTGGAAGAAGATGGAGAAACATATGGCTTGCAGTACTTCACCGACAAATTGCTTCAGCAGAAAGCATGCCTTTTCATTTACCTTCTCAACCAATCCTTAGAGTTAATCACAGCAACTAAGTGCCACTGCTGTGCCATATGGAAGCACAGCTATCTGCGTTACAGAAATTTAAGCACTGGAGAGTCCCACGAATTATGAGACCTGGGAGTGTACATTTAATAGTCAGGCAGGAACACTTCACAAAAAGAGAGGAAAATTTTGCACATTCCTTGCATCTTACTCTTTCCAAGACACTCTCTCTTTTGGCTTAGGCTTTCACCTCATATGCTCCTTGATATATCACTGTGCTCCATAAGTTTTAGTTACTTGGTAGAGTAGGCAGCAGTAACACTGAGAATGCAGTCCTGATCACACTGAAATCAGTGGCAAGGCTCCAGTGGACTATGGCAAGCCAGATTTTCTCTTTTAATGTGGATTCAATCCTATGAAAAATGTTGGCTTAAAAAGACAAAAAACAACCTCTTCTACTGTCTTTCTAAATATTACAGGAAAATGCCACAACTGGATTCCTTTTCTCCAGTTACTTGCCATTATAATGAATTATTGGATTGTGTTGTGCTTCAGGGTTCCAGGCCTAACAGAATTGTCTTGGCAGCTTTGCTGTATCTTCACTTTAATCAATTATATAATCAAATTGTCCTTCCTTCGCCAGTGCTCTATAGATATCCCTTGAAATGATTAGAAAAGATTTAGAGGATATGAGGTGCCCTCAGTGAACACATAACTCCAAAATCTCATTACCATTCACAAGGAATATTCAGAACAGGGCTATTTAAATAAGAGACCTAAGTCCCAATTTGGACAGTTAGTATTTTTTTTTCTAGACCTTATGAGAGTGAGTTAAGGTCTGTTAAGGTTTGTTTTATCTGACTTTAGCCACCTCTGCTGTAAGTATCCTCACACTAGCTTAGACACTGGAACAGGCTCCCCAGGGCAGTGGTCATGGCACTGAGCCTGCTGGTGTTCAAGAAGCATTTGGACAACACATGGTCTGATTTTTGGGTGGTCCTGTGTGGAGCCAGGAGTTGGACTCGATGGTCCTTGTGTGTCCCTTCCAACTCAGGATACTCTATGATTCTGTGAGCTTATCCGTTGCAGTATATGTAATGGGGGGGGGGGCGGAAATAGGCAATTTTAAGGCATATCAGTAATTTCACTTGTTTTACATCTCTACTCCAGGATGAGATGAATTGGTCCTTGCGAGTGCCTATGTCTTTCCAATGACTAGAGAGGGGGCCCAAAAGGTAAATGTCTGGCTGGTAAATATATCTAGTTAGGTGGGATTTTGTCACTCTGTGATCACCTGCAGGAGATCACATATTCGCCCCAGGTCTTGAGGAACAATTTCAGTTCCCACCATAGCTCCCAAATGCTTTCCCACGACTAGGAGGCAGAAATGAAACCACAAGCATCGATTCAGAGCTGACCTTGGAGATGTTATGCAGTAGACATGGCAGAAGTTGGGTGGTATTTATCATATGTGGTTGATAAATTGAAAATAATGGATACAGAGGAGAATAAAACAAATTTAAAAATTTGTGGAGACAGAAATACGTGCTCTAACCTCATAAAACTGGAAAACTTTAAATACACTGCTGATTTTTGACACTAGATGGCAACAGTACACATTAGAAATAATGATTTTCTCAAACAGTAAAAATAAACATAAAGAATGAGTAGAATAAGTAGAATAGAGTAATAAAGATTATTTTTTGGAACAGATTTTTTAAATGAAATTAGAAAAAAAAAAACACATTTAGACTAAATTACAGTTCCTCTAGCAAGATAGAGAACCTAAAAAACTTCTGATCTAAATCTAGTAGACCTATGTTTGAGAAGCTTATGGTTTGGGCATCTTTGAGTTAGAATCTGCCCCCCTCATAAGGGAATATTCATTGCAAGTTCACCAATCTAAACAAAGGCTACATGTAACTTTTACTGACTGGATGACTACCGAGGGTCTGAAGGTCAAAGGCTCTACTCATTTGCTCCTAAACTTCCTGAAGAAGTCAGCGTATGCATAAAGCTTGAGAGCAGTTTTATGATCAAATAGATTTATAGTATTTACAAATTTTCATTTCCAGCTCTGTAACAGAGAGTAGTAGCCAGTACACTGTATGACTCATTTAATAATAATAAAAAAGTTAAAAGGACAGAAAGGCTGAAGAGAGATCCAATCATGGCATTAGTTTGGGAGATGACAATTGCAGTTCTCCTTACACAATGATCACATCCTTTTTGTTAGGCCTATGTCTTTAGCCAGTTCAGAGGAAGAGAAGGATGTGAATTTTTGATGCTGGCAGCTCCTTTTCCTTTCCCAATGCACTTGGGAGATACCATTTGTGGAGGGAGTGTGGCTACACCTGTACGGGACTTCGCAGTTGGATGGAGAAACTTCTGCATTCCTCACTATTCATTGGTTTAAGGCTAATTTCTCTGAATATATGTCTCCATCCCAGGTAGGCCCAGTACACTCTTATTTGAGGGTTTGGGGATGGTGTTGTTTATGGAGCATCCCATAACTGTCAATATCCCATGACTGATGATGAGCCGTTAGCTTGTGACAGCACAATAGTTCCCTGCAGTAAATGGGAACTTAGGACAATTACAGAATAGAAGAAATGACTCTTTAAGGATTACCAAAATGTGGAGTAAACTTTCTAGTCTATGCACAAATATATCCTTTTAATATTCCTACAGTTTTGAAAGAAAAAAAATAATATTTATTTGGTAGAATGTTCTTGTGGGCTATGGACAAATTTCCTGTAGAACAAAGTGGTCACTAAGTGCATTAGCATATCGCAGAATTTTCTGCAGGATTAAAACCAGAGACCTACTCATGGCTTCACAATAAAAAAAAAAAAAATCTTTAAATATATGTATAATATAGATATGTGCTTGTCCTTTTGTGTATTTGTGTGAGCTACCTTCTTTTTTGATACAAAATCATACACCAGTGTAACGATCTGGAATTTAGGCATTGAGGGTGTCTTCCAAACTGCAAGAGCTGTATCTACATCTTCCTTCTACCTTCAAACAAGAGCTCACTAAGCATCCACTTTATCTATATTCAGGTCTATGCCATGGCCAGATAGTGTGTGCACCCAGGATTCCGGTTTTGAGCTTGCCAGTGGGTAATTCTGATGAAAGAAATTCTGTAGCATCGAGAACTTACAAACTTTTAACCCAGTCTCAGAGGTTTAAAATCCACAGGATAAATTCCAGTTCTCATGTGACTTTGAGGTGAGGTTTGTCCTAAGGGAAATATTTTTGGAGGAGAGAAACAATGACCTTTCTTTACTGTTAGGTGAATATGGTAACTTCATAATTCACAGATGTGGAATACGAGGCAGAAAGATTAAGTGAACTGCTCAAGGCTATAAAGAAAATTTTGTATCAGAGCCCAGATCAGAAGGAAGGAACTGCTGACTCCCAGCGCTATGCTAAGATACCTCTCTCTGTTACAATAGGTCTATAAATCATCCTAAAAGCCAACAGTAATGCTTTATGATTCTCAGCACTGCAGATGATATTAGTATTGTTGAGAAGGAAGGGGCTTTTTTATGAATGTGCAGTAATAATCATTCTTAGCTCTTATAAGCATTTATTCACATTTAAAGCACTTAAAATCTAAATCCAGTAAAACTGTGCTGTGTCAACCCTGCCATCCAAGAACTGTCTTTGGATATGCTTTTATCTAAAAATAAATAAATTCTATTATTATTATTGTTTTACAAAATATGGTTTCCAAAACCTGTGAAAATGATCTTGCGGTCATGTCAGCCTCTTGATACTGCCTCTTTTCCATCCTTAAGAGATATTTAAAAGGCATGGTAAGTTTGTTGGTGGCAACAATGCACATATGCAGAAAAAATAACTTAATGTGAACTTTTGTATTTCAGGACATATCTCCATTTGATTCTGTATGATAACATCTGCTTATTTTCTGTCGTCTTCCAGATAGGAACAATTTTCTTGTCCTTGTCTGCTCAACAATGTGTCTGTATATGAGACAAATTCTGCCTAATCACCCCTCCTGAAACAGCCAGAGCAGAGGACTTCAGGTGAAGCTCAAATGATCCTTTTGCTCGGGAAGGTAGAGAACCTAGGATGTCTGGGAAGAGCAGAAAGACTTTTCCAGGCACTGTAAATCTATGTTCCAGAAACTCTTTCTGTGTCTCTACAGAAGGGGATTTTCAGGTTGAACAAGGGCAGACCCGCTGAATACGTGCCTACAGGAGATCCTCTCTTCTTTGGTGCAGACAGCACATTAAGTCTTAGGCTCGTATATCTCAGATGACAGTGATTCAACAGAATGCATGCTAAACATAAAATACATGCAAATTCCTCAGATGTCAGTGGGATTTTAGCATATACTAACTAATATACCTGCCTTATCTGAAGCCTTTAGTTGCATGGCAGTATTTTAATGTTGCTCTACAGCTTGCAGACAGTATTCCAGTTCCCAGAACCTGCAGGACAGAGCTGGCTTCCCAAGGCTCTGTGCTGGGATCTGAGGACTTGAACTGTAATATTTATGGTGAAACAAGAGGAAAATATTTTGGCAGTATCATGGGTATTTCTTAACACAGGTGACTAAAGCTTACAATATGATGATTTGAAAGTTAAATAGAGGTAAAAACACCTCATGCTTGAACTGATGAGGTGTAGTAAAACGATAGAAGAGTGAGACTACTGTCTTAATGTCAAATTGTCTAATTGGCTATATCATGGAATCAAATATACTGCTGTACATGAAGGCACCTATAATGGAAATTAAACTCCAAACTGAGGAGTTACATGGTACAGAACATTTCTGTTGTGGCAGTTCTATATTCCTCAAGGGTTGTTTCTCTGCATAGATTTAACTGGCTCAGAGTAGAGGGTTTGCTGTTGAGAGGGCAGATCTCTGCAGAGGGAACAAAATGCAGTATCTGCTCTTGAGCTGTGCCACTGTTGAACTTCTCTGTTGAAGAAAGAAGAGTGCTGAGGAGAGGCTGCTTCCAGCATATAGTTGAAACTGAATGGTTTCACTTACACTCTGTGCTAGCACTCTCATTGCTTGTGAGGAATGACAATGAAGACATTCTAAGCATGAGACTCCTTTTGCTTTATTTACTTTCTCATCTATTAAGATCAGCTGGATCACTTTGGTTGACAGTTTCTAGAACATGCCAGTTTGAAGTCAAAAGGCACACTCCTCGAGGTCACTGCTGGAGCAAGCTGTTGCACAGAACTTCACTCCAAAGGAAGCATCAAACATGAAAGAATCCTAGTAAAATGTTATCTAGATTTGGTAACCTCTGAAATGATACTGTTAACTGTTGTGGTGACTGATGTTTCAGACAAAAATCCCACCATGTTCTCTCTTCTGGAAACAAAAATGAGCTTTCTGTGTTGTTAGTAGGTTTTAATTTCACTTTCAGACACAAGCTCATGCATTTACTTAACAGGAAAGTCTGTACAGGTTTGCAGAAATACAAATACCGTAGCTCATTAGCTTGATGTCCTCAGAAAATCACCTTTAACAAAGTGTGATTTTTTTTTTAAATGAAGTCCCCTATTTTTCATTAAAATTACATGCTGCATCCCAGGTCCACTCTCACTACAGAGAAAAATGTAACAATACTGCTTTTTCCGTAATCAATTATTTGTATATAGCTAACTGCATAACTAGCTTCCTTGAACTATTACTGTTCACGTTGGTCATGTATATATGTTATATTTTGTTCTTCATTTAGCCATTTTCTCAATGACCTTCCTTGGTTAATTGAGGTTCTGTGTGTCACCATCACATGGTTTGATCTAGCATAGGTATTCTGCTGTAAAGCTACCTTTTCTCTGGAAGAACTTACAAACATGCATTCGTAGTAATGTTAGTTCTTTGCATTCTAAAATCTTCCCATAAACATTTTAGCATAATGTACTGTGTCAAGCATTTTACACTCCTTAGGAATTATCATTAAAAGGTTTAAATACTATTTGAAAATATTTCTCTAAAGTAATATAAGCTATCATTTTGAGTAACTTTGTTGTTGCAGCTTCAGAAAGTGCTCTTAACAAATCCCAGCAAGCAAGTGGCTTACATCCATCCAGCTCACTGAGAAGAAACCAGTCTTGTAGATAGTGCTTGTGATTGTGAAAGTCTGATCCTGCTGTCCTTCACATGAAACAGACATCAGTGTAAGTCCATTAGCCGTTAATTCAGTTATTAGGTTTGAGTACTCTCCAGCCCAGAAAGGGTAAGATAGACCAGGAATTAGCAGTGAATGAGAA
Organism: Heteronetta atricapilla; assembly: GCA_011075105.1. Classification (NCBI taxonomy): domain Eukaryota; kingdom Metazoa; phylum Chordata; class Aves; order Anseriformes; family Anatidae; genus Heteronetta; species Heteronetta atricapilla. The sequence goes on from CM021733.1 coordinate 98,196,906, forward strand.
CCCCAAAATGAGGGGAAGGCCATTGAGCCAGTGAAAGTGAAGGTGAATGGCTGATAAAAAGCATGGTCCTAAATATTTTAAATTGTGAAATAATCCAAATGTTTCTCTGAAAAAGCTGAAATAGTAGTTACAAGGAATGGCTTGGAGCCTAATTCCATTGACTTTAACCCAGATATGTAAATTGTTGCCTAGTTTGAATAGTATGATATTCTTTATTTCCTTATCAGACTGGCTTGAGCTGTTATCATTAATCAAACACTAGAGGCAATTCCAGAAAGCCTTTATATCTGTAGTGAAGAATGATGGATAGTTCATAAAATATTTAGGCATCCTTCACAGAGAAAAGTGCTGTTTAGGTGAGTGTTATTTTTATTATTGTAGGTCGATACCATTTGTGTATCAAGAAGAGCAACACAGGAATTGCTTAAACAACATTAAATCTGCTATCCTGTTATTACCCTGTTTAATCACCAGATGTTTCAGGAGGGGATTTAATCAAGTTCTTAATACAAATATAGCTTTACTGTCATTTCATGGATTAAATCCTTCAAATAATACTGGTATTGAACTACAAACTTGTAATCAATATAAATCATCAACTTCATGAAATGAATGAAAAAAAATGCCATCAGAAAAAGACCCCCAGCAAATAGGAAAGTTAGGACAGGGTGATCAGTACTTGCATCACTGCCTGTTATTATGGATTTATCACACTTCTATGATCAGGCAGTAGTCTTGGCTGTTCATTTTGCTTCTACTTACACCCATCAGGGCTGAAACTTCCAGACTGTGTCTATACCATGAGGCTCAATACAGCCAGGACACTCAATTGCCTATCCTTTCTATAGTTAGCCTGAAGCCTGGCAAAATTTTGTCCCATTAAAACCAGCAGCCTCCCAGTGATGCCTGGGCATAGTTTGCTCAGCACAAGCCAGGGAGGCAGTCAGGCTGTGGATATTCTGTTTTGGGACATAAGAAAATTTAGCTGTATGCCTGCAGGCTGTTAGTGATACTTGGCTAGTCTGGTGGTAGAGAACTGTCTCTGGAGTTTTTTATTTACCAATAGAGCCATAGCCTAAGTGTCAAGTGGTAGCCACCTGCTGGTTTTGGTTTGTTTGGAGATTTTCAGTGAAGACACAGAAACTTTTTACAAAGAACAGGGGAAAAGAGAAATACAGTCCTCTTCCAAAGATAAAAGACACTGACAGCTTTTTTTTTTTTTTTTTTTTCTTCAGTCTGAAAAAAAGTATAAAGTTCTTATTTCTTTGAGGCAGGTTGGTTGGCAGGGATGGGCCAAAGGGGCATTTAGCACTTTTGTCAAGCCTCCAGCTCTTAAAAAAGATAGTCAGAAAACAAGACCATAGTGATCATCTGTAAAATGCTTACCTAAAAGGAAGCCTGGCATCTCACAGGAACTCTGTGGAAGAAACAAAGTAAGAAAACAACTGGGGGGAGGCTGGAAGCCAAAAGGATAAGCAAAAGATTCAGTTACCTTAAGCCTGAGATCAGCTTTTTTTGTTGTTGTTGTTCCAAAGTACCCTGCCTCGTTCACTAGAGACCTTCTTATTCCCTCAGGAAATAAGACTGCTTCCCATAAGAGCCTTCTTCAGTATTCTGCCTTGATTTGATCCTCAGCACAGCTGGGGAAGAACTGTATGCAGTATGTAATTAAACATTGTGCTAAAGCAGACATACAAGAGAGCTTAATACTGTTATCCACATGATACGGAAACAGATATGTCAGACTGTTGGTACTGGTTCTGTTAGTATAGATAAAATTTGCTGTGATTAAAACTCTATTGCATAAAGTCAAGTCCCAGTACTAAAGTTGATTATTGCAAGATTTTTATCACGTGCTCTGATAAACAGAATTGCTCTGATGCTCAGGCTATAGTTTCATCTTGGTGCACCCTAGCTGTTCCATTATGGAAAAATTCTTCATCTTCTTTAAAAGTTTTACTCCCTTTCCTGCTCTTACAGTACCAGAACTGTCACAAAAACAATAGGCTGGGGGCATCTTTTTGTCTTTGAATACAAGCTTAGCTGTTTGCAGTGCTGGGCTATTGCTTACAGTAACTGTCAACATGTAATAGAGTATTTTCAGTGCATTTTCTAATCTCCTTGTGCTTTGATGCTAACAGAGAAGCAAGAAGAGATCAGACAGTGTGACTGCCTTTGAAGCAGACTGCAAGACCTCCCTGTTTGGTGAAGGTACTATTACTAATAAAGATGGGGAAAGCAAAAACCAAGTGGTATTTATTAGATGGATCAGGAACCAAGTTTCCAGTGAGTTCCATTTGTAGAGTGGAATAGAAAATGAAAATGTCAGTGAAAATGTCATCTTTTACCTTAGATATTAAGGGAGGAAAGTGTAGAAAAGTACAGGATTACAGAAATAACATTGACTATAGAATATATTAATTACCAATCTTAAATTTTACAATGTCTACTGTCAGTCTTTATTCCATTTCCTTGTATAAATGCTGTTGTTCCTTTTTTTTTTTTTGTCTTTTCTATGAAATTTCAAATTAACAAAGATATTTGCTTCAATGCATTCTGTTAGCTTGTCTGTGAGAAGATTAACCTACATTTTTAAAATTTTTTTTTTAACCCCCAGTTCTGAGACATCTGAACACAGGACACAGGGTAGTGTGAGCCCTGCATTATTAATGGCGGTTTCCATATATATATCTATATATGTATTTTCTTCAACCTTGTAGAGATCTCATGTAGCTGAGAAACAAGTTTTCAACCAATCTTTTCACCATTACCCATTCAGCCATTAAACATCACCTGTTTCATTTCTGAGATCAAAAGTCTAAGAGAAAGATCCTATCTGAACATGGCTCTGTGAGAATTCAGGAACTGCAAAGCCCCAGTCCTGTCAATACCATCTACCAGTTTTTTCAAATGTTAAAAAGAAAAATATTAAAAAAAAAAAAAAAAAGAGAGAGAAAGAGAGAGAGGAAAAAAAAGTTATACTCAATGCAAAACCTTCTAAAAGAGTTTGCAGTTAGGTAAAGCCAGGGGGGTGGAGAAGAGGGCATTTCTGGAATAAAAATTGAGTTCTTATGGTATATACAGCTACATGGTATCTTTTCTACTGAAGGCTGAAAAATAAAGAAATCGTTAGTTTCAACATCTTTTGGATGCTCTGATGCATGCTAAGAACCGCATTCATTACTGAGTCGTTCAGACCTAGCTAAGGATAAAGGCATCTTAACAGCATCTTTCATCTTTACCTTCACTTTTCTGCACTTTGTCTTCCCAAAGAGTCATTGAGTTTCAGCTCAGGACTATCCCTGCGCTGCTGCTTCTTGTTCTGTTTGACAAGTAGAGCCTGGTTACACTTCAGGCACATGCAGCAGGGCAGGAAGCGTAGGTAGCAAAACATACCTTCTCTTCGTGACAGTTGTCAAGTTAACTCAGGCAGAAAAAAAACATTTCAACTCTGACTTCCTGCAAAATCAGTGTTCGGAAAAAAGATAATGCTTCCTCACAAGCAGGAAAGAAGTTCTCTAAAAAATGTTTTTTTTTTTTTTTTTTTTTCCATATCAGTCACTTTTTCTTGGCTAAGCAGTATTGAGTATGCAAAAGCAGAGGCAGGAAGTGGAATTTTAACTGTTTTATTTTATCTGTTTGCTATCTCACTTGTTGATAAATATTCAGTTGCTGACAACTGAACTATTAAACATTAGTCATAAGGAAGAAAATAAATACAAATTCTCTTTTCATTACTTCAAGAATTTTCCCTATCACTTAGTATTATAATAGCCTTCTTTACCAGCAGGCATATCCTTATTAATACTCTTATAAAGTAAGGAAATATTATTATCCTTGTTTTACCAACGAAATGTAACCAGAAAAGATTAAGCTGCTTGTTGAAAGCTACACCAAAGCAGTAACAGAACCAAGTTCAAAATTCCAATTCCTTGAGCCTCCATCCAATTCTTTAACAATAAATTTCCTTTCCTGTAACCATTTTTTCTTTCTCTCTTTTCTCACAATTTCAGTATTTTAGCCAGTTATTTAAGTTGTATCTGGTGTTTTTGGTGATTGCAGATGGCCTTATAATTTATTTTTCAATCATAAATAAATTAAAAGAGGTAATCTTTATAAAAGGAAATCAGAAATGAAATTAGAAATAACATTATAATAGATATGCTCTTATTTTTACCTGAGGTGATTTTTTTTCTTTCTTTAAAACATGTGGGGACAGACACACATCCATCAGAACATGTTTTCCATTTTAGATATGAATATAATAGTTTAAGAGAAAAGGACTTCTCATTCTAAAGAAATATATCCATTACTGATATTTTCACACTGAGAGAGAAGACAGGCACAGAATAATCGAGTGATCATCAAGCTTCAGTATCCCAGGAAAAAAAAAAAAAAACTGTAAGCTAATCAGTGAAAGGTCTCTGTGAAGGGCATGCAACAGTGTCTCTCAAAGCCACTTTTGGTTCAGTTCTCTGAGAAAAACACCAGTTCCTTTTTCCTGCATAGGAAAGGACTACCCCAAATACTCAGCTATAAGTCTTAATCAAAGTTCCAAAATTCTGTTTTAGGTTTGCCATTTTAAGTGTTTTCACGAATAACTTGAGGGATGGAGAAGCATTTGTGGATAGCAATTAGCTAGAAGTTGCACAGAATAGCAGAAATGTCTCATGTAGCTGCATATTTCTTGATAACTCTCCTTTGTTTCCAGCACACAAATAGATGTATACCCCACCTTTGATGAAAAGTCGGAGTAAGATGGAAATCTCTTGCATTCATTGTTGGGCTGGTTGGTATTGAGACACATAGGCCTGAGCTACATCAAATTCATGCTTCTGGATGGAACTAACTATATATCTTTTGGATTTTTGTCTATGGACAGTAGGTTGCACCCCAGAATTGGGAATGGTTTTCTTAGGCACGTAATCACAGGCATTTTATTTATTCAGTGATTAAAGGTACTTGGAATAAGGGGGTATGAGTCCTGGCTTTAAGTCCTTGCTCCTAGCAATGGTTCTCTGGTGGGTATAGGACTATCACTGGGTGAACTCCTCTTGCCTTCTTGGGAGTTGGACTATGAGGAATTTCTTACGTGTAAGGCAATGCAGCCTCCTTCCTATAGCACTCCACTGGGATGGACCTGTATTCAGGCTTCCTGCTTTCTGGGCCCTTCCTCTTTTGGTTTTGCTTTGAAAGTAAACTGCCTAGTAAATACTGCCTAGTAGTTGAAAAATGCTTATGCTTAGGAGATAGTACTGAGCTGTGGATTGCTGGTACTACATCCCTGTGGGTCTCATCCAAAGATCCAACTCCAGAAAAGGGGAGATGTAAAATCTCCTCCAGCAGAGTCCTATTGATTAGATGTAGGCAATTGAATTTCATTTTCAAATTCCCTTTATAAACATTTAGCTCTCTACATAAAGAATCAAAATGTAAAATGTGGGTTCCCATTTACAGGACCTGCTATGGAATGTTTAGGCTCCAGTATCCACTGTTGGGTAAGACTCATGGGCCTTGGGCCAAAGTGTAAAAGTCTGTGCACTTTTCAGATAACAAGTTTCTTTTCCTTCTCACTGAATCCAGTGAATCAGTAAAATTGGAAAGCACATTTACATGAAGTATGACTCACATTTTTAATTAAAAAGTTGGCAAAAATAATACCAGATTTTTATTTATTTATTTATTTTTGTAACATTCATTTTGTAAATTGTATTCAACTACTGCCAAAACTTCTGTCATTACTGTTGGTTATTTTGTCCCATTAGCAATATTTCTTTTGGTCTACCAGATCTTAAGAGCTTACTTTTCTAGTCACATGGGAGTGATGTGTTCAGGTAACTCCCCTTCTTATGAACGGGAATAAAGGGCCTAAGCCAGGTGCACAGTCCAGTAAATTTCATTTGGAGCTGTAGTGGTTTAGTACCTTCCCAGAACTGTATGCATGTAGTTCTTACGTAGCCAGAAGAGAACACTCACATTTAAGACTTAAATTTCATATGTTTTTAAGCCAAAAATTGGAGTTATGAATGTGTCTTTGTAATTCAGACCTCTCCATATCTCCTTGGTACTGGCTTTAGAGTAACCTCTGACAATTGTATTAATATAAAGTGCTACAATTTGTCCTATATTTACTGGAATTTGTCCAGGGCTTCACTATGTTTTTCTTTCATAATTCAAATGATGGAATGTTAGAAAAAAACATGGGCTAAGAAAGATCTAATGAAAGAAGACCAGTGAAGTGTCTTATTCTATTTGCTTGCACACACAGATAATACTTAAATATTTAATATATCTTATTCAGATGAAGATGAAATACAGCTTGCAAGCTGTAGGAAGTAATCCTTATTCTTTACTCAGCATTAGTGAGGTTTTTGGAGAAGCAGAGGTTTTCAGCTTGTGGAAGAGGAAAAGAAGAAATTCAGGAGATCAACAAAATGAGCCAGAGGTCTGGAAAACATGACCTGTGAGGGAAAAACAAGCTAGGGTTATTTAGACAAAAGAAGAGAGGGCTGTCATGGGAAAAAGATGGGGAAAGGAGTGCCAGATTTCAAATATGGAAAGGACTTCAGTGAGGATCAAGGAAATATTTTGCTCCCTATGATATATATATATATTATATATATATATATGTAACAAGATTTAAGGTCTTAAATTACATCAGAAAATCCAGGTTAAACACCATGGAAGTATTCTAACAGTAAGAATAGTAAAGGGATGGAAAAGCTGCCTGAGGAAGGTCATGGTATCTCTGTCTTTGAAGAACTTGAGGAAGAGGTTAGAGAGTTGTCTGTCAGAAGTAATCCAGTTGCGGGTGATCCTGCTGTGGTATAGAATGGTGGAATAGAGGAACTTAATGTCTTTTGTAGTTGCTATGAATCTGTGAGACTACTAACAATAATAATGCATTTGTTTGATTTTTGTAGACTTCACTCTTGCTTTCCAAACAGTTCCTGATGCTAGGAAAACAAATTTTTCCAGGGGATAAGCCATGATTTTATTGGCAAAAAAGGCTTAAATTTGACAAAGCCATTTCTAAGGAACCTAGAGAGAAACTCAGAAGGCTGGGTAACACTGAGATAATGGTGTTTCTTTTCTAGGAAAGGAAGTCAAAGAATAGCTCCATCCTTTGTTTCTAGAGGAACTGGTTGGATAAAGGATAAGCATCTATCTCCACAGGGAGGGGCAAATCTCCCTTTGAAAAGGGCTGTCTGTTGAAACCAGGTCAGAGTGGATGGTGGCTCATTCCCTGGGTACTGGCCATTTGTCTTTGGGTTCTGATCTTAGGAAACTGCAAACGCTCTTGCAAATAAACGTAGACATCTAGATTCCAGCATACTGGTGCTATAGAAGGACAACATGCTTGCACTGAGGAAAAAACAGTGTCCCAAAGAAAGCATGAGTGAAAAATGATTTTGCACAAAAGACAGTGATTTCAGTTCACAAGAAACTTAACAACTAAAAGCCAGCTTGGCTTGTGCTGCACTGCTGCAAGCTCCCTGCGTTTTAGTGAATGAATATCATGTTGATGTATTGGAAGCCCAGAAGGAAAAGCAGCAGCGGCACCAGCATGCAGCATTCCCAGCGGAGGGAGAGCTTCTGCCATGGTTTCAGCTGGCTGCTGAGATTCAGGGGGGGCTGGAAACCCCACCGGACAGACACACTCTCAACAGATTCCTGCCTGACATGGAGGCACCATACTCCAGACAGCTGATTAATGATCATGCACAGCTGTGACACGAGCTCTTCAACCAGTGTGCTCTGTGGTACCTGGAGAAACTTAACAGGAGCACTGGCTCCCACCATGAACACAGACTTCTCCCCTCCCTACAACAGTAGTATACCTACCTTTGAGATGAAAAACAGTGGTATGCCACACAGCTCCATGGAGTGGTAATAACAACAATAACAGCAGTCAGTGGAGTGGAGCCCTAAGTAGGTAAGGAGTGACTAACTAGTTTTCCTGTTTGTTGAGCACACAGAAGACTTGGTTCAGATTGTGAGCTTTGCTGAAAGAAAATGATACAAAAGCTGTTGCTAAAATGTAAGCAGAGACTTCAAGCAGTTCTGAGCTCATTACCCATATGCTCATTCTTATAAGCAATAACTTTATCTTACGTTGGGAAGCATTGCTTTATGTTCATGGCAAAAGTTTTAAATAGACTCAAACTAACATTTTTTAATTTTTTTTCCAGGACATCTTGGGAGAATTTTATCACTGATTTTGTAATATCTAGGAACTAGATGTAAAGATGGAGCTTTGGGTGTGTTTCATGGAAATTCACAACGTGCACAAATTTCAAGGGTATCAATAAGAAGTGAGAAGTGCTTTGCACATTGGAAGACCAGATTCAGGTACCAGTTGATTATGAAAATCTACGTATCATATGGAGGGGCAGGAGGAAGTTCCTGCCTCTGGGAATGATGCATTTAACATACATGACTGTGGTGGTTTTACCCTGATGTGGAGATAAACCCTACCACAGCACTCTAGCACTCTCTCACTCACTCTCCTGAAGGGTGTGTGTGGGGGTAATATGATGGAAAGAAAAAGGCTCATGGGTTGAAATAAAGGTAATTTCATTAAAGGGAAAAGGACTAGGCTGTGTGGAAACAAAGAGAAAAATATTCTCTTCTTCACATCAACAAGCAATGTTCAGCCATGCCCCAGGAAGCATGGCCTCAATATGCACAGCAGTTGTTTGGGAGGACAGACATCTTCATAACGAGACCCCCCCTCCTTACCCTTTCCCACCTTTTATTGCTGAGTGGGACACTATATGGCGTGGAATATCCCTTTGGTCAGCTTAGGGCAGCTGCCCTGGTGATGTCCCCTCCCCACCTCTTGCCCACCCCCAGCCTGCTGGCTCTTGGGGGCTTGGAGGGAGTCTTGGTGCTGTGCCAGCACTGCTCAGCAGCAGACACAACACTGGAGTGATACCACTGCTGTTCTAGCTACAAGTGCAGAGCACAGCACTGTATGGGTTGCTGCAGGAAAAGGTGACTCCATCCCAGCCAGACCCAGCACAACCTCCACCCCTTATTCCATAACATTTGTGTCAAACTCAGGTTCTACATACTTCAGAGTATTGGTATTCTCATCAGCACTGTTCCCTGTCCTTTAACAGATATCTATAGGTACTGCTTTTCATTCTATAGGCATCTTCCAGAATGTCCATAAGAACTATCGATGATTTAGGCTTCATCTGCCAAAGTAGTCACTCGGGACTGGTGGAACAGGGTATCTGAACACTAGCACCAGCTTAGCTCGAGTTGTCGCTGCAATTTATGGTTCCTTGTGAAGATGACCTGTCATTGGTTCTGTGGTGTCTTGTATAACTCAGATTACAAGTTAGTTTCTCCCAAGGTTAAATCTCCTTGAGGCACACACCTGATATCCCCATCCCTTTGCATCACCTACCAGGTGTACCCAGGTCCTTGGATGAAGACAATCCCAAGAGTGGGTTTGCCTTTTCCCAAGGCAGGAGCAACAACACTGCCTTCCCCAGCCACTTCCCTACATGCACTTAAAAGTGACATATTTTTTGACATGTGTAGGGTATACTGTAAGAGTCACATTTCCAAACAGTTCCAAAGCTGGCACTTAGCATTTAATCTTGATATTAAATATAACATTTGGCTTCCAGTTTCTGAGGAAGCTTATTTAACATTGTTGAAGTTATTCTAAAACTAGTTGAAAAAGCTATGGCTGCAGGTCAAATTTATTCTATGTGTACTTCATTGAAATGAATCTGGCTAGATAGCATTTTCAATTTCTCCTGAAGTATGACCACAGTGCACAATCTGGCATGGAGAAAAAAAGTCAGGATGTCAAATGGTTTCTAATATTATTGTGAACAGATCTGCCCTGTGAGATACCACTGTTAATGCAGTAGGCATTAATATTAAGGATTGCTGAGGAATTTAGGAATCTTGTCAAAGCTAGATGCAATGGTTTGATTTATTATTATTTTTCTTTTGAGAATAAATATGTTTCACTTTGTGTTGCATTGTGGACAATGGTCTTCAGAGTTGCTAAGCATTTTTTCTTGACAAGATTTGATAATTTCAGACAGGTGCCATGTAGGAAAGTTGTGCATGTAATGCATGAATTTGTCAGGGTTCTGAGTTCATTAACTGGCTTTAATGGCCCTAACCACTCTTACCTCGTGAATCTTGGAATTTTGCTGCAGCCTTTTTACCAACACCATTTCTGTCCTCATCTCCTGATGGTTCCCAGATGGACCTAAGACCTGATTCACCACCTTAGCTTGTCCAGGACTGTCCATGCCCCCCTAACGCTAGCACTATGGCACAGATGCTGTGGGACTGTGCTCTGCCTTTGGCTCCTGCCTTGCTTTCCCTTTGGGACCTGCCCCATCTCCCAGCCCCCTTCCCTTCGGGACCTTCCCCCCATTATTTATATATTTTTTTTTGTCTTCTGTCCTGTCCTTATTAATTTTAAGGACTTCTGCTGTTACTTCAGGTATTTTGCATAGTAGCTCTGTCAAATGAGCTGTTAGACGTGTACCTATTTTCACAGTAAATATTCAGAATCAGAGACTCATAGGAAGGCACGTTCTGGAAGGGAAATTTGCAGGTTTGCTAGTTCAGACTCCTCCTCAAATAAGAGCTATCTATGAAGGCAGGCCAGGTTTGTGCAGGGCTGTGTCTGTCTGATTATCTCCAAGGATGGAGTTTCCATACTCCTTTGGGCAGCCTGCTTCAGTTACTCTTGCTGTAATATTTTTTTTTTTTTTTTTCTCATATCTGATAGGAATTTTCCCTTACTTCAGCTTCCAACCTTTCTTGTCCTTTCACTGTGTAGCTCTAAGAAGAGTCTGGTTCCATCTTATCAATAAGTTCCCTTTCAGAAATGGAAGAAATGGGAGATTGTTATTAGGTCCCTCCTGTAGCCTTTTCCTCTCCAAGCTAAACAAATACAGTTTCTTCAGCATCAAGTGCTCCAGATACTCAGCCATCTCAGTAGTCTGCTGATGGCCTTGCTCTGAATTGTCTTTATCACTGCTGTGCTGGGCACCGAAAGCAGAACCACAGAACTTTAAAACTACAGACGCAGCTGCACAAGTGCTGAGTACAAGAGAATAATCACTTGCCTTGACCTGCTGGCTATACTCCTGCTAATATAGTCCAGTATGTGTCTGTATTTGATTTATATATGTAGCAGTGGAAATAATTCAAGGCTGCGTGTGGCCACAATTAAACTCAGGGTACTGCAAGAAATCCTACTATTTCACATGTGACTGAGCCTGGGAATTGCACTGAACAGGCCTAAGGGATCTAACTTGTGTGCGTGGCAAGGCTGCAATTTGCCCTTATATCCATCTATCTGCCAATATACACATATACACATACATCAGCCTATATATATATGTACTTACACATATATGTATATAAAGAAATAGGGAGTGTGTGAGCCTCTGTGCTTATTACTTTGAAACTCTGCCCTTCACATTCGTCATTCCGTAGAATGTGCAAATGATGGCCATTCATGTACTTGTAAGCTTAATGGATTATCATCTTTCTGTGAAATACCCTACACTTTGCTAAGGTTTTAACAGCAAGTGTTTAGTAACCATTTCTTCTAACTCCAGTGGGAACAGTTTACATAAGACAGTGGTGCGGGTCTGGCCAGTATCAATGGGAACATTCAGGTCATTTCACTGCCAGATATGTTAGGATCTTGTGAGCAGGAAAGTTACTTGGTTCAAAACATCCAAGAGTTCTAGCCTCCAGGGCATACTGCCAAGACCATCTCTTTGAAGAGAGAGTTAGGAGCAGAGTGGCTTTGGAGAATTTAAGGGCAGAATTTTGTTTTGCTTTGAATAAATCTGCCCGTAAAGATGTATGGAGAGAAAAGAATGACTATTGTGATTCTATAACTGCTAATGCATTAGCAAAAGTACAAGAGTGCAGAGAGAATCTGTCCTTTTAGTATGCTGATTTAAATACCAAGAAAGAGAGAAAGGAGAAATGAATACATATGACACCATATTTTATTCTGTTACAATCTGCCATCACAGAGTTCACTGATTCCAGTGTGTCTAATGTTCAGACACAAAGCACAAAAGATATGTGCATGATGCTGAACCATATTTACAAATTTCATTCCATTAGTGGACAAAAACCTGAAAAATGCTGAGCATCCATAAACTCCCAACAAAGAGACAGCTTCTGAGGCAAATAATCTTCACCTGAAGAGAACTTAATATTTCTCTGCATTTCCATCTCAAACACACAGTGGATGTATTTCTTCATCAGGAAAGTTGGCCTTAATTGAAGTCGTTGACTGCTGTTGAATGAAATTTATGACATTCCTGAAGATGTGAAGCCAGAAAAAAAATTTACCTGTCCAATAACACAGTATGGTTCTCTCCTTTGTACAAATGTATACACTGCAGCATGGAGAAGTGAATTGGCTTGTTCAAGATAGTACAAGAGAGATGCTCAGTGCTCTGACACATGCTTTCCTCTGTAGCTGTCTCTCTCTGCAAGCTGTCAAAGGTCCATGAAGAAAAAAGTAAGAATGTGGAGTCTCTTATCCCTGCCCCAGGGATCAAAGGTACTTCAGAGCCCAGAACAAAGAAAAAGCCATCAGAAACCTGCTCATTTACCAAGCAGAATGGTAAATCCGGCTTATGTCGGAAATAGGATTCAAAGGAACTGCATTATTTATTTATTTACTGTTATTTTAATATGAATTATTGAAGGAAGCATAGCAAGCAAACAAAAAATTAAGCTCAGCAGTGAGTTCAGCTGAGGAGAACTTGCAACATAGCTCATGTTGATTGTTCTACTGGAAGTTTCTCGAGGATTTGGGATTTTGGGGCTAATGAAAGCAGTTTTGAGGTCTTCTTCATTTTTAGCTCTAGCCTTATCCTGTTGAAGGCAGAACATTATCTAGTCAATTCAAGACTAAGTACTTAGTGAACAAAGTTTATCTGTTTATACTATTTCTCTCACAAAAAGCAGTGACCAGAAGTAAATATTACTGACACAATGAGTGTTCTTAACATCCTTCCTCAGTCTCTATGCAAGTATCTATGAAATTAAGGTAATAAAAAAAGTTAAGTATCATACTCCAAAAAAAACCACCACCACCACCAAAAAACAAAACAAAACAAAAACAAACAAACAAACAAAACACCCCAGTGGAGCAACTAGAGTGGAAAGCTCTTACTGTATGCTTTTGTTGTGTTTTATTGTAATGCAGGCACCTGAACTAGATTCAGCTATCCAACTGAAGTCCTCCCCAAACAGAATAGAACAGAAATATTACTTCATTATGTCTTTAATTCTGAATCTGAGTTTATATATGCCTTTATGGTTTTCCTCACGCTAGCCTGACACTTCTAATTTTATTCATTTTAATATTGGCTTCACTGCCACGCCTTTTACTGAAAGAATATATATTCACTTATCCCCATATGTGTATTTTTGCAAATTATTATTACACCTGAAAAGTAATGTTCTGCACGTATGCCTGTGTTTTGAGATCACTTCTGCAGTTTGTCAAATTCATTTTGGATTACAGCTTTGTCCTGAAATAAAATTATTCAGCTTTATAAAGTCTAGATATCCAGGAGACATATGCAGAAGAGAACTACAGTCACAAAAGAGTGCTTCAAGGTTTTACTCAATACATCCTCTTATTTTGAAAGTGATTATTGATTACTACCCCCCAAACACTGCAGTGTTTGAATTATTCCGTAGTATACTATAATCTGGTTTATTTTGGATTACAGGAGTGAGCTTTACAATTCTGCAATTATTCAGTACAGCTTAATCTCTTAATTTGTAAATTCTCACCTGTTTTACTCTACTGGGTCAGGAGATCCAATTACTCTTTCAGCATCCCTTCTCAGTCCACAATATTTATTACAGAAAATTTCAAAATGTGTAAACGAGACTCTGTAATTTATACCTTTATTTTTTGCCTCTTCACTGATACAACATGATATACAAATGGGTTGGCCTAAAAAAATGTATATTTTTATTATTAAAATTATTTAAAATTTCAGGACAAAATTGGATATGCCAAAACCAAAGACTATGTAAAATACTCTTACACTTAGGGTGTATAGCATTTTAAACAAATGGCTGTAACCTTGGTAGGAAATTCCTGTTTCTTGAGTCTTTTTGTGCCAGATATTTTAAATTTAAAGCACAAAATTAAAACACAAAATAAAGGCCATAAATAAAGTTAACTAGAAGCTTCTGTGCTACAAGAAATGTTTTTAAGAGATGGTAACAAACAATTATTTTCTTAGCACTGCTAACACAAACAAAATTGTTTATAGCCTAAGGTTTTAGAAACCCTGTAAGTCATTTCATAGCTTCCTTTTGTTTTGGCCAGGCCTTCCAGTGGGGTTAATCAGAGCAACCACATGATATCTATAGACCTGTGTTACTTCTAGACTAGCTCAGGTCTAAACAAAGAGTCTCTTCTATCAGCAGTGACTGACAAAATTTGCACTCTAGAGGAAGTATCATAATTTGTATTTCTTATGGACCATGAAGCAGTTTCACAGTTGGGTTACTTAGGTGGAGTGACCTATCTCCAAATTATCCAAGACATGAGTAACAGGCTGAGGAGGAGGTTTCCTCCTTGGGAAATAGGACAGATGAACACAAAACTGGGTTGCTGATCACATAGGAATTTTTGATTCTACTTCTATATTGGATATATGACACACAAACTGTGGGAGAAACATGCCCTCTGGAATTGCAGTTTGTAGTCTACGAAAGGCTAAAGACAGGCTAGAAAGGTGGTTTATGTGTTTTCTTGGACAAGAATGATAAATATATAAAATAAGGCCAAGAGAATGCCATTTTGTTTGTTAAAGCACAAAACAATACAATGAGAAACAGAATGAATGGCTACCTCCTCTGATGGTAAGATTAAAGACAGGAATAAGGAAGGAAATGATTCCACATAGTTAACGTGGAATTTAAAAAAATATTTTAGACTGAATTTGGCTTTCAGTCATATTTCTGCAAATCTGGAGGAATTCCCACTTAGTTAATAGAGTTACTGGAAATTTAACATTGCTGGAACTGCAAGCTACATTTACTGAAGTATGTTGCAATCTTCCCACAGATTTCATTAGACTTCGATTTGCAGCCTCCAAATGTTAATTATGTTATTTTCATATGTTAGTGCATTCAAAATATTTTATTGTGATAGATGTCACATACATCATTCTTTTTTTTTTTTATGTTCAAGAAAATATTTAGCTTTTAAAAAGACAAACTATGTCATTTTGCCATAGTAAATGCAAAGTCTTGGATATAAAACTACATATGTAGAAAAGTTTATATTCTCTGTTTTTTAATATAGTTAATTCTTGGATTGAGTGGTTCTGTAGGACTTGGATGTAGGACATGGCCCAAGATTACTGAAGGAAGGCCTGCCTTGTGTAATGTTTTACTGCCTGTAGTTAGTACTGATATACCTGTGGACAAAAGCAAACGTGAACTATAGCTGTAGGCAGAAATAAAGCTATATCAGAGTATAACCCTGGATATGGGAACTAGATCCTCTCTAATGTCAAGCTGTTAGAATGTTTTGGCCAGATTTTACCCAGGCCAAGCAGTGCTCTCTCAAGCAGTTCCTGGGCACAATTTAGGAGTTAGCACAGCTCATTCAAAGTTAGAAATTTGCATGAGGACTTTGTGTTTTGGAGAGTAAGAGAGTTTAGTAATATAGACATTGGCTGGACATATTTAAAGCCATAGAATAGTCCTTCACAGCACAAAACACCTTAAACTAGGAAAGCCCTAAACATATATTGTGGCTATGCATTAACACTATGAACAGATGGATTCATTTAAAAAAGAACTTCCTGAAATTATATACTGCATCTGTGTTAGTAAACTGTACAAAGCCAGGACACAGCTCTGTCATACATAGTTTAACTCTCAGTATGTCTCTGGTGTGGTTTTGATCTGGGTCATCTAACCCTTTCCCAAACAGTGGTTGGATGTAGTTCAGGGAACACCACAGCCCAGCCCAGCCTAGCCAAGCAGCTAAGACCCTATTTTGAACTGGAAGAGAATGTCCCTATGTGGGTGGAAGGCTTGCTATACAGTTTTGTCTCTGGACTCATTTTTCTAACTAGCACAGATGTCTTCTTTTGTTTCAGGCATGCTAAGTCATGCTTAAGTATCTAACATAGGCATTGTTACCTTGGAATATAAATTGGTATTGAACTTTAGGCTGAGTTACAATACTGGGCTCATTAAACATGTTTAAATATCTTAGTTCACTATTTGGTACTCTTCCCCAATATAAAACAGGCTTCTACATCTCACCAAACAGTTCAATCACTCTTCAGGGAAGCAGACTGCCAAATCAGGGGAATTACTTCACTTTTGAGCAGGTTTATTTGTTTGTCCAGGGTTAATTAAAATTGACTTCTCTGCATGTAGAAATTGAAATGATTCTGGTAAGGCAAGCACTTCATTAAAACATTTGTGACAGCCCAGATGTGAAGTAACTGCTAAAAGAAATTCATATAGTTATAGTAAGATTCGCAGAAGGACTTGGCTGTCATTTCCCTGGTGCTCAGCCTCAGGGACTAGTGATCTTCAGTCCTCACCTGGAGATGAAGCACCTTCCACACTGTATTTAAGAGTATGCACACTGGTAAGAAACTTACACAAAAATGTGTTTTTGGATTGTGTTTTTGTTGCTATGGCACCCTTGGGAGTGTTGGGTCCCTGCATTCCTTTTGCATGTTGAAGTGCAGCTCAAGAATTTGCTGCAGCCACAACCAGGTGTCAAAGCAGTCAGAGGGAGGATCAGCGAGATAACTTCTCATAAGAAATACTGCCAGCAGAGATTAACTCCTGGCATTTCAGCAAGTATTTCTGTATTTTATTGCTATTTTTAACTCAGTTCTTTCAGGGTGCAAACTTTACCAAGGCTTATTAGGTGAAAGCAAGCTGAATTTCAACCTACAAAGATAAGAAACCTTCCCTTTGTACGTCCAAGTACCATAAGGCTTTCTTTGTATTTGTAGAATGAGGCACTGGATTAGCTACACAAAAACAGTTATCTGGAAGAATGTTCCAGATGCTGGTGTGAATGTGATGTGCAATACTTCTGCCTTCATTCTGAATTCCCTTACCTTTACCATTACCATTGCAATGCCTTCAGAACTGCAGCAGGATTTGACCTCGCCTAGACTGCAAAATATTTTCCAAATCTGAGGCTTCTGGGGACTTTCTCAAGCCTTTGAACCAATCTGTAAAGGTAGAGAACTTGCATGTGCTAACTCCCATATAACACACTTTCTTTGTCAAGAAAAGAGGGTTTTGATTAACCAGCAAGACCCTGGTTAAACAGCATTTAAGTTCTAAATCCCTCTGGTCATCTAGATGTATTTTCATCTAAATGGGCAATTTTCCTGATTTAACTAAATGGAAGCAATTTTATCTTCATTCTTTTTCAGCTTGTTGAAATAATTACTGGTGGAATGGTGGGGATTCCAAGCAAATCTCGAGCAATTTCATCTTCTACGTTAGGTGCTTCTTATTGAAGATAGGTGTGGTTTACTGACACTGTTGCATGCTTATATATTTTAGAGAGTGTCACACACAGCACATAGGAAGCCATCCTGACATTTGACATCACTAAGTAATGTTTATGCTTAGTACAAGGAACTTAGAAAAAGAGGCAAGGATCATCATTTTTGTTCTTTATTTGTACAATAAGAGCCCTGATTTATGGCTGTGATGTCCATGGTGGCACTTTGAAGGCAAATGGATTATACTAGCTTGTTCCTGTTACCAAAGGTTTACAGCTGAAGTTGAAATGATCATTCTATTGGTCGCAGTCAGTGATAACACTGATTTCAGCTGTGGGAGATGAAAATAGCTGTTTTACCAGGAAAATTTTGTAATAATTTCAGGCTGGTGCTATTTCCACTATAACACTGAGGCTGAGTTATGTGGCTAATAGAGATACATCCTGATATGAATGCAACTGATATGAATGCTGCAAGGAGCAGCTGTAATATTACCAGTTTCCTCAATTATTTGTTATTAACATTTTATGATCGTAGGAAAGAGAGAATCATTATGATAACATGGTCACTGATCAGGAAAAAGCAGCACAGTGCTTCTTTTCTTGCTGAGCAGAAAACAAAGTGGTGAGTTTGGCAAAGAGCAAGGCACATATCTTTTATGCAAGCTCTCTCTTTTATATTAATAGGAATTTTCCATTGTTTTGTTTAACATGAAACCAGCTGGTTTATTTACTCTTACTTTCAAAATGTTTTTGGTGCATTGCAGTCATAGTGCACCCCACTGAGATAATCTAGAAGGGCATTATGTTTTGATGCACAAGGAACAAATCATGCTCTTGCAAGCTACGGGTTCTTTAATTTCAATTAAGGAAAGTGACATGAAAGAAAATAAAAGCTCCACCAGAGACTACAGTAAGAATGTCTCTTTTATTACATATAGCAGAAAGCAAAACTTGGCACAAATGAAAAAACAGCAGTCTGGAGGTTGAAACATAGAAGAAGCCTTAAGTGTTCCTTTTGTTTAAGCTATACATAAGGACTCTGAACAAAAAGAGGGGTTAAGAGTCCGCAGAACTCCCAGCATGTTTCAGGGCACCATTGAACAATAATGAGGTGTCCATTCAGGGAGAAAATTTGGAGCAAGGAAAGATTTTTCACAGAGAACCTGCCGAAAGTTTTCAAAATAATGATAATAATAAGTTAAACAAAACAAAACAAAACAAAACAAAACCCCCACCTCACTAAATCTATTTGAATGTCATATCCTTAAGTGCACCAACCAAGTCAAAACTTCTATTCACATGAGTATGCAACACTGAAGAGAGCATATTTCCAGCTCTTGTAGGAAAACATTTCAATTACATGTCTCAAGTTTCAAAATTCAGATAGCAAATAGAACAAAATAAGAGACAAAGTAGTATTTTGATAATACCAAGATTTTTAAGCTCCTCACCCAGGTACTTCATCATGCTTCTTATGACTTTAAGTAGCTGGACATAAGCATCCAAACATCAGGATTTTATGCCTGTTCAAATTTAAAGCAGATCAAAATTATTATTATTATTTCTTTCCTAAAATTATTACCAATGTGAAGAGGGTACTGGTCAGCAAATGTCACATGGGAAAGGTCATTCCTATCTGACAATTTCTGTTGCAAATGCAATCTCTGTGGCCTGTCAGGTGCCACATAGATAATGCTTTTAAAGCATAAGTAAAAGCAAAATGAACTGTTTATCATGCTAAAATATAAAACTTAACAAAATGCTTGGAATATCTGAAGCAAGTACACAGAAGACAACCTCATGTGCTTCTAGGTATTGGTGCTTTGCTTAATAACTCCAAGGTGTTCTCTCCTCCATTAGGCAAAAGGATTGACAGTCATGCAGCTCTGCCAGCTGGGACCCAGACTTTTGAAAACATCCACTATCATTGCATTGGCAGGATCAGAGTGTCATCTGAGATTATGCCTTTTGTTTTGAGCCTTTTCTCTGGGGACTCCACCCAAAATCGAATGTGTTCCCATGGTTGTCTTCTAACATGCAAAGTAACAGTTTTAAGCCATCTTCCAAAAAGTTGTGAATTTCAAGATGATTTAGAAATGCTGATGTCCCCAGGGCATATCAGAGAAAGTTAGCATTTGGCCAGACAAAACATTCATTAGTGACAATGCCTAAACAGTAGCTTGATACTTGACAATATACAGATCATTTACCTGTTGCGAGTGAAATGTTCTTTGCAGACTCTCAGGGAGTGGTATAAACCTCAGTGTGCAACCCAATATATCATATGCATCAGAAATATGTTGAATATAAACATGGAAAAGAGAACTATGAAAACACCTTATTGCTAGTTATTGACAGTCTTGAAGTGACGACAGTAAAGCAGGTTTGGACTGATGGTATGTTTGGGATGAGATCACTCCCCCAGATTTGGTTTTCAGGGAGTAGAAGCACCATGGAAACCTTACGTAAGTGTGGTAAGATTCAGACACATCATTTTTTCCCCTTGTCAGAGTGAATTAATTAGCTTCTGTCACAGGTAACTGCTTAAATTGGCCAATAGTCATCTTCATTGTCAAGATCAGATTTGTAAGATTCATTTTACTACCCTTTAAAAAAATCATTTTAGATCTGAAGATGATAGTATACTAGAGAGTATGGTAAAAGGGGATCATAAAATTCAAGAAATGTTAAAATTTATCTGAGAAGCTCAATTATGTACTTTAAAGTGTTGATTAAAAACCACCATGCCAATTATCTATGTTACTCTGAAACAGTAGTCTACATTCTTTGTCCGTCCTTTTTCGTACCTGACTCCTGATGACATCCAGCTGTCTGGAATTTCACCAAAGTTCTAAGATTTATTGAAAAATAACATCAGAAAGATTAAGACTTCTTTAGGCAAGTATTCCAGATTTTTAGGCAGGAGTTATAAAGTGTGCTGATTTTGCCTGCTTGTCCCTTATAGGTACTAAAACTAAATAACTAAATAACTAAAACTAGAGAAAGTACTTCAGTTCCTCATGCATACATCATCCTGCTTCTTCCCAAATCTATCCATTAAGAATGTATTTGAAACAGCTCAAGGTTTTATTTTAAAGCATTAATTTTGAATCATCTTTTAATTTTTCATAAATCATAATATTGTAAGCCATAATTTTCTGTGATAAAGCAATAAATTATATTATGTGTTGGAATGGCTCCCCAAAATGCCAAATTCCAATCTCTATTTTCTTTTTATTTGTCACAAGGATTTGTCACAATAATTTTCTTTAGAAAATTTAATTGATCTTGAGTAATATCCCTTTGAGAATGTGAAATTGCCAATTACAGTTTTGAATATTTTACTCCAGCATTCATTTTACTTAAAATACAATGTGATGCATCTTGGTATTTTTGTTGATGCTCTAAAGGCTTTACTTAATTCTGTCTTTTCAATGAATTAGAATACTGATTGATTTTTTAAATTATTATTATTACTTGTTTCTAATGAATTAGTAATGACGAAATCTAAAGAAAAAAGAAGAATGAAAATTTAATTACTCAATGCCTATTTTTAGATTATTCCCCAAACATTTTAAATTGCAGTAGAGCAAATCTTTTACCTTTGACTTAAGCGTTATCTGTAGGTTGGCAGTTACTTCCAAAATCAAGGGTACGTCACTGGAACATAGTTCACAATATTCATAGTTCATAGTTCATAGTTTTGTAGGGGTTTTGTAGGGATTATGGACAACTCTCCTTTGCACATCTGAAAAATCCTGCCCTGCTGCTCCTGCATGATGTGAGAAGATGGCAGCAGCAGGTGCCATGGCTGTGGGCACAGAGCTGAAGCCTCTCGCCCTTTCAGCTTTCTGCTTCACACCTTGGCTTCTGAAATTTAAGGTCTGCTAACAAATCAGTCCAATTTTTGGAATTCTGAAGTGCTAAATGTTTTCTTTGCCTTTTTTTTTTTTTTTTTTTTTTTTTTTTTTTTATACTTGGATGTTTAAAACTGTCCCTTAAGATTAAACAGGACAAATGCTTACTTTTTGTGAGACAGCAATATGCAAAGTGCCTGTATGTGAAATTAGGGCATGCCTGTGCCAGCTGTCAACAGCTACACAACCACACATCCGTTTTTCCACTTATTGGACTTACAATTTATACAAATTTGGGCTGATGCTTTGATATCTTGTAAACCTACCAGAAAATCTCATGTACCATGCCAGTCACATTCCAACACTTTAATTTCCAGAAACCTTGTGGTAATGTAAAGATATAAGTCAGATAATGCATTAAACAGCAAAAGTGGGAGCCTTTTATAATATTCAGTTGCTGCTTACTACTTATTTTTTTCCTATAGATCAGCAGGATAGAGTTAGACACTCAGGATGGTAATAAATGAATCCTGGACTAGTTGCAAAAAGCCAGAAGGGACTGGGATATAGCTCACATACTGCTAAATAGCACATGTGAAGTGTTTGTGGTTAGGACTTTGGAACTTGGAACTTGGTTAGGACTTTACAGTGGAACAAACCTTAAGTGAATCATGGTTCCTTTGATCAACTTTTGTAAGGAAAGGAGATGCAAATTCCCAGAAGAGAATGGTCCTGTCATGGAAAGCTTTCTGCCAGACCAGTCAGATCTGAATGTGTACGTCTGGGCTCTGTTTCCCTAAGCACATGTGGCAGGCAAGGGCTGGCTCCCCTGGCGTCACCCTCCAGACTTCTCCTGTAAACACAAACGGCACCAGGGCTGAAGGCTAGCCCTCATGGCCGACTGGCTCCCTAACCCACAGCAGCTGCAGCTCCTGCCCAAATAGAGTGAAGCCTTTTGTTTTGGGTTTCATTGGCAAGCTGGGGCTTGGTCTTTAATTGGATTCGTCAGGAAAGAAGTAAGGTATGTGAGATGCAGTCTGACTTGCCGGCACTGTCTCAGGCAGCATTTGGAAGGGAGGGCCAAGAGATGTTGCAGATCATTCACGTTTTATCTGCCTGAAGTACCTTGGTCAGTTGTAGCAAGGACAAGCAACAACCACACTCTTTAGTGGAGGAGTGCAGGTGTTCTCAAGTAATCTCCTACAACTTGTACATGAAAGGTGGGAAATCTGGACATTTTATACCTGCCGTTCTTTACCACAAAGCACATGGTTGTTTTCTTAGCATGGCTGCCTTACAAAGGTAGGGTGAATACATTACTTTTGGTCTAGATTTTCTTGTATTTTTTTTTTCCCAAAAATAAGAGTGAGAAATGTTCTGCATTTCTTTATACATGTTCAGAATATCTCAGAACACATTACAGAAATAGAGTAGCTAAAGTTAAGTTCTGTTTGTTTTTTTTTTTGTTTGTTTGTTTGGTTGGTTGGTTGGTTTTTTTTTGTTTGTGTTTTGTTTTGTTTTGTTTTTCAGTGGCCTCAATGGTATAAATTGAGTTAATTATGGGACTGCTTTGCCTCAAAAGTTTATTCCTAAGTACTCACACTGGGATTCAGTTCAGACATTAAGCCATCTATGCATAGGGATATACATGTAGATTTGTACAGTATCACTAAATCTGTGAAGTTTCTAGTATAGTCAAGAAAGATCTAGTTAACTCAGTCAGCAGAGCCTAGAGGATGGCTTGTCTAACCCTCAAAACAGTTCAAGCACAATTTATTTACAGAAGTGTAAATATTTAGTGTCATTTTAAACACTATGTTTAAGCTGAGCACTTGTTTCCCAAGAGATGTGCGGATCCCATATGAGTCCTGTGTCATGTCTGTCTCAGTCCCACGCAGGGGTCTGGATGCCGTAGGGCATTATTGCAAAGGACAGGCACAGGGGCTGCTCAGTTTGGACTGGTGCTGGAGTCCTCTGGCTACAGTGACTGTCCTGAGAGCCTCTCTCTACAGGCTGAACACCTTTGTGTCTCTTGACGTGAAATTGAATCCCAGCCTCTGATAAATAACAAAAAGGCCTCAAAATGTATTGAGAAGGAACCAGAACCAACTCCAATACCTTTTAAGATAAAAAAGGATGTTTCCAAGAGCTAGTGCTTGGAACTAGCTAGTGGGGGGAGAAATTGTAACCCCATGCAGGCAAAGAGGTCAGGATGAGCCACCAGGGGCTGGGAAGCATGGCCTGAGCTCTGGCTGCCATGCAAACACCTCTGGACTGCCCATGACAAAGGAGCTAATGCAGGTCCTTCTGTAGGGACAGGGTGGCTGTTGTGTGCTTTCTGCTCCTAATGTGAGCAGGAGGGAGTGAGCTATGTGCATGTAGGCAGGTATGGAGAGGGGTGACTAGACCAGAGGCCATGAAATAGTGTGGGGGAGATCCATGTTGCATCCTGAAGCATGGGTGAGTGACAGAAGAATGTGAGGACCGCCGCAGTGGGCGTTTGCCTGGGAAGTACTGGGTGGATACTTCCCTTTATGAGGCATTATGAAATACCAGGTTGGAAGGGGAGGGTCCCTTTTCAGGAAGTTTTTATGAAATTCAAAGTGCTTTATGGCTTTTGCTCAAGGCTGTAGAAGAAAACAATCTATTGGGTCCATTCCCCTCTGTTGGAGCAAGCTTTTTATTTTTTATTTTTTACCACTTGTTCTCATTCTTAAGTGATTGGATATTTATGTACCCTTTGGAAAACCACCACAGCACATAACAAAACAAAACAAACAAACAAAAACAACAACAAAAAACCATGTAATTAGATCAGTGTTTTTGTGTGTGTGTGTTTGTTTGTTTTTTTTGTGGAGCTAAAAACATTGTGACAGTTTTGGTATAATGATGTAGTAGTCCAAGTGTTTCTGTACCTTTTAGGACAATTACTGTTCCAAAAGATGAAAGGTTTCTTGTTAACATTTTGATTTTTTTTCCCTCTGTACATTAGTAGCTAAATACTGAGGTTAAATATGCAGAAACCAAAGGGACCTGTTTTCTTTGAGTAGAGCATGGCAACATAAATGAAACAGAAATTCTGCTGGAATATATCCTATTTTACATAATGTGTCTCAGTATTGGCTTGCTAGAGAGGTCAGCAGATTTGCACTTTGGTTTGCAAGTCTATGCTGTAAACTGATTGATTATGAACTGGATTATGATCAAGTTTAAAAATATTCCCCCTGAAAGCTTTGGTATGAATACCCTGAGCTTCAGGGTTAGTATTCTTGAAAGGATTCCAATTAGCCAGTAGGTAGCCAAGTTATATTACAATATGAGTTGTGGAGGTGATCCTTTAATACGAATAATATCTAATAAGTAGCCAAAGTACCTTGCTAGTGAATGGCTAATAGATTAGAAGTTCTTTTAATGTGTTTTTAAAGCAAATACTTATGAACAGGAAACACTTCTTAAAATTAATATCTGCTTGTGGTAACATTGTTAAAAAAGGAAAAAAGAAAAGAGAAAAGAAAGGAAAAGAAAAGAAAAAAGAAAAAAAAGAAAAAAGAAAAGAAAAGAAAAGAAGAGAAAAGAGAGACGAACCAAACATACAGTAAATATATCACTTCCAATAAATAACTTAAGACAACTTTAACAATCATGAATTCCTTATATGATTTAGAATTGGCTGAGTGAAGTTAAATGAAGTGGTGATATGGCAGCTAGGATGTGAAGCAAGAAGCCAAGAAATTTATTGGCTTTGATAAGAAAGAAGATGTGTTTGTTTGGTTTTATTATTGGGAATTTGAACAATGGGTGAAAATAATAACTAGAAAGGACCAAAATGTGGGACTAAAGATTAAAGTTTTGGAATGATTTATATGACAGCTGCTCAGAATACACATAACTAGTGTCAGCTCTTGAAGCTCTGGGTTTATTTCAGAGTGTTGTTCATGCTGGAATCTTTGGGATTTCTTTTTATGTTTGTGTTTCTGGACAGTATTTATTGTAGAGTCTGCAGCTCAGAACAGAGTTCAAATGCATTCTGTGAACCAGAAAATTTACTTTTTTCCCTCATGAAATACTTTTACATATGAACAGTAGTTTAAAAATGTTCCATTGGAAGGTTTTGCTTAAGCACATGAAATCCATCAGTAGGATTTTGCATAAATAAGCAGACCAAAGAATCATGTGTTTGGTGTTCTACAGATTGCTCAGAATGCCACAAGCAGAACTTTAATTAGGTGGCCTTTCTTAAGACGGAGGTGAGAAGACAAAATTATTCTCCTTATATAGTTTGCTTGACCTAAAGTATCTGCTAACTAGCACTCACCAGGAGATGGCCGAGCATAGAGTATACTGACCTTTTAGAGACATTTTGAAAAACAGTCTTGAAAGAGAAGCCTGCATTTCTGATGGAAAAGTAAAACCGCTGGTGACACAGAAAACTCAATTATTCATTTTCAGAACCAGTGATCCCTTTAAATCCTTTGTGAGCCACTGGGGCCTGGTTTTCCTCTTTTGACGTTCAGCATTATTGATGTCAATGGTTTCTCCAGGTTAATACTACAGTAAATGGGTGAAAAATAGTTCTGTTGTCACTCTAAAAATGAGAGTTTTCTTTCTCATCAATAAAGGGCAAGTCTGTAAAGGGAAGTGAAGAGTGGTGGTTTAGACAAAGTGGTAAGACAATCATTTTGGGTAAGGTTTGACCTCTACTGTGCACAGTGAATAGCACCTCTTAAAGTTGCAGGGTTTGTAGCAGTTGCAGTTATGGGGGAAGCTGACATTCAATGAGGAGAACACACACTTAAACTATTTGTTAACAGCGTCACTTTGTACTGGTTTGGTTAACCCTGTGGAAAATTCACAAAGCAGAAAGTCTCCTATTGTTGTACCTAGTCTTGTTGGAGATAGTATGAACACTAAAAGAATTAGATGTCCTTACTGATCACTGCAACCTGACAGTCCTTATTCTGCACCTTTATTTTGCTCTGTAGGCTTTCCAAATGTGCTTGTCTCAATGCCTTGGAAGAGAAGCATCCCAGGAGGCATGGACCACTAAGCTCCTGCTTTCCTGGGCAGGTGCTCACTTGGCCATGGTTTGGTGCACGGATGAACTCCCCAGTCATCTCTGTATGATATCTTTGTTCTCCATAACCACTGTCAGTGTGTGCACCCAATTCCTGGTCTCTTTATTTTCAAACAGGAGTGTGTGAATTCAGCATATGGAATTTGCCACCTTGTGTGTGTTCACCAGAGGGTGTGCAAGGAATACTAAGCAGAGGTGGATCTAATCTTAGAAGGTGACTGATTTTCTCTCCATGGAGATACGGCTCACACAGCCAAGCAGCTGAAATGCTGCCTTCAGCTGTTTCTACCATATGCTCCTGAAAGGGCTGCTGCTGCTCTCTACCGGTCTGCTTGATGTTGCTGAGCTGCCCCATCTTCTAGCAGAGACATTTGTTTGTGGGAAAAAAGTCATTGTTGACAGGAGGTGTGAAGCTGCTCACATTGATCCAGGAGCTTCTGACTGCAAGAAAAGGGCTGACCTAAGAGCAGCCATTACTCAGGAAGTGACTGTCTGCCCACCGGCCAGGGCTGTGATTTCTGTGTCCCTCTTCTCATTCTCTGCTATATTTGATATCAATTTTCAGAGATCACACTACAGGCTTTCCAGTCACGCTGCTCTCTGTGATACAGGAAAATCATGAAAGAATAAATCTTCATTTAAAAACTTGCAAGAAAATAAAAAAGACTTCCCAAACTGCCACCTTCAATAAGTCTGCAAGGCCATGGTTGAAGGCCTACATATAAGCCAAAGAACAACATTACCTTAATGCATTTTTCACTAAGTTTCAGTTAAAGGTTGCAAAAATGTTGTGAAGTCACGGCAGTACAGGTTTGGAAATCCTGGAAGATATATTACTCAATAACATTACTTATCATGAGCACAGGATAAAGAAACTATTAGAAAGGACTATTCTGAAGTATGAATGGGGTTGGTCTCTTTTCTGAGGTGAGAAGTGATAGGGCATGAGGAAATGGCCTCAAGTTTCACCAGGAGAAGTTTAGATTGGATACCAGAAAGGATTTCTTCACAGAAGGGATTATTAGACTTTGGAACATACTGCCTAGGTAGGTGGTGAAGTCAGCATCCCTGGAGGAATTTAAGAGATGTGTGGATGTGGTGCTTAGGGACATGGCTTAGTGATGGAGCTGGTAGTAGATGGTTGGATTGATGGTTTTAAAGGTCTTTTTTAACCGAAGTTATTCTACAAGTCCTGCTTCTGTCAAGAGCCTACGTGCTGGATGCATGCAGGGCTGCTGCCTGGGCAAGAGCTAGATGCTGAAGGCTTCTCAAGGAGGGTGAATGCTTATGGGGCTGAGGCTCCCTCCTGTTGAAAACGAGCTGTTGAGAGAGGTGGTGGGTTTTGAACTGTCACCAGGGACTGTAAAATCTATTTGAGACATTTCTGAGCTGTAGCTCCTCTTCCCAAGACAGTGCTCTAGTTTCCATGCAAGTGAGATGGTGGTGGGTGGGGGATCCAGGCAGGGTGAGAGAAAGACGAAGAGTAGCCTCCAGCTTTATAACAAGGACAGCATACAAGCAGGAGCACAATCAGGTCAGCACAGATAAAGGAATTAAAAATAAAGATAAAGACAATCCAAAGTTGTGTGGCCTGGGCATGTGCAGAGGCCTTGAAGAAGTAAAACTGCATTTTTCTAGCACCTTCTGTGCATGAGTGGACCATTGCTAGATACTGTCTTGCTTAGTAGAAAAAGTGTTCATAGTTCTGGGGAGCTTTGTGCACCTCTCAGCCCAGCTGGAAAAAGAAATCAGGCAGTACTAAAAAGTAGACATTCTGGATTGTGCTTGCTGGGTCATTGGGCCATTTTGCAGCTTTATTTTCAGCTAAACTTTTTCTTTTGTGCCCCAGAATAGAATGCTGTGTGGCTTTCATAATTCTGATGTGATCTTCCATGGTGTTTCCCACCATATTTCTAGTATTTTTGTTTTATTTTTTTTACTCTAAAACATGAGAAACATATTACTCATAATATATTCCCTGCCTCCCCCTTCATTTTTCAGTGAAATAATAAAAAGCCTGCCACAGCTTGTGTGCTTTAGTCCTCATTATTTCTGCCCTGATTTCAACAGCCACTTGTATCAAGAAGTATAAAACCTCCAGATCCAGGTTGCATGCCAAAGAAAACAACTGCAGTTCACAGAAATCCCTTAATAACTTCAGCAAAATGCTAAAGGAGGAATTTTGTAATTAAAGATTTCATATTTTCTTACCTGATGTTGAGCTGGGCAGATTTTTCTACTGATTCCAAGACATCCCACTGGGGGAAAAATGGTTGCACAATTGGCAGTTATTTTATTGGAATAGCTTTGTCATACTGTTATCTCTCTGATTCATGGAATAAATATTTATACATATGCCTTTTCCAGGCACCCTTCAAAGTGACATGTTCTTCATTAAATTATAGCAACATTTAGATAAAGTGCTTTGGCAGAAGAAAGTAATGCTATCCCAAGATTTGTAGACTCACAAAATGGTTTGGGTTGGAAGACCTTAAAGACCTCCTAGCTCCAACCCCCTGCCACGGGCAGGGACACCTCCCATCAGACCAGGTTGCTCAAAGCCCCATCCAACTTGGCCTTAAACACTTCTAGGGATGGAACATCCACAGCTTCTCTGGACAGCTTGTTCTAGTGCCTCCCCTTCTTCATCATGAAGAATTTATTCCTTATATTTAATCTAAATCTAATGTCTTTCAATGTAAAGCCATTAGCCCTTGTCTTATCACTATATGCCCTTGTAAAGACTTTGCGAATTAGTGTTTGGCAACCTTAATACATAAAAAATCAATGTGATTTTATCAGGATTCTTTGCCATGCATCTGTACTGGGTCTAGCTGGGATGGTAACTTTCCCTGCAGCAGCCCATCGAGGGGGAGTGAGAGAGTGGTTGTGGTGTTCAGTTGCCTAATACGGTCAAACCACCACAGCATCCTATGAGCTAATATGCTGAGTATGGAGAACAGAGAGAGGCAAAACTTCTGCCATGGTAGAGGCAGATATGAATTCTTTGTGGTACCTTAAGAATGAATGCTCTTATTCCACCTGTGATGCACATATTTGTCATTTTCACAAAAGCCTTTGTGCTCAGCCAGGAGGAACTTCCTGATCTCTGCACTTCCATTCCTGTGTTTCAGACACAAAATTGAGTTTTGTCTTACAGGACTTAAAGTGGGGCTGAAAATTATCCTGTATCAAGTTCAGCAAATCATCTTTTGAAATCGTATTCAGAGAATCCTTTTCCAGTTCTAGCAGGATAACACAGCTTTTCCTGGCTGATTTGGAGGTATGGCCAGACAACATGAAGCTAACTTCTAGTGATGCACTCTCAGCTGTCTCCCATAAAATCACTCTTCTAGGATGTCATTCCTTCTCCTCCTCTTGATGTGCATTTAGCAGAGTGAGTTGGAACACCTGCATACTCCTTTATGAGTTTTACACGGTAATTCTTTCTTGTGCCCTAGACTAAAATGTTTTGCCCAAAGAAGTTGATCTGACATTGAGAGAGAACTCAGTCCCTCATTTTCTGAGCCTTTGCTGATAGGAATGCTTACTGCTGAAAGTGCTGAAAACTCAGTCTTCAGAAAACTGTGGTCTCTATAAGCCTTGAGAACTCAAAATGAAAAAAAGAGAAAATCCCTCTCTATTCATTTGTATGTGTACATATAATGATAGACAATAATCACTGTCATTGATAAAGTACATGAATAAATAACAGGAAAGGTCCAATATGTTATTACAGCAGATTAATGAACAGCTGAACAAATGATTAAGCAGTAAATTTAAAGATACTTTTTATATATTATAATTTTGTCCTTTTCTCTCTCTCTTCTTTTCATTAGGAGCTTGGTTTATTAGCCTATTTCTAAAACTCTTATTGAAATGTTGCTGTGACGTGATATATTCTGTTGCATTATACAGAATTTTAAGTCTTGCAGCCTAGCTGTGCAGAAATCGCTGCTGAGTCAGCATCAGTCAGTGCAAGTGCAGAGGATCTGCAGAGATCTCCTCTGACTCACTCTGCCATAGACTCCATGCCACAGGCTCCGTGCCAACCCAGGCAGAGAGCAGGCTTTGAGGAAGGGTTAACTAAGGTGGGAGAAAATAGGAGAAAGCATAAGAAGAGGAAGCTAAAGCTGACTTTAATTTGCTTGATAATTATGAGGGGGACATATAAAAGTTGTTTGTACAAATTTTTGGAGAACAAGTTTGGAAAGCTATCTATCTGGTTATCAGTACTGAACTATTTTTTAACAAAAAGAAAATTATGAGAGAAAACAGTGATGTTAACTCTACATGAAAAAAATAGTGTATTCCAGTAAGACTATGTAGATGTACATTCATGAAGTTTGCATCCATACGGATTACAAGGATAAAATTTCAGCAGGAAAGATGTCCACGTTGTCAAGTAGACTTTACTCCATCAGTCCAGATTTCTAGATCTACATTCTGCCAACTTTTCTCTTAATGTTTTTCTCTGAATTTTCATGATCTCAGCTGACATCAGATTATGTCCACTTTTTTAGACTTATATCATTTCTAATTAAAGTCATATATCTCTCTATTCATTGTCCATGTATAACTGAATATATCAGCATCACAGGCACAAATGTACTTTCACACGTGTTCATAAAGAACACTGTAATCCTAAAAGCAGAAATACACAGCTTTTTGACTTATTTGGCTAACTGAGAAATTTAGGCAGTGTGTGAGAAATAATAAATTATGCTTCATTGTCTTTTTTTTTCTCTCTCTCTTGCCTTTTTTTTTTAGTTTAAAATATATAAACCCATTCTGTTCAACAGCACACCTTTAGATGTTTCAAAAGGAATGCAGCAAAAATAAATATTTAAGTTGAATGCATTCATGGCTGTCTTACTGTGAGAGTAGTAATTATTGATCATTTATTGATCAACTTTTTTTTTTTTTTTTTTTTTTTTTAAGTGTTGAAGTACTGTAACCAGCTGCATTTTCAATTTCCAGAGGGCTTTGGGTAGTTGGCTTATTCATTGCAGCTCAGCCACTGTAAAGATAATGAGACTGCTGACCTTGAAGACAGGAAGGTTACAGGCCTCCCAAAGAGAATATAATACACTGAGATGTTTGCTTTCTGTCTTTTTATTAAAATGTACTTTTTAAGCTTCATTACTTATACAAGGAGCAAAGAGGAAAAAAAAAAAAAAAACAAAAACAACCACATGCTGTGGCTACTGATACATTAATGAGTCTTTCACTGCACAGCTGTGTTGCTGTCTTGGTCACTGAAGATGCATTCTGCTAGTGTTGAGAATTTCCTTCACTTTTAGTAAAATGCAACTCCAGTCCTCGTTTCACTATCCTTTCTTTTATCTTAGTATCAGTCATTGGACAGGTCAGAAACCCTGCCTTGGAAAAGAAACTTAAAACTCCCATCTGTGCCTTCCATAGTCTGAATAAAACACTATTAAAACTAGAATGCATTAAAATGTTACCCTTTAGATATTAGATGCCTAAATTTGATTAGTTATAGAACATCTTTGGCTCTGCAACACAGGGTTTGTAAAAGTTTTTAGTGTCTAGTCTTGGCAATGTAAATTTGATGATATTTCTCCCTATCTACTTGTCTCTCTTTTGCAGCACATGTGGAAAAAGCATTATTTCCTCTCCTCTATTTTTCATCCCATTCTAAATGTACTCCAGCCTGTTTTGTTGTTGTTGTTATTGTTTGTTTATTTGTTTTTAAATTATACTTGGAGCAGAAATGAAAAAACAAAAACCAGCAATACCCACTTGTCCTAGCAGGGCTCTTTCAAATCTTGGCCTCCTAGCTGAGATTACCAGTTTTACTGGCAAGGAAATCCATCTGTTCAGGATATAAATACACAAATAGTAGGTATTATGTATGTTGTTTCAATTCATGAAGAGGACTAAATATTCTCAACATGATAGGGACCACTTGTCACCTGCATTGTATCTAAAGGTATTAAATTAAAGACTGTTGCCATCTTCATGATTATATTTAATTGTAATAAGCACTTTCTGGACCCTATTCTGAAGAACACACAGGATGGCGCAGGCTTTCTGCTCATTCATGTCATCCTACAAAGCTTTTCTCACACTTCCGCCTAAAAATGTCAACACTGCTCTTCAGTCCTAATAGATGTCTCCCACCCTGCTGTTCCTATTTAATTCTATATCCTTTTTAGAATAAGGACAGCAAGAAAATGATGGAAAAACAAAGAAAGTCTAGAGCTGTTTTGCACTCTGGCTGTGCAGAAAGTGTAGAAAGAGAACATTTGCTAACAGTAAGTAAATGGCTTTCTTATAAAACTTACAGGCAGTCTTTTCTTCCCCTTTTGATATTGAGAAACGGGAAAGAGTCTCACATAATTCTTCTTCTGTTGAACTCTAATTGTATCTATCCCCGTGTCTTGTGCCTCACGCTCACTAGAGTGAAGATTCACCTTAGCTGTCTTTTCTTGCAACACCTTTTGCATGTCTGCTTAAGGTCCCTGTTGGTCATCTCAACTACTGCTGCAGTCTGTTTTGTGCCACTGTCCCCCGCACGTGGTCAGATGCAAAGGACATGCTTAAACCAGACTAAGGGGATCTGTTCTGCTGACAGTCCTCATAGTAGGTCAAGGAACAGAGGATCATGGAGGTAACCTCAAAATGTTATCTATTTCAACTGCCTGCCCCAAGACATCGTCAGCCATAGTAACAGCTTTTTGTTTTTCAAAGATTTCCAGGCATGGATAATCAACAATGTCCCTGGATAATCTAGTGCTTTACTATCCCTGTCAATAAAAAGTTTTCCCTAATGCCTAGTCAAAGCTTTTTTTTTCTTGATGTCATTTAAGTTCACCACTGCAGGATTAGCCTTGCTCAGCAGAAGTCCCAACAAAACCTTTTTGCCCCCTGGGAAAAGGTGTATATGAAAGTTTAATGCATTTTGCAAACCTGCCCATGCATTCTACATTTTTAGACCATTTTCAAGAATATGTATACACTGAAGAGAAGTTGCAAGAGTATTGAAAGTGCTCTGCATCTTTTAAGTGTAATGGGTAGCACCCAGACACAAGGCCTCAGTACTCATGGTCAGGTTGTGCGGTGAGACCTTCATTGCCATCTTTCTGTTCAGTGGGATGGATCAGACTTCCCAGCATCGTCGTGTACCTGCCAGGTTGGGTGGTACCAGGAGTCATAGCCTGTGGAACTGGGGAAACAAGGGTTATATCACCATAGGGATATAAGAGAACTGGGGAAGATGTCTACACACTGCACTCCCTCCATTGAAAGAAAATTGTTTGGGGGCATAGATAAAAACCACAGGATTTTTTTTTTTTTTTTTTTTTTTTTTTTGAAGATGGGAAGTGGGAATAAAAACCTGGTTTTAGCAGAGGCAGTCAAAGTGTTTGTCAAAATTTCCCTGTAAATCCTTTGCTAGGAAAGGAACTGGAAAAATAGACTGATCAACAGAACCACAGGGTAAAGTTAACATCTGTGCATATGTGATGACTTCTATTAATCAATAACTTCTGTTAGCTTCTAGTCAGCATGTCGGTTAACTTACATAGTTAATTATATTTTGGATCTTTAGGCATAGCTGTGATTACAAGGATAAAATGACAAAATATGTGAGGATTAGAACACATTTAGTCTTTTAAAAGTTGTATTTTGTTTTGCTTATTATCTCATATTTGAACACTGTTCTGAAGCTGAATAAGAATAAACTCTTTGGAGATAAAGCACCAAATTCTGCCAATGGTTATATGAGGCTTATATTTGTTTCAACAGCAGGTAATGCATGTAGCTGACCTAAAAACATGTTTGCAGGGTACGCAGGATTTTGCCCCTACTTAACAGAAGAATGTTGTTGCTGAGATTGCAAAAACAGAGCAAAACTCTACAGATATGCACCGTGCTGTGAGCTTTTATTGTCTGACTGTGTCTAATGGTTGAACTGCCAAAACTAGCAGCAGGACTAGAATAAATTATGAACAGATGAAGAGCTCTCTCCTTCTTGTGTGATAATCCAGGGTTCCCTTATCTATAAATAATGATCCCAGAATTTGACAATGAGGAGTAAAATATTATGTGAACAAATGATAGGAAGCTTTTACATCTCTATTGAAGTGATCTTCTTCCATAAATCAAACACCAGATACTTAATCTAAACAGGATGGATGCCCTCTAAGATAAATGTCCACAGTACATATAGAACATGTGTTGGAACTAGGTGATCTTTAAGGTTCCTTCCAACCCAAGCCATTCCATGATTCTAATATGCTTTACATGCTGACACTTCACTTGATATATACTGCTGTTTCTGTTTGTGTGTGACATTACAGTGTTTTCTATTCATGAGAACTATTACTTATATCCATATTTAACAGAAATGCCCTGAGATGTACTAGAAGTATTTCTATTAGTGGCATGAAATTTTCCAGTACCTCCATTTTGGTTTATTTTACATACATCATATTGGGTATTGTGATTTTTGTTGTTGTTATAAGCTACCACATATAACACTTTGGGAAATAAAAATATTTTGTACAACAACTGAAATCCAGATAAATGTGTGGTGTATTGTGCCCCCCTGGAAATATTTTTACTCACTCTAATTACATATTTTCAGAGTGAAATGTGCTGGCTTCTGCCAGGAACACAAGGACATATAGCTGTTGTGCAGAACACAACTATTCATTTAGAATTAGAAGAGATAAGAGTGGAGCAGAAAAGCAATCAGATGTTTGTCCAATTCTGTTTTGCAGAGAAGGAACACTGGTAGATTTTCTTTGAAATATTACCTTATTTTTAAGGATACTTCATTGGCATCTTAAAAATCAGAACACCTTGTGAGTAGGATTACTCTTCTCCTCAGTCAATGATCTCTTTTTAGTCAAAAGAAAGCAGTGCCATTTTGAACAACAGATAGCTAAACTGTTTTCCCATTTAGTAGCTTATTCACATAAGCAATGCCATTGAAATCAATAGGCTTCCTCGCTTTTGTTTTGTTTCCTTGCAGTAATTTTATCCAAGTAAAGACTGGCATGCTTATTTAAAATTGCTTATACCAACATAGCTACTGCTAACTCCTCCTTAGGTGGATTTATACCAGCATAGCTTTTCCCACAAGTGATTCACAGTCCTAAATCAGATAGTTATCCTCATACAAATTAGGACTAATAAAGTGTACAGGTTTGCTCATTTTCTGTATTTGATGAGCAAAAGTTAAACTGCTCAAATCAAGCTGAATATGATGTAGAAACAAAGAGAGGAAGAATGGCAGTGAAAAGAGGGTGGGGAAGACAGGAGGATCTTTAAGAGATCCATCTTCTCTGTGAGTTTTGAGGTGTTCTGGCCACTTCAAAACATTATTGGGAAGAATATATCAACTGAGACTTATTCTGACTTTCACACTTATATGAAACAAGCCAAAAATAACTCTGGTACCTTCTCAGCCCAAGTTACCATGGTGTCTTGTTTAGATTCTTTAATCTTTCCTCTCTTTCTTCCCGTTCTTGTTTTATCTTTTAAATCTAAGGTAGTCCAGCTTTTTATCCAGTTCTACCTACAGGGAGAGCCTGATGCTGTTGGTGCCCCAATGTGAGACACGTTAAAAAACATACTTTTTTTAATGGGCGAGAAGTCCCCTATGATGGCTGAAAGCCAATTAATTAAAGCAGAATAACTAAGGTACACTACAATATGAGTTATTCTTTATATATTTACATGCATTTGTTGCCTTGGCCCATCAAATATATGGTCTAAAGAAATGCTAATCCACACAAGCCTTTTAACTATTGTACATATGGTTAGGATATATTGGAAGAAGCTGAATGCAGATCAAGAGATTAAATAAACAAAGTTAACATTTCTGCATATATACAATGATAAAGAAAAGTCATCTAGAATTCTCATAAATAGGAAGATTGAAAAATTTCCTAGTAAAAAGTCATTATGTCAGAAGATATCTTAGGTTCTGGGTCAACCCATGGATCTTGAATTTTGCAGTATTTTTCTTTTACTTATTGCACTAATATAACTTTTCCATATGGCTTGTAAACAATTTCCACAAGATGTTAGATGCTACAAGCATGTAACTACTCCCATCTTGCTTGATTACAAGAATTCAAATCCAGTTCAGGTATGGAGGGCTCTAAAATTGGTAAACACATGGGTTTGAACCCTGGCTGAAATATAAAATTCTTATCTTTGTCTGAACATAGGTCCAGAAATTGTAATTTTCTAGATTCTCTTAACATGGAACCTAATTGAGTTAATCTGTTTTACTAACTCTGTATTATTATTATTATTTTGTATTTTTTTTTTTATTTTTTTTTTTTTTAGAAATTGAAAGCCACCAAAAGAAGTTTTATGAAATATGTGTTTGAAATATACAAAATGAAATACCTGGAAGCTCATACCACTTTGGGAGTTTTGCCTGTGTTGCGGTTCTATTAACCTAATAGCTGATATGTAGAAAAAACATGGTAATTTGTAAAGAAGCTTGAATCAATTATTGTCTGTAGACAAATGTTGTGGCCAACGTTGATTTTAGTTTTATCATAGCGAGCAGCTTCCTCTGACTATATGAGTGTCCTGTCTGAAGTTTCTTATTTGATTGAGAAGTCATCTTTGGTAACAAAACAGAGTTGCTATTCTTAAGTCTGTACATTTGCTGCTAAGCTATACTAAACACAGGTGAAATAGTAAGATTGAAGAGCAGTGTGTAACACAGCAGGAATAGCTGGTTAATTATAATCAGCTACCTAGTTACAAGAGGATATTCCCTAGATGATGGTGTATGAAAATGTGTAGTGCTTTCAACGTATATGCAGAAAAGTGGAGCCTTCTGTTGAAAAGAAATGTTTTTATGTGGCTGTATAAGGTTTGATTTTGTTTGGACTGTGAATGGACTTTTGGCGTGATTTGAAGCTGTGTTTAAAGTAGTTTAAATTACAATGGCCTCAGCAGTCACAGAACATCTACAGTAGGAGCTCTGGGTCACACTCAGTGTACTGACCCTAATACGTGCTATATCATTCTTTGAGCTGATGGGAAGCTCTTCTGCCAATTTTTGCTCCTGAACAAGCAGATTAAAAACAATGAATACAGGCAAATGTAATGCCTCTTGTACTAATAAACATGTGGTGCTGAACACAAAAGACTTTTGTGTTCACAAGCAATTGCTGCAAGGTTTCCTATAACTAGCAGTGCAGGAAACAGCACTTTTCCTTAAGATGGCTTTTCTTTTTTTTTCTTTTTTTCTTTTTTTTTTCTTTTCTTTTCTTTTTTTTTCCTTTCTTTTTTTTTTCTTTTTTCCCCAAAAGTGTAGCATAAATGGGATAATGGGATGAACAGAGGGAAAGAACTGTCACTGAATGCACTTTAGATTGTTAGAAAATCTAGAAGCTTAGCAAGTCTGATAACGTTAGTAAATGGCTGATATTATAGTATGTAGAGGGGACTCAAAGAATTTTTTTTTAAAAAAACATAAACCCACCAAACTAATGAAGGATGTATATAGAAGATATTATTATACACCCCAAAATGAGGTTATGAGAGAGATCTGTGATATAGATTCCATATGAGCTGCCAGATTTCCAGTGACTACAGGATCTCAAAATCTGTCAGATCAGCATTTCTATTTCACAGCATGTGCTCATGGGATTTTTCAGTTCCAGCCTAGTAAAAGAAAAAAGCAACTGCCATGATCTCTGCTTTGATGTCTGCAGAAAAAGCAGAGTAGTCAAGGATTTCTGAAAGGAGATTTGTAAAATCACATATACTCAAGTGAAGTCTTGCCGGACTATATTTACTATGCAGGAAAAATTTGATTTGCAAAAATGTGGAATATAGATTACTAGATTAATGAATTAATGAATTATAAGAACAGAGCTTGCTGTCTGTCTTTTGCTCATTTTCTGTCTCATGGGAAGAGTAAATTATATTCTGTCTACTCATTGGGATAATTAAAATTTTGAAGAGCATGCAAGTACAGTATTGAACAGTTACTTATCAGTAACTAAAATCAGTAACTAAAATAAGTATTTTGTTGAATGTTCCTTATCACAAAGTTGACATCAGTCTCTGCATCTAGCTGTTAAGAAGAAATAAATGCCCCATTCAAGCCATAATTTTTGTTACACTCTCCTCTGATTTAGAGAGTTTCTCCAAAATGGGAATTTTGAATGATTTATGATATTTTCCCCAATTCTTGCTTCATCAGAAAAATATTTTTTTTGCACTGATTTTGTGTCCTGAATCAGTTTCACAGCTGCTATTGAATATTTACCTTTTTTTTTTTTTTTTTTTTTTTTTTTTTTTCCCCTGTAAAATCTGTGGGAGAAAGGCATCTCACACAAAGGAAGACTCTGGAAGGAGGTCTTCATTTAGAGCACAGAAAAGTGTGTGAGAACCTTTCTCATGATTTCTGTGGGCAGAAGGGCACCACTCATTTCAGATAGCAAATAATTATACTCTGAGTACAGATAAGAGTGGAAACAAACAGTTCATGCTGATACATATTTGATTACATGAGAAAAAAGCAGCAGAAAAGCAAAAAGAGAAAAGACAGGAAAAAGGCATATGTTGTATGACACTATGACAAAGAGAGATGCAGGGCTTACTAGCAGGCAGGAAAGAAGCTTGATGCCAAGGAAAAATAAGTTTTGTTTGACTTGCACATGTGGCTCCAAAGCAGACACAGTTGTGATGGAGGGGAAGAAGCAGTTCCTCCTCTAGAGTTGTAGGGTGCTCATGTTTTACTGGATGAGGCTACTGGAAAGAGGACTGTACATCTGTTAGTTTCCCTGCTAAATCAATGTTGTGAAGGGAACACAAGTGCTTGCATCTTTGTTGTTGCTATTGAGAATAAATGGGACCACATATAAGAAGTGTCTGGCTTCTTTATCAATTTCTCTTTCCAGTAGAAACCATCTGTAGGACTCCAAACCCTGGCTTATATTCCAGGACAGGTAATAATCTCTCTACATGAGGTGTGTATTCATATAAAATATTTCTCCTCTGAGATGATCCTTCCACAAAACTATTTCTGTCAGGTTAGATTAGTCTTCTAAACTTTAGAGCCACCAGCTAACAAGCTTTACAGCACAGCCTTGTAAATCATCTGTCTTGCAAAGGCACTTATATGGAGGAGCTGAACATCTCTGAAAATCAGGCCATTTCATTTTACCGGCTATATATGGATGCAGCAACTTAAATTAGGCATACAGAAATGTTAGCAGTGGGATTTTCTGAAGATTGGTTGCTGCTTTGTTATTAGAACATGTTCCAAAGGCTGGATTTGCGCCAGGAAAGACACAATGGCAATAATTCACTAGCCAAAGGGACAGGATGACCTTTGTGAAATGGCTCAGTCTCAGGATGGGGCTGCTGCAGCAATAACAATGCATGCAGGTGGCTGCTAGGAAAATCAGGGGTTCAGCTGTCACAGTGGGTGATTTTCAACTGAGAATATGAACCCTAAATTTGGTTAGCTTGTGTGGCCACCCCACATCCCTTCAGGACAGAAGTGGGGAGCAGCCAAGAGAAGGTAGGTGGTGATAAGCATATATGGCTGAGAGCAGGGGACCGCAACACTGCGTGTGTGCTAAGGCAGCTGCTGGCAGTCTTTAAATGGCTGAGCAAGCTGTAGTTTTCCAGCTGAAGGATAATATGCTCAAGGGAGTTGGAATCCTTTTCCTTTCAAAGGTAGTGCTCTGCTTCAAAGCTTCCAGCTTGGCTGTGTGGCAAGCAATGTCAGCTTGCATGTCCTCAGTGCCATGGGTTGCTCTCTCTGTTACTGGGGGTGAAATATTTAAGCTGTGCTTCTGATGGTTGCTGCCCTCAGGCTTGGTCTTGCATGGTTGCTGCCCTCAGGCTTGGTCTTGTGCTGAGCAGTGAGTGAGGCAGCCTGCAGGATTCACAAGCATTAACTCAGCTTAAAGTCCAAAGACCTCAGAGTTATCCGCACTTGTCTGTGAACAAGACAGGATCTGCCAAGCAGACAAACTTAACAGTTTTACTGAGTTTGTGAAACATGCCCTGTTGGCCATGCCTGCAATGTAGGCTTGGGATTCGGCACATGGGATCATAGAATCACAGAATCATTAAGGTTGGAAAAGATCTTCAAGATCATCTCATCCAACTGTCCTTCTACCACCTACATTACCCACTAAAGCATGTCACTAAGCACCAGGTCCAACCTTTTCTTAAACACACCCAGGAACAGTGACTTCACCTCCTCCCTGGGCAACCAATGCCTGACTGCTCTTTCTGAGAAGAAATGTCTCCTAATTTCCAACCTGAACCTCCCCTTGCATAACTTTAGGCCATTCCCTCTAGTCCTATCACTGGTTATCTGTGAGAAGAGGCTGACCCCCAGCTCCCCACACCTTCCTTTCAGGCATTTGCAGAGAGCAATGAGGTTTCCCGGAGCCTCCTCTTCTCCAGACCAAACAACCCCAGTTCCCTCAGCTGCACCTCACCGGACTTGTGTTCCAGACCCTCCACTAGCTGTGTAGCCTTTCTCTGGACATGATCCTGGGCCCTGATGCCCTTCCTGTGCTGTGGGGCCCAAAGCTGAACACAGTACTCGAGGTGCGGCCTCAGCAGAACAGAGTACAGGGGGACGTTCACCGCCCTGTTCCTGCTATCTACATGATTCCTGATACAAGCCAGGATGTTCTTCAGGCCCACTTCTTGCCGTCGGTGCCTGTTGCTTGTCATCAGGTGGTTCAGCTGGGCCAAGCGCAGCACTGCGAAATGGTCCAAAGTGCCCAGGGCATCAGAAGCTGCTGAACCGGCCTTTTCGCAGCTCTAAACTAATTGCTGTGACACGCTGCTGCGAGGAGAACAGTGTGATCCCCTCATTAAAGTAATTGTAGTCTGAAATAATTATACCTTAATTAGTGAGCTGCTATAGCTTGCTCCAGCTCATGGTCTTGGGTGCTCAGAAAGTAACAACCGAGCCATAGTTTTATTTAGACAATAAACAGATTACTTATTTACAAAAAAGTATTAAAGTATCAGTTGCTCAGGACTTGTTGGAGGGATGAGATTCTGATTTTAGTGAAATCAGTGAAAGGTGTTTTTTTTTTTTTTGTTTTTTTTTTTTTTTTTTTTTTTTTTGTTTGTTTGTTTGTTTTTCCTGCTGAAAGGTCTGATTTTGAATGGTGACAGTCCAGTGGTAGAATAGTTGCCTTGTGTTTGCTTTGCTCTGGCAGCTACAAGCCCCAGACAGTCCTGCTGCATTGATGCCTTTGCTGTCACTACTCTGCCAAAGTGTTTGCAGACATTAAATATCTGAAGGGGAAGGAGCTTTGAAATTACCTCCAGAAAGTTATGGTTGCCCTGTCTGAAGAGCGGACTTGGAACCAGACAACTCAGCTCTGCGCCTCAGGTGACTGTGTTACAGCTGAGGCCACAGATGCCTCCTTCTGCTTTTGGAGATCGAACCCACTCCTCCCTGGCACTGACTCCCAGTCTGATTTTAGTTTTATTTAGTCACAGAACTGGCACTGTACCCTGTGATCTCTGTCTTCCATCTGCCAAAGGGTTCATCCCATTTAGAGGAGAGAACAGCATCCACAGTTATTGAGTTGGCAATGAGAAATGGAGACTAAGGCTATAATGGTAAATAAAACAGGACTAGGGCACAAGTTCCAGCACTGGCACATGACTGCCCAAACTTGCTGTTTGTATAACCCCTGGTATGGTTTTGGCATGCACCAACTAGCTCTTC
The DNA here is from genome assembly GCA_011075105.1 of Heteronetta atricapilla. Classification (NCBI taxonomy): domain Eukaryota; kingdom Metazoa; phylum Chordata; class Aves; order Anseriformes; family Anatidae; genus Heteronetta; species Heteronetta atricapilla. The sequence continues at coordinate 98,239,115 of CM021733.1, forward strand.
CCCAAGGAACGCCCAGGCACAATCTGAATGACAGCATCTGCCAGAGACTGTTCCTAAAAAAACTGTTTGAGCAAAAGATGCAAGGTGTGCCCTGCCAGTTAGCTCCAGGCCTCATAGTCCCTGGCCCATCATACTCACCGATACAGACAAAGCTGGAGATGCCAAACATCTGATCCCTTTTCCTCATACAGCCAGAGAAGCAAGAGCATCGGCAGGATATCTTAGCCTTGATACTCTAACGACAGAGCTGCCCAAGAGCCTTTGTAGCCTCATATTTTAGAGGTTTCTTTTGTAATAAATGCTTAGGCTATGAGTTGTTTTATGCTGGATCTGAATGATACCTTTTCTTCCAGAAGCTCTGTAGAAAGCCTGCACCCTTTTTAAGGAACTACCTGCCATGCTTTGTGTACTGCAGGTGCAGCATGTCCTGGGCAAAGCAATAATGGCTGGCAAAAGAGTGCACTTCGTGAGGACCTCCCTTGCAATCAGAGTCAGTCTGTAGCTTTGCCATAAATTACACGGCAACAAAAGCTGTAAGACATTGTTTTATTCTATGGGAAGAAAAATGCTTCAGGATGGCTGGATTATCTTTAACACCTCTGAAATTTAGCAGTGATTTTCTTTGTGCTTTGGGAATTCACAGTGAGGGATGAGCACAGCTAATGAGCTGCTTTCAAGGAGTCTAAACTTAGCTAAAGCCTCTTCATGGATCGCTTCAATAACCAAGGATATTAGCAGAAGAACAAGGTCAAAAAGACAAAAGCCCACAGCTTGACTTTACACTGTGTACAAATTAGGGAACTGACTCTTGCATTTGATCTTTTAAGCAGAAGGGTAAAGCATGGTTAAATTTACACTGTCTTTTGCCTTTCATCACTTCACTCCTGTCAGTACAAGTTGAATGGTGCTGATTTGTGATGCCACTGCTTTATATATCAGCCTGGCTGGATTTCAACTATATCTCCACATGTTGCATTTTATGTTGCCATTGCTGTGTCCCGTCTGTGAATTAAAATATTTGACATTTGTCCTGCTGTAGTTGATTGTGAATCCACAACCCACCAGATATTCTTCCATTCTTCCTGATTACCAGAGAAACAAATACATTTTGGCTCTTCTCCACAGCAGACTGAGCACCTGTGTGTGTTTGCAGTCAATGGGAACTTTAAGCCATGCTGCTCCAAGAGCCTTCTCCTGATATCATTGAAAACTGGGGATGCTCAGCACTTCACAAATCTGAGCCTTATAGCTGGCAATACTTACTTGCAATGAACAAAAGACCATGAAAGGACTCTGCTTAAAGGGAAGCAAAACTGCAAAACTGAGCAGACTGTCTTTAATGCAGGTTCTTTATGGAAAGAGTTACAAGTGCTTTGTTGTTGCTCTCCTTCCTTTTTTTTTTTTTTCTTTTTTTTTTTTTTTTTTTTCTTTTAGGTATTGTTCCACTGCTGTTGTACTAATTAAATTTGTCCATTTGTTAAGCAATCTAAATTGCCTTCATTCCCAGCTGCTGCACAATTTAACTGTAATAGTGCAGATTGTTTTATGTAGATGGCTTGATTTTTGTGGTCGGTTATATGGTAATGAATTGTTTGTCAGAGAAATTTAACTATGAATTCAACAATATATGCACAGATTGAAGTAATAAAATTTGTGATCATGATAATATTTTATGATACAGTGAATCTGTCCTTCTCTTAAAGATAAAAAGTCAGGTTTTATGACTACTAAACAAAAGAAAAGCTGTTACCTGCTCAAAGTTGAGCATACAGAATGAAACCGTTTTATATGATCTAATGAGAGCCCTCTGGAAAGGGTGTAGCTAGAAAATATTTTGGAACTGGAAAAGCAGAAAATAATTATAAAACGGGTTATTTTTAAGTTTAAGCATTTAAGCACAATCCAATATTGGACTGTAAACTGATTATCCCTCTGAAATTTTTCACAGACTCTTGCTGTCCTCAAGCAATTTTATCAAGAGTAGGACAGTTGCACTATAATGGCTCCAAGCCTGGATATGGTACAGATGAGAAATCTATAGGAAACCTTTTCCGTAGAAATAAATATTACAGCAGAAAGAATATCTGGGAATCAGCACTGAAAATCACAGCAAGAAGAACTATTTGGGCAAGTATCAGCAAGCTTTCCCATGGTGTTGTAATACTCTTTCAGTAAGTGGATTGGGCATTAGAGAAGGAATATCATCTGGTCAATCTCAAATAGCTGCTGCTGGTCAGTCTCACAGCTCTGATGTGAGGCACAGAGGATGGGATTCACATGAAAAGATGAAACTTCACGTAGTCCCGCCATCTCCCCCTAGCTGTCTGTCTAAGCTCCCTTTATATTCAATGGAGAGAAATATCTACTCTGGAAAAGCAGGCAACCCCTTAAAGTCAACAAAGAATAAGGACCTCCAGAAAATGATGATCTCATCTTGTCTAGTATAGGTGGTGGATGCGTATTTGTCACCTTCCACTACAGAAAGACTTTGTCTTTCCAGAAGAGGAACCTTAGGTGGCTGAAGTAGTTGACAGGTTCAACAGCTAAGATGAGGTGAAATAAATTTTATTCAAACAGTGGTGGAATTGTGTTGGTGTACAGAGCACAGCACGTAAGAACTTTCAAGTATTTATGCTGCATACAAAGCAAAAGGTGCCATGTCATTCCATACATTTAGAAATACTGGTGTCATTAATGTTCTCCAGCATTTGAAATACTTTCAAAGCCTTCCTGGTTTTGTTTTCCAGCTTGATCTCTCAAGATCAAGCAGTTTGTCTTACACTCTTACCTTTTCTCTTCATCTCTCTGTATTTCCCCTCATGGTAACTTTATACTGTAGTGTAATTGCTGCCTGACCAGCATTGTATTGAGGCCAGGTTGAAATGTTAATACTGCTGTACATACTCACTAAGTAATGACTAGTAGCAAGCTAGTGTTTATAACTCAGGACTAATGCACTTATTTTTTGGTCAAAATAGTATTTTAGAAGTCTTTACCCTTGTGCATTTTCAAATCAGCTAAAGTATCAGCTTTTGAAAAAAATCCAGAGGAGGCAAAAGCAAAACAAAATAAACAAACCCCAAAGTGTCTTCTCCATGAAGGAGAAATTAAAATCACTTTTTTGCATCTTAAAACTCTAGATGATTATTATTAACATAACTAAGGAAACTGGTCTTCACATAAATGACTTAAACTGTGTAAAATGAATTCTATTAATTGTTAAATGGTTTAAAAGGGATTCTTTCATGTTCTGTGAAAAAAATGAGTTCATTTTTGTCCCTTGTTTCCTGATTTTTGGTTCAGATGACATGGAGCGCAGAAGAAAGTATCAGGCACAGTGGAATGGGGATGTCCAATAGTGTGAAGTGGAAACCACTCCAGGATGTGGTGCTGATGTAGTCCCAGTGGTGGTCTATTTGCTTAAAAAAATACTCACGCCAGTTGGTTATACCTTGTAAATATAAACCTGATATGTATGTTTCCAAGTTACATGAATCCTGTACAACAGCTTTCATCAGTGTACTCCAATACCTGCTATTTTGCCAATCTAGAGCCCCACTAATGCTTGGATTTGTCAACATACAGTGACTTTGGGTAAGAGCAAAGGAGAAGGGAAGAGGAAAAATATAAAATAAAATAAAATAAAATAAAATAAAATAAAATAAAATAAAAT
>CM021733.1:98256807-98271562 GCA_011075105.1 Heteronetta atricapilla
TTTTTTTTTTTTTTTTTTTTTTTTTTTTTTTTTTTTAACCTGTCACTAGCTTTAATTTCACATGCACCAGTGAACCACTGGTGCTCGATCTAAGCACCACACAAGAAAAGCTTTTATGCAGGCTGCAACCTGAGCTCCTGCAAACACATTGTGAGCTTCCAGCTGGTCAAGGTGCAACTCCGCTCTCATTTCCTTTTATCAGGGAGCTGCAGGGACTGTACTAAGCAGCCTATTTACTCTTGTCTGTATGCAGCCTTGCTGGCCTGTGTTATCAGGGGCAACATGTTATATTGGAGGTTGCCACCCAGTAACTAAACATGAGATAAGTTCTTGTACCTAAAAATTACTTGTTCTTTGCAGAATATTGTAAGACCATGCGGGGATAATGCACTGCTCATTTAACGAAATGACCTGGCAGGAATCAAGCAGTGGACGGTTTCCTACACTGATACCGAGTCTCCTCATTCATTTTTAACCCTTCTTGGCTGCATAGCTGGGGATCCGACATTGGCAAAAAATATATTTATAGAGAGAGAGTAGAGTGCCAGGATCCAGCTTCCCAAAGGCTATGTTAGGAAGGCATAACCATCAGCCTTGATGCTGCTTGCTTACTGCCTGTTGTTTGAAAGAGGACTTTGAAAAGCAGTCCAACCTTCAGCAAAGGCTGGCACAGAAAATTTACTCTCTACAGAGAGCAGGGAAGTGAGAAAGATGAAACACCATGAAAAGGCCAAAAGGAGCCGAAGAAAACCACATGCAATGTGCAGGAGGAATACGAAAAGGCTATTAGGGCTGCTTCCTTTGGGGTTTATTCACTACTGTATGTTACTGGTAATAAGAAGTCATTTTTGGAACGAGGTGGCTAGGACTTCATTTGTGTCTCTGCAACAAACTGAGGTGACTGCTTCTCCTTCCTGGTGGCTGCAAAGGAGATCAACAGAGCTCTGTCTTAGCCTCTGGTGTGAGGCACAAGTCCAAGCCTCTGTCCTCTTATTTATTTATCTTTTGTTGACAATCTGCATATTTAGTGAAGAAACATAAATATCTTTGCAATGTGTGGACCTGATAGGCACTTTCTTGCTCAGTAGGGTCTCCCCTGGGAGTTCTCATCTAATATGCAGCCTTCTGCATTACACCAACTTGGGAAAAATTATAGAGCTCTCTCTTTCATTGTAACCACGTCATGTAAAGCATCTGGATATGCCACCCTCTGAGAAGACGTGCCAGCTCCAAGAACCTCATTCAGATATTTCAGATATGATAATGAGCCATTTAAAGTACTAATCAAAAATAGATGACTTTCATATCTCCCTCAGCTTTAGAAAAGAAAAATTACAGGCCAAATATAAATTTCAAAAATGCTTGATAAAATTTCTGCAGGAGGGAATTCTACAGAGGGTGTAGAGACCAGACACTTCTGAGCACATGAAAGAACCTAAAGCAGGACTTTGAAGTTCGACCTTCAGTGTGTATAATGATGCACTGGATGACAAAGGTGATAAATACCACAGAGTGAGACAAGATGTATTTTAGTAAGCATTTTTAGCCCCTCTTTGGCATTCTCTTCAGACACGCTTCTTATAAGAAGTATTTTCAAATTTATTATCACAGCTTTTCAGTGCCATTATTCTTTAAAATACTGCTTTCTTTTCCTCCATGCAGAGCAGCACACCACAGTTATTTTATAGTCACATCCACTTCAGTGGTGTCATTTCCATTATAGCAGCGGAAAGGCCTGAGAGAGCTGAAGTGACAGTCAATACTTTTCTGAGAATGATGGGCCAAACATGTTCTTCTAAGCATTATGCCAAAATCAATGGATGAACTAATTGGCTAGACATTACCATGAAAACTGGAATTCTAATTTCTTATTTTCCAGGTGGACAGACTAAAAATTGCATTTTCTTTCTCCTTCTGGATCACAGAATAGGTGAGTTGGAAGGAACCTATTGGAGGTGTGTAGCCTGACCTCTCACTTCTTTGCACCCTCCCATCAGCTATTTATGTACATTGAAAAGATCCCTCTGAACCTTCCCTTCTCCAGCCTGACTGGTCTCAGCCTTCTCAGCCTCTCCTTCTAGGGCACATGCTCTCTTTATCATCTTCATGGCCCTTCATTAGACTCTCTTTGGTGTGTCCATTTGTCTCTCATACTGAGGAGGCCAGAACATGAAACAGTGCTCAGATGTAGTGTCACCAGTGATGAGCAGAGGGGAAGGATCACCTCTCTCAGTCTGCTGGCAATACAGCTATCAATCTTTCCTCCTTCAGTATTTCTGAATGTTCACTCTGTCCCAAGATCTGGGTCATTAATGACGTGTGAGATAATGTGTAAAGTCCTGCTACAGTCAAGATAAACACCCACTGCTACCTCCTCAACCACCATGACATTTCCTTCATTGCAGAAGGCTATCAAGTCAAGCACAATTTCCTCTTTGCAAATCCATGTGGATTACTCCCAGCCACTTCCAAGTTTTTCATAAGTTTGGAAACATTTTCCAGGATCATTTGCTCCATCACCTTCCCTACGATCGAGGTGAGGTTGACTGGGCTGTAGTTCCCTACATCCTCCTTCTCACACGTCTTGAAGACAGTGACATTTCTGCTCTCTTCCAGTCCTCAGGGACCTTTCCCAATTGCCATGATATTTGAAAGACGTTATCTACATGTTATCTAACATGTTATCTAAGATAGCAATTGAAAGTGGCCTTATAGCAACATTGGCCAGCTTCCTTGTGGCTGCACCCTATCAGAGACCATGGACTTGTGTCTGTCAGGCGTGTTAACATGTTTCCTAAATGATCCTGCTCCAGCAAGGGAAAGCCTACCCTAGTCTTTCTCAGGGACCTTGAATAGGTGAAAACTAACAACAGTAAAGACCAAAGTGAAGAAGAGATTCAGTACTTCATCCTGTTGACTATCATTCTCTCTGTCTCCAGCTGCCCTGCCCCATTCAGCTGAAGGCCCACATTTCCTAGTCTTCCATCTGCTGCTAATATACCTGTAGAAGATATTGATGCCTTGTGTATTCCCCACCAGACTTAGCTCTAGGTGAGCTTTGGCTTTCCTAGTCCCATCCCCGCATGCTCCATCAGCATCTGTAGGTTGTGATCCTTTTTGTCTCGCTTCCTCCTCTCAGTATCCAGAACTCCATCATCTCATGATCACATAGCCAAGTCTACACCTAGCCTTCACATTCCTAATTATTTTTTCCTCCTGTGTAAGCATGAGGTCCAGAATAACACCTCCCCTCCTCAGCTTTTGTTTCTGAACTGAGTAATCCTCAGTAGGCGAAGACAGCCAGATCTCTGCTGGGAAGTCACAGAAAAGGATGATGAGGCAAACCTTACAGGCACTGGTCACAAATAGGGAGGCAAGGAGAAGGCATGGTGGGTTCCTCCACATTCCTTACTCCCTGCCTGGGGTCTTGATTCAAGGATCCAACACAGTGGTGCAAAATATTGCATAATTCATTTTGCCCATGCATGGCATGAAGTTTTTTCCAAAAGCCACTCTGGCACCCCCTGTAAGGTTGTTCTGGCACTGGCCCCATGCCCCAGGTGCTTGTTTCACAAACTGCCCTGTGTAACAGGAACTTGCTACTCTGGGAAAGGGTGAGACATGGCACAAGTGTTTTGAAGATCTTTAGGTAAGGGAACAGACAAATCTGACATCCCAGGAGCTTTGCAGTGCTTATGTCAAGGACCAATACTAATACACTGAGAGCACATTTGAAATTCTGATGTTTTCTCTTGTTGGATCAATTCAATCTTTGTTATGTGGAACTATGTGTGCTCTGGATGAGCACCTGTTGGTGGAAAAGTGGAGGGCTGCTGAACTATGAGATGCAGATGGCCAGTTTCCAGAAATAAACTCATGATGGATGCTGAGATTGTCTGAGGAAGAGGACACAGACTTACATCTGGATCTCTGCCCAGTGCAGAATGCGTGCACCAATTGAAGAAAACTCTCTGAGGACACCATAGACGCTTTCCATAACTGAGTACTGCAAGAGATGGGCATTGAATTTTGTCATTACGGATGACAACCTGTGCTATCTAGGTATACATAACAGAAATCACCTTGCTTCCCTCATACTCCAAGATAGAAGTTACCACATTACACCTGTTAACACTGGTATTACTGCATGAGCTTGAGACTCTGTCCTTCCTCCTTACCATTTTTTTCCAACCTCTTTCAAGCTACTTTTCCCAACTGTTAAACAGTTCTCAATTTTTCTGTCCTCTCTCCATATCTGAAGACCATTGATTTTCTCATCTAGTGCCATAACATAGCTTGAACATATTTTTCAGTCTTTGCCTAATATCAGCTCTCATCAAAAACACCTGCCTATGTGGAAACAAATTTCTAGTTGTGCAGTTTGCCTGACTTAAGTTCCTGAACTGCGCTCACTGCCAGACCCTTGGTGAAGCAATTCCGCTGTGATGAGGATGTTACAGGGGCAGTAGTTCCCGCTGGATGGCCATGTTTCTCATAGAGGCACTCAGACACAGACCCACATGCCCTACTGAGTCATTTATGTTTGGGGGATGCCGTCTGTGCTCTGGCTGAAGTCATCCTTGGCTCCCTCTCTGTGCCAGCACAAGTGACGTGCTTTCTGCAAAAGGCATGCCACAGGGGCTGTAATGTAAAATGTTTTCCCCAGATCTCAGGCTTTGAATTGTGTGGAGGAAAAAACTTTTACTCCTTGCTGATATCTTTGGGGCAAGTGTGGTTTTCCTGCCTGGGGACCTAATGCAACCTGCATCTGATCTGGGATATCTGTAGGCCTGGCAGTACGGGGTCCCTGTGGGTCCAGTACAGTCCGTGCAGCTCAGCAAAGACAGGTGTACAGGTGTATAACCATGCTCATAATTGTTACACATTTATCCTTTTCTATCTAAGATATGAAAGATGATTTAACAGTGCAACTTCTGAATAGCTTTGCACTCCCTATGTTGTTCAAGGTTCGGTCGTTTCTTCCAGATTATGCAAAACACTCCAAAATATCATTGATCTCCTTTGAATGCCTCGTATTTTATTTCTTAATTATCTTACATGTCTCCTATTAGTTAACCATGACTAGTTTGCACATGTTTGTGGACTGCACTGACTGCACTGTAACACGCACATACCTGAATAATACATGGCATGATTAATGGTGAGCTCTTCCTGAACACCAGCTCTGCTGATGGAGAGATTGAGTGCAGCTATCTGGGTGACCTAAATTGCTTCACGAGCCATGGCTGCTAAGAGAGAGTGAATAAGTGAAGGCATTATGAAATCATGTTTTCCCTTGTTGTAACTAAAAATGGCTCCAGACAAATAATACAGTCTCCAGGTTTGCTGTGGGGTGTGGTGAACTTTTCTCACAGAAATTGAGTAAAAAATATCCCATCTCTGAAGGCTACTTCAGAGTAGCAAGAGGATTAAGCAAGAACTCCATTCTTCAGCAAGAACTTGCTGAAGGAAACATTTCCTAGTTGTATTTGCCCTCTGCCAATGGACATTTTCTCAACTGTTTCATACGAAAGTGTTTGCAGTAACAGTCACCGTGTACTCCAGGTACATGCAGCCACAGCTCTCTTGCTGTGCCATATACCTGCCAGCAGCCCCTGGCCCCCAGCATCAGCAGAAGCAAAGCAGCTGCATTGAAAGAACAGGCCAGAAAGCTCTGAGCATCCTGAATTCTCACTGATAATGTGATGGATCATCATGTTGCAGGTTTTTGGAAGAATTTTCTGCACCTGAAGGATATAAAATGTAGTGACTGTTGCAGTTAGATTGCCTCTTAGTTAAAAATTCAAAGGAAAAAATGATTGCATCTAACATAGTAAGACTATATGCTAGTAACATTGTATGGCTTTGCACCTAGGTTTTATACTACAGTTGTTTTTTCTTGTTTACAGTCAAGATACATATGAGGCCTTTAAATGGTAAAGAAAAATACCAAGGAGTAAAGGGAATTTTTAAACATAATTTTGAGATACTGGCAGTGAGTTTATGTGTGTATTTTGGAATGTACTAAAATCTCAAAACAAACAAACAAACAAACAAAACACCAAAATTCTCAAAGACACTAAGATGCATTTCCTATTATACCAGGAAAATGATTTATTTATTTATTTATTTATTTATTTATTTATTTATTTTCTGTGATAAGGGCACATCAAATCCCACAGCCCTTCAGAAGAGAAAAAAAGATTTTTGATGACACCTTCCAGGGACTGGGGAAGTTGTCAACCAAGTAAATATGGATTTAAAACTCTGTATTCCCATTTCACATTTTCAGCCCTAACCAAAGACTAAGGATTGGCACCCGTTTGTATTGCTGAGTGTTCTTAGGATTGTGGTAGCTCAGCTGTAGCAAAATCAGTTGTCCTCAGCACTGTTATCTAGGTTTATGGCTTGTGTGACTCTAGTAAAGACCTTTGAACATTTTGTTTCCAGGATCCCAGCTGATGAGTGTGTAGAATTCATTTGAGTTCCTGGTACACTGAAGGGATCCCTACAATGCCACATCCAATATTAGGCCACCTAGTTATGGTCATTCTTGTCCCTTCCAGAGAGCAGTTTTTGCATTTGTTTTTATTCCTCTTGGAAAAAAAATCAAGTTGTGGTCCTACTTCTCCTTTGGCTGAAGTGATAAAGTGGGGTTAGCAGCCTCTGTGGACACACACTGTGCTGCTACTTTTTAAATTGTAAATTGTCAATTCTTTCAAAATCATTGAAATTAAATATTTCAGTGTTTCTAGCTTTTCAATGTTGTACAAAATATAAAAAATCCATTCATATCCATTCATTATCCGTGGTGAATATTTTCTTTTCCTAAGATGAATATTTTATTTGCTGATATAAAAGTATTGACTGTCTTGCCAGTGTGATGTATCCCATATAAATAGTTAGCAATCCTGTGATTATTTGCAATTTAAGAAGAACATGAATACTGTGAAGAGTTCACCAGTGTGACCTTTCTCTTTGGCTCGCTGCCTAATTAGAAACATTCCTTTGATCATCTTCCACATCAGCCAGCTTTGGTGCTTCTGTTATGTAAACACATGTGGAAGTGGCTATACATATCAAAGTGATTATTAAATCATTAATGTCTGCAATCCTCAGAAATGTTTGTGTTGCTGATATTCATTTTAATTGCTAACTAGACAGTGCTAATTAGGGGAAATCCATGATACTGTAATAAGTCTGTCTGCTTTTCTCTTAGGGTGATGAAACTCTCCTAGGAAAGTCACCGAGGAATTCTGAAGAGAAATTGCTCCTACTGAGCCATGAGTACAATGGAATGAATAGAGATATGATAAAGTCATGATAAAAGCACCATTTAATGATTTAGAAAGTGATTCATGTTTTAATAATATCTATCGGCCTGTCTCTCTGTCTGTCTATTCTTTCACAACTCCATATAGCTCTGCAACAAAGTGATAGGAATTCATAGTTCCGAAGAAGGAAAGAGAGTCTGCATGTGCCTGTGTTTTGTTTCAGGTTCTTTACAGTATTTTTAGATTGCATGAACTTTTTATTGGTTGATAGATCAGAAATTGGATGAGGGATGCATGTTCACAAATGGGTCTGCCAAAAAGAATTAATAAATGAAAGGTAATAAAGGAAAAGGGGAGAAATGTTAATGCATTTCATAATTCTGCTACATGCTTGGATCTCTTCAAAGAATGAATCTTATCAAAAGGAGACTGGAAATATTTGTCATTGTGAACTGTGCCCTTATTGATTTTTTTTTTTTTAAGCTGGGTTCAAATCCATATAACCATTTGGTGACATAACATACTTTCCCTCCAGCACTGCTAATACAGAAGCATTGAAAGAATAGTGAAAGCCTACCCAGAATATTAAATATTGAATGCATGTTAAGTCTATAGATTCACATATGGTATTTATGATCAAGAATCCAAACCAAAGTTCTCAGAATTTTGAACTACCAGCTACAGAAGACTGCAAGAAGGAGGAGTCCTATCCTGTATTTCTGAAAAAAAAAAAAAAAAAAAAAAAAAAAAAAAGTACCATCAGAGGCCTCTGAATTTGGCCTTTCTCAACCACATGTATTACAAATCCCTGTCAACTTTCAAAAATCTTTGTCCCACACTTGTATTGAGGCAATAAAATATGACACCCCTTCTCCCCCTCCTTCCCCCCCTTTTTTTTCCAGAACTGGAAAAACTTTCACAAGAGTTCATACCTTTAATGAGGGCTATGGTTGAGAAATTAAGTTACCCAACTACAGATTAAGGTATCTATGTTTTGAAAGTGTTGGCTTTGTTTTAACTTGGTGACTGTTTGCTTTACTGTAGCTATCTGTCATTACTTTATATCTCATAGAATGTGAACTGCTTTCACGGCAAATATATTTTTATTTCATGTTTGTGCAACATGACGCAGCATGGGCACTTCTGGACATGGGGTTTCAAGGCATGCATGGTGCAGAGAGCATTAACCTACAGCTTTGGCTGTAATCTGAGTCCTGTTGACATTTTAGCCACAGCACAAACAAAGCCTGGTGCAAAGTAGATGGCTGCCTGGTTGATTCACAGAAGTATTGAAAGTTGTTGCAGTTATGCATTTTGTCCTTCACAGCTTTTAATCTTTGCCAATTTAGTTGATTTTTCTTCCTCAGAAAGTGCGTGGGTTTTCTAAAACCAACAAAAGAAAACTACAAAATTAACCAGTTCAAAAGACTTCAGAGAAAGAACTAAATTTATAATAAAGAGAGAAGAGTCCTTAGGCCTGAAGAGCAGAGGAAAAGAGCTGAAAGCTCTCAGAAAGCCACTGGCTAATTCTTATTAGACAATGCTACAAGGAGTGATTTTTAATAGCCTATTATTATTACAAGCATTTATTTCAGTAATAAAATAGACCATTAATCTGTCTGTACCAATCCTCACATGACATAATGTCACATATGTCAAAATGTTTTTCTCCACTTCTTTGATCAGCAATTCCCTTTTAAAATTATCTCCTCTCAGCTCCTTTGATCACCTTTGACTGGCTGCTACAGCAAGGAGCACTAGTACATTGAGAAGAGCAGGAGAAATCTCAGGATACAAAACACAGTTATTTGAAATGCAACGTAGACATATCTCCAAAGCAGAAAGTCAAAATAAGAGATATATATGCTAGTGTAAGGAAGTGGCAGAAGCAAGCAAAATTGTCTGGTGTCTCTCTGGTGCTGCAATTCATACATTGCCTTGGGGTTTCAACAAACAGCATGAACCTTGGTGGCTGGAAATCAATAATATAGATTTCATCTGCAAACAGATGCAATCTCTGCCCCTTTATGGGAGGAGCAGCTAATACCTCAGGCAAATACAGTGCATGACTTTCAGGTGCGCCTAGCATTTCCATGGGGAACGTTGCATAACATTGCTAACAGCTTTATTTTCATAATAAACCCAGTGAAATAATCCAAGGGAAAAGGCTACTGGGGGAGGACAAATTCAGTAGCAAAGCATAAAATAACTGATTCATAAACAGTTCATGAAAATCATGTAAGACTTTAGGAAACGTTAACAGAAGAGTATCATTTGCCAGAGAGAATAGTGGGGTATATGACAACCCCCGAGCCAACAACAAGTCATGGGCTTTGTTTTAAAGTATTTTATGGATTTTTATTTCCTAGCCATTTTTATTTTGGCCTGATATTTCCTGATATTGCCTCCCTCCCTTCTCTCACTTCTTCTCAGTGTTGTTTTTTGTTTGTTTCTAACTTTCTTTCTTCCCCTATTTTTCCTTACATTTCTTTTGTGGATACAAACATTTTTCCTTTAGCATCTGCATGTGATTTCTCCATTTTGATGTAATTTTCATTTTTTTTTTGGCCTCATTTTTCTACCTGGAAATAAAGGTAGTGTTTCCTAATAGTGTGATTGGAAGTTAAAATGTTCCTGGATGATTCGAGTGTTTCATGACAGACATAAAAGCAGGGATAAAGCAATAGTTATGGAGAGGACTTATACCTGTTAGAAAAAAAGATATCTACAGGTGAAATTGCCTTTACTTCCCTGTCTGATGCAAGCCATGTCTAACGTCTAACATGTTTTATCATGGCACACGTAAATCACAAGAGTTTTTTTTTGTTTGTTTTTTTGTTTGTTTTTCCCTTTTGACTATAGTACAATTGTGAAAACTGCAAACAGATTAAGACTTTTGTTCCAAAGTGTCTTTCACTTCATTACACATTAATAGCTATGGTAGTTGTACATTCACATATTAAGATATTATCCAATTTTAGAGTTAATATGAAAGCTTCCTTTTCAATGCATTACCACTGAAATTAGCAGTATAAAATTTTCCTGGAGACAAATAAATGAACCTTTATATAGCACTCCAATGGCTTATAAGTTATTTCTCTGACTGGAATGTTAACAGATATTAAAATTAATATCAACGGACTACAGAATGTATATTCATATGTTGAGGTTTTAAGACTAATGGGGTTAATGTTCCTACACTTAGTAGTACAGTCATTTGCATTAATGAAAAAATGAGAGCTCTCTAAAACCCTTATCACAGCAGTTCTGGTCCTTACCTGTAAAAAAATAAATAAATAAAAAATGTTACACATTGGATGCCCCTTCAAAATATTTGTTGTTCTTTTAAGTTCACTTGAAAAAGTAATAACAAATTATGTTCAACTTTTCAATGGGATTTGTTTTTGTTGTTGCTGTTATTCTAAACTGAACAACAGTTCTAAATGTATTTCTCTTTGGATGTACTTTGGGTGTACTTCTTCCTCCACTATGTACTGTGATGTTTTGTTTTGCCCTGCAGTTGTTCCTCCTAGCACATATGTATTGATTGCACTGATTTGTAACTTAGGGGAAAGAATCAAAAAATTTGGTGGGAAACTTTATTCAGTACTTTTGTGAAAAACACGAACTCAATAAAACTCATTTTTTTAAATGAAATATTTCTGTTGGAAGATTTTTTATAAGCCTTACCATTTTGATATTTGCATTTATGTACACTAATGACTCACACATCCTTCCCCCGCCAATTTTCAACACCTTTACTATTGTTTTTAAAAATAGCTCTTTCCTCTTTCATTCTGAAAAATACAAAGGCGGTTGTAATCAATCCTTGCCTTGACTTTCCTTGCCTTTCCAACAATAGCTTTGTTTTTTGGCTTAAGGCCCAGGTCTTTTCTGAGATAGTAGCAAGCCACTTGATCTTTCAGATTTGTCTCCTGTGTTGTGCCGTATCAAAGGGATATACCAAATGTCACTACGGCTCAGTTAGCACCACCTTAACCTGCAGTTTGAGAGTTTAAAATGACCTTAAGGAAAGAGACTGAAAGCAGCAGTGAAGAAGTTGTACTAGATAGCCACACTCTCCATAAGTTAATCAGTGCACCAAATGTTGAGTTTATCTTTAACTAACTTGTCTATTCCTAAGGAAGTATGTATATGTTTTACACTTCCTCTCCATATCAAGATATAACTGTTATCCCAAATTTCCTAAGCTCAATCTAGCTTGGAGGAACCCAACTTCTTTTCCCACATGGGGATGTTCTGCCAATTAATATCCTGTTTCTGCAGTGTTTCTTCTGGGGAATTTCGGATTTGAAATATTTTGGGTTCACCATACTCAGGCTACTTCCAGCCACACATTTTTGGGGATTTTCAGAAATAGTAGCCACTCTGACCAAAAAGTTATATCTCAATAAAAGACTGAAAAAAAAATTAAAAATCACAATCCCTCCCTAAAAATCCCAGTAGCATTATGGCTTCAGACACTGAATTTATGATGACCTCTTAAGTTATGAATGCCGTTTGAGGGTAGGATTCCTCTTGTCTAACTTTAACTTGCCAAAGGATAGTAGTCTGGTTTAATCTAGTCATCTAGTCTCCTGATGCAATCAGCAATGAAGCATAGGTAGCTCCAGAATGATTCATTCCTAATAGTATTCCTAATCTTTAGATAGATGGGATGTGTCACTGACTGTAGAGGGGGCTGGGGTGAGTAGCCTCGGCTAGGGGGTTAAAGACAGGTGAGATATGTTGTGCTGCTGGATATTGTTTGTGTTAGCCTGCCCCAGTAACAGAGCAACACACCTTAGCTGTAAACTGCCTACAGGCTAGGCTGCATCACTCCTTGACAGGAGCACCTGGACAGTCACGGCAGCTCAAGGACAAGAGCTGGCACGTTACACTGCTGAGGCCTCATCATGTGGTTGAACCCTCAGTACCAGCATCTGTTTGTAAAAGTGGCTCTGAGATACTTCTGATAAAGAGAGTTATGACTCCACAAAATTGTGAGTGCTTTTGAAATGTTACACCATTTCAAAGAGCTCAGGCTATTACCAAATACCTTAGCGGTCCTCCTCTTGGCCATAGAAGCATGTGGCTCTTTCTACCTGCAGGTACCACCATTAATTAATTAGTGAATCACACTGGTAACCTTTGAGCCTGAGAAGCAAAACATCATATAAAGGCAATGTCTAGTCCCTATCACTTTGTTAAAATGGTTTCTCACATCAGCTGTTCTACCTCAGAAGCTCATCAGACTCATGCACAATAGCAGACCTGTCTATAGTGAATTCAAATAGTCCAGGTGACTTCTCACTTTATCCATAATGCATTTTTCTTGTATCCCCCCACACAACTGAAAATCCCATCACCACATCACAACTACATCTTGTTCTTTCCACAGTCTGGGAGCTTCCTGGTTTACCTCATTCCTTGAGTTTTTAACTGTTTGAGAATTCTTATTGAATTGATTTCATTTCCACCTTCTTGTTCAGCTACACTGTCTTTTACTTCTGATGGATTTGGTTCTATGCGGAACATGTTTCCCTATGTACAACATCCACTTGGTTGAATATTTTGTGTTTCCTGTTTGTCATCTTTCTCTCTATTTGATTTCACTCAGAACTGCCCATATTTACTTCCTCCTCTGATGAAATTTGTTTTCTTCGCTTTATGTTTCATACTTTGTCATAGTGGCAAAGTTGTAACCCTGATTATTCATCCACCAACAGATCATCCCCAGCTACATCTTTGATTTTAGTCACAACAAAAAGAAGCACAAGAGAAAGCTGAAGGAAATGAACATCATGGGGCTCTAAATAATGAGGATATATGTACTGAGCAATGTTTTTGTTTTGCTGTCATGCCCAGGACCTTATCATGCTACATACTATATACACCTACTACAAAACACAGATCTTGCCCATGGCTAGACACATCACATGCTATAAGTCCTTTGAAACACTCATGCATCCTCCACTGAACTGTGAGCTTGGATGAAGACCAGGCTTGAAGCAAAATGAAGAGTGGACAACTGGCATCCTTCTGTTTCTTGTCCAGATTCAATATCTGAACAGTTGAAAATGTTTGGATGTTTTTTATCTGGATCATAACTTTGTTTAGGGGACCATGAGAAAGGTTTTCATCAAAAGTGATTTTTTTTTTTTCCCCTGATAAATAAATAAAAGGATGTTGATTAAAATCAGGAGTCCTTGGTCAGCATTTGTTTTGATGAGAGGCAAGCTGTGTCTTTCCAGCAAGTTCAGAAGATACCTCTCCACTGGGTCCCAAACAGAAACACTTCAGGTTTGTTTATGCTTTCGGTCCTACTCTTGCAAAGTCTGCCCAGTTTGCCAGAACTGGACTGATTTTTATTTTTTTTTTTAATAATTATTTTTATTTTTATTTGGCCACACTGAAGTTCCTAGAAGGTTTAGACTACATTTTACCTTGAAAAGATTTGTGATTTGCCATTTGCTTTTGCAGTAGCTGCACTTAGAGCCCTTTGCAGACAAATAAAATGTCACACAACCGCTCTGAGAAACTTATTTAAGTGAGCTAAAGTCAAGCCAAGGGTGATGTTACAAACAGATGTCAAAGACGAAAAGAGGGAAAATAATCAAAAAAAAAAATGATATGCTAAGTTATGCAGGAATGGCTGTGTACATGAAAATGGACGGCAGACTTGGCCTCTAACATAGTAAGCTGCTGCTTAGCTGTGCACCTTACTCACTTTTCACCTGTTTGCATGTTTAGTTTCTTGTTCCTTGGGGTAGGGGCAAATAAAGATTGTACAGAAGGTTGTAACTGGAAACATTACTCAGAAAAAAGACTACAAGGATGAGGATAGATAGAATAATGCCTTGAGTAACATAATCAGCACATGAATGAGCGCATTGGAAAAGTAAACACAGAAAGGGACTGTCACAGAGGGCACAAGATGAGCAATTCGAACTGGTGAGTAACTGTGGAAGTTGCTAAGACTCCTACTCACCAGGGAGAAAAACAGTGATGCAAGAAGAGGTTGGGTTGTCAGGAAGAAGTAAGGCCAGCATTCCCATTAGTTTGCTCAGTTGTGCCTGTATCTTTGTATGAGGAGTTACATTTTGGCTTTGGTTGGTTCAGCACTGTTTTATGTTGATCATCATCTGATGAATAATAATAAAAATTTTTGTGGCTACCTGTCAGTGATTACCATGCTCTGCCTCTTACTATAGCCAATGAAAAAGAATATAAAACTGGTACACCCATGGGACTGTTGGGTAGCAAACCGTGAAATACAAACAACTAAAGCTCTTAGATTTTTTTTTAAATGTATTAATAACTGAGGCAATCCAACTCCCCTATAAATGTGCAAACTGATTTCACAGGATTTTATCTTCTTTGAGGAGCTAAACTGATTTCTGGATATAGATGTATGTGACTTATTTTGATCCAGAAGTTGTTTTGTCTTTGAAACTGTTTTTTTTTTTTTTTTTTTTTTA
>CM021733.1:98271662-98329444 GCA_011075105.1 Heteronetta atricapilla
GCCTCTTACATCATTATCTGCAAATGAGAAGAGTGGTCATTTCTAATCCCATTTTGCAATGTTCCACTTAGGTCAATTGATCCATTACCCCTTAGTCCATCAGATTAAATCTAGGGTAAATATGGCCCAATCACTAAACCCCTCCAGTATTCAGATGCATCTCTTTGAGGGTAATGCTAAGCATTATATTTGTTTGTTTGGATGCCATTGACACAGACAGTTCAGTCAAAAGTTCTTGCAGATAATTTTATAGTTGTGTGTTCGGAATGCACCAACACCTACTAGACACCTGAAGAGGCTTTTTTCCAGTCTCTAAGTCTGCATAGCTTCTTTCTAACACCTATTTACTACTGAGAGATGAATCAAAAGAGAAGCAGTGAATCAGTAAGCTGGGGAGTTTAAGAGGTTGCTTGCACTAGACACTCCAAGAACAGGAGCTTGCAAATCCTTATTTCTCGAAGAAGTCCTTATTTCTCGAAGAAATCCAATGGACATCATAAAATGTGGTATAAACACCCTATGTAAAAAAGGACTGCAGGAAGGGTCTTCATTTAATAACAATGTTCTTAAGCTTGGCTGTAGCCCATGGATACTGGTACTGGTGGATGAAAAGCTCAACATGAGCTGGCAATTTGTACCTGAACACCAGAAACCGAATCCTGGGCTGCATCAAAAAATGTAGCCAGCAAGTGGAGGGAGGTTATTCTCCCCCTCTGCTCTTCTCTCGTGAGACCCCACCTGGAACACTGCATTCAGCTTTGGGGTCCCAGCACAAGAAAAACATGGACCTGTTACAAGTGTGTGAAAAGTATTAATATGATTCGTGTCGTGTATGAAACAATGCTAGGGCAGCATGATGAAATGTAACTTTCTATCTAAGAAAAGCAGAGTGATTAGTGTACATAGTTCTTGTACTGTGCAAAATAAGAGTCTAGCAATTTGTGTAAACAGAAGGCTTGAAGGACGAACACTGAGACTCGAGTCTGGGAGATAAGAGGACCAAGGAGTTTTTTTTTTTTTGGAAACTACTGACTTCTGCATGAGATGCTGCCCAAGCTTCTGATGTCTGGCAAAGGGATCCACCAAATAAGGAGAAAGGGGGAGTTGAAGGACGACCGAAGGACAAAGCCTGGGAGGAAGACTATGAGCCTTCAGCACAAGAGACCCCCAGAAAGACCACCAGAGACTGATACGCATGCGTCCGGAGAGGGTTTGGATTCTGGGAACTAATTATAATAACCCTGCCTTTTCTAGGAATAGTGATGAATATGTATTAGTCTAGGAGCATAAAAATCAGCTTCCTGATGTAACAGGTGTGCATCTTGGTGGAGCAGAGACTCCCGGTGCACCCAGCGCTGTTTGCTTGCCTCTATTCACTTAATAAATTACAAACTTTAATTTTAATCCTATTTGGGACTCGAGCATTTATCACAAGTGGGTCCAGACAAGGGACACAAAGATGATCAGGGGGCTGGAGCACCTCTCCTATGAAGACAAGCTGAGAGTTGGGGTTATTTAGCTTAGCAAAGAGAAAGCTCCATGGATACCTTATGGAGGCCTTCCAGTACTTAAAGGAGGCCTATGGGGAAGACGAGGAGAGACTCTATCAGAGTGTGGTGATAGTCCAAAGAGTAATGGTTTTAAACTAAAAGAAGGTAGATTTAGATTACATATAAAGAAGAAATTCTTTAATGTGGTGGTGGTGAGGCACAGGAACAGGTTGCTCAGTGTAGCTGTGGATGCCCCATCCCTGGAAGTGTTCAAGGCCAGGTTGGATGGGGCTTTGAGCAACCTGGTCTGGTGGAAGGTGTCCCTGCCCATGGCAGAGAGGTTGGAACTCGGTGATCCTTCAAACCATTCCAACCTTCCAACCCAAACCATTCTGTGATTTCTATGATATTCATAGGCTATGATGACTCCCCCCCAAAGGAAGCAATATGAGCAAAGGATTGCTAAGGGAGGTTAACCTTCATGGAAAGAGTGAGGCACAAATTGTTTTCCTTTTCCAGACTTGCCTTTTATCCTTTACTGTCACAGGTCAGACAGGGTTTATGCTGGGAAGGCTCTATGTCAATAATGGTATTTATTTTATTTTATTTTACTTATTTACTTATTTTGTGGAAGAGCTTAATCTACACAGTGAGCACCAGTTAGCTCTACCTCAAGTTGCATTCAAATGCTTGTCAATGAAACACTTCCACCTGAGCAGGTTAGGCCATACCAAAATGATAATTACACAGCTGGAGTATACTGGTCTCTGGTAAAAACTTACTGTATACAATCATTATTTCTGCTGCTTTCTTCACAGAATGCATACACAGGGAATTAGCACCACATACACTGAATTCTTCCTATGGAATCTAGTCAAAGGACAACCTGTTAAGGTTCTGGAGATATGTGTTGTGTTTTTTTTCTAAGCAGAACTTCAGACTCACTCAATATTTGGGCACTGGCCATGCTTGCTTGTGATGGATGTGGGATTGCCAGCAGCACACGTTAGTTTTTGACAGTGAATAAAATCAAATATAATACCAAAGTCTGGAAAAAAATACTACCATTCAGAAACAACTGTGCATCTATTAGCTACATTCTAGAATGAAAATATTAAAATACTGTGAAACAACTCTGGCCTCATATATTTCAAATTTACCAAGAACCCTTGGTTCTCATCCATGGATCTTTATATGGCCAAAATATCTGTAGCCTTACTCAGAGAAAGTAATTGGGTAGGGGGATACTAGCTTATAAAAGCTAGTATACATAAAATAAAAAGCTACATATACAGAAAAATAAAAGGATACTTTTTCAAGAAAAAAAAATACAAACAACATTAGCTCTCAGTGTGGTATTTTTATTTGTATGCACTCAATAGTACATGGTACATTTACATGGCTATAAATACAGAAACATAGGAACTTGCATAGCAAATCTGACCAGCACTCTATTTCACAAGATTCAAAAGATGATGTAAGAAACTTCATATGAGGCAATGACAGGTCAACCTCCTCCCAGGGAAGTTTCTGTTTAATGTCCATTGTTGTAATGTTTCTCCAAATTCACAAAACACAAGGGCTGTCTCCCTTTGAAAAGTAATACATGTATAATAGAACAATCTGTACTTGTTACATATAGATCTCTGTACAGTAATATTTACAATATATTGCAAGGATTACAGTCTCTACCTGATGTCTTTATTGCAAATATTAACATTTAGGCCATAAAAATCAGACTTTGTACCTTTCACGTGTTATGCTTCAGCTGCGGATATTGTCCCGTCACATGGTTGGAGCACGTTGAAACACTTAGGTGTAAATAGCAGTTAGCACTGCACACTTGAACTCCATTTGACAAAATCATTCAATTTATGATTTGTCTTTGTCCTCAGCCCCAGTTTTAGGTTTCCCAAAAGAACAGAAACCCATTTCCAAACTTCTGATTTACCTCAATGGCCTGCTTTATCTCACTTTATCAATAAAGTTGAAAAAAACAGCCCTTCCAAATCTTGTCTTTTATAGCAAAGTAGTAAAAACATCTTGAGGACTTCTTTTGGGAAAAGACAGCTAGTGACTAACAGTAGCAATTTTTTTCTCATTTTGATGGATATGAGTGAAACACCCAACAGATGGAAGAAAACGCCATCCCATATAACAGTAACAGGAGCTGAATGAAGTACCTACCAATCTTTGGAATAAGCACCAAATCATCCATTCACAAGAGGTATGGAGAAAGAATGTTTGTCATCTACTGCCTTTCTAGGCATATTGTGAAAAGTAGGTTATTAGCTTATCCAGAAGATATTTTTAAATAAAGGGAATCCATAGCTTACCAGGGGAAGATCTTAGACAGGTCCACATCTTCTCTGGAATAAATGATACTTCAGAGGGCTCAGGGTTCCTATCAAAACTTGAACAAAGCAAGGGAAATTTTTCCACATATAAATGTGGAAAGTCATCACAACCACTTTAAACTGACCATAAAGATAAAAATGGGGAATTAAAAAAAAATATTCAGAATGGGGCCGGTTCTGGTTTTGCTAATCTCTGCCAGGAAACATTCATTGATTTTGATAAAGACGTGTTCAGTACCTTCAAGCCAATTGAACATTTCTACCGTTGAAAACACACTACCAATGCATCTTCTATTTTTTTTCCTAGCATTATAATCTTAACTTCAAAGTTGAGAGCCGCTCATCTGAAAAAGTGAAAACAAACAGAAGTTTGAAAATGAAACTGAAAATCTTGCTTGGATAACAAACAAAATAACTCCCTTGTATTGTGGTGGGGCACTGACTCATAATGCAAAAGATTTTTCCAGGGCTCTGAACCATCTACAGTCAATTCATATTTTCAAAGGCAAGCAGGTATCAACCTCTGACAAAAACATCGAAGTACTTTGCAAAGTGTGCATGAAAAGAACAGATACAGCAGGTTAAGTTAATGACTAATAAACCTCATCTGTGTCCCTTTAAAAATTGCACATTCAGTGCATAAATCATGTTAGCAGCATCTTGGGTTGTAGTTTTCTGAGAATCATCCTTAAATAATAATGTAACAGAAGCACACAGAAATTTCATTATTTAACAAGGATATCCCTGCGTGCTAGCTTCTTTCTACGTTTGCAGAAGCTCACTCATGCAAACTATTTGGTTTTCTCCTAAGTTTAAAACAGGCTCAAAAATTATTGTATCGGGAAGTGTTATCTGCCTATCTAGACAACTTCAGACACGCAGACTTTAGTATGTGACACTACAAAATGAAGACAAATGCCTTGCATTCTCAAACTGTTGCTGTAATTGAGAACTAACTATTCAGTGACTGACAAGCACATTTAAAACATATGTAAATGCAACCCAGCCATCTTGTTGTGAATTTAACTGCTGTCAACTGCAGCACTTGATGAGTGCTTCAGGGGTGACTCTGTCAGCATGCCACGCTTGTGTAAATTCAAACGGGAAACTGGGCCTCCCACGTCGGATGTTTTCTAGGATAGGAGTATCGCTGTTCACTCTTGCCCTTTCCTCTGCTACAGGTTTATTTACTGAGAGCAACAAACACTTTAAAAATGCAGCTCAAGTGCTCATTTGGGCTCGGCTTCGACCCAGCCATGCTGGCAGCCGTTTTGGGCCAGAAGAGGCACCTTGAGAGCTGCTGGTGTGCAAGCAGAGAGGAATGCAGAGAATGAAAGCTCCTTTTTCTGGACTCCTCACAGCTCAGGTCTAAGGGCCAGGTGAAGTCTGGCACTGCAAGCAGGACACCGTGCCTGTGGCAACACACATCTAGCCTCTGCAGGACGCCCCGCTGGAGTCCTTGCTGTGCAGCTGTCAGGCCTTGGTGTGACTGAAAGGGCAACTGGCCTATATTGGTTTCTATTTTTTATATTTTTTTTTGTGGTTTGTAATATCCACAAAAAAAAAGAGCTTTGGTCTCAGACATTCTGTGTTAAGTTATGGCAGATTGCATTAAGTATCTGGGACACAGCCAGCAAGGTCCATGGGTTACTGCAGAAGGCACCATTCCCTACACTGATGATCCAAAGGTTTATCAGGTTTG
Source organism: Heteronetta atricapilla (assembly GCA_011075105.1). Classification (NCBI taxonomy): domain Eukaryota; kingdom Metazoa; phylum Chordata; class Aves; order Anseriformes; family Anatidae; genus Heteronetta; species Heteronetta atricapilla. The sequence continues at coordinate 98,277,212 of CM021733.1, forward strand.
AAACACATTTCGCTTGACCATTTTAAATCAATCACTTTATTGAAGATGTTGAGTGAGGTGCTGTCTGCACTGGATCTTTTCCCATCAGGACATCTACCTGGCATGGTTTTGTCTGTGCCCTAGCACATCCTCTTGCAAGATGTCACAGTGCAGGGATGCTGTACATCCTGAGTGCAGCTCTACTCCAGACCCACACTAGGGAAGTGTAGCCTTGCATAGGCTAGGATACAGTTTCCTGCTGTGATTCTGTAAGCCCTCTCATTGTGCATAAAACACAGGTATTGAGCCACCAGCTGCCAAGCACGGGAACAAAACCCTCTGGTAGAGTCAGAAATAGGTTGCAAGCACAGTGGAGGAGCCCATGTAAATGTGAATTGCACAATTCTGCAGCATGGCAAAAACAATGTCAAACCCTCTCTAATTTTTGACTACCTGTTTCTTATAACTGCGCTTCTGGAAGAAAGCTCAGGCAGAAGCTATTCCTCCCCATGGGCTGAGGAGGCTGTGCGACAGAGCAAGCTAGATGGACAAAAGGTACCCTAGTGTGCAATGAACAGCCTTAAAGAGAGGCTTGGCAGGGATTTAGCTTACAGCATGTTTGCCAAGCACACCAGATAAAGCTGCCACAGTCCTCACCAGCCAGGCAAACAACATCTCCTGATGTCAGGATGGGCCCTGGTCAAACAGCCCTGGTGGGACAGGGCCTCTGAGCGGCTGGGTGGAGCCAGCCGGCCTGCAGGGAGAGGCCTGACCCGGGGCTCATTGCCACTTCATCCCTTTTCTCCTCCCATCCCTGGTGACAAACTCATTGCTGGGGAGACACGGGTGCACAACACGGACCTTCTGCCACATCCCGAAACGACATCCTGGGGTGGTGACCTGATGCTGGATATTTCTGCCAACAGCATGCTCTGCTTTGCCAGGAGCTTTCACTTCCTGCTTCCTCGCCGTGGCACAGTTCACGATTTCAGCTTGTCATCATGCTCTCGGACACCCTTTGTGCCTGTGACAAGAGTGAGGCTGCCAGGGAATGGGGGCAAGGGAAGGAGGCAAGAAGAAAATGCTAAACTTGGACAAAGTAGCCATGAGCCAGATGAGGGAAGAGTTTCTTCCTGTGTCTGGTTTTGTTCAACTTCCAAGTCAAGGATTCTGATGAAAGAGAAAAAAAAAAAAAAAAGTGTAATTTATTATTTACCATATCAAACAGCATTAGGTGATACTCCAAGGCTTTTATTCCGCTGCTTACAATTATTGCCAACATAGTAAATTCCCCTCCCATGAGACCTCCACGTGAATAATGAACATTCAAGTAAGAATGGTGCTGAAACACAAGGCTGAATAATCCTGATTCAAGCCAGGAAGGAGGATGTGCTGTGAACCCCTTTCTTGGAGTCAAGAAGGGTTGACAGCGAGAGGAGATAGCAGAAGTGAACTGCAGTGGTGAGTTCAGGCAACATCCTACTGTGAAACAACAACACCCATCTCACTGAGGAAATTTGTGTTTTGAAGCCCACAGCTCACGTTCAGACTCTGCACTCATCACTCTGATGAGATGTGTCAGGGAACCTGATCCTTCAGGTACCTGCTTTACTTACACAGTATCCCACCAGTCTTCAGAGAGCTCATGAAAAATTAAATGGAGAACATAAAATACGAATGAGGTGATCACCAGCCCATACAAGCTATGCAGTTCTCTAAAGGTGGTTTACATGTAACAAATGCTAGATTTTAGGACAACAGGCTTTTGCTTCTTTCTGCAAAGAAGTTGTGACACTTCTCAAGCCTCTGTATAAAGTGAGGTGCCTTCAAAAATGTGTCTTGGAGCCAAAAAGCCAAATATGTGGATATAGTAAAAAATGTCTGTATCTAACTTGATGCTGCATTGTCAGAGAAAATGTAGAACAGAACAAAAGATGAACATTTGGGTATACATTGATGTAAACACCATAACAAGCGGACTCCATCTGAGATCATGTGAAGATAACTGTCAGCTTAAATTCTGCCTGGTAACTGTAATATTTAACATATGGTCACTTGGTGACTCCTATCCTTTATTCTAGGTGCTGTGCACTGCTATTTCTAGCTGACCGCTCTGAACTTTTTCTGGTTCTGTGGCCTAACTGGTATTTTCTTTTTCAGAAAATGTCCAGAAATTAACCTGGAAACAATCATAGCCCTACTACTGAGGTGTATCAGCTGAGACTCAGCTCTAGTATTATGTTTAAAATTAGGTTTAGAATATGAACCTTGTGGATTAATGTTTCCTAGACTGCCATAATTTTGGTGCCAAAGAAAATTGCTGCCAGTGTAAAGCATTCCCTTGTGTTCTACTCTGATTTCACTTTAAATGGGAGACTGCACCATTGCTAGGGGTACAGAACAGCTAAAGGAAAATCAGTCCTAGAACTTTGGTTTCTAGAAATTAAAATTACTGCAGAATGATTGTATTTGTCCCTTGAACTTCATGGAGGTCTTTTTACTACACTGTTAGGCTAGCACCCTTTCTGAATGGTTATTTTGTCTTACATGTTCAAAAAAATAAATAAATAGACATTGATCAAGCCTTTGTGAAGTACCAGCTCAGCCCCTGGAAACCAACTTTCCCCTTCCTGCCCTGGCTTTTGCCCTTGTTCTTGGCCTCTGAAGACTGCATGCTCCTTGGGGTGGTCACCAACATCTCCTGTCTCAGCTGTGGTGCTGGACATGCTCAGCACCATGCAAATGGATGGGGAAAGGCCCAACTGCTCCCAGGCTCTGGTGTCCTGTGGTAATGACTGCTGTTCTGGCTCTGAAGCCTACTACTGGCAAGGCCATGCAGGAGCAGAAAGGTTTTTATTTTGCTTCCCTTCATGGAAATTTGGTTGGTTTTGTGATGTGGCTCCTGCTTGCAGTGGAAGAGAGCAAGCAAGCTGTGCCATCCATCCTCAGCGTTTTGTGAGGCCAGCAGCAGTGTCAAGCATCGCAACTGGCTACCTGCACTGTTTTGTTTTGTGTATCTCCCTTGCCTTTTATCACGGAGGGATGAGCAAGGAGGAATGATCAGAAGAGCCCTTTCTTCTCTCTGACGTAATTTGGGAAAAGATCTGTCACATAACAATGCTTCTTTAAGTTGTCAGGAGGACACCTTACAATTGCTCTTATCTAAAGCATCTTGAAACATTGGTGAAAAAAATGTCTCTCCCTTCCGCCTCGCTCTACTTTCAGGACAAAAATATCCTTTCAAGAAAAATACAAATTTTAAAAATTATCCACTTTTCACACAATTAAAACTATTTTAAGTAAATAAATGGATTTCTGCATTTCATAGATTAAAGGAATCTGGAGTGACAGCCCCACACCCACATAAGAGACTTGAGCAATTCATTGCTCCCCTTCATAAGGCCCACACTCACCCTCAACAGCTGTACCTGCACTAAGTGATGCTCTTCTCACGCACCAATTACAAACTGTCAGAAAACATACATGTAATCCTTCACATCGAGAACTGTTCATGCAATTTTTAAAGACCATACTGTGGTACTTGTCCTAAGGGCTTCGCACATTGGAAGGAGAAAAAACTGTCTACTAGACCATCAGTACCAAAGGCCCCAGGAACACAGCTCTTTGAGATCAGATGCAAAATAAACACAGCTTTGACTAAAACCAGGATATCACATTTCGCTAGGACTAAATTTGTTCTACTTCTGCCTGTGAAGTAATTGTTTCCCAAACCCTGATGCCGCGCATTTGTATTACTTATCTTTAGTTTTACACAGCAATGTACCCCTCTATACAAAGGAAACCACACAACTCATTTCTAGCCACTGGTATGAAGCTGCACAGCAAAACCCACTTCAGAAGGGCCAAATCTACTACAATCAAACAGGACAGATAACAACATATGCTAGCGGATCACCTGGAGCAAACTTTTACGGTCCGCACAGCAAGAAGACTGATAGCAGTGGTACTGGCTCTGCTTTGCTTGCCTGATACTTGGGGGTGCCTATATATAATCAAAGGAAGGGAACAAGGAGAGAGTCAGGGAAAGTAAGGAGGGGAAGCCGTAGCACTGCGGTATAAATAGAGTGTAATCCTAATTGCTAATAGTTTCAGTTCAGTCTGTTATTTAAGCTACTGTAATTAAGGGTTGAATACTTTTCTAAGGGTTTTTTTTTTTTTTCAGCACTTAATATAGCAGAAATGCAGAAAACAAACTATTTACAGAGCAGGAGTCTGCAAAAGACAGACAGCCCTCAGACACTGACGCTTTGATTTCTTTTAGGGGGTCTGATGTCAGTCTGGAGAGCTGTACTCGTTTGTTTGTTTGCATTTTGTTCTTTGCAGTGCCCCAGATTTCTGCTTTGAAAAAATGCCGTACTATGACAAGTAGTCTACAAAATACAGGTTCCTACCACCGTTCATAAACAGACTAAAATAAATTATGAAAAGTCTAGTGCTCGCTAAAGAGGAAAGAGAAATGTATAAATCAACAGGGCGAGGCTATGCACACACCTTGAGTTTGCCAGGCTGCAATGCATGCTGAAAGAAGCCTTCATGCCAGTTCCTGCACCGCCTTGTTAGTCTCCTTGGCTTTCTTACATGTGTAGAGCCACTTGATTATCCGAGCATTGCGCTCTATCACGGAGGTGCTGCTCGGGACCTGCTCGGTGAGTTCATCCTCAAGCAGCCCCTCGTCCCCACTGTGCCTCGTGAAGTCGCTCTCGGACGTTGCCACGCTGATGCTGCGAATCTTGAAGGAGACGTTGTCGGACACCACCGAGAAGTTCTCTCTCCCCAGATCCTCGATGACCTCCTGCTCCAGGCCACAGTATTTAAAAAACATATCAAACTCGGCGAAAGACTTGGAGTAGCGAGAGCTGATGTCCGACTGGGAGCGATGGAGACCTCTCCTCTTCACCTCCTTGACCTCTTCAGCAGCTACAGTCAATGTTGAGGGTCTCTCAAGCTCTGTTGTGCACACCCCTGGGGCTTTGGTGCTCTCAGCAGCAGCCTGCTCAGCCCCATGGCTGCTTGGCTCGTGGTCACTGTGCTTTGCCACGGGCGGCTCTTTGCTCTTGGCGCTTGCGGTGTCCTCCATAATGACTCTGGGCATCTCGGGGGAGGACAGCTGCTTCTCCTTTCCAGGCCCTTGGAAAAGCCTCCTCACCAAACTCCCCCGTGAGCCGTCCTGGCTCTGGCCTCTCCCCAGCTCACATTTCTGCCGGTAGATCACCAGCGAGTCTGGCCGCATCTGCCTCCTGGGGGTGCTGCGCCTGGCTATAGGGGGGCCGTGCTGCAGGGGGGCACGGCAGGAGCACGTTGCCTTCGCCCGCTCCAGCGGCTTTCCGCCCTTCCCTCTGCCCAAGTCCCTGTTGATCTTCTTGCTCTCCACCGAGCACGCCTCGCTGCTGCTCTCCGAGGCTGAGCTGAGCACCGTGACGGGCTCCTGCTTGGTGCTGATCACCTGCTGGCTTTTCACGTACTTGGCCTTGTCGGCTGCCAGCCTCTCCACCGCGCTTCTCCTGCCGGGGGTGCCTGCCCCCATCTGCCTGCGCAGGTACTCGGGCCCCTTGCTGAGGAGCCGCACGGTGAGCGAGGAGTGCAGGTCGGGGATGGCGTGCATCTTCACGGCCCGGCTGAGCGGTTCGGCGGGCATAGCAGCTGTGAGGCTCCCTGCTTCCCGTCCTGCGTGGGCAAGGCACCAAATAAATAAATAAATAAATAAAATATAAACCCACCACCACCAATAAAATAAAATAAAAATTAAAAAGAAAAAAATAATAAAAAGTATACTAATAATAATACCCCAAACCCACCCTTAGGCTCCGGACCGTCCGTGGGCAGAGCCCCCCGGCCGCAGCTCCCTCCGGCCGCCGCCGTGGGCTCTCGCTGTGCCGCCCCACGCAGCCTCCTCGCGCACCCACCCGCGGCCGTGCCCGGCCCCCCCCGGCCCCCGCAGCCAATCCCGGCCCCGCCGCGCCGGGGAGCGGCGCTCGGCACGGCCCCGGCGGCGGTACCGGGGCAGGGCTCCGACGGGGGTGGTGGGGGGGACTCCACGAGGCTGGGAACGGCGTGCGTGGTGCTGTCGGGGGGGTGTAGGCGATAGGGCGACGCGGCGACGACAGGATCCGGCGCTGCTTTGCCCTTCAGGAGTACAGGGCAGGGTTCCCCCCCACCCCTCCCGCCCCGTGCCGACAGCTCCCAGCGGGCAGGGCAGCTGCTTGCTGTGATTTAAATATGCGAAAGTGGAGGCAGTCACCTGGGGCGGGCTGGGAGCACGGCTCTTCCTCGTGGAGCCTGGCGGGAGATGGGTCTGCCCTGTGGTCGCTAGTAACAGAATAATCGGAGAGAGCTTCCAGAGAGCTTCTTTATTCTTTTTTTTTTTTTTTTTCTTTTTCCTTTTTTTTTTTTTTTTTCTAATACAGAAAACAAAAGCTAGCCTACGTCTGCAAGGTTTTTCACTCACACTTTTTTTTTTTTTTTTTTTTTTTGTTTTGTTTTTTTTAGTCTCAGAAAGAGCAGTCAGGCATTGGGACAGTTTGCCCAGGGAGGTGGTGGAGTCACCATCCCTGCGGTGTTCAAGGAACAGTTGGATGTGGTACTTAGGGACATGGTTTAGTGGGTGGCATTGGTGGTAGGGGATGGTTGGACCAGGTGATCTTGGAGGTCTTTTCCAGCCTTAATAATTCTGTGATTCTATGATTCAAAATTGTCTGTTAATCCTTCGGGATTATACTAACAGAATGCTTTTGTGGTGATCAACGTGTGTTCAATATTTACAGTCACCAAATTATGGCAAACACAAAGGGAAAGACAGAATACAGAAAAAATGTACTAAGCTCCATTTATGTCAAGGAAGCATAGGTCAAGAGTTGGGTATGGGATTACCCATGCACCCAGTGGAAACAGGCAATGGGGGTCTGGGGAACTCTGGTACAGGGAGCTAGCTGTGTTGCTTTGAGGTGGGAAAGCAATAGCTTTTGTGCTTACACCAAAAAAAAAAAAAAAAAAAAAAAAAAGTGCTATCCCAATGGAGGCCTGCTCTAATGGCTGTGCCCAGAAGCTGTGTCATCACCAGAGGGTCGAGCCATGCATCTGGCACTGACATTATCCTCCTTCAGGCATAAACCAGTACAAGGTACTAAGCTGACTTGAGCAGCTGTGTTTTCAGTGGAGCAGCACTCCTCTGGGCACATCTGTCTATTCTAGGGATATACCCATAGTTTCTGCACAGTATTGGAACCACACTATGACTGTCAGTCAAGGGACCACCTAAGTCATGGTCCAACTTCCCTAAGGAAGTGCAGGGAATGTATGCTAATTTTTGAGTGTTACGAATGTAATGGTTTCATCCATGCCCTCAATGCAAAGCAACGGGTCACCAGTCATGCTGAAAGCATTGCCCGCATTTTAGCCCAATGCCCTGAACAAGGCCAGCAGGCTTGGTGAGATGTTCCCATTGTGACAAGGGAAGGGTTAACAGCTGCCCTGGGGTAGTAGCCCAAGCTAACGTTTCAGTGAAGACCTGCTGGAAATAACACAGGACAAAAATGTTTCCTCTCCAACATGGCTCTGCACCTGGTTTTGCATCCTCCATACACTCCTTTTACATCCTCATTGCCCCTGGACACGTAGGTCTGAACTCAGGAAGCCTCATAACACAGACTTCTTCCTATTCCCGACAACAATCCCAGAATAGATGCTTGCCATAAGCATGACTGAAACTCGTGTTGTACTTTGACATCGCTTTGAGAGCAGTTCTTGTGGATATATAGAATGAGCATACACAGGTATAGCTGCCTCACAGACCAGCATACCAAAAAATTAATGTTCTCAACAGTAAGAGGTGGTAATGATGGTATAAGCACAGTTGATTACTAAGGAGCCCTTCATTATTAAAGCAGATCATGCAAAAATGTGTAAGAGTGTGTTTAATATTGTTACATATTTAAATGCTTCATGGAAGGCTGGGCTTATGGAGAAGGCTATTTCTTCTGACGATGAACCTTAGCAGTAAGGCAATAGATATGATGAATTTATTAATGAGTTTCATTCCTGTCCCTGTATTGACAAATTTTATCTTTTTTTTTTTTTTTTTTTCTTCATTTGGAGTTCAAAGACTGTATAATGAAAAAACATCACATTCCTCCATACATCTTGGTGTTTTTTTTTTTTTTTTTTCTTTTTCCAATTTATTGTACCTTGTATCCCTGAACTTTAAGAACTTACAACAAATCTCAGACAGTTGATCCATTTGCATTTATTTGAAATAACAAGAAGAATTAATATACATGAATATCAGTAAAAGTGGTCTTATTAAGCAAGTCCAATTAATGACCTTATTAAAGCTCTGCTGTGTTCACTGCTTGCTATATGCAAAAGCCACTAGCAAAAACAGATATTACATATTTTTGTCCTTGGACAATAGCTCTGTGTTTAGGATTGACATACAAAACACAATTGAAAAATATTGACTGCTTTGGATGAAAAATATTTTTTTTAAAACATAAAAAAGGGAAATTTTCCTTTTGTTTTGTTTAGTTTTTGAACACATGAAAGACAAAGCAGGATATTTTGGATGAAACATTTTTTACTTTCAAGGAATTTTCTCTCCCTCTGCCTGAAAACCAGTGAAACATGAGTTTTGATTTTCCACAAAGTGCACATCACAAGAAATATCTTGTTCCCTTTTCACATTTCTTCATAAGTGAGATACTTTTCCCTGCATGCTGTGAATCCTAGGTGACAATAATGACATTTAAAGTGGGAGAAGAGTATTTCCAAGGCCAGGAAATATTGTGAGCAACAAAAATTTTTTGAGCTTGTCTCCCTTTTGATAAAGTGCATCAACATAGCAGCTAGACAACCATGTGTTATTTCAAACATGTTTAGGTCATATGTTTATGATCTTTAAAATTTGTTAAGATTATTTGAAATATATTTAAATATCTTAAAGTTAGCTGCTATATTTATGGATACACTCTCATAATCTTCAAAGAAGAGGGAGCCATTGTGTTCCTTCCTTCGGCAAAGCAGAGTAAGATGTTGTGCATTATAAGATCCTCAAGCAAAAAGGCTTTGCCCCTGGCCCAGCAGAGGCATAGAGACACTAAAATGGAAGCAAGCAGCAGCCCCTTTCCCTCAGCCTGTCAGCTGCCATCCTGTCTCTCTTTGTCAGTGATACATTAAGCAAAGGCAAGAGAAGCAAATCCTGCACACCCTAACCCTTATCTGACAGCAAGTTTCCCCACTCAGAAGAAGTTTTACAAAACACTAAGTTAGATGTCAATTAAAACTATTGCTAAATACAAAGCAGTTGAATTTGTCTTTTTGTGGCAGGTAACAGAAACCAATTCTCTGCTTGTATGAGTAAGAAAGGTGTGCAGGGCACATTTTCCTGCTGAGGGCGATTGGAAAGCCAGTAAATCCAACCTGCAGCAATGTGACTGCAGGTGAAAATTATAGTGCGTGCAATGCTTAGGTCATTGCTGTCTACTGCTCCCACCCAGTTCCCTGTGGCAGTGACACTCCTTTGACCCTTTATAGTGGTCAAAGGGCAAAAATGAAACTGGCAGTAACAAATCAGCAATGGGTGGTAAAAAAGGAGAAGACAGGTCACAAGAAGGGGGAGCTCAAGATCCTAAAGAAATGGGATGCTCCAGCTTTGGAGATGCCTCTAGACAGCTGTGTCCCAGGACAGCAAAGATTTTGGTAGAGACGGTCCTGCATCATTCCTGTGTTCTGGGTTTTAGCTTCTCCCACCAGTGCCAGCTCACTTAGCATCTTTTTCCACTCCTGTAATTCCTGGTTTGTTGGTTCATTAAACAATCTAGCACCTTGGCCAGAAAACAACATCCTTCTAAAATCAATCCAGCTTGTTCACTATTGTTACTAGTGGTCTTTGTATTTAAGTAGGATTATTTTGGAAACCCTACATATACCACTTGCTAGGTTGAAGAACCATTACAAATCTTAATAGGACTGTGCAATTAATAGCACATCAATTCATTTGAATGTATGGGGAAACTTATTACAAAGAGCATTTTTTTAAAAGTAATTGAATAGCAGAATGAGAGCAAAAGACAAAAGAAAGGACAAATGCAGAATATACTACACCAGCCAGTGTTAATGGGGAAGACACAAGACATGACATTCTCCCTTCCCCTCTCATGTCCTTTTGGCCTTACAGTGCAACTCAGCTTAGACCAGCAGACACCTCTCAGGGACCTCTGGCATGACTAACACATGTTAAAATAAAAAATCCAACCCCAAGTTTGGTACCTAATATATTTGTGTGTTAAAATATTGAGATTGAATATACCAATTAAAAAAAAAAAAAAAAGATTTATTGTTTTCGGAATCAAAATCACTGAGTACTGTATACAAGGACATGGAAAAGCTATAATTTCCACAATGAAATACAGCTACCATATTGCAGAGGGAAGCCTTTATGAATGCATGCTACACCTGTTAAAATAAACGTTGCACTCAGCAGAAGTCTCCTACCATTGCTTCTGTCCCATGTAAGTGCGATAAATGTTCCCACACTCTTCTGTAACCACTGTCATAGCTTACAGTTATGAAACTGCATCCCTCAGTGGTTGCAAAACCCTTTACAAACCAATTGAGCTCCTACTTCACCCCACACAGGGATGGGTCCATGCTCTTCTCTTAGTAATTAAGTTACAGGCAGCATTGGTGCAATATCTCTCACTCATCAACATATTTACCTGTACAGTTTTCCTATAGGGAAGTAGTGTTAGACTGATCTCGTACCCGTGGAAAATCCCTTACATATTATCTGAGGCTAAACCCCGTATGGGTTTTAACACTGTACAGCTCCTGATGTTCTGGAGAACTTCCAAGCATGTATGTGTCACTGGGATCACCAAACTCTCTCTGCTGTTTCCTTGCCTTGTAGATGCCTAAAATAACCAGTGTAAAATTTCTGTTGTTACAGTGCTGAGGCATCCTATCTACCAATGATACTAATACCATCATACATCTCTTATCGTGTGTGGCCAAGAATTTGAGAGACTCAGCACATACTTGCATCCCATGTCTTCCTCTGCTTTTTCTAACACTTGGGCTATCTATGAGTGCACATACGAGATTAGGAAGAATATGAAAGGTCATTGATGTCCAACAGAGAATTGGCAGGTGTCTGTTATATATAATCTACATCCTGCTAGTTGGGGTACTCATCTGGCAAGCACAAGAGGCCATTTTCTCCACCCAGGTGTGGAGCCAAATGAAATTTCCATGTTACAGTAGCTGTAACATGGCTACTCTAGTCCATCATCATTCCAATTCTGCTGTTGAAAACTGTTCTGCTTGCCTAATTAAATTTTACTAAAGATAGTAGGTAGAAGATATTAATTCTAAAACTGAAGCTTGTGCATCTAGGAAGAGGGAGATCCCCAGTGAATTTTTAATTACTCATACAAAGTGGAAGGATCTAAGCAGGAAGGTTGAAAAAGTCTTTCTTTCAACAAGAGTCAAAGTCTTCTCTGGAGATGTGGGTTCAAATCACACTACAACATCTGATAACCTCAGCTCTTCTACTTTTCAGGCTGTTATAATCTCTCCTAGTCTCATTTTCCATGATAAAAGCTCAAATTTAGAAATAAAACAACAGGATAATATTCATGTTTGAAAATCCTAATGACACACAGGAATTCTACAGTCTCCATTTCAGTCTAAGCTTTACAGGACATCTGGACATGTCCTGCCAGCTTATGTGGGTGTTTCCCTCTCTCAGACACTTACTGCTGGAAATCCCATGCCTTGCCCTATTTTTCTCATTCATTTTCTGTATAATATATGAAACGTTTTATAGTAAGTGGTGATTCACTAAGCACAAAAATGTTTATATTAAGGCCCACATTTTGACACATTTTCCCTAAGAGAATGGTCATGAGTGTCTTGGCACTGTAGCCTTTCCTACCACAGCTGAGCATAGGTCCTCTTCCCAGTTCCAGGGGAAGAGACCCATAAATGACTGTACTGATCTCTGAGAAGGCAGCAGACCCACTCTACATTTGCAGTATCTAATAAGCTCCAGCAGTGCTTTGGGCTGGACAGCTTCTCAAGGTCTGTCTGGTTGCAAGGAAGATGGCAACACACACTAAAAGCCACAACCAAACATCGAGCTCCTTTTATATGTAACTGAATAAATGTGTCTGTCACAGGGGTACAGCTCCTAACATTTAAAGAAAGGCATCTATCAGACAAACAGCAAAACTCTACTGGTGTTACCTAGAGAGCACAGTGCTAGAACTGTGCATTTGAGCATGTGCAACATGAGAAGCCTGTCATCTTCTTACTATGTTTTTAATAATAATTTGGATGATAATTTTATGTGTCTATGCAATCCTTAATCTGTAGATGTAGCTAGAAAAATTCTCAAGTCTTTCTTATCAGTGATTGGAAACTTTAGCCCCTTTCCTTATGTAATCTCTGAAGACTTGACTGAAGACAACATTTTATCTGTACTTTCTATATATTAATTTAGATCTGGAAGAGATCTTGCATGATCTCTCTAGCAGAGTTATGGCCAAGGAAGGTCTGTATGTCACCTTTCCACAGAAGGAGCCATTGCTAAGATGCCTGGCAATTTTTTATGTTTTTCAAGAACTTAAAGTCTTTCCCTTAACTTTTGTGTAGGCATTTCAGTTCTTGATGGACATGTGATAGCTAAAGGAGACTGCTAAAGTACAGGCTATCTAATGGCGCCAGAGGGTGATTGCTTTTTAGTGGAGTATGCACAAGAAGTATGCAAATCTAGGAGAGCTGATAAATGTGCTTGTGTTCCTGAAACTTTTCTGGGCACCTTGAATTCTCTGACTTAAGAGCTCCTTCTGGAGCTTAGATGGGAAAAATTTACTAGTTTATCCAGAGTTCCCTTGCCAAGGACAAACATTTTCATTGAATGGTCATCAGTCTCTGAAGGTGTGGTGGTTTGTCCTTTCATTTTCTAAGGGTTTTTGTTCAGTTCAGACATAACAGCCAAATGTCTTCCAAGCTTAAAAGGGAGCCTGCAGTCTGATCTGTATGTACAGAGGGGATATATAGGCTCTGTTTCCTTTGCCTAACTATGGGAGTTAGTACAGGCTATTTACCATTCCCAACTCTCTTGTTTGGCTACAAGAGAGGTAAACAGTGTAGATTTGGTCAAATCATGTCTGTTTTAGTCTTGTGAGCAAACAATAAATCTGAGACCATAGATGTAATTGGGTTCTCTGACACAGTTTTTCACATTGTGAAATCAGGCCATGTGCAACAAAGCTCATGATTGCCCTTCCCTTTGCATTTCAGAGTCCTTCTAAATAAAATCCAGCATCAGCTGAGCTCTGAATAATAACAGAAGAAGATTCCCAACACTCTTGAAATGACCTGACTACAGAGACTTGATTTACAGGAATTTATCTTGAAAGTGATAACAGATTTCTTCTAATCTGATTGAAGATTAAATAACATCTTGGATAATCAAAGCAAAATGGCTTAGCCATTCTGTATAATTATATTAATTCCAAAGCTATACAAAACAAATAAACATAAGCCCCAGTATTCAAGCCTTGTTAGGTTTATGTTGCAACAGCCATATTAAACAAAATTACAGATTCAGTCAGCTCTTATCATGCTGGTGTCGAAGCGACTGCTCTGGACAGGCTCACACAGTTATTCATACAGCTGGGGTTTTGTGGGAATCCGTGGTCCAAATTTATTTAGCAAACAGATCCACCCCTAACCCGCAAATATTAACTCATGTGGTATCAAGATGTTCAACCCTGGCTTAAGCTGGGATACATCTACTTCGGATTTCTGGCAGGAACAAAAGGAAAGCACTTCTCTGGGAAAGTTAGGTAAATGCAAAGCTGCTGCTTCTTCCTGTAACACTCCTGTGCTGCCCGGTGAGCATGAGTGGTAACGATCAAAGTTCACAGAAAGTGCAGGTCCTGAATGCCTGGGGACTGTTGAGCTGTGAGGATTCATACATGAATCTTATCTCCTTCCCCAAGACACAGAAAGGAACTGGAAGCACTGGAGATTGTAATTGTTTGTCCCATGTGACTATTCAGTATCCAACCAGAAATTTACCTGCCAGGAAGTAGACTTCCACCTATTTCTTATAATTTTCTGTCTTTGCAAGCGCTGTTGGCACAGGAGCCTTACTTATGGCATTCTTTCTATAAAAAAGCCCATATGTTTAAGAGTTTCTAAGATACATATTTTTAGAGAAAAGCAAAAAGTGAAAAGCTTTCTAGTTTTCTAAACTAGATGCCCAAGGCTTTTGGAGTCTTACTAGATTCTGAGCTACACGTTAGAGGGAACAAGGTGAAAGTCTGTTGGATCTCAATCTAAAACTGAGTGGATTTTCTGTGATTTGCATCAAGCCTCAGATACGGAGTGATTTCTGTGAGGGCTGCTGTGGAGGAGGAAGGACTATGGGCAGGCATGTGCCTCACAGCGTGATGAGCTAATATTAGAGAGGCTGGAGCTGGTGGAGAGGTAGAACAAGGGATGTGTTGTGACCTGCTGGCTCAAGCCTCATCTCCATGTTGGCTTCACCACAGGGGCCCACATCTGCTCTTCTCCAGGACTGGCATTTCTCCTGGGTGCTGCTAAGGAGATTTCACTCCCAGAGGCTGGCTGGTCAGTGCACAGGCAGAGCTGCACCAGGTCTGGTTCCTCCTGCCCACCAGCTCTGGTACCCTGCACATTGTACCCTTGGAGGTGTGTTGTCAAGCAGGGGTAATTCACCCTGGGGGACTATAGTACAACCCTCACTTTTCAGATATTTTAGACTAAATGACCCCTCTTCATCTCACACAAATGAGTGGAGGATGTGGCACAGGCACAGATTTTCTACCTGTAGTGGGGGTGCAGGAGGTCTGCCTTGCACTCAGTGGTGCACAGAACTTCTTGCCTTGGGAGCTGGGGACAGCCCTGTGAACTGAGGGTTTCGATGGCAGAGATGTAGCCTAGAAGCAAGCTGAGGCTCAAAAAAGGGGAAAGAATGGAATTTGCACAGATCATAGGATTGCAGGGAAATTCGTTTTGGAAGTGATGTCAGGAGGTCTCTAGTCCAAGCTCTTGTTCAAAGCAGTGGCAGCTGTGAGATCAGAGCAGGTCATGGCCTAGAAATAAAAATAGTATTGCAAGGGAAGATTATATAAAGACCATTCAGATTTTGCAGAAAAATAAGGATAAGTCAAATAATAATAATAATACCTGATAACTTGAGATGTTCTTGAATAGCTCCTATTTCATTTTCATTTTTACCATGATCCTTCTTTTTTTCTATATTTTTCTATATTTAATTATAGGTTTCTGCTTTGCATACTAAATTGGTTTGCAAAATACCTAAAATGTCTTTCAGCATAAAATAAAGAAATTATAGCAATATTAAAATCAACTGACTTTCAAAGAAATGTGATATACCGTTTTCACAGCCTAAAGTAATTATTTGTCCCCAGTGCAAGTCAGCCTTCACTGGAGAGAAAAATAATCTCTGTTTATTGTTCTTTGGTTTTGAATAGAAAATCTCAATTATTTTAGTACCAACTGAAGTTAAGAAGGAGATCTGTAATGTAGGACAAATAGAACTCATTTCTTGTTATTAAAAGTTAAACAGTAACTGCAAATTAGAAAATTTCTTCTTCTTCCAAAATAGCTTCCATAAGTACACTTTCTAACCCTCTCAAAAAATTCACCCCCTAAGGAAACCACGTTAAAGTACTGTAATGATTAAACTGTTTTTTTCCTCTCATACAACAAGAATAAAGTTTAATCCAATCACTTGTTCAGAATTTGTGCCCAACTTCTTAGGAAAATGAAGAAAATGAGGATTAATAAACAAACTCAACTGATATAGCATGTTATAGAAAATATTCTAATCCTTTGGTTTAAGACTAGTACTAAGTAATAAAGGAACTGGCAGTTTTCACAGAATCATAGAACAGCCCATGTTGGAAGGGACCTTGAAAGATCATAAGGTCCAACCTTCTCATTATTTGAATTTCAGATTATCGGGGGGGGGAAATAAAAAATCCTGAAGTCCTGAACTAAGTTTCCTATCCAAGAAGCAATGGGCACAAACTGGAACAGAGGAGATGCTGTCTGAACACAAGGCAGCACTTCTGTGCTGTGCAGGTGACGGAGCACTGGTACAAGTTGCCTAGAGGGGCTGTGGAGTCTCCTCCTTGGAGATCTCCAAACGCCACGTGGACATGGGCCTGGGCAGCCTGCTCTGGGTGGCCCTGCTTGAGCAGGGGTTGGACCAGATGGCCTTCAGAGGTCCTGCCAACCTTAACCACTCTGATTCTATGATTTTGTAATGTGCAGCTTCATGCACATTATGTGGGATTCTCCCAATGACCCCTACTTACAGAGCAAATTTGATCCTCCCATTTGATCTTGTAGCAATGTCAGAGCATCCACCCACATTGAAATACAGCACTTTCCCAAGGGGGAGAGATGGTGTGTAGATGTGTGCTGACACAATCATGCAACATTTGAGTGTCCCTTTGCATCTCCTGCTGTATCTCCTGATGTAGGGTGCAGTACTCAGGTTAGCACCATCTCTTTTCCTGAGCTTAACCCCTTTGAGAATGGTACACCAAAGTCCAACAGTTGCACCCATTTTCTCGAAGGGTGCCAGCTCTCCAGGAAGGGGAACGTGACTGCTGCCCAGGGTACGTGTCAGCAGGGCTGCAGGGCCAGGTACCCGCAGAGTACAGGAGGAAGGAAGAGCCCTGCAAATCCAGCCCTGGCTCTGGCTTTTTGTGCTTCCTTGCGGTGCTTGGAACTGCTCTCTGATCTGATTGCGGCAGAGCCAGCATTTGGTGAACCATTTGTGAATCACTTGACACTTGCACAGACTTGCTGAGAACAAAAAGTCATCTGCAAGACCAAAATGTTCCTGGGTTTTCTTTTCCTTACTTCTTGGGCCTGCTTCTTTCGCCAAGTTAAAATATATGAGCATGGCAGGGATGAAGAAAAAGGCTGTAGATGGTGAAAAATTAGTGTGTTCTCCTCATAGCTTTTCATCCAGAAATGAGGACTTTCCAAAGTATCATTTCATGCTCTTATAATCAGCTCAATTCCCCACTGTCTTCAGTCAGAGATAAGGATGTGTAGCACCCTGCCAGTTTGTTTACTCAGAGATACAATAACTCCAGAAATAAAAATAACTTGCATCCTGTTAAGCTATCCAAAAATATCAATGCCCATTGAACCTTTACAAAGGCACCTGGAAGGAGACCAATATTGTAAAGAGCTTAATTTATCACTTAACTAACTATAATTAATTTATACTTTAAAATAATTTAAGCTAAATGAATTATTAAAGAATAATTTAATCTCAGTGTAACCTTTTTAGAAGCTTTAAAATATTGTAGACAAAGAATGCACACATTGGTTTACCGGTGCCTTATTTGAGGGATGTCTTTATTTTGAAAATATTATCTAAGCATTTCTAACACTGAATATGTAAATGGATATCAAAGAGTTTGGTTACCTCTCTGAACTTTAATGTCAATTTTATTTCTTTCATGCTTCCATGATATTCTTTGAAAAGGCTGAGATTAGACATAATTCACCTAGTTGTCCTAACACATTTTAAAGGATTTGGGGGATTGAAAAGAGGTGATTGACAGGGATGTCTGCTGGCAAGATCAACTTTCAATGCCTTACTGCTGCACAGAGTATGCAAAGAATAAAAAGATACAAAATCTTTCCTTTTCCAGACAAAGAAGTAAGATAATAGGCAATGTTTTTAATGAACACTTAAATCATTTTACACATAATCTGAAGTGGTGACAGTTCCAAATCCTTCTGCTATCAAGTGCTTTTATCTACTTTGGATCTTGTTATTTGTAGTCAGTGTGTATAAATACAGCATTAATGAAAATCACCTCTTTGAGAAGGGCAGAACGTGAAGGCACTGAACCACATCAGTCTCACCTTACCTTCCAAACTGGGTTTGAACGCCACCAAAACCACCGCTGCACCTCTGACCTTTGCACTGAAGAATGTATTTTCTCAACATGAATGTGAATTTTCCTTCCTCTTCACTTTAAATCCAGACCCTATACATGGAATATTTCTGTCCTGTCTAACTGAGAGCCATGGTGTACATGGCACATGTTGGAAACCTGGACTGAGACCAGAGTTTGCACAGTGCATAGTACTTTGTAGCTCAACATGAGAAATGATGGCAGTGCTCATGGAAATGGGGGCTGTATTCACTAGCACAACAGCAGTGGGGTTTTGCTTTCTTTGCCAGTAACACTGTTCATCCCTGGATTTGCACTGTGTGACTGCAGACAGAGGTAAGGACTATTAGATTATTGGCAAAGTCATTGGACAACAGCTTTGCGCCAGGGAAGGCTAAAATGCTTTTACTGCCACTTGGTGATTTTATCTCCATCAGAGCACATAAACTACACTGTCCATCTTTCCCACTCCCTTCTCTGTCTCATCTCCCCCTCTCTGTTACTGCTTTCCCTCTCTTCCCCCTGCCGCTGCCTCTCCGCTGTCCTTTGCCAAGCCTTTAGAAGCCCACAGGGCCAGCAGCCTCCCCCATCACACTTGTGCTAATTGGGGCCTGATGAGAGGCATTTGCTTTCCCCTCCGTGCTCTCCTGCGGCGTATGGCTTCCCAGCTGGGACTCTGGCTCGCTCTCCTGTTTCCGTGTCTCTCGGCTTTGTCCAGGAGGAGAGCAGATGTTCATCCAGCTCCCCCGTGGAGAGTAGCCGGCCGCTATCACTGCCTTGTCACGGAGCAGCTTGTGCTCGGTGCCAACCAGCCAGGACACTTGGAGTCCTTGACCTGGATCCTTCTTTGCAAGGAGAGCCTAATCTTGCATTGTGTCTCTCGGAACAAAAACACGCAGATATGTCCTGGTTGTGGCATCTGAAACAGGAACCCTCAAGGAACAGATAATAACTATATCAAAAAATATATTCAGAATATTCTAAAGACCTAAGATAGCTACAAAAATGGCTTTTTCATTTTAAAATAGTAACACAGAGTCTGAAAAGAGCCATATCCTCTTGCTAGTGGCAAGAAGGGCCCTCACCTGCTCACACAACTCAGTTAACATTGCTAATCCTTTGCTGCATCTACATCAATTTTAATGCAGTTCAGATATGGGTTTTTCAGCCAAATCTCCACCTGATCATCTCTTTTTATTGCACATTGATATGCATTGCAGAGCCATATCAGATTTCCTGAATGGAAAAAAGGATTTTTGATAAAACTAGACTTGAACACAATACATCCCAGCAGACAATGGAAGCGCGTGCAGTGTGGATGGAGGGTCTGTAGATGTTCTATCCACTAACCTTATCCTTTTGTCCTTGAGCAGCAGGTTCTTAGCCTGACTTTCCCCAAGATGGTAGTAAAAAACTGAATTTCAGCCTCTAATTTCAGGCTTCCTGACAGAGCTTGTGCTGTTTTGTCCAAACATGTGTTTATGTGTGCATGCTGTGCAGAAGGGACAGAATCTTAGATCCTTCCCAGACACCACTGCAGCTCAGTTCCAACTCTACTTGATGGATGCTGCCAGGAACATCTCATTCAACTCAGCTGCAATGGAGTTCATCCTCAAGATGGTTTCTTTACTCAGTTCTCTCAGATTGTTCATTCCAGGGGACATATCTGGTATAAAAACATGGCATGGGAAGTTTTAGAATTATAGAATTACTTAAGTTGTAAAAGATCCATAAGATCATCAAGTCCAGCCATCAAGCAGAGGATATTTAAGTTGATCATCTTTGGCCCCTAGTGCAGTTTGTAGAGCACATGGGGCCATTTACTCTGTGGTCACCAAGAACACAGACATAGGTTCTCTCAACGCTTTGCATTAATTATGGCCCAATCCCAGCTTCCTCATGAGCCAGAAGAAACAATGCATTTTTGTCCAGTACAAACAATTCTCCCAAGGGTGTGGGTTGGAAAGGACTAAGTGTAAAAGAGGGAGTAAGTGTAAAAGTCTGCTGCCACTTTTTATTTTTATTTTTTTAATGTTAAAATATTGCAATTGGATTTATTTAGATTATCACTTAACTGTTATCAAAAGAGCTGAGGTTAGCAGAAGGTGCTTATTTCTCTTTTGAACAATGAGTTATTTATCCATGTGGTGTGCTCTGCTGGAATGCAACCAGTAGAAGTAATATCTGATGGACTTGTGCAAAACCCACTTAAGGTATATTGTGTTGTCAAGCCAGATGTGCAAACTAGCTCTTTCTGAACAGGGGATGCATGTTTGATCTTAGATCTGCAAAACTTGGCATGTAAACTAAGAGGGAAATCCATACCTTAGTCTTTGTCTATATCTCCATGATATTCCAGTGAGTCTTCAGACAGAGTGGGATAGTCTGAAACAAATGATTAGTACATGTATTTTTGAATACCTCTTTTACTGCAACACAGCTGCCCAGGTGATGGGCTTGCATGCAAATATCTGCAGCTTTTTGTGTGAATACGCCTGCTTTAGAAATCTGCAGCAGGGTGCAGCCCTGGTGTTGTGCCAGGAAGTCTCTCAGAGTCACACCCTGCTCCCACACTACTCTCCTGTAATGTAACCACACTTTGCCCTTTGGCCAGGACTTCTGGCAATTTTGTTGTATGTCCTCAACTAATAATGCTGCCAAGTTCACCCAGGGTGTGGCACAGGCATGGTTAGTACACTCCTGCCATGAATTGCTGAAAAAACAAACAAACAAACAAACAAAAAACATATATGTATGTATGTATGTATGTATGTATATATTCAGGGACTGTAACATTCAGCACATAACCATAACAACAGTATTATGATGGTTGAGGATATATATATATACACACACACACACACACGCATATATATATATACATATATTTGTTGTGGTTTATCCAGAGTTTAAAACAGAAGCGACAATTTGAGTTCTTACACAGTCTTGCAGCCCATGGACTATGTCAGTATTAAAATAATAATGTTTAGCTGAGGGATTTCAAATCTACTGCCTACATCCTTCTCCACCCTGTGTTTCCAACCATGGCTGACCAGCATAGAAGTCCCTGAGTGATTTTTTTTTTACTCCATCTAAAGGTTATGCCTGCATAGAAAAGGCTATCTATGGAAAACCAAGGTGTGAATATACAGTGTGAATAGCACAGTAAGGGTGTCTCCATTTGCACAATTTTGTTCCCTGTGCTGTGCGTGCCTGAACTGATGGCATCAGTGGGCACCTCATTCCCTCTGTCTATACTTGCTTTGGGCAGACATAGACTAGCTCTTCTCTGGAATTTGTGTAAGCACATTATTGAGATACTGAGTCTGAGCTATGGTGCCAGTCTGTGTGGATATATCCTGTGAGCTTTGCACATATTCACTCATTTCCAAAATTCACTTTGCTAAATGAGACAAAGAACTTTTTGAACAAAGTGTCCACCTGAGAATCTGCACAAATATATCACTCTGGACCACCTCCTCATAAAGGGAGGTGCTTCTAAGAAATCTTCGGGCTTTGTGTTTCTGCAAGATATCTGTCACTCTGCTTAGTGGTCAGTGACATACATAACTCCTCAGAGAAAATAAAACTGTGTTTGAAAATTTATAAGGATCATGCTCTTTTTGTAGGAATAACAAGAAGCCAAGGTCATTGGAAAAACAAAGAAAAAAAGAAAGAAACAAACAAACTACAATGACAAAAAATGAGTGGCCAAATCAATTAAAAAAAAAATTCTATTTAGTTTTCTTTATTCAGTGTTTGTCTCAGAAATGAAGGGGCAATCAAAGGCTGCTCCTGCATAACTTTTCTTTAGGACTAAGTGAACCATGGTCAATGATTTAGTGAACATGAAAAAGAGCTTGAAGTATTATTTCTTTTTCATTGTGAGGGCCTGACAGCAAATGTAAGAGAAGTTTGTTTTCCTCTGCCTAGACCTATGGCAGGCTTTGAAGAATCACAATCTCAGTGTGTATTTGGGTTATACATATTTTTAGATATGTTGCACTAACAGTGAGTACAGGACTATCTCTCTCTTCTGTCTGTTACATCTCCACCACCAAGACTTAATTTCTTTCTCTTTGCCCTTGTATGCTGAATGGGCTTTCTTCTACCTTCTTATTCAGTCTCATCATGAGATGCGTTCAAGAGCAGCAGGGCTACTCGACCTCACAAAGTGGTGCTGCTAACACTATGACGGCCCCATCGGCCATCCCTCTTCCAACTACTGAGTGACCAGCAATGTTATTGCTTGTGGTATTATCCACATGGCAGTTATAGTGGCACAGTGTTCTCATCCATGTTTGCTTCAAATACTTTAAAAAAAATATAATAAAAAAATTGGTAGTTGGAGGAAGTGAGAGTCCAGGGGCTATTGCTTTTAATTGTGTCACTGCTTAGTTTTGTGTACATTATTATAATAATTATAATTATTATTATTAATTATTATTATTTTAAATTATTATTATTTTAGGGCTGAAACACCTCAACTGATTTCATAATCTACCCAGAAAGGGATAGATTGCCATGATTTGGTGCTATTTTGTGATTTTCAAACACAGGAGAATTATATTTTTATATAATATATATATATATATACTTATACAGAACACTGATAACCATTAAAGGTTTGAGATTTGGGAGTGCAGTACAGTACAACCTAAATCTAGCACTTCTTATCAGTAACCTAGCTGAGAAACTTGGTATATTCATAACAGCAAGTGCCAGTAGCACAGGATAAATACATCAGAGCCAAAGCAAAATATTGTGGCTGACATTACTGAGCAATAACTATTGCAACTTCCCCTTGTTACAGCAATGTTTTATCCTTTTGGGTTTGCTCATACACCTAATAGGACTCTACTCTTTAATACAGGATAGATTATAGCTGCCTGAATATGCTGAGTGTTTGTACAGTCAATGATAATTTTACCTTTTGCCTTAAGCTCAAGCACAACATTTTGTTTGATCCTAGATACTGCTAAAACTCTTTCAGAAGTCCATATCGTACTGATTACAATATATACTATGTGATATAAAATGCATTATTACATCTTGCTTCCTTAAGCTATTATTTCCTGTCTTCATGATTTCTCTGAATAATAGAAATTATATTTCTCAAGATGATAGCTGATCCTTTATGTCTGGCCATTTGTTTAGCTGGGTCTTGTTAATGTGTTAATGTGTTAATGATCCTAAAGTGCTGTCAGCATAGTGTCCTTTTCTTCACATACCATTCCATTTGCAGCTCTCCACAATTCTTTGAATTTAGATTTGGGTGGTAAAAGGCTGAGGTAATTAATATCTTTCTAGACATTTTGAATGAATGTACACCACAAGAAAGTAAAGAAGAATGCCAGGAGCTGTCAGTTTGCTAATTGTGGTTTATTTGAGCAGCATTGTTAATGACATTCTTTGGGTAGTTAATTCCTCATTTTACTTTAGCTGAAGCCTAACTAGATATGACCACTGAGAATCCATTTATTCTTTTCTTACATACAAAGGCAAAATACACATTTAAATAGGGTGCAGATGCATAAATCATATAATGATGTCAGATATTTAAAGAGCTTTCCCTATTTTCCTCGAGGTTGTTTAGAATTGATCTATGATATATCTCATAATTAAGTAGAATGAAAACCAGGCTTCTTTCTCAGCCAAATTCATAGGTGTCATATACAATGGTATATGGTGGTTTAAGTTACACATAAGTGATCATTTGCATGAGGAGGCTTCATGTAATGAATACAGGAGAAGGATGGGTTGTAGGAGAAACAGCAGTTGGAAATTATATAAAATATAAATAATAAATTATATATAATATATATATCTAATAAATAATAAAACCATGTGAAGGACAGTACTTGACTGGAAAAAAAATATCTAAGTAGCCCACTGTCCTGCTGGTGGCAGGGGCCACTAATGGATGCTTAGAGAGCACACATAGGAACCTGGCGCAGATGCTGGGATAGGTCATTTTCTTTAATGTCCAGATTGCCCACATTGTGCTTTTCTTTAACTGACTCATCCCTTGCTGACCATATAGCTTTCTCCAGACTACCTGGATTTATTTATTTATTTATTTATTTATTTATTTATTTATTTATTTTAATGAAACTTTCAGAAATTCTTCCAAGCAGCACTATTTTTAATCAGATGAGCAAAAATAATTATGTATACATATATACATACATATATATATATATATATATATATATATGAGGGATGAAAAGGCCAAAACAACAATGTAACTATAGGTGAGAAATATATGTAGTAACTTCTTAAATAGAGATTTTAGAGAAATTCTTATGGGATGCACATAAAGATTGCAGAAAGTAAGGTCTTCATGCTTTGCAGTGTAGGATGGTAGGCATTTGACATTAATATAGAATTCTACCAATAAGATGTGAAAATTTATCTTTGAGTTTTAATGAAATATGTATTAGTACAGCATGAAATTTCTGCCGCAAAAGTGTCATGTACTGACTGTTTTCTATTGCTAACACTTCTAAGTGTGTAGTACCCTTAACTAGACCAACACTATTTTCTGGGATGTAACTAAGTACTTGACAGGATTTTTTTGCTGTAGAAGTTAAGAAACAATTTATAAGAAAGGAGCAACACAGGAAACGGACCACCTAACTGCTGGTTATTTCATTTTCTAGAAATAATGCATATGAGAAAACACCAGTGTGTTTTACAATGACACCAGGGTCATAAAACTTGAATGACTGTATAAAACTGGAAATCATTTTGAGGATGGTAAATTGAGCAATGACAATATATAGCAGAGATGTTGTCATTTTACTCTTGCCATTGTAAAAAAATGCCTTACAGTACGCAATTTCTACACTATTAGATGGAAAGCTGGAATGGATAACAAACTATATTTACATGACATCTAGTAGATCTGGGCAACAGTATATGACAACAAAAAGTACCACTGTAGCTTACTCAAGTAAGCTTTCTCAGCTTTCTCAGAGCTTATACAGAGAACAAAATCTTTGCAATATACAGTGATGCCTGGGTTGAGAAGCCAATGTATTTTTGTTGTTGTCTTCCACTTGACACTAGCATTCAAAGAAGTTGTTGTATTATTTTCCATATCTGGATGTGATCCCAATACACAGGGAGAAAAAGTTATTTGCTTTAGGGCATTTGGAATTGCTCACACCTCAGAGTTCCTATTTTTAGTCAGTTTGCATCCACTAAATTAAACCAACCTATTCTAAATTTTATGAATTTATTTTTTAGAGGCTACAGGAACAGTTAAAATCTCTGTACTCCTCTGAGTATGGAAAATGTCTCCAGGTCCACCTGTCTGGGTGATGGTGACTCCAAAATGAGTCGTGGTAGAAGGACTATGTTTGTCTTCTGCTTCTTTCTCTAGTGTTATGTAACTTGCTGCCACCTGTTTTGAGTTTTTGTGTTATCTTGAACAATCAGCTTTAAAGATCAACTGAAAATACTCATTACAAAAACAGTGGTTTTATTGTACCTGGACATACAAGATACTTTGCTCTATGGTGGGAAAATATTAATTTTCTCTCATTTAAATGAGTGTGCATACTCCAAATGTATTACTTCTCCCTGAAATAACAGATTAACTTAAATTTACCCACAGTGTAGTCCCATTGACTTCAGCAGGACAGTTCATGTGGTTGAAATTAAACAAGTGTAGGCACTTTCACAGGTTGCAGTCATCAGTATATCATTACATGCCCTCAGGAACTCTACAGCTCAATATCATCTTTCTTTTGTATAAATAAATAAAAACTTCAGGATTAAAAAAAAAATCTTTTTGAAGAGCTGTGAAAGAAAAAGATTAACATTACAGGAAAGAGATTTACCATCTTCAGTGAGGATGCTGGGGTGTGGAGAGATGGGCAGTGCTGGCATGGGGGAGTTACAGGTCTGTTTCAGCAGGTCCTGTGGATCAGTTGGAGCACAACCAGTGGTTTTGGGTCCAGTATTCAGTGGAACAAGGCAGCTCAGATTACTACATGAAACATCCTTTCCTTTGATGGCTTCTCCACTTTGCATTCCCCAGTGTTGTAAGGAATATTATAAGTAATAATAAGTGTTGTGAAGAATATTAAAGGGAGAATCATAGAATCATAGAATATCCTGAGTTGGAAGGGACCCTTAAGGATCATCAAGTCCAACTCTTGACACCGCACAGGTCTACCCAAAAGTTCAGACCATGTGACTAAGTGCACAGTCCAATCTCTTCTTAAACTCAGTCAGGCTCGGTGCAGTGACCACTTCCCTGGGGAGCCTGTTCCAGTGTGCAACCACTCTCTCTGTGAAGAACCCCCTCCTGATGTCAAGCCTAAACTTCCCCTGCCTCAGCTTAACCCCGTTCCCGCGGGTCCTGTCGCTGGTGTTAATGGAGAAAAGGTCTCCTGCCTCTCGACACCCCCTTACGAGGAAGTTGTAGACTGCGATGAGGTCTCCCCTCAGCCTCCTCTTCTCCAGGCTGAACAGGCCCAGTGCCCTCAGCCGTTCTTTGTACGTCTTCCCCTCCAGGCCTTTCACCATCTTCGTAGCCCTCCTCTGGACACTCTCCAACAGTTTCATGTCCTTTTTATACTGTGGTGCCCAGAACTGCACACAGTACTCGAGGTGAGGCCGCACCAGCGCAGAGTAGAGCGGGACAATAACCTCCCTCGACCTACTAGCGATGCCGTGCTTGATGCACCCCAGGACATGGTTGGCCCTCCTGGCTGCCAGGGCACACTGCTGGCTCATATTCAACTTGCTGTCTACCAGGACCCCCAGATCCCTCTCTTCTAGGCTGCTCTCCAGCGTCTCATTGCCCAGTCTGTACGTGCAGCCAGGGTTTCCCCGTCCCAGGTGCAGGACCCGGCACTTGCTCTTATTGAACTTCATGCGGTTGGTGATCGCCCAGCTCTCCAACCTATCCAGATCCCTCTGCAAGGCCTTTCCACCCTCATCCGAGTCCACAACTCCTCCAAGTTTGGTGTCATCAGCAAACTTGCTCAAAATACCTTCTATTCCTACATCCAGATCGTTTATAAAAATATTGAAAAGTACCGGCCCTAAAATGGAGCCTTGAGGGACCCCACTGGTGACCGCCCGCCAGCCTGACGCAGCCCCATTCACCATAACCCTTTGGGCCCTGCCCGTTAGCCAATTGCTCACCCATGGGATGATGTTTTTATTTAGCTGTATGGTGGACATTTTGTCCAGTAGGATCCTATGGGAAACCATGTCAAAAGCCTTGCTGAAGTCCAAAAAAATCACATCAGCTGGTTTCCCTTGGTCCACCATACGGGTGATCTTATCATAAAAGGAAATCAGGTTAGTTAGGCAGGACCTACCCTTCACAAACCCATGCTGGCTGGGACCAATGAGAGGCCTCCTCTTTCTCAGTTCCCTTTGTATGTATCAACATGAATCAATTCATTCAAGTTTAGAGCCTAAATTGTGGTCTGCATAAGGGATTAATTTTGTACAGCCTGGGAGCGATGCTGTTTTTATACCCACTGCTGTTGGAAGTTGACTAACCCTACAAGACAAAGTTGAACAGCTGCAGAATATTTTAGTGGCTCGGGCTAATGAGTTTTCAGCATACAATTTCCCTGTGCACATGGTTGAATTGTTATGTGGAAGTGAGACACTGGAGTTGTTCCAGTGGGTTGGAAGGATCTGAACTTTCATTGTGTCATAACATAATCTCATATATTGAGTTTTAGGGAGAAGAGATTTAGACCCATGGGCTTCATCTATTACAGTAAGCTAAATGTGTCCTAGTTCCAGCATTGAGGGTGATCAGCTAAAGCAGCACACATGCATGGTGCTGAACTTGCTGTCCTCTGAGCCACAAAAACCACATGCATAATTTGCTATGTATTGATAACCACAGTATGTATTTGGGAAAGGGCTCCAGTGAGGGCAATGCTAAGGTACTTTGGTCTGTATATGACCGTAACAGATTAACTTGCTAGTGTCTCTGGTGAGTTAGAGTTGGTTCTGTTTGGTTTTCAGAAGTTAATCAAGCAAAGGATATCTTTCCATCCTGTCTTCTAGGAAACCTACAGATACACACAAAATCAGGGCAGAATGCACCTACACTATGCTACCTCATAAAAATGTTATTAGTTGACCTGGCTACATTTTTTTTGGCAATATGTCTCCGTTGTGATAGCATATAAAAGACAGTGCACAGCTTTGTGGTGGTAGGAAGGGAACAAGGCCAAACTCTTGCTGTTAAACACAGGTCAAACAGACCTATTGACCTTTGAGGTGCAAAGGAGTCAGAGTTCAGTGCAGATATCTGCTTGATCTGCTGAGGATCAAAAAGGATGTCATAGCAGTTTCTGAACCTTTTATTGAATTTATGGGTGTTTATACCAATTCATTTTCCTGGTAGCTAAAATTATATCCTAAAGTGTTATCAAGTAATGAGTTAAAATAGCTGAATTATGCTGTTTAAAAGAAAAAAAAAATCAACATTCAGAATTGGCATGTGAGCTGTGTGTAGAATCTAAACCTTGCTGTGGTGTGAACAGACATGTATTATGGGATATAACCTCTTCAATGCATTGTTTTGACAGCTTATCCCTTGGAGTATGCATGAGCTGAAAGTCTTTTATACAGAGGCTTTTTGCTCAGATGCTGCCTTAAGGGAATGAAGAATTGGTTTGTAACAGTGGATGGGGATCTGAAGGTCAAGAATAAATACTGTTTACTAAAACATATTCTGCTGCTTAATCTGATCTTGTGTGAGCTGATTCACATAGCAGAGTTTAGAGAAAAAAAGAGGAAAAAACCTTGGCAACGTAATTAAAATGATTAGTGATGTTTTAAAGGAAAAAGCTGTGTTTAGGGAAGGAGGGAGAGAAGGACAAGGAAAGAACCTGCTACAAGTACAAGAACGCTAAGTACAGTAGACGATGAATCTTTTTCTCAAAATAATAGCTGTGTCTTGGTCAAGTATCCCTATAAATCTGCAATATAGCCTAGGATTTGAGAATTAAATTCTTTTTCTTACTGAAATAAATTTTGAGAGAGTAGCTCTTTTTAAGAATCAAACAAAGAAAAAATGTAACTGGTATGTATAAATTTATTAAACTAACCAAAATTGTACTTTACAGTGCTCATTGGGTTTGTTTATTTGCAAAGATATTTCCAACAAATTATTATTCAACACCAGGCCTTGCATTTTATTCAGAACCGTCCATTGACCAGGAAAATGTATGTTCTACTAAAGCATATGTTCAAAAATAAAATTATTGTGGTGGGATGACCTGGGCGAGCTTCTAGGTTCCCTGTCACTCTCTCGCTCCCCCTCCTCAGAAAGATAGGGGGAGAAAATACAATTAAAAAACTTGTTGGTTGAGATAAGGACAATGAGATTGCTGAGCCATCATGGGCAAAACTTATTCAGTGTGGGGAAGATTAGTTTATTGCCAGTTAATCACTGAGTAGGATATAGAGAAAAAATTAGACACACTTTCCCCCCACCTTTCTTCTTTCTGTCCCTTCAGTCCCTTCAGTCTCAGTTCTTCCGCCTCCTCCCCCCAGGCAGTGCAGGGGAACAGGCAATGGGGGCTGTGGTCAGTCCCTAACTGCATCTCCCTAACTGCGTCTCCACTGCTGCCTCACAGTCACTCTCTGCCCCTGCTCCACGTGGGGTCCCTCCCATGGGATGCCGTCCTTCCCAAACTGATCCTTCAGGGGCTGCCCACAGGCTGCAGCTCTTCAAGTACTGCTCCCACACGGCTCCGTACAATGGGGTCCATCCCCCAGGAGCAAACTGCTCCAGCACGGGTCCCCCACAGGCGGCAGCTCCCCCCCAGACCCCCTGCTCCTGCGTGGGCTCCTCTCCACCGGCTGCAGCTCTGGCCCGGGACCTGCTTCTGCGGGGGCTCTCCATGGGCTGGGGCATCTCTTGCCATCCTTCTGCACTGACCTGGGGGTCTGCAGAGCTGCTTCTCTCACATTTTCTCACTCCTCTCTCTCATATTTTTTTTATGCTTCCTTAAATATGTTTCTCAAAGTTGCCACCATCTTGGCTGCTGGGCCCAGACATGCCCTGCGGTGGGGCTGTTGGAGCTGTCTGGAACTGGGGCATCCCCAGCCTCTCCTCACCGAGGAGCCCCATGTGGCTGACACCTACACAGTGACACACAATGCAATGATGCATGATCCTCTCCTTTCTTTCATTAGTTTAACAAAAAATATTCTGAGATCAGTTTGGTAAGAGTTCCCCGTAGAGGCAAAACTGTTTGCCAGTGACTGGAAGTTTCCCCCTTTGCTCTTTTCTCCTGGGTGCACATGTTTTCCTACACTGTAAATTAGAAATGTGTAATACAGCATAGATGGGAAAATGAGCTACTCTTGTGATGTGTCTTGTGGTTAGGGACAGTAGTAGCTTTGGTTAGGTGACCTACAGCAAAAACCCAGTAACGTTCAGCATTATCACTATCCCGTTGACTGCTAATTGGTATAGACAGAACAATATATCACTGTGGGAAAGTTTTTAGACTATTTTTGGTCAAATTGTTGGTGATACAGATCCTGACATATTTAGCATGAGGGGAAATGACTGCCAAGTCTCTCAAGAGGCTGCTTTGTAATTGCTCTCGCTGGAGCATTGTTATTATCACTAATAAAAGGGTTGTAGTTAAGAAAACAGCACTCATCTTTGGGAGCTGAATGTGCAAGAGGGAAATGAAGTGAGCAGATGTCAACAGTTGTCAGCATTCAGATTCTCCAGTGGAGGCGATACAGGAGGTGAATGTTAATTGTTTCCTGGAAGATGCCCTCTAATATGGGAATTGTTTATAAGAGCCTTCTGTAGTCTTACAAGCTTTATTTGAAATTCAAAAACTTGTTTTCTCATCAGTGCATACCAGTCCAAGTGACTTTTAATTTTATGTTTCCCTACAGATTTTCAACAAATGATAGTAAATTATTGTACATGGCACACACTGTTGAAAGAGAAACCTCAGAAAAGGTTGAAGAAGCATTTTGTGCTAATGCTACTATTGTTTGTATGTGTGTGTTCTCGGTTCCAAAATGAATTTGTATTTCCACAGATTTCTTTTTGTGTGATTTGCACTTGTGTGGTTTTATGCTGTCCTGGTTCCAGTTAGGACAGAGTTATTTTTCCTCCTAGTAGCTGGTAGGGTGCTATGTTTTGGATTAGGATGAGAAGAGTGTTGATAACATGCTGATGTTTTAATTGCTGCAGAGCAATGCTTACACTAAGCCAAGGACTTTTCAGCTCCTCGCTCTGTCCTGCCAGCGGGCAGGCTGGGGGTGCAGCAAGAGCTGTGAGGGGACAGACCCAAGACAGCTGACCCAAACTGGCCAAAGGGGTATTCCATACCATCTGACGTCATGCTGAACAATATATAGGGGTGGCTAGCCGGGGTGGGGGGCCAGCTGCTCGGGGTTGGGCTGGGCATCGGTCAGCGGGTGGTGAGCAATTGCATTGTGCATCACTTGTTTGTACATATTATTATTATTATTATTATTATTGTAATTATTATTTCCTATCTTAATAAACTGTCTTTATCTCAACCCACAGGCTTCACTTTCCCATTTCTCTCCCCCATTCCAGGGAGGGGGGAGGGTGAGCGAACAGCTGTGTGGTGTTTAGCTGCCGGCCGGGTTAAACCACAACACATGCCCATTAACCTTTTTTCATGTATGAATCCTTTGCTGCCTCAGCAGGTCACAAGTGTTTAATCTTCATGGTGTGGTGGGAGAAGAAGTAAAGGCTGTGGAAGTATTGCGTGGCTGCCCAGCCCTGCTGGTGCCTGCGGGCCAAGGTGGTGATGGCTGAGACAGGACAGGGGGATATCCAAGGCCTGTTGTCTTTGGGTCTGTGCAGATACCCAATGACAAAGAGGAAGGGCACTGAAGAACTTAGTCTGAAATGAAAGGGAAAAGAAAAAAGTTTACTCCAAGTGACACAACAGATCCAGGTGGACCTAAAAGAAAGGTCTCAGGATCATCAAACATAATGCAGCACCCAGCTTTTTGCACTGCCTGTTCAGCATCAAATTCACAAGCCACTGCTGATCTAACCAGTTGCCCCTCCCCGTTCCTCTTCAATTTTCTGCCAGAGGCTACCAGCAGCATACTTCTGCTCTGCGATTCGTTGGCCACCACTCACATCTGCGCTGCTAAGGCTAAAATGAGTACCATGAATTATGGACAGAAACCCTAACAGAGCAAGTATCCCTTGTCCTCTATATCCACTGTGCACCTAGGTGCAGGATGTGCTCCTGGATAACCCCCAATCTTATCAGTCAGAGCTTCACCCTGATTAAGTTGCCAGCTTTGGGGGAAGTGTTGCTGCACTGAGGGCAGAGCAAGATGTCCTGCCCTACAACAGCCCTGCTCCAGGAACTCATCCACACTGCTGCAGCTTTCAAACTCACATTGCTTTGATGGATTAAAATGTAGTAATAATTTACTTACCTGTGAAACCTGATATTTCATTCGGGAAATGAAAGAGACATTCACAGGATTATGTGCTCTCAACATCTTATATCATCAGTCTTCTTGCCTTTGAATTTTTCAGGGTAGAAGCTGCATTGGGGTTGTGTAATACTTAGACAAGGGGAATTGGAAACTGAGTAAGGCTTGTAAATGCTTAATCTGGAAATGTGAATCATGCAGAAACAAACATAAAACCACACCAAATTCTTCCGGATTTTCATATTCCAAAATAATAGACAGGGATAAAAATATGTTCATATTTGTCTTCAGGTATTTCTAATGATGCTTGCCAACAGAAGTTGCTATTATATTTTTGGAGGCTGCTTTGGATACATACATATCACAAAGATCTATTATTCATATATATATTTTTATTCAATTGGGCTAGTCTTTAGTTTGCTTAGGGCATATGCAGAACTATCTATATTCACTGTAGAAAGAAACAGAATGGGAAAATACAGTTTGTCATAATATCAAGAAAACTGTAGAAGGTCTTAAAAGCTGTTTTAAAAACTGTTTTTATTTCAAAAATCAAGGAAATTTGAATTATCTAGACTTAAAAGTTTTTAAAATATCTATATACTAATTTAAAATGTGACTTCTGTTGTATTTTTTTCCATTGTACTGTAGACCTTTACTTTTCAAATTTGTTTTTGTTTTTGTTTAATCAGAAATACATTTTCATTTAAATATGAGGATACAAAAATTACTATTGTATGAAATCTTTCTGAGAATTTTTTCACATTCTGAGTGAAGAAATATATATGTCATGTAACAAATATGTGATAGTGAATAGGACATCTGAAAACTGCAGAATGATCCAACAGTTTGAGTCACATGGCTTTCTTACTCCAAGACAGATCACAA
The DNA here is from genome assembly GCA_011075105.1 of Heteronetta atricapilla. NCBI lineage: Eukaryota > Metazoa > Chordata > Aves > Anseriformes > Anatidae > Heteronetta > Heteronetta atricapilla. The sequence goes on from CM021733.1 coordinate 98,310,535, forward strand.
AATAAAAGTCACCTTGTGTATAATTTATGTAATTATGGTAAAACTATATTGTTTTTATGTCATAGTATTTCTCAGGTCTTTGTTATATCTTCTTTTTATGTATATTCTATGTCAGCTTGAATGTATATGTATTTTATTTTTTTTGTCTAGCAGCATGATGCTATTCTTACCTTTTACAAAATAGGTCAAACCAGCTTTTCTTTCTGAAATCTCATGTAAGTATTTATACCCGGTCACTGTGCAAGATAGTACCTTTCCCATTTATTGCAGTGGGTTATTAACCCCGGAAACTAAAGACAGGCATTTTAATTTTGATACTGTGAATAGTTCCTGAACATATCATTTTCTTGCATTCCCACTGTAGGCTTTTCAAATCAGAACCTTTGGCTTCTAAAAGAAAATAAGCCTTTGAAAATTACACTTTTTTACCGCTGTTTGACCACTGAATTATAACAAAGAGTGAGAAATGTCCATGTATGGACCAGACAACTAACTGGCACATGCTGGCCTCGCACCCAGGCACAGCATGAGCTGCCTTTTGCCATGCTGGTGTATGGGGAGCTGAGGACTTTGTTGAGTATGGATAATGGACTGTGTAGGACTGGAAAAGAGAGATGAGGAGTGTGGGATCATGGTGGAGGAAAGGGAGATGCAAGACCTTGATGTTGAGGGAGTGTTGGGTAGCAGGAAACAAAGCTCTGGGAAACTGCATTAGCAAAAATATTGCTGTTGGTATGTTTGAACCCTAGCCAACAACTGACCTTGAAAACTAGGAAGAAGCCATTCAAACTGGTTTTAGGAAAAATATGAGATGCAATAGTGATTTCTGAAGGAAGGGAACAGAGGAAGCAGAGGAGTAGGCACACAGAGGCTGTTTTTCTTTGCTTTGACAACCAAGTAAGCAGCCCCAGGATATAGTGCATCAAAGGCTGGAAATAAATATGGAACTAAAGATTATTTTAATCTCCAGCGCTTTAATTTTACCTGTACCTGGGTGTTTAAGAAGATATCACAGCTTCTGGAAGGAGGCAAAAGGAAGCTTTAAACATGAACAGTGAGCTATTTCTTTTCTAGCAAAGGAAGGAGCCACTTAATTACCCTGCTCTGCTCTGCTCACACATCATGTAGTTCCTGCTGAATACAAAGTGCTGCGCAGGGGTGGAGGTTTAATATAAGAACCAGCACTGCCTGATTCACTCTGTTTTGGGAAAGAAATTATTATTTATTTGCTCATATCAGTTTGCCATTAGCTCTAAGGAGAGGAATAAACACTCTTTTTCTGTTGCATCCATCATCTGAAATCTTGCCTTAAAATTTATAATCACTCTGTTCTTAACTGGAGACATTTCAATTTGCAGGGTCCCAAACATTTTTGTTGCCCTGCTTCCCTTTGACTATGGCCACTCTCTGATGCTGTTGAAATTTTACTGGACCTGGAAGGCTGTATGTTTAATGGGTAAAGATTTGCTGATTCTATCATTAAGAATTCATGTATCTTCCACTCCATTTCTTGGGACATCACAGGACACATCATGTCATCATGGGACTGTAGTCCCATGCAATTATTTTTAAAGTATAAAAATATAATAAGTAGTCATCTTCAAGTGGCTGTTTTTGTAGCTAATTTGTCAGAATAATCTTTTAAAGCTTGTGTCTATGTGTGCATGTTGTTTTGTTTTTACAGTCTTTTTTATCCATACTTATCTATGGTCATTCAGCCCACCATTTTATGAAGCAAGCGTAAACCTGATTCTTGTTGTTGCATGTGCAAAATAAAGTCAATAGCTACTGCAGATATTCAGTTTCTTAAATGGAAATTGTACAATATTTATCAAATAAGCACATTGGCTGAAACACTTTTTTTTTTTTTTTTTTTTTTTTAAAGGATCTCTGCCTTCTCTGCCTTCTCTGCCTACAATCATTGTTTTTTTCCTATTCATAAATAATCTTCACCTTGAAAAGTTTATCTCATTCTTTCATGGAATATGGACATTTTCTTGGGGTAAAGAAAACAGAAGTCCTTTAAGCATGCCTAATAGGCATTTGCAAAGGGAATATTTTCTTTATCTCCCTCAAACTTCAGACATGGGAGTTGAGTCACTTAAAGAAGGAATTCTGATATCAATGTTATAAAAATATACATTTTTCTGCTGGGGAAAGTTCATAAACTTGGAGTGTTAAAGCTTTGTTAACATCAGATAAAAACCTGTGAGAAGAATCCTACACTGAGATGCTAGATGGTTATTCTTCACTTCTGACATTTTATGATCCCTTGCAGACTAGATGAGTAATTTTATCAGAGCTAATTCTAACCAGATAATCAAGCAAAGTGTGAGTAAAAGCATTGCCACTGCAGTACCCCATCGCATCAGAGACCTCATGTGTCTTTTCCTTTCTCTGAACCTTCCTTCTGGCTCTCATCTCTGTCCTCTGCATCCTCTTACCACTGTAAACATTTAGCATGACGACGTTGGTGGATAAGGGGTAATCTTCTAGTAGAACAACTTCTGTATTTTAAAGATGTAGATAAGCTTTCAGGCACACAAGCCCTTCTTTGGATATAAAACAGAAGCAGCAACCTTCAGAGCTAAATCCTTGTTTCTCTGTATTTAATTAGAAATGTAAATCATTTTGGACAGCTGAGAGTAGCTGGGTAGTGTGAGCCTCTGGACTAGCATGGGGGATGTTAGATAAGAAGGTGATTATTACTCACTGAAAGAACAGAAAACAAAACCAACAAACAGGTAATGCATTGCCTAAGGAAGAGGGGAAGGTTAGTGGTGGCCGAAAGAGGGATACTGCGGTGTGCTATTAAAAACAACTCTCTGTCAATGTATGACTTTATGAATTTCAGTTCTTAGCATCATCTTTTGAAAGTGTTTTATATGTTCATTCAGGAAAACAATAGTGGAGGAATCAGAAACAGAATAAGAGATAGCTGCTCCTCTGCTCCTGCATGCTTAGAATGCCAAACTTCTAAAGGGCAGGAATGAAAACGTGCATGAAGTACCCAAAAAGTAGAGACAAAACATTATTGGAAAAGAAAAAGAAAAGATTGATTCTGGAATGAACCATTGTTTAAGACGGAAAAGCTAGTCTGCTGAAGGACATGGTACAATACAGTGCTTTACATAGTTAAAAAACTTCTTGCAGCACTGTTACATTGCATTACATGCACATACCTAAAGTGGAATTGGCTAGAACAGCTAAGTGGTGAAGATGGGAAAAAACTGTATATGGTAACAGTTATAATAAAGATTATGGAGATACCACTTACCAAGAAACAATTATTGTAGAGAGGCCCTAAGTGAGATAAACAGCAAGACAGCCTGTTCGTTGTAGCACACTGTGCATTGTATATCATAATAACTGCACCTTATTGATACGCCAGTACTTCCCAAAAGCTTTACCCTGTGGTTTCATTTTTTTTTTCTCTGTAAGTTCCTGAAACAGGGACATGATCATCCTGTGTTGATAGAATTCCAAGTGTGCAATCCTTGAAATAGCTTTGCTAGTTACAACACTGAAGCAAGTCTTGTCATAATAACGTCTATTCTATAGATTATCTTCTGATGATAAATAAAAAATATTTAAAAGCTGTACGAGTCAACACTTCAGCACAGCTCTATTTATAACCCACTCCTCTATACAAAGACCATCTGATTGCTCTTTTTACTTTGACATTCAAAAAAAGCAGAAGCTCTTTACAGCTTAAAGCATGATAGCATGATATAATTTACTATTGTTTGAAGACTTTCAAATGCAGCTCCTGCTCTAGGTACATCTGAGGTGTCTGTTCACTGTTTGCCCACCAGTAGGAGAGGTGGAGGACAGCAGTGTTCATGCAGCATACAGCAAGCTCTGCAGCACAGGGGGGGGATCAATCTAGTTCCACTGATTAAACATGAGCTATGGTCTTGGCTTTTTACCACATTATCTGGATTATTTGTAAGTACGAGTGTCATGTTCAATTAACATGTTAAATTAGGCAATGGATAAAATTGCATAAATAAAAATTGCATTCATAACTCACTCAACTGTAAAATAATACTGTAAATGAAACTTAGCTTTAGAGAAAAGGGGAAAGTAAGAGGTGCCCTGTGATACCTCAAGTCTGTGGGTATTTCTTCTGCTTGTATCCAGAGACCTCTGGAATTTTCATGACTTCCATCCTCTCAGGGCTGGTTCACAATAAGGTGAATCTTTTAGCAAGTGTTTGATATCTGCTATGGATCCAAGAAAATGGGCTGAATCCCATATTATGGGCTCTTTACATTAACTGCAGTTTTCTGCAGTATCCAAGAATTCTAAGTCTACAGGGAAAACCTATTATTATGTGCCATTGCTCACAGTGAGTCTAGGAGTGAATTTCTCCCATAACTTCAGCAGTCAGTAGGACCATGACCCCACATCTAAAATCTAAAGCACTGCATTTTGCGTTAGCATCTCTCCCCATCAGGAGTAAATACCACTGCTTAATTAAAGTCTTTCATTACCCAACCCACCCCAAGTGAAGAACTCATCTGCAGAGAGCAGACTGCATTAATCCAGGCCCACTGGGAGCAGTGGTCTTCATGCAGCTTGCTGTCACTTAACAACCACTCATGAATCAGTTGCAGGACATTGATTTCACAGCCAACATGTATGGTTCTGGACAAGGCAGTCTTTCCATGGGAATTAGACCTGGTTCTGAGCAAAGCCTAAACAGGATCTGTGCCTTGATGCCACTTCTTTCCTGTGAGAGCAGTGCACTTAAATGGTCATTGGAAGAGAAGACTTTTACAGCAAAAAGGCAAAACTAGAAAAACAGTTACTTGTGTCCAACAGTTTTCTCCAATGTCAGTCCTGCACAGAATCTTCTAGGGATGTTTGGACTGATCTAAGCCAGCCCTTTATTCACAAGGTATTTGGCAGGAGCTATAGCTCTTGAGCTAGCCCCAGCTGGAGTCACTTGGCACTTCACTCATAGCTGTGATAGGTGTATATGCCACCATTGGCTGGCATTGTTCCCAGAAATACCCCATGAGCACAAGTGACATTGAAGACACTCATAATATTTGTATGACATATTTTTTCCCAAGTTGTTTGGTTCTTAAACTGTATTCATTAGAGTCCTCCAAAACTGTCATGGAGCTTGAAATAATTTCTCTGTCACATAAAACTTCCTACTGGTTGTAAACCACTTCTGTGTTTTACTAGGGTCATCAGTAACTGTCTAGAAGAACACAGTTCAATAAAATGCACTAGGATCCAAAAATCATTTCTGGCAGAAGACACCAGCATGACAGATGATTCACCTACAGGAAGATTAAAACAAATTACAAGGCAACCTGGAAAGCTGAGAGTAGTGGGGAGCATGGGAAAGTAAATATGATATTGTGTGGTAGCAACTTGAGATGTGAAGAGAAGGTTAGAAAGGTTAGAGAATGATGACTGAACATGACTAAACAGCTATATTCATCTCACTAACGCAAGTCTATGTTCAGCTTGTTATGTTGATGCTACCTTCTAGTGTATTCATGCTATATCTTTAGTCTTTGATGAAGAAAGTTGAATAAAATTGTCCACCAAAGAAGGGTTACTTTACCTATCCTTTGAGATATGCTGGTGATATGTGCACTCACACAGCAGGGGATCTTTCCTATGATATTGTAAATTGGAGAAATTTGTACCTGACAGTAACTGCAGATCCATGCCTGAGGCTCGATCTTCTCTACATCTACCTCCCAGTGCTGTCAAAGAGGTACAACATGGCACTCCTGGCAGTTCCTCCAGATAGAGAATCATAAAATCCATCATGATCTGAAAGAAGGGGGTAGGAGCACGGGCTGTGACTGTGCACATCAGGACCACATCAAGGAGAGCAGTTGCAGGTATGAAACTATCTCTTCTCTTTCATGTGATTATCCTTAGGTACACTCACACTGTGGGTCACTCTGAGAATCTTACATCCTTTCCCTGAAAACTGCTATCAAAAAAACTTTGTTCTTTGATAGCTAAAGGAAAGAACAGGATGCACAGAATCAAACCCCTGGTAATGAAAGGTAGAAGAAGGAGATTAAGTCCTGCTGGGGAGTCAGCTTCCAGAGGGAGAGGGAAACACTGAAAACTCTCCTCAGCTGAGCCACAAGATGAGAGAATGCTGAAAAATCTTCATTTTTGTGAATAGATACAAGTTTCCTTCAGTTATGGAAAGTAGGTTGACACCTGTGATTAAGTAATCATGCTCTAAAAGAAGATTTTGAACTAGATTTACACCCAGATGAAAATCTGATCTATTTGACCGAATATTTTTAATAGAACTCCTCCCGCAATTACTGAGAAAGCCATTACCAAGGATAAACATGCTTGCTTCAGTCTGAGAACCATTCTGGGATCAGCCATCACTCTAATGCTTTTAGGAGATCCAGGTGAACAGAGAGTTGGATGTTCTCCAACAGCTTTTGCAAATATGAAAATCTCTTAGGCTATTAGCACATGGGTAAAGAAACATCAACAGTAGGATTATGCCTACACACAAGCACTTGAAAAAAAAAGTCAGGATGTTTCTTTGTTCCTATGCGTATTTAATAATTATACACTCTATTATGAATTTCCTCATTTAAATAGGAGTATTTGCCTGCAGTGTGATGTGTTGCTGCATTAAGGCTACAGAATATCCAGACATCAACATCAAATTGATTTCTGACAGAAGTGTTTGTTGCATCTTGTTAGTTGAGTGATTCACTTTCAGCCCAGTATACTATATGCAATATGGTCTGCACCATCAGTCTTTTACTTTAAACAAATGTTTTAAATGAGACAGAATTGTTCCAGGGAAGAGGAATTACCTGAAAATCACACATTTTCTGATGTCTGTTTCTAGTCTACCATTTTGACAAATCAAATTACATTGATATCTTTATTTCTGTTTCAGAAGGAAAATTTTCTAGGCTTCACATGTCGGAATGAGGAACCAAAGAAAGGAGATGTAAAAGGAACCATGCAGGATTTACATTTGCTGATGGTCACTGGATTAACCTATTATTAACACCAAAATGAAAACAGAGTTCAGTAGTTATGCTTGAATAATCACCAGGATTTATAGAGAAACAACAACAAAAGAACATAAAACCAGGACCTAGAAGATGGATCCAGTAATTTAACACAATGCAACATTCCAATTCTGGAATTGTATTTGCATTGCTTTTGCATCTCAGGAGACATATGTAAAGAAATTTGGATTAAAAATGTCTGTGCTTTTTCAAAACCACAAAAGGACTGATGGTAAGGTGAAAAGTAGTTGTTTAATAATCATTACTCCCCAGCTTTGTTTTTTATTCCTTCCTTTAACAGACAAGAAATAGCTTATTCAGTGCAAATATATGATTTTTTTTTTTTTTTTAAATTTGTGTGTGTGTGTGTGTGTGTGTGTGTGTGTGTGTGTGCTTTATTCCTTGGGAGATTTCAGGACACAATTAATAAATTTTCCATTGCTAAATTTTCAAACAGTCTCTGTCCTTCAACATTAAAATAATAAGGCCAGAGATTAATATGCAACAAAAAATATTGACAAACAAATGCTAAATTATATTGCACATGAGGCTCCCGCACCTCTTTTGGAAAAGCAGAAATTACAACAATAAAAGAAAACAGTATATTTTGTCACACCAAAGAATCTTCTAATTTTAACAGATTAATGGAAGCATAAGGAGAAGAAAGATCTTCAGCCATGTTGTTCTTATCCAGAGGTAAACCTCAAGGTACCCCAAAAAGTTTTGGGTCCCTCCACATCCCCTCTGGGTCAGTGTGTCCTTTATGAACAGGTATCTTCCAGTCTCCTTTTCTTTTTTTTCTTTTTTTTTTTTTTGAGGAAACAGATCATTTTCCAAACTCTAAAATCTCTGTGATTTCTAGTTGCTATGTTTTATTATTTTTCTCAGAACAATTTTCAGGAAAAAAATATCTCAGTGATGGAGGAAACTTTGGTATAGTTACTTTTCCCTTTTTCTTCCACCTTATAAAAAAGATGGACAGGTCAGTGCTATGGGGCAGCTCCATACCTATCACATGTGCAAGCCAAGCTCTGTCACAGCAGACAGGCTGTGCTTTATCTGGGCATCTCTGTTCATCAGGTCAAGCAGTACCAAGAACTATCTGAGCCCACTAAACTGTCTGTGACAGAAACGCCAGGACCTGTGAAGGCTCTGTACCTGGAGGCTGCTGCTCACAGCTGCTCAATACGTTGACTTGTGAGTTTCTGTCTCTCTGACAAGGAGATCTATTCACAGATAGCACTTTGTATAGCTGTTGAATATTTATTTTTTACACCTTCCTTTCTGTATTGTAACTGTTTTAAAGTTTGATAATATCTTACTGTTTTTAAATTTCCATACCATCTGAATATACTTGGAGCATATGTCAGATCTCTGCTCCAAGCATACCCTTTGCTTTTACTGCAAGTGTTTTTACAGCATGAATTCTTATGTGGTACCTCAAATGTAGCTGATAAAACAGGTAAACTCCATATCTGACTTTTAGCCTTGCAAGTAGTGAGTGTTGGGGCTACTGACCAACAGCAAAATGTACTTACTTTAAGTACTGACATTTGGAGTGAATGGTGTTCACACTGCTTGTCATGATTTTCATTTGCACTTAATATATCTTTGAGATATTAAAAGTGACACAGTAAAAGCTAGTGTCCTCTGTTCAACCCTGCTGTGAAAAGATGTTGAGTCTAGAGTACTTACATACAAAATTTGGCTCTGAAAAAATAATCAAGCCAAGTTTCCCCTTTATAACATGATACTACAATATAAATATACTTCTTAATCCTACTTTAGTAGAAGCTTGCTAGCGGACAGCCTGGGACAGGTCTGCAGCTGACATGAATGGACGGAAATCAGTGAAGACCTCATGGGTTTTGGAGCTCCTGCTGTGGCAGATGTTTACACATTTTTCATTTTCCACTTGGAAACACTCTTATTTTCACTATATCTGCACATTGTTTGAGTGAGATCCTTTCCCATACAGAGGAAGGAGAGGGGAATGAGGGCTTTGGAGGCTAGCAATGGGCCAGTGGGTAGTGGTATGCCAGGTCCGTGGTAGGAGGAGGGTAGTGTCTCTATGAATTAATACATGTAGGAGAGGATGCATAAAGGAATTTACTTTGGGTAAGTCCAGTTTTCCACAAATCCTTATAACCACATTTTCTCCTTGTGCAGTTTTTGGGACTGCTACATATATTTCAGCCTGTTAGACTGTAATTTTTTTTTGAGCATGGAAGGGTTATGTGTGGTTATACAGTAAGAAAGTAATGCAAATAAGTTGCTTCTGCCCCTAACTCAGCCTGAAGCACAATCTTGTTGTTTACAGCCAGGTTACAGCAGTTCTTCTTTATCAGCTTGTACACACAGACATGTTTATTGAATTTACATTTCTGCTTACTGATTGCTAGTCCTGCTTTTTGCCAAGGCTTCAAATAGCTAGATTTTCATCCAAAAAGTGATATATATGTCTGTTTTTTGTTGTTGTGTTGTTGTATTTTTTTCTTCTTAATTCTCCCACATTGTCAAAATTTTTCTCTTGTGGAGTAATATATTTTCTCTCCACTGGGAATTATATTACCTTCAAAGATATTTTAGTCCTTATCTTGAGAAGTCAATGTGGAAAAGTCAGTCACTTTTCAATGTTACTGCACTATCAAGGTTCCTTGCTCTACACAGTCTTGGTGCTCAGGAGATACTTCAGCCAACATGGGTTCACAAGGGGAAGGCCATATTTAACAAATCTCATTTCTTTTTATGACAAGATCACCCATCTAGTTGACCAAAGGATGTAATCTTTCTGTATTTCAGTAAAGCTTTCAATATTGTCTCTCACAGTATCCTACTGGACAAAATTACCAGAATTACAGTTAGATAAAAGTATAATAAGATGGGTGGACAATTGTATGATGGGTTGGGCCCAGAGGGTTCTTGTAAATGAGGTTACATTGGGGTGGCAATCTGTCACTAGTGGGGTTCCCCAGGACTCCTTTTTAGGACCAGTCCTCTTCAATGTTTTCATAAACAATTTGAATGTAGGACTCATTTGGGTGGTGCTTTTGAGGACCCAGGAGTTGGACTGAATGATCCTTGTGGGTCTCTTCCAACTTGTGATGTTGTATGATTCTATGAGTGAAGACTAAATAAAATCACTACTGAAGGAGGAGGTGTCACAGTTACTGCAAGCTGTCTTGGGAATGACGACAGCAAAGGGCAAAAGAGTGGGGCCAACTGACCTCAAGCTCAGACCCCAAAATGAAAATTTTCTCACTGATTCCCACTTAGGCTTTCTGAGTTTGCTTTTCAGAGGTGCTAGCTGCAAGTTGAGGTGATTTAATGGAAATGGTGTTTGTTCGCTACTGCTTTTGAGTCTTCCAGCAATTTCAGGAAGGTGTTTTGCAGATTACTCCAACAAAAGTAAAATTTGTGGGACAAAAGGTTAGTGTCTCTGTTAGAAAATACAAAAAAAAAAAAAAAAAAAAAAAAAAAGAAAAAAAACTCAAGCCCAGACAGTTTTTAAGCAGTGTAAGCATACATTTCTATGACTGTTCTTCACATTTTGCTGTAGTAATTCTTCACATAAGTTAGAAATTATTTTCTTTGTATTTAATATGATTAATCTTTTAACATAAAAAAATATTTTTTGCATATTGAGTGTCATCATCTTAAAACTCTGAAACAGATGAATTACTGTGGTCTCTATTTGCAAATGCACAATCTTGGCTGTCACGGGCAATGTGAGAAGCTCAAGATCAAACAGCGAGGCAATACCAAAAAATAAAACATGCCCTGCACATCCTGATTCTTGTTCCAGCACATCTCTGCGGGTCCATCGTCCAAATTACTGTGGGCATGGCAAGAAGCCTTAGGAAAGGTGCCCAACACCAGTGTACCTAGACAAATGATAGAAAGCAGAACAGAAAGGGAGTGTACTGTGTCTTCAAATCCCTCCCTGTGCCCAAAGGCAGGGTTATTTATCTCTGCCTCTGTCAGTCCTGTTAGTTATTTACTCAGCCTGTTCTTACAAAAACAACATTGGTGATTCCCTCACTTCCTTAGGCAATCTCATCTGGGAATTGGTCTGCATGTCCTGGGTCCCAGGGTTTGTCTTTCATTGTAGCAACTGTGGAGAAATGCCATTCACATGCTGACTTGTAGCTAGTTGTCATAAAGCTACACAAGATAAAACATCACATGTGTTGCTGCCTTTCAAGGTGTTTCTCTGTCTTCATGGGTAAGAGCTTTGAGAGGATGGAGAAATCAGGGAGGTTTTGCATCAACTGGTGTAGGGTGTGGATAGATTGCATACATTTGGGGATTTGTGCACATGAATAAACTCTGGCAACCACAGCCTTTTTGTAAAAGTTGTGTCTATTCCACCTAGAGAGCAGGCCTGATGTTGCTGTGATTATGCACAAGCCAGTGAAATGGTGACAGCAGAAGGGTGTCTTTCTGGGAAGGGGAGGGCCACTCTAGGCAGTGGAGCAGGTAGGAGGATGGAAGTATGGGAGTAGCTGGAGAAAAGGAGGGAGAATAAACTGTGGAAAGGATAGACATATTTAGAAGGTACAAGCCAAAAATAGTAAGGCTTTCTGATAAAATATAAGGGCTGGGTTTTCAACCTTGCAGCCCTAATGGCAGAAAATAAAACATTATTATATCCCATTTCTTTTCTTTCTTCTTCTTTTTTTTTTTCATCAAACCTTAGTGAGGGCTTTTTTATACCACTCATTGTCTACTTAAAACTTCTGTCTAAATATCAGTACATGAGTTAATATCTATAAATCAAGACCAACATGTATCTCTCAGAACATTAGCCTTTCCTATGACTATATCCATTGTAATGAATATTGTGTTTTAATAATTGATGTTTCACATCCTATATTTTCCCCTTCTTTGCACTGGGAGCCTATCCAAATGCATCTGAAGCATTTCTTGTAAGTGGAATGTACTGATAAGTGAAATGGCAATGCAATCTCTTTACTTTTGCAGATGGACAAAACTTACATGCTAAATTCAGGTAAAATTTCAGCTCAACCATCGATCCCTGTCAAAGTGATAAGGAATTGAGGTTATGAGATACCTTCTCCAAATTTACTGGAAAGGAAGTTATGAAACATTCATGTGAGTAAATTACAGCTCCACACCCAATTAGTCATAGAACTTGAAAGTAATTTGAAATCTTGAATATACATGAATTATTGAACAATGAGTGAAAATGAAAAAAAATGGGAACTATAGCCTGCACTTCCACAGTCTGCATAAATTGCTACTGTGTTCCTTCTGTTCTGTAATTTCAGGGCAGTGTTGAAAGAGCAAAAGAAACCTGTAATATTTAAAGACAGTAGGATCCTTATTACATAGTAAAGAAAGAAGAAGGCAACAGATCAAAGAAAAGTCTTAAAGGGAATATGGAAGGTTCCACTTAGTTGCACCTGAGATTGTTGCTGTATTGGGTTCTTACACCTTTTTATCTGTTTTCTCTCTTCCTAGTTTGGTTGAGGGAGAATGCCATCATAGCTTATTAAGGATGGCTGAGACAAGCTGTAAACACCAGTATGCTCTACCATCATACCTAGCAATGAATGTGAGCTGTGTCCAACATCCATTGGATGAAAGAGAAGGGAAGCTACAGAACTAAGAAACATCTCAAACAAATTGAAAGTTTTGTAAGGTGAAAGTGAGTCTACAATGTATTTAATCACCCAGTAAAATTTTCTGTCATCCAGGAAAAGAGAAAAGCAGAAAATCCATTAAATGAATTAAAGATCACAATGAAATTATAAGGTACTTGTAGACTTCATGTAATGTAGTGATGAGCACTACAGAGCAGTTAAATAGAGATACCGATTCAACTTTCAGATTTATCCCTAAGTAACCGTGAATTCTGGTAAAGCTCATTTTTCCATGTGTTTTTTTTTTACTTACTTGTAACATAATTTTTAGGTTACTATTTACGTAAACAAGTTTAGGACCCTTCTTCACAATTTTCTCCTTTACTTGATATGAAGCTCTAAGTCACTTTCTGTTGTGTTTTGTTTTTGTTTTCTCTCTTTAACATCCAGGTAATTCAATTTTTCTGAAACTGGAAAATCTTTGATACAGGCTTTATTTGTGGATCCTTCCAGTTCATTTAACATCCCGTGAAACAAGGCTACCTTCTGTGAACAGCACCTTTACAAAAGTTGCATATTCTAACTAGATCAAAGACAAATCCTTTCTATGTTCAGAAATTTGTCTTTCAATTGACAAACTGACGAGTAAGTTTCTTGGCTATCAGACCAGATATCTAGGCCTTACTTTTATAGCTGAATTAGATCCCTGATTGGTATTTGGAAGCTGAAAGCATTCCTTAATAATATTGTTGTTTGTTTGTTTGTTTTTTTTAATAGGATTTATCTTTCTATATTGTTAATAGCAGTCCTTGATTTTAAGGAGATCTTTATCTACTTTTAATTTCCAAATTTTGTTGCCTGGACTACTTGGACTTCTTGTACATAATTTTCTCATTTTCTCTGGTATCTCTGGTACATAATTTTCTCATTTTCTCTGGTATCTTCTAGTCTCCTATGTGGAAACTTCTTAACTATCTATCTGATGACTTTTACAAGAATAATTCTCCCACTTCTGCTTCTGCTATTTCACTAACCATTACTATGTCTTTACTTTCCTCCCTTTCTTCCTTTTTATTTATTCTTCTGACAAATAACAGGTGTCTCCAGGAGCCTCTACCAATCGTCTGGTGTTAGTTCAGAGGTTAAAATTCATAGTCATTGAGTCATAGAATTCAAGAGTCCTTTCTCTATGCATACATTCTAATGATTGCTTATGAAAAAAATCTCTCCTCTCCCATCAATCCTTGTACTGCCTTTTAATATTTGTTCTTTTGACATGTTACTTCATTAAAGCCAGACAAGGTAAAAGATGTGTCAGTAAATGAGTTTTCTAACCTCGTCTATAGTAGAAATGTGCCCTGCTGACTCCTAGAGAATAAGATCTCAGTTCAAAAAAAGTTATGCTAGCAAAATAAAATGTTGGAAAAGGCATACAGGTTGTGCACTGGTAGTTTATTTTAGAGCAAGCTGTAGAAGTCAGCTATAAAATCAAGTAAAAGTACAGCTAGTACTTTCACAATGGCCCCACTGACACAGCCTATCTAGCATAGGAAGGGCCAAGTGGCAGGTTCACTCTGCAGTCATGAAATGAGATATTGGTCATTGTCTGAGCATATGCACATGAATCTCAGTGTGTTATTTATTATTTGTCACAGAAGACTTGTATAAGACGTTTCCAATCAGCAGCTTGGAACTAGGCCACACGGCTTAGTTTGCCAGTCTAAATCAACAGTTCATGAACAGGTTAGTTTCTGTAAGTTATTTGGCACCTAGACAAAAGTCAGATTGAGAGAAAACAGGAGTCCTTTGTGAGTGTCTCACAAGCAAGAAAATAAACTAATTTAATCAAGTACTACAGAAAATACATGATATGATCAGTTCCAATTTTAAGCCAGGGCAGTATTTTTGAACCATCTACAAGAATATGAATCCAGTTTTATATAGTGATAAGTCAGCTAGTCATATAGTGTTGTCAGCTATTGCAACATTGTTGTGCTGTTTAAATAATTTATTCATTTCTTTTGGTATCAGGGCCACAGTCAATGATAAGATGGCTCATAAGAAGGTGGCTTGGGTGGTTTGGATATTTGCTAATTGGTAAGGTATTTATAGGATATGTATAGACAGCATTGTACCAGGTGAGGTAGATTGCATGTTGCCATGAATACAATGATTAACAGAGACTAGGACAGGCAACTCCTTCAAGAAATATAGAGATCTCTAGGAATCCAGGGGAAAAGGGGAAATCCTGCTTCTCCTCTTACCTTTATGAATATAATGAATCTCTCATTTCTATTCTGTATCTCACAATTTCCAAAGTGATAAACAAATATAAAAAACTTTGAGCAAAAGTATAACCTGAAAAACAAAATGGCCAAAGATTGTACCCTCCAACTGACCAATGGCACCCAGCAAGACCCAGAGAGGTCTCTTAGGCTCAGCTTGCACCTCGGAATAAATCACAGAATAACCAGCAGCATCTGGCTTCCTTCTCGTTTAGGATTTTAACTCAGCTGTGGAAAGGCAGAGAGGTAGCAGCAGTGCTATAACCAGAGGGAAATTAAAGACTCAGGCTCTGTTCTCAGGAACAGAAGCAATTCTTATCTCTGTCTCCCCTCCTTTTTCCCTCCCAAATTAAGAAAATGAATGTCAGAATTTTTAAAGGGGGAGTTGGGGAGAGTGAGAGGTGAGGGCAGATATTAAGCCATGTTATGACTGTTAACTGTGACAGAACAGGGACATATCTTTGTTTCCCATTTATCAGACCTTTCTGGGCCTGCATGGGAAATTGGTTTGCTTGCATGGGAAATGACTAGACATGATGTGAAGTTTCTTCTTGTTACTTTATTTAGTGCTAAGAAGGAGTTGCTAATTCTATTTGAGGCTCCATCAATGCTGTTAATGTTGCCATTTTGGGTAGGCTGAGTTTATCTCAATAGATAGTCCTTTAAGACTGATAACTTTAAGTGCTGATGCTAGTGTTTGAGAAATAAAGCAACACCAACAGTGTGAGGCCAAAATAAGATCCAGGTAAGTGGAACCATTTAAAGCATGAGCTACTACTGCTGGTGAATTTCTGTTTCCTATTTCAGTGTTGCTTTTATATTAATGACAACACCATTTACTGAAAATTGCACATGGACTTTTTTATTTACTTTTTTTTTTTTTTTTTACATTATTCATTCTTTACAATTATCACTTCAGACTGTGAAAATGGCAGCAAAGATCTGTTTCATTCAACAATTCTAATTTTCTGACATGCATTCTAAGCAGAGGTCACATCTTACAGTGACAGAAGGAACACCACACAGTCCCAGAGGGCTCTTCAGGCTGCACCTCCTTTCACTCATTGAATTTGCTATTCATATATTGCAAGCATGATGCTGCAGGTGGTGTGAACTGCTGGAAGGCATTCGACCACAGTACATGACTTCTGCTGAACCATCACATCAGCTGACATTAGTTGTGCTATCTAAACCATATAAATCCCATTTAATATATGCCTATTCAAGTATATGAAGGAAAATGGACATAATTAAGACAAAATGAAGAAGAAAAGGATGATACGAACATCACTACTGTGGACGTGTATTTAAGACTGAGGACTTTGATGTGACTTGCTTGTGATGATGCATTGCTTGGTGCAGTAAGTGTACCCCTATTCCAGCTGTGAAGTCCCCAGGAAACTTTCCAAACTTTGTTCTGCACACTGCCACTGGCTGTTCTTGGCAGCATCTTTTATTGTGGTTTTAAATATCACCTTATACAAAGTGCCTGGGGGCACAATGGAGCATTAGTCATTGCCAGAAGGCAAGTATTAAGTATCATGCACAAACTAATAGTGAACATAGATTCCCACACAAGAGGGAAGTTTTTCCCAGTTCCTCCTGCCTGGGCACACACACACGGGTGCCACCTCCTCCTGTTCCTTCTCCTTTCATGGAGCTCCCCAAGAGCCAGCCAGCTCCCTGTGCTCTGGGAGCAGAAAAAGCTGAAGCCTGCTGACAGACAATTATCTGACACAGTCAGCAAGTGACCAAACTGCATTTTTAATCAAACCTTTTTGCCCTGGAAGTTATTATTTAAAAAAAAAAAAACAAAAAAAAAACAAAAAAAAAAACATGCATTTCTGGTGTCGTAGGAAAGCCTGGCTGGTTAGTTCTCAATGGTTACAAATGATGACAGAGAAGGGAAGGTTTCCATTGTACTATGGCAACTGTCAAAAGCTCCTGTACACATGAGCAAGATCAAGAGTTTGCCCAGCCTGGGAACAAGCAGGTAAACGCCACACTAATCCCTCCAGAGCTGTGATAAGTGCAGGCTGCCAGGACATATTACGTTTGTCAAGAGTTACAAGAAGTCAGTCTGGATTCATTTCTCTCCTTGTAATTTGTTTATTCAAGGTACCTGTGCTCCAATGGTTCATGTTTACAAGGCTACCCCGCCTGTTTCTTGCAGTGTAGTGGTGTTGTTTGAAATAGAAGGGAGTCTAGCAGGGCTAGGGAAGAGGGAGAGGGAAGATTCCAAAGGTCAGGTTTGCACTAGAAAAGCACAGAACAAGTGGATAGCAAGACCCCAAGGACCTGTAAGTCAGGGGCTGCAAACTCTGCTCTCCCTTCACCATCAGTTCTGTCTGGCTCCAGCAACATGTTCTCTACTAGTTGAACTGGGTACTGAGGATGCATTTACAGCACATACTAAAATTTCTTCAAACTCATGCACTAAGTAAAAAGCCATCTAGGGAAACTTCTTATGGGACAGGTGTACCATAAATGACTGGGACCCTGAATCAGGGTTTCACTGTAAGCACCTTCATCCCTGTGGGATCCAGCCTCCAAAAGCATTTTATGAGTGTTGATATGATCAAAATTCAGAATAATAATAGTTTGCTTGACTAAAAAATAACACAAGACTAGATTTTGTTTTGCAAACCACCTAATTATACTGAAAAGAGATTGTGTGGATCTCTACCAAAACCTGAGACTTGAGTACAATGTAGGCACAACTACTATTAGCCTACAAAGAATAATGATCATTAAAGCCATGTGAGCTGAAGGATATTCTGAATATCTTATATATTATAAGATATTATATTATATTATATAATATTATATTATATCTTATAATCTATATAATATATATAATCTATATAATATAAGATTATATTATATCTTCTGATATCTTATTCTGAAATGTGATTAAGCAGTGCCTTTATGTAGAATCATGCCAGGCTAGTACTACGGAAGAAAAATGTCCTGAAGAGCCGGAATGGCCACAAGAGCCCGGTGCCAATGGAAAGTACCTTTGAGCATCATGGTAATCCCTGCTGGCTGTCCCAGGGAGGAGATCTGTCCTTTCTTCTCTTGTCCTGCTGAATGGGGACCACTGCACAGGAAGAAAAGTAAGACAGCGAATAACAGGGAAGCCATCACAATAGTTTAGTGGCCAGGACACCTCAATAAGGTACAGGCAAAAGGTTGCATTCCTGTTTTCTGCAATGTTTACAAATATTTCCTTAGACAACAGTGAAAATAAATAATTTGGATCTGTTAGTTTCAAATAAGTAACATAACTGCTTCTTCCACACAACCCAGGTGAAGATGCAAAATCCTTAAAATGTGCATGGACAGAGCTGAGTAGAGATTGCCAATGTTACATCTTCTGATGAGTGAGGAATATTCTTCCCCATATGAAACTGAGTTAGTTTCCAAATCATTATATGATTCTATGAGTTTTGGGGCTGAAGTGCAAGAATGCATTCATGAATACATGACATTTCTTAATCTGCATCTAAGACTTTGATCTAAGTCCCAAACTTGCTTTTTGTTCCTTGAATCCTATGTTTGTTGCTTGTGTATCAAAAATGATGGGATTGCCATTTTAAGAGGAGGAGACCATAAAAATTTCAGAGGGCTCACAAATCTGTTGTAAGGTGGAGCTGATAAACAATGATCCAGTCATTGGAGGTAGTCCCCTGCAAGTGTGAAAATAGCAGGAATTACCAGCTGCTAATGAATGGTTGACTCCAAGAGAGGGGAACGGGTGTTCACAGTGCAGACAGTAAATGTTAAAGGTCTTGCTCTCCTGTGTACAGGCACCTCACAGTGGTAAGTGGAAGGTAGATGACTCAAGAAAAAACTAGGAGGTTTCAAAATTCTTTTAGTTCTGATTTCTCTTAAAACATTGCAGATCACAACCACAACTGGCAAATTTTTAACTTCCGAGTTCATCTTTTTTTTTTTTTTTTTTTTTTTTTTTTTTTTTTTTTTT
>CM021733.1:98329544-98352202 GCA_011075105.1 Heteronetta atricapilla
TTTTTTTTTTTTTTTTTTTTTTTTTTTTTTTTTTTTTTTCTATGCTTCTCTACTATGCAGCAAGTAAAAGAGTCCTCAGTATATGTCACCTCACCACTACTTGCACAACTTGAATCCAGTGAAATTTGTGTATGTTTTCTGGAGTAAAATGACCAAAACTCATCATCAGGCTGAACACCCTGATGTGACAAGTAAGCCAAGATATGTATTTTATTCCTTACTTTGTAAGCAGGAAGAGCTTTGCTCTTATTAATTTTTTTTTTCCTACAGTTTTTAAGAGCAAGATGAATGTAAGACCCTTTGTGAATGTGACAGCTGATAACAGTTTCATTGCCCTTTATAATTTTCAATGCTTCTTCTCTGTTTAAAGAAAATCTAAGTAACTATTTTTTCAGGGAATTGTTTTTCACACTACAAATGCTGCAGCAAGTGCAAAGGATGACAGCTGAGCCCCAATGAAATCAGTGCCTACTTTTAAGGATTCACAGAACCATCTTGTAAATGTTAATGGTATTTGAGTCATCCTGTCTACCTCCTCCAAGTTGTAGAGCAACTACTGAACAGCAAGGTAATGAGGGAGGTGCAGGAACTCTTTGGTTTATGATGCTGTCTGCAGTGTTACAGCCATCATGAAAGTTCAGTCTAACTTTGAAGATTTATAGAGTTTAGAGACTTTTTTAAAAAATCTGTGCTTCCTACCTGTACAAAATACATAAAAACAGACAAGATAACTTGCTAATAGAGCAGTCTAAATCTGAAGAGCAAATTGAAGTCAATTCCCTCAAAGAATTTAGGTATCTGCTACTTTTCTCTTTCGAGTAGTTTTACTTATGTTAATAGCCACCATTCCTCAGTTTATAAATTATTCATGTGCACAAGTCTCCACAAGGCTTGAGCCTGCAGGTTACAAACTTGTATTAAGCACTGAGTTGGTTAAAAATATATGGGCAAGGAAGAACGAAACAACTTTAAATTGGTGCTAAGAATAACAACAGCAACAGTTAATTACTGTAAGGATAGTTTAAACAAGCACTGTCTACAGAAGGGGAATGTAGAAAATATCTTTAAAACATCTG
This sequence comes from Heteronetta atricapilla, assembly GCA_011075105.1. Lineage (NCBI taxonomy): Eukaryota > Metazoa > Chordata > Aves > Anseriformes > Anatidae > Heteronetta > Heteronetta atricapilla. Next base: position 98,330,621 of record CM021733.1, read on the forward strand.
CAACATGCTGTGTTGCATGTTATGCTTTCATTTTATGAAGGAACATTTTAGGGAACTTATGGTCACATTCATCCAAAGAAAAATACACTTATTAAACAGTACATGCCAGACAGTTTTTGGCAGTAGAATGACAATGTTTATTTTCTCTTTATATCCACCAGTGTGTTCTCAACTCTTTTGAGCAATGTAAACAACAGTTCGGGGGGGGTGTTGTTTGTTCTGGTGATGGTTTTCGCAGTTTTGATTCCTGGTGGTTCCTACCACCGTAGTGATTAGTAGTGTTGGCTCTAGAATGCCAGTCCCCACTACCCAGATCAAGTTATTCACATTGTTCAGTATGCTATACGACTTGGTAAAACAGCATCTTGAACACACACAAGGACTCTCACCTGCAAACAGGACCCTTGAAAGCCCAATCTCTTTTTGCTCCAAGGTTCCTAGTAAGTGGTCAAGAATGACTCGTGGAGGAAGCTTGCAAGGCTTGGTGGCTTCAGCAGGTTCCTGTAGCTTTCTGTCCACAGTCACTTCTGCTTTCAGATGCTTCCCATCTCTTTTCCATGTACCGAACAGTGAGTATTAGAAAGAGAGACACCATGAGGGAAAGCATGGAGAGGTCATGCAGGAAAGGGAGAAAAAAAATATGGTGACATGAAGAAAAGCAAGAATGAGTAGGCATAAGGGGAGATGGAAGAAAGGCAGCAGTGAAGTTCATGAGGGAAGGTCCAGTCATTCTGGGGACATGAAGAGGGCTGGATTAAGTTATTTTTCTTCCACCTTGGCATTAGTTTGTTGGGTTTGTTTTAAATAACTGACTTGTGGCACCCTCACCACATGTGAAATATCTCCAGGAAAAGATGAATGCCTGTATTTTTTTTGTCTATATACCATATCTGTTATATGGTATGCCAAAAAATAAAATAAAATACTAACTAACAGGATGTGTGTCTTTTGGAACTGGAATGAGATGAAGAGGTCAATTGCATTTAGCAGTCTGCAGTGGATATAACCCAGTCCTTGTATCCTTCATGCTTTTGAAAAACCACTTTCTGAAAAGCACCGTGAAATTTCCAAAACAGAAAAAAAAACCTCAGCCCAAAGACAGATTGTGTCTGTCATCTTGCTGAGCTCAGAGTTGTGAACGCATATTCATATGACAATGTGTGTGGAAGTGGAACTCTTGGGGTTAGAAGTCTATGGCATGGCAGAGAAAAAAGCAAGCTGGAAATTGTTTTTCTGAAATGTGGTGAGGTGACAATGTGTGAGCACCTGGTGAAGAGGCACTTTGGAGCATTTAGGCGGGTGCCAGCAGCTTGTCTGTCTCTCTGTAGCACACCTTGCACCTCTCCTTTGCTTAGGGCACCCTGCATGAGCTCTGGCACAGGGAAAAATAACAGCACTTCCCACTCTTCCCCATGGCAGCTGGTCCTGCTGTGTAGCTGTGTAAGGAGGTTTACACCACGCCCTCACCTCAAGAAACTCATTTCAACTCTGGATGCTTGGCCAGAGCCAGGGGCTGGGGACTGCAGCACCCACCACATGCAGACACCTCCACCCAGACTTGGTGGCCCAAACCAAGTCACTTCCAGACTTCTGCTCTGTATCTTCTGCTGAAGTCATTACTTTTATCCCTTGTATCTGTGTTATTTGTCTCAGTAAAACTAACTTATTCGTCTCAATAAAACTAACTCTTAACTAAACTTATTTGTCTCACTAAAACTAACTCTACTGTTCTGCATGCCTTATGCCACAAGTTGAAATTTGTCTTCAGTATCAGATCCCTGGCTGTTTGCCTGGCAATTTGTACAAGCTCTTTCCGTCCCCATGACCTGCTCCATTAAATACTTATCCCTGGGCAATGAGGAAAGCTTTAATGACATTTGGATGCCTTCTGCTGTGAGTATTGGATAAGACATCAGTATATCTCACATGACCAACAAGTGTAGGGACTTTTTCCCAGCACTTACTGAGGGATCTATATATGCTAGATTTCATTAGCAAAAGGAAATAACAAATTGAATTGTCCTACCTGTTTACTATCAGATTTAAAAGGTCTCACTGGAGATGACATCTGTGAAGGGGTTCAGAGCACTGAGCAGATCTTCATCAAATTATTGGCATTGTTTTCTAGTATCTGTGATTTCTATTTAATTTCTGGAGCAGGTGTCAATCTATTTGTCACCTCTTCTGGATCCCTTGCTGACCTCTCCCTGTCTCCACATTTTACACACAGAGAGAAAGAGCATGGATCATCCAGATGTCATTTGAAAGACTGGCTGTCACTGATACTCTTCTGGTCCCAAGCAAATCATATTTTTCCCTTCCCTGGCCTCTGGTACCAAGGTACAAGAGTTGGCTTCCAGCCCCTGTGAAATACAGGGTGCATCAGTCCAAGTGCTGTATGACATTAATACAGCTTTAGTGTTTTTTAGTTCTTTGATACCCTTGCTTGACACAGCACTGATCCATACCCATGTACCTTGTTACCAGTGTTTGTAACCTTTCTCACTTTTGGACCCCTGAAACATTTTGGGAAAGGTGTAGAAAACTTCACAAACGTCACAAACATAGGTTTTGTGTCTGTGAATGTCCTTCCCTTACCCACCTCCTGCAGTTCACATACAGGTCAAAACACACTGCAGTAAGTGCATTACAACAGAGAAAGCCTCTTTTATATTTTTATTTCTTATTCTGAGAGCAACCCGCAGGCAGTGTTCTGACTTTAAACTCTTTAGCCCAGGAAGCATGAGCAAGGAAAGAGTGGTGGCAGGGGCTCTGGGTAATGCCACCCCCCCCGCCCCAAGCACCCCGGGTGAGAGTGTAGGGCCAGACCACTGCCTCCTTGCTGTGATGGACCTATATCATGCAGAGGAAAGCTGGCTCAGGGCAATGCCCCCATGCTACAGCCACACAGGTAGAGGCACAGGCACAATATGCTGGTGCACAGCTGGCCTGGAGCTTGCTGAGACACTCAGTTATACCATTATGTGGATCTTAGATTATATTATCTATCTCATTCCTTTTTGGAAACATATTTTCACTCACATGCAGTTTGAAGACTGATTCTTTTTCTTTCATATCTTCTGCCTTATCTTGGTGTTGATGGCTATTCCTTTTCTGACTTTAGTAGCATTCAGAGTTTTGCAAGTGCTTTACAAACAGGCAAGATGAGTCTCTGCATGAATGTGATTATAATCTCTGAAAGCAACAGTGAACACTGAGCATGTGGATAACTCCTTAAGCAGGTCTGAGGAGAGCTGGTCAAAAAATGACACTGTAGTTAGGATTTAAGTGCTAAAATACCAAACATTTCAAAATGAATTATGTTCTCTGATTTCTCTTAAATAGTTATTAATCACAGTTATTATTCTCTTTGTGTATTTTTTGTGAAGATATTGTGATAATATTTCTTAATGCATTTTGTGTTGTGTCTATCAGTGATTGAAACTTTAGTATGTAAACATTTTAGCACCTATTTTGGTAACAGTACATCAAAACATTAGATGAAAACAAAGCATCTCAACACTCTTACAAGATAAGAAAAACGTTATTACTCTGTTGCAAAGAGTTTTGTTGAGTGAAAAAGCCATTCCTGCCAAAATCACTTACTGAGGAAATGCCAACTGACTTTTGCCACACATTCATCTCAGCCAGACATTGCCTTTCAACCTGTGTCATGCAGAGCTTCAACCAAGGCTTGAGGAAGGGTTTCCACTCCATGAATGTGTTGTAGACAGACAGCTGCTTGAATGTGGCTTGGTGCTGGACAGACCATCCCCACCATCCTAAGGCAGAGAGACTCTCTTCAGTACCTTACTGAAATCCTGACTCTTTTCCTCTGCTTTGTAGACAGTGGCACAGAGTTCAACTTACTCATGTGCATTGTTTTATTTCCAATGGGGCATTTACAGAGCAGCAATAAATCCCTTCACTGGGATTTAAGGCTCTGCCTGTACTGCACAGGTAAAATAAAAACAGGTTTGGAAACCAGTCTTCAGCCCAGAGGTTGAGAGGCAATGTGGGCACTACACATAGCAATGGACCTGCATCTCCTCAGCATCTCATCTAGTGCCCCTCTGCCACCATTATTATTCTATAGGAAGATTTTTTTTTTTTTTTTTTTTTTTTAGCTAAAGATGCCTGGAAAAGTTCAGTGTTTTATCAACTAATTATTTCTTCCCTGCAGTAGGAGGCTGGTGGTAAGTTGTGCAGAACCTATGGTGTGGAGACATTTGTGGGAGCAAAGCCCCAGCACAGGCTGGAGGAGGGAGCAGCAGGAGCCAGCCTGATGCAGTCATGTCCATGCTGCCTGCCCAGAACTGGCCCAGGCAGGACCTGGGAGAGTTTTGCCTGGCACACACCAAAACCATGCCTGTAGGGTGTGAACAGTCAAACACTGTGCGTAATCAGTGGGCCAGTGCTCAAACCTGCCTCCTGGCCTTGTTCTAGCTGGCAGTGTGGGTACAGCCTAAAACACCTTGATAGGAGGGACTAGTTGAGACACAAGGTGCTAGCAGGAGCAAAGAAACTGAAAAATGCCCTTCAATAGTTATTTATTAGGTTCTACTTTAATTGCATTTTGGTTTGATGCTTCATTGTTGAATCTGACATTTGTCTTTCTTTGAAAATTACCAATTTTCTTCATTCTGAGCCTCTCCAAATGCTCAATGCCCAAGCACGCTGCAGCCTGCAGGCAGCCTGGCTTCTTTGTTCCCTCTCTTATCTTCAAGACATTACCAGCTGGCCAACGACTTTATTTTTTATCCCGCTCTGGACATTGTTTTGTGCTGCTCTTCAGATGCTAGGAGAGTGCTGCAGGGCAAACCTGCTACACTGACATTGTACCACGCTGGAAAATAAATGGAGAATATGAATAGCTACTGCCTCCCCCGACAGACTGTACCAGGCCGTAACGAGCCCTTTCACTCTTTTTTACCAGCCTGTTGCAAGCAGAGTGCTTTTTCTACGGGACATTTTCCTCAACCATGGCAGCCCCATGCAAACAGATTTGCTGGTGTACCCTGTTGTAGCGCAGACGGATTCATATGAACTGATGCTCTGACCTAGTGCCTGAGGCAGAGTACAAACAGGCAGCCTTTCTCATGCACCATTTAGATGATTTGAACATTTAGGAGTTTACATTAGCCTTCTCGTTTTTATGAATTCCTCATCTGCATTCAGAAAAAGAGCCTCATTACCTTAGGACAGAGCTATTATTTATCTACCGTTTATTTCTCAATATTTTGCTCTCCCGAGAGCATACTAATGCCTCCTGCAGCATGAACAGCCCTGCGCACTGCCCTGTTTAGCTGACAAACAAATCTCCGTGATCATGCTGCATGGAGCAGAGGGGCTTTGGACGGCAGCAGAGGGGGAGGGGGGGGGGGGTTGGCAGTGATATTAGGAGGATAATTTGGTAGCATTTGGACATAACACGGCAGAGCAAAGACAAGATAAAGAGATAAAGAAGACGGTATTAGAAGACCCTTAGCCATCGCATTGCTTGTTGTCATTGTCATGAATCCTAAGGTCGGTGTAATACTTAAAAGGTTTCAAATCCGTGTTTAGAAGCACCTGCCCCCTCTCATGGCACTGGAAGGTAATTTTCCCTTGAAGATAACTAGCACGTTACCCTGGACCGGTGGCAGTCTAACGCTGTATCTACATCTAGTGGCTCCCCAGCGCATTGCCACTGGCTCCCGTGGAGCTTCATTCTTCATTTTTATTTTTCAGAGAACATCATCGTGCAATTGACTGATCACCAAGTGCAAGTAGAAGATCTAGGTCCCACTCCCTGCCTCCAGATATATCCCTCCAGCCATTTCTTGTTCCCTCGTCCTACCTCTCTTCTCCACTTCTCTTCTCTACTTGTTTCCGTACACTTCCATCACCCTGTCACCTGTGGGGCCTCAAGTGCTGGTGCAGTTTGAATAATTGTTTTCAAGATGGACACACTATATGTCCACGTGTGGGCACTTGGGCCACTCTGACCATACCTTGGGTCTATGGGAGGGGGTAGCTGGTCCCCTGGCCAGAACTGCCATAGGTGGCTTCTCCGGATAGACTGCAGGAACATCTGCAGTGTGCTCAAATATTGCTCTTTGTCAAGAGCCTCTCCAGTGTGTTCCCACTGATGGAGGACTGGCTTTGCTAAAAGCAAAGCTGAAGAAAATCCAGGCAGGCAGCAAGATGCAAATATATGGCTAATTTCTGCATCATTGTCAAATCCACGTATTCAAACAGCAGGAGCCAGACCCTCAAAGTCACAAAGTTGGCACAGTCCTGGGATTTATTCCTAAAGCTGGTTTTGACTTCCCCCTTAGAACCTGTGCACATTCAGAGCATGTTTTCAAGGTCTGTACTGCAGTTTGTTTGTTTTAGAATTTGGATGTCATATGTCTTCTTGGAATAAAATTTCTAAGATATTAGTGATTTTTTTTCTGTCAATATTTAATTAATATCAGAATTATATAACATGAAGCACATGAAGCATTGTATAAGACATACATATATATGGTACAAAATTTAAAAAAATCTAAATGATAAAATAAATGAAAAACTCCAATATTTGAAAAGAAAAAGAAATGTTTTTGGTTTTGATTTTTTTTTTTTTTTTTTTTTTTTTTTCCAAATTAAGTAGGAAAATTGTCTCCTTGGATGCAAGTTCATTTTATAACTGGAAACCATTTTATTAAAAAGAAGACCACCAACTGTATTGGTGCTAATAAATATAAACTCCTACAGCCGTTACAAGACACAAACAGCAGAGAGTCTTGAAATACAAAATAGCTTCAATAAAAAGGAGCATTGGAGCAATTGCATTTGTCTCTGCCAAGGTCTCCCTTTCCCCTTCACAATTCCTGTAGGGTAGATATGTAGTGGATGCATTCATAATTAAAATTAAAATGATCCTTAATCAAAAGCAATCAGAACTATGATCTAATTTTTTCAGTACAGACAAAACATCTTCAGCAAATTCAAGCTTAGAGAATTGCCCAAGTTTTCCAAATTAGAAGTTACTTTCTGTTTCATCTTTAAGACATAAAAAGGGCACTCAGCAAGCAATGAAACAAGTAAGCACTTACTCAAAATAAGAATGAATGAGCCCCATATACTGGCTGCAGGAAAAAAAAAAAAAAAAAAAAAAAAAGAGGAATTGTTCTTCATGAGTTTTTCCACCTTTCCCTACCCAGCCCCACTTCAAATATATGTGTTTGGCTCTAAATTTGTAATGTACTCTGTTCCACATATAACATGTTTGTCTGGAGATTAAAGAGTTTTGAGGAAGTTCTTTGTCAATCTCTGTTATTAATGACATGGTTGTAAATGTTAGTCATAGTAATTACTGAGTAAATAAGTACTCACGGACTGGGTGACCTGGAGGAACATTTTCCCAGCAAGGAAACTGGTTTGAAAAAAAAAAAAAATAAAAAAAAAATGACTCATCTCTTTTTTCTGTTATACCTCAAAGTCACGTATGGGGTTGGGCACTCATTCAAAGATGAACTCAGACATCCTGTACTTCACAGGATTGGAAACATGCAGATGTTCTGGATGTATCACTTAGCATGAAGTCAACAAATTGTGTAAAATGGATATATTTATTGGACTGGAAACAAAATAAATTGATGTCTTTTTTCCTATAATTTTTCTAAAAGGGGTACAACTTTCTACTATGTAACTGGAAGCACCTATGATGGGATGCTTTTTGTCTTTCCATCCCAGGCTTTCTGCAAGGTGAGAACTGGCATGCATAGGAACTTACACTTCCTTTTGAGAATGTCATCCTCAAGTGTTGTTTTTAAAAGTCTGCCTTACAAAATCAAAGCCAGCAAATGCAAGGTTCAAATTTGAACCTTCTGACTTTTCTGACTTTGCCCTTCTGACTTTACCTGAGGCAGGTTTCATGGTATGCAGGCTTCTAAACCTCTTTCCTTCTGAAAGATTATCTGAATTTCAGGCCATCATAGGTTTTCATCTGCTTACTCAAAATGTCGATCACCCCAACTCTGTTGTTTAGCTTCTTCCCTCTCTTTCCTTCAGCTCCACTTTAGTGAACTTAAGAAACCTTCTAGGAATAGAAGTAATGCAATTCTTTTTTGGACAGCATGTAGCACATTTGTAGTCCCACCATGAGCAAACAAATACTGGCTGTACCTCTGAGAAGAACCCATCACTACCTGGTGTTTCGTTTACTCATGAATCTTACACAGGCCACACCATGACACTACTATTACCTTAACAATGTTAGCTATATAACTAAAGGCCAGATTCAATACAATCTGTCTGATTTATCCTGAAAACATTTTTTGTTTTTTGATCTATGACCTTGCAGGGGACTAAAATGATTGTTTTTATTGAATTGATATATGCAATGTTTTCTGAAAAGTAATTAAGGTACTATACAGCACTAATTGCTATTCCAAAACTAGCACAGGATATATTATAGTATAACATATGAAACAATATTATGAAGTGATATAATAGAGAAAGTGATTTTTCTTTTCTTTTTTTTTCTTATCCTATGGACATATAAATGATAGTTACAAGCAAACAAAATAATTTAATACATTTAGTAGGGCCTAATCAGTAGTGCTTTTGCAGATGTGTGTTATCTGTGTTTTTTATTGTTGTTTTAAATTTTAAGGCTGTATGTTAGAAAGGTCTTCATGATGTAGATAGACTTTGCATCCTGGCTAAACTCTGTGTGTGTATGTCAATAAGATAAGTCTTCAAAACAGATTCTGGTAGCAGTTTTAATGTATGAACGTATCTTATAAAAATCTATTTTGAGAGACAGTGTAAACAATCTTTATTCTACCACTTTATTAAATGTAAAAACTGTATTCACAATAAATATTTAATTGTTCTTAAATTAGAAATATGTTATTACCAAATTCTACTTTTTTCAGTTTGTTGGAAAATGTTCTGTAAGAAAAGAAGATGATCTTTCCATTGACAGAAAGTAAGATATCAAAGCATTATTGAAATCCCAGGATCTTCCCATTTTTAGTCCTACAAGTTGGGGGTTGCTGTGGTGCCATGAGATGCAACATAGCACATGTCTGGCTATCAGGGAAGAATGACATGACAAAAATGTGGAGTCATTGGGTTGAACTGCACATAACTGATCTGTCAAGGCATGAGGTACAGCAGGTAGTCTGTTCACACAAGGATTGCAAACACTTATGCTGACCATATATCATTCTGTAGTCATAGGTACAGGGTGAGCCATATTGGACAGAAAATGAGGGAAAACTGGTTCCTTGCCCCAGGAGCTGTCAGCTCTGTGCAGGCTGCTTTTAGAAACAAAATCTAAGTTCCTCCTGTGGAACTTTCTTTAATCAACAAATCTCTTCATTGCTCATCTTGGTCTTCTCTTTACACAATAAGTGAGAAGCTTTATTTATAAAGTTTGGCCCATTATTCAAGTCTTCAGTGGCATGAGGGACAGGTATTCCCCTTAGCCACTTTGCTTGTAGCTGATCATTGTCTCTGGAGGCATGGATACCTCAAGATATATTTTCCAGTTGCTTGGAACATCAGCAGCTATGATATATTTAACCTCAGATTTCTTTCAGAAAAAAAATAAGAGAAAGGTTATTACCCATCAACAACCAGGTTTCCACTTTCTGTCTTCATGCACGCTAGGCTGACAGACATTTCCCAACTCGAACTCCTAAAATGTGCCAGGAGCTGGTCTGCCACATACCATTTACAAAATAACATTCATATATATATATATAGGACCATATACATAGACCATATATATATAGACCATAACAATTGCAACTTTTTTTTTTTTTTTAATCAAAAAGACACATTTTGCCAGAAGTTTTTGTACAGTCTTGCAATCACCTGATCCTAAAAATCTGCCTAAAGACCAATTTCACTATTCTCCATCAAACAGAAATGAAGTCAGAAAAGGTTTTTGTTTGCTGGGCTACATATTGTAGCCCTGGAGCAAAGCAATAAACATTTGTACTTATTACATTAACGATGTGTTAAAGAAAATATTTGTAAAAAAATAATAGCTAACAAACTCTTAACCAACAGTTAATACAGAAGTATTTTGAAGGTAAAGTTGCATACAGTTGAAACAGCTTTATAGCAAAATAAATACTTTCAGGCATTTATTTTTATTACACAGCTACCTAACTCAGTAAATCTCATAAAAATTATAAAGTGACAAAACTCTGGAAAAAGTATATTTGCATTTCAATGGACAATGGACTCCATCCAAATGGCTTTACACTGCCAAATACTATATAAGTTCAAATTATTCATTCACTGCTCAGTTCTAAAAATCACTTAGATTCACTTTACATTTAAGGTTTTCTACACATATCATGACTTGATCTAAACATTTCAAATTTAAACTGTGCTCTATCAAAGGCTGAGCTAAAAATAGATGTTGGGTATGTTTTGTCTCACAAGGGCAAGCAACAAATAGAAGAACAAAAGGTTATTGAGTAAATATAGATTTTGGATGGGGAAAATGTATGTAAAGGTTCCAGATTTTTGTAAGTGCTTTTATGACAGACTGACACAAACATTAAGACAGTTTGACCTATTGCGTATCCAAGCCCCTACAAAAAGTGATTTATGGCTTATTTAAACTTGTGGTACTGAGGTGGAAGTCATTCATCTCTTTCCATGGATGCTTAGAATAAATCAAAACTGATCTGTGGATCAGTTAAACCTGCTATGTATAAAACTGAAGTTAAAATATATATATATATACACCTGTGTTCTCTCAGACTAGTCTCACTAACAAAGTATTAGCCAGTAGGCTAATGGAAATGGAAATGGTTATGGAAAGCAAAGGGCTTTCTTTTTCTACATAGCAAATGTGAATAGCTGCTTGGTTTGAAATGTTTCCCTAAATACTTCCCTAAAGTGCTCTGGTCCACAGGGTCAAAAGACAAAATAATCATCAACATAGCCCAGTCAAACTTTTGGATATGAGTTATCCAAATCCCATTTAAATACATCTTCAGAAGATCTGTTATTCCTTTTATAGCAACAGGAAATGGGGTGAAGCCAAGGGGAAAGAGAGCAGATTTTAACAGAAAAATCATTAAACTATGATTACTGGAATTCACTTCAGACTATAATTTACTATAATTTACTTTTCTTAGATGTTGAAGAAAGTTCTTGTCACAACTAAGGGAAAAAAAACAGCTGATGGCACTTCATGCCATCACAAATAACAACATAGAATAGTCAAGAAATTTGAATTTCGATATGGAATTTTGATCTGTTTTTATCAAGTTGTGTAAAGTAATCAGAACTTCATTAATATTAGGATTTTATCTGCAGTAACTTTTAACTCTGCACTACTTTATGTACCACTATCATATGATTTGGGGTTTTAAGTAGTAGGAACTTGGAGCATGACTTGAAGTTATATGTTACCCCAGATAAGGGTAAAAAAACACAAGCTTTTCTTTCTATGGAATTTGATGTGTGTGCTAAAATCACACCTCGAGGCTACAGCTTTTTATGGAATACACTAATCGGTGCCATTTCCATTTTGCGGTGTCCAGCCAACATTATTAAAGTTTTCAGTTATTTTAATTATTTTAATTATTTTAATTTCTTTTGTAAGGACACAGTAAGGCTTAAAAACAGTAAAATCCATTTTTTTTTCTACTTGGACATCCACAACTGACACACATGTGGGAAGATAGGATTTGGTTCTTGTTTGGAATGGTTTGAAAAATGCTACAGAATTAAATGTCAACATCAGCTTTAGTTCACCAAGACTGTACTCTGGATGTTTCCATTTTGCATCTTTCTCAATTTCTTTCACATTGATCAACTAATGGATAATGCTCAATCAAAAGCATTGGCTATGAAAAAGGAGGGATTTTTTTTTTTTTTTTTTTTTTCTGTCTCTTTAAGAACATGACAATCATATTTCACTCAATTCAGAGAACAAAGTATAGGACATCTAATCTTTCTCTCAGCAAATACAACACTCCTAAATTACAACTTCTTATATAACTTCACTGTCTGTTTATCATCTATAGATTTACAGGTATTTTCCTCTGCCCAATTTCAGCATTTGGTAAGGCAGAGAAGGGACCTCATTTTTAATCCAGCATAAAAACAAAGGGCAAGTATAACTGCAATATGTATCAGGAATCCTTAGGGTATGCTCAAAGTTGTTTTGAAGACTTCAGGATTGCATTTCCAGTTGGTGTGTTTATGAAAGATAGCTCTGCCTTTGTGCCATGATCTCAAAACACAACAAGGACAGAGGCCAGAAGGCATTTATGGTGAGGAAAGGGTTGTGAGAAACCTTATGATTTCAGAAGGAAAGCAGAGGCAGCAGTACTTTGGTAGTTCCTTATGGAAAAGATTGAAAGTGAAGTAGCAAAGGGAGTCACTTTGGTGTTTGGAAAGTGCACATATAGTGTCTTCAGTTCACAGAGGAGAGAGAAGGAAGAGAGAGGGGAGCCCAGGAGGCTGTCTAGGACCATGACATTTACCTCTCCTGCTCCCACACCAAGGAAGCAACCTGCAGTGGGTTTGCTCTACTTATCCCCTGCCCTGTGCAAGAGTTGGAGCTTCCTCAGCAAGAAGGACAAGTTTTTACACTGAACAAACACAGAACCATTTCAAAGCACCATTCCCCAGCATTGTACCTGCTTTGCCTAGCCCTGAAGTCCCAGTTCAGGCACTGGAGTAAGAGTGCAGATCCTAGACTCCTCCTCTGGCCTTATAGCATAGAGAAATCTGCCTCTTTTTTCTATTCACCATGAGTCACTAAGTCGGTTGAGATAAGGCTCTTCTGTTTCTGGATCATGGAGAGGACATCTCCGACAGTGAACCACTTTGCCACTTCTTCAGCATAACAGGTCAGCTGCTTTGTTAGATTTTGTTTGTTTGTTTGTTTTGCCTGTTGCCTGTTTTTTTTTGTTTGTTTGTTTTTTTTTTTCTTTAAAAAATAAACCTTCCTGAAACATCAGGTGTTGATCCCATTTGGTAGTGGGATGGGACATGGAGGAATGAGCTGCTGCTCTGTACAGGGTACCAAATCCCGATGTAACGAGAGAGGTACTTGCACTGGTGCTCACAGTGAAATACTCTGTGCCACTGCTGGCTGTGGAATGGTGGTGTTGAGGAAACATCGTATCTTCCTGAAGGAACAAGGGAATACTATGCTTAAGGGAACATCATCTTTTAGCCTCTGTTTTCATGCAGTTTAAAACAGAATGCACTATCATATTACCCAATGTGAGCTCTGTCCCCCAGAATCTGATTTTGTTCCAATGCTCCTGCCTATTAAGTCACAATTCACCTTTTTTTTTTTTTTTTTCCTGATAAAGGTAACATGTTTTCTTCCACATCAGTTTTTGAGCCCCTGAGTTATTTTGAAGTCTTCCTTTGAACTCCCTCCATTATTTTCACATCATTCATAGAGCACAAAAAGCAAACCAGGAAGAAATATTCTAGGAATAGCTCAGTTATCTGAGATGACATCCAATCTTTCTCTGAAACAATACTTTCTAAAACAGTCTTCCAAACTGTAATTCTTGATATTACCTTGCATATAACTGAATTGAAATTCATTTTGTGGAATTTGAAATATTTGACTGTACAGTTCTTACCCTTATATAACAGAAATTTATTCTTATTATTTACTACCTCTCCAATTGTTGTGTCATTTGCAAACACACCAGCAATGATTTTATATCACCTCAGTCATATAAACATCTTTACATAGGGAACTGATACTCTGTTAGCAACTGTCTGGCTAGCCTCTCCATCCACTATTTGTTTTCTGAGGTCTGTCACTGAGCATATTTTCTATTTATGTGATGCCTGTGCTGTTAATTCCACATAATGCAAGCTTTTTGGTTAAAATATTATGCTGTAGGAATAAAATTAGATTGCAAAAATGTCTTGTCTTCTCTTTAACAACCTACTGCACCAAAAAAGACAAGACTTTTTCATTGGATTTACCTTCTGCAAAGCCATACTGACTGTTCTGAATTACACTTTTAGTTTTAATTATTTGTTGATAGAATCCAAAGTAATGTATTCTATGGCTTTACCTGCACTGGCAATCCAGCATTCTTTTGGAATACCTGTACAAACTTCCTCAAATCTGATTTCAGTATTCAGGAATCCCCTCAGTACTGAAGATTTTGGAAGAAGAAAAGTGACCCACTGATTTCCTGAACCTTTCAATACTCAAGACCCTGACCAACCCGATTTAACTTTGAAGTTAAAGTCTGCCTTGAGCAGATGACCTCCAGAAGTCTATTCCAACCTATTTTTTTCTATAAATCTACTCTTTTTCTTTATATCCCAAATGTAGGACACAATTCCACTGAGAGAGGGAAAAAGAAGGAAATAATCATATACCAGAAGATTGTGTCATAATGATTAACTTGACATCTTAAATATTTTCTTTTTTGTTGTTGTTGTTTGTTTGTTTTTTCTTTTATTTTGTTTTCAGAAGATAATTCTTGATTGTACTGTATGAGAATTAGCACACTGATATATAAGACTTAAGCAGCAGAAGAAAATCAGATAACATTGAATTAATAAGACCTTTTCATTGTTCCATTAGTGACGTGAGATGTAAAGGTTTCTAGGAATCCTTTAGTCAACATTTGTAAGTAATTGAATGTCATGACACTTGACAGTTAGGGATGTAATAAAATTAACATGCCTTTCAGTCTGTCCTTTGTCAGAAATGAAAAGTGGAAAAACTGAGGGCAGCTTGAATTAGTTGGAGGAACACACAAGTAGTTGAAATGTCAAACAAATATGTCAGGAACACACACAACACAACTAATTGCAGAATTTCAGCGCTACAGAAGTCCAGTTCTCCCAGCCATCCTACAGTCATCCTGCCTGCTTTTGGTTATGCCCCTCCCTAGCCTCATTTCTCCTTGAGAATTAATTCAGAATTTCACCTTTATATTAAGTGCAATGAATCAGTTTCTCAGATGTTGTATCTGAGTGCAGTACTATGTCTTTTATTTTTAGATGCATTAAAATCAATTATTGTGATTAGTGCTTCTCATTTTTGAACTTCCTGTTTTCTTGGCTAGTGACAATTAGTTTGCTAAGAATACACAAGAGTTAAAGAGGAATGTGCATAAAGCTCTGATGTAAAGTTAAATTCTGCTTTCATTCATCTCACTCTACAACCTTTTCTATACCGTTTTCAAGACTCTGGCTCCAGCCATGCACCTTTTTGACTCAAGCTACAGGATCTGACACAGCATTAGCCTCTGCACCACAGAGCAAAGAAAAAACAGGTGAGTGGGATTTGGGATGCTCTATAGGAACCTTCTACCCACCAATGCCTCCTGCTGCAGAAATCTCCCTTGTTCTGCTGTGGCCTTCCTCACAGAGCAATTTCAGAGGGAGCAGTTTCATCCTTTGCCTATTGAAATGCCTGGTTTACTCTTCCAAGCTAACACATCATTCATATTTGACTTTAAGCCAATACTGATGGCACTGATTGAATCCCTTAAGTTCCTACAGCTAATGCTGCACTAGTGTACATGTTACACCCCAGCTCAATCAATGGGCAATCGATGGCACAAAGGTCTGTAACCATACGTTAAGTTGGCAAAATTAGTTTTTTGTGTGCTTAAAATGTGTTGAGGGCAGAGGATTAATCTCTTTGAGTTTATCCTAATGACAGATCTCCTCACTGCTCCCTTGACCACTTTGTATTATTAGCCATGTGTTATCTGAATCATCATGTTTTCCAGGCAAGATCAGTTTGCAAGACTGAACCTGTCCCTGTTTTATACACATGAGAAGATGTCTGAATGCATGTTCATTTTAATGTTAGACACCACCTTACTTTTCTAATCAAATCATTTTTTTTTTTATTTTTTTTTCTTACCTGAGTAAGTTTTTAATGTCTCTTAGGAAATGATGGGTCTGTTCTTTCCAAACATCTGTGTTCACAGAGGAGAGATCATATTAGGTAGCAATGATGTTATCACTGTTATAAGCCTGTTGTCTCTTTTTCCCCACCAGAGAAAAGACTTTGTCAAATATTGGTCATATTTTTTTCCAAGCTCAGCTTGAAAATTGTTTCTTCCCATTTATCCTTACTGCCAAATTGGATCTCTCAGCTTGAATACTGCAGTCTCTTCCTTATACTTCATACTTACTCATCTGAGTACCACCGAAGTAGTCATCCTCTGCACTTCTAACACTGTCTCTTGCCTTGAAATGTTGCTCTGGCTTCCAGCCTCCACAGATATCATTTTGTGTCATCTCAGGCCTTGAAGTCCTGTGTTAAGCTTTCAAGCCTGATTGTTATTCACAGCATAGCTGGGGTTGAGAGCCAAACTAGCACTTACGCAGCTTTCAGATACCTAAATTATAGCCTGTGAACCACAAATCTATTTTCCTTCCCCATTCTTCACCTCTACTTCAAAGCCCCTACACCTAAAGACACCTAGGATGACCACACAGCACCCAGAGGACTCATTACTCTTTTTCATTTCTGCAAGTGCTCTGAATTGTCTCATCTCAGCAGATCTGCAACTCTCTTTGCCCCTTCCCCCAGAGCAGATCTTGTCCAATGTAATTTCTTTGGGAGGTCCCTCACCGACAGATCTGGTCCCTTAGCCATCCATGTTTTACCACACTGGATGAAGGGGAGAGCAGGTCTGTCCTCTTAGTGTCATGAAGTGGTTCCCAAACTTTCCTGCCACAACCTCATGTCCAGTTGCGGCTTATGACCCAGCTGTTTGTCTTGGAGAGGTAATGTTTTCCAACACCTGAGGTGGCTCACATCAGCACCCAGCACTTCCCAAGACGTGTCCTAACACAGCCCTAGGTTAGGGAGTTCTCTGGTAACTCTGTCCTCTTTGTGTAGCTTGTGCTCTTAACTGGAGAGTGATAACAGTTGTCACGAGGAAGATGAGAAAGCCTCTTCACTCCTGTTTTCTACACCACAACCAGATGCTTATGGAATTCCCTTTGAAGGCCAGAGATTTGGATTTGACACGACTTATGTGACCTCCACTCCTAGTGAAAAAGGAAGGGGAGAGACTGGATATTTTATTGAAAGGTTATGATTTAAGCCATTAAATGTCTAAATAAGGTGGCCGACATCTTTCAGACTACTGAGCAGTGCCCATACTCTATGTGTGAGAAAGAGATAATCCATATTTCCTACAGGGTTCAGGTATCACACCACCCAACTTGCTGGTACTCATGTCCTTCCTTGAATCTATGCCTTTGCCCTAATTTCAGCATTGACAAATTTCTTCTTTGGTTCAACTAATATGATTCAGGGAGTGGAACAGATGAATGGCTTTTATTTCACATTAAACTGGCATTTCACAAAGGGATATGGCTGAATTCCATTTTCCATTATCTAGTTTGGCCATTATCTGACATTTCGGATGGAACTGATTTATTAAAATTATATTACCTCAGCACTCAGTGGTTACTCACTGCCTTCAATGGGAAATTGTTCAGATAATCCACTGGGACATCATTTGAAATGGTTGCTTAGAGTACTCCTGCAAGTAAGCTAAGCAGTATTGGATCCGCATGGCTAATGGCACCAAGTGGGAGGCAAAGTTTAGTTGAAAAGGAGTGAAAAAGCAGTAATTTATTTGAGAGGCTTATCAGAAATACACTGCAGTATTCTTGAAACTAATCATATTGATCTTTTGATCTTTAGTATTTTCCTTATATCAGACAAGTTGGAGGAATAAAAATGTGTTTCAGGTTCAGTTCATTCTTATTACTTCATTTATCTGTATTCTACAGTCTCACATAGAGAAGTTAATCTTTTATTTATCTGAAGTTTTTATATATCTTATGCCATAACAGCCTTTCCTACTGCTTCAACACTGAAAGCTCTATCAGCAGTATCATTGTGAACTTATTATCCTGATTTTTAAAAATGTAGTTGTAAAAATATGCAATGCAGTCAGACGATATACAACTTCTCAATCAGAGAGCGAATCATTTTTCTTAACACTACTTTTATGAAGGTATTTGAGAAGTGGCAGAATTAAACCAGGAAGAATTTCAGAAGCAGCATTGCAAAAGAGGCTCTCCTACAATAGCACAGAAGATAACTACAGAACAGAAACATCTACAGATACCTAAAATGGGATCCAGTAGAAAATTTTCAGAGCATAGAGGATAAAAATAACTAAAAAAAAAAAAAAAAAAAAAAAAAGTCAAGATCACTACTCTGAGGAGAAATCTCTGAGGATCACTGTTGAATTTTATACCATTCAACACAATCAGAATTTGCCTGCAAGATAGGCATTGATAAGGAGGTGAATGTTTGTGGTGGATACAAAACTCTTCAAAATTAAAGCTGAATGCAGAACTCTACTGAAGAAGCTCACAATATTAAATGGCAAAATGACGGATGAAATTAAATGTCAGTAAATGCAAAAGAGTTCACATGGGGAAAAATATCAATAACTACACATGTATTGTGGTGGATTCTGAACGAGCTCCTGCTGCTCATTCAGAAAAATAAAGTTTTGGAAATGTTGTGGTTATCTCCCCTGAGATTTCAGTCCACTGCTTAGCTGTGATTGCAAAGGCATGCTTTATATTAGGCATTATTAGAAAAGAATGAAACAGAAACATTCATTGTGGCACTTCCCATCATGAATTCTTCACATGTTTCTTATCATACCATCTCAGGAAGAATATGACAGAACCAGTCTCATCTACTCCTGCTACATTACTCTCATAGTTCCTTTGTTCTAACATAACAAATGTCTGAATATTCAGGAGGCTACTGCTTCCTTTGTGCAGAAAATCATTTGTCCCTTCATCACTGCCTGGGCTGGAGGAGAGGAAGCCTTTCCACCTTGCCTCTTAGGTGTAGCAAGACCTGAAGGCTTGTTCATGTTATGGTGCACTCACAATCTGAAGCATATAAAGCTTTGGGTGGAAAGTCCTCTCAGAGTTTCAGAAAGTTGTATTAACAAGAAAAGTAGATTTCCTCAGTATGTAGCATGGCACCAGGGCTAGCAGTGTTGGTTAATACTTCTGGCACTGTTAGTTAATACTTCTACATCTAAGCAGTATGGCTTGTACTACTTAGATGATCTGGTAGCTGTGCTGGTTAGGGCAAGGGGCAGTGACCTTGAAGTCCATTGCTTCTCAAAGTATTTTTTACTCTGGCCAAAGGTTGTATCTCTTATGTTTTCTTTGCTCCCGGTTGCCACTCATTTTATTAATGACATAAGTTTAACTGTCTTGCAGCCATAAATTTCTTTCTGAAGCAGGCAGGTGACTTGAAGCTGGCACTGCATTAACAGCATCTGAATACCTTTGAAATTAAGGACAGTGCAGCCTTGAGATCATGGTGGCTGCAGTCCTCTCAAGGAAAAGAGATCTCTCTTCCTCATACCACCAATGATCTCTCCCCAGACCTGGCACATTTTTCCATCCTCTGAATGTGAGACGGGCACCAGTGCTCCATATATCTCTTCAAAGCTGCACAGTAGGACAATTTTTGTTGGGTACAGGGATTGCCCTAAAGGAAATGATTAACATAAGAACATCTGTAAATGAAACAATCCACATGCAAAGGCTGAAATATTTTTTTTCCAGCTCTTCTTCTTCCTTAGCCATATCAGTTGTGATACTGAATTCAACTAAATTGCTGCTCATACAGAAAATTGAAGCACTATTATTGTTGTAAAATACTTTTAAGAACTTCAGAAAGAAAAAAAAAAATGAAACAACAAAACAAACAGCAGAAAGTGTAAAGCATAGTTAGGTTCAAAATATCAAGGTCAGAATGAGCTGTACAGGGAGAAATGAACTGTCTAAAGCAAAAATATAGACGGGGTGACCCAAACTTAGAAGCCCATATGAAAATGTAAAACCATAGAGTTTGCAGGTGGAACAAAATACAAGTATCCATAAAGGAAAAATTCTGAGTTGCCCTTTCTTCTAGCCAATCTCAGGATAGGAACCAATCTCATGGATAGTTTACTAATTACCCCATAACAAATATGGTTCTTACAGGTGGCTGGCCATACTAAATAATTCCTTTGGATAAGTTTGAAAGGCAATATGGTGTTAATTTGGAATACAGTTTTAGAAAGATCGGAAGTCAGTCACCCATGACAAGCTTGTCTTTGTACATGCATTTGAAGTGGTAACAACTCTTGTAATTTTATCTTAAGTTTCCTGATACTTGATAGCTTTCTTAAACCTCAGCTCCAGAAGTCACAGGATTATGAAGAAAATCAACATTCATTAAAAAACAGAAATGTTTAAGGGATGTCCTAAGAGAAAAATAAGAAAATAAGACCAAAAGACACTCTAAAAATAGAAGAAAAAGAACAAATCCATAACTTTTTGTTTGACAAAAGTCTCCTACTTAAATTGATCATATTATTTTTGGTGGAAAGCTTGACTTTTGAAACTTTGGGGCTGGCAACAGTCCAAAAGGATAACATTTGACTAAAAATCAAGCTTACCTGACTGACTGAGACTGAAACTTTCACCAGACCGGAACCAATTTGTATAAAACTGATTCTTTATCTTGTACTGGATGCATGAATTGCATGGCAGAAACTGTATTGCACATGTCAGAATAATGTTTAGGGAAAAGCTACTGACTGAACATCAGATTTCCTAATGGCCAAAAGTAATCTAAGTATCAACATCATCTCATGGATGAGGTAACACAAATTCCTCCTTACTTGTAGAATGCATAAACTACTGTTTGCAATGTTTAAAATAAGCTGAATGAACAAAATTCACCCTTGGTCAAAATTCTTGGAAACCCATATAATTTCAATAGAGGTGATTTGTTTCACCAGCAACACTAAATGAAGTAAAATGTAAATATTACACTCCATGTATATTATATGTAACATTTTATATATGTAAAATAAATTGATATCCAAAGTGCCAACTTTAAATGCAAACAAGGTATGGTGGTTTCATTGAAGCGAGCTCTTGCACTGGCCAATGCAAATCAATGGTATCTCTAGACATTTTGCATCCATGTCTGACTCTAACTCATCTCTTGGGCCTATGATTCTGCTTCTTCTATTTTGTGATCAGATATATCATGGATACTCCCTGTGCAATACACAAGTTCCCTTTTACTGTTTTTGGTAATAGGACTTCTGAATAGTAAAAAAAGTATCACCTGAATATAGCATATTCAGGGTGGGGAAACTTGCCCTTGCCAAATGCTGACTAGGCCTTTCAAATTCATTTTTAGACCAAATATTAGCCACAATTGTTAAACAAGTAATAATATGAGAGAAGCAAGCAGTCACATGTCTTGTAAAGTTAAGTCATGAGTGGTTTTCAGGCCTCAAGGCCACAAGTTTGTCCACCCTTGTCATACTTCATATTTAGTTGTGTTTTTGTATCAAGTGAATATTTTAGCAGAGGAAAATCAGAAGTTTAAATACCATATCTGATGGAAGTTCAATGGTTATGAACCTTAGATAGTTATTCTATGGATTTGAAATAGGTATAGGCAATAATAGTGAAGTGTGAAAATGCAAATGAAACCTTCTTTCTTTCTTTCTTTCTTTCTTTCTTTCTTTCTTTCTTTCTTTCTTTCTTTCTTTC
>CM021733.1:98352212-98366189 GCA_011075105.1 Heteronetta atricapilla
TTCTTTCTTTCTTTCTTTCTTTCTTTCTTTCTTTCTTTCTTTCTTTCATGTCGTATTTTGAAACTATAAAAATATGAAATGGCTAACTGGAATCTAATTTGTTTCTAAAAGCCAGTCCTGACAAGAAAGACAGGATTTAGGTTATTACATGGAACAATATTCACTAGCTTTTCACTTCCCTTTTAATATTCACTTCCCTTTTAAGAGGAAACTTTGGAAAATATTGTCTGTTTTCCTTTGTTTGCTTGCTTAACCTTGTTTTTTTTTGTCTTTTTTTTTTTTTTTTTAATCTTAGCTTTTTTCTTCTTTTTACTGGTTACAAGACAGACTTTGTGTTGTTCAATATTCATGAAATCATGTGGAACAAATGCACTAGAAATTACATTAAAAAACAAACCATTGCATCTATTTCAATGCAAATATATATATATATATATCCCTTAAACCGAAAAAGGAAAAAATTGTTAATTGTAATTACACTGATTGAGATAAGTGAGTAGGACTTGCCTGCATGGCATATTATCATATGGAAGTGTGAAAGTTTTTTTGCTTCACTTTCAAATGGAAAGTGAAGCAAAATAAAACCTCTAGAGCACAAAATTTTTGATATAGCCATTACACTATGAAACACATTATGGAATAAATAGGGATTTCAGATTTTGAGCCCTTTGTCAATTTGGAATATGATGAAATCTAATTATTTACTGAAATCAGTCTTCCATTACATAACTTAAAGAAATTGCACATATCAGTGTAAATATTATAAAGTCTATAAAGTCTATAAAGCCATAAAGACTGAGCTGTGTTCATCTGGAGGGTTTGATGGGGCTGAGCTTAGGATGCCTCACCACGTGTAATGTGATGATGGGAAACTAAAGGATGTTAGCATCTAAAAAAATATTTGTCATTCTTGGCAATGCTCCAAGATGATCTCCTTTCAAATTAATCTCTGCCATCATTCAATCCCATTAGGAATTAGAGGCTCCTGTCAACTTTAATATCATGAAGGAAACATAGCTTCTCCATATAAAGAAGAAATTATTGCAATAGAATATTTAAGGCCAAACTCCACACTTAGTTACTCTTTGCTAAGGTTATTACACATTAGAGCTGATAAAAGATATGTGGAAAATGGCTCATCTTGGTTAAATAATGTTGGCCTGATTTTCAGTGCTGTGGAATGATTTTCAGCTGCAAGCGTTCAATACTTATGCAAAGGAATGTGCTAGCTCTCTGTGGTATCATTTCTTTGGAGTTGAATATTTTTTTCTTCTATCATACACATTTTCTTCTAAATTCTTGTTTCTTTTGAAGTTTGTTATATGGAAAAAATAAAGCTGCTTAATGAAATTTTTATTATGTTGGTGCACTTTGCATGGTAAATTTGGGACTGAAAGGCAAATCTGATTTGTTGCTCTAGCAATCAGGTGTAAAGGTAGCACATTGCTTTGCCTTTGATCCCATAACATCAGCAGGCATAAAGTGTCATGGCTGAGCTTGCCCATAGAAAGTCAGTTTTCATTTGAGGACTTGGAGTCCAGCATTAAATTCACTGCCACACACCCATGGAAGTTGCAGCACTGAAAATGCCTGTTTGTAGAAAAAGAGGAAAGATAACAGCTGTAACAGATAAGTTGTGTAGGTTTTTTGTTTCTGTGTATGCTTGTTTTTGAAATGAGGGAACTATTTAGAATTCTAAGTTTTGAACTACCATTTAAAGTAACAATCTAATAAGGCTTTATTAGTATGGATTTTTTTTTTTTTGTATCTTTTTATTCCAAACAGTCCATCTCTCTCTCTCTCATTCTTTTTTTTTTTTTTTTTTTCTTTTTTTTTCTTTTTTTTTCTACAGAGCATAGGTTTCCAGCCTTTTCAACATTTTTACCACTTTTCTCTGGGCCATATCCAAGGACAGACTATCTCTGTGCAACAGTTAAACTTTCAACCCAGTATTAGACATGAGGTCTGGATGTACATTGAATCTTTTGGAGGCTAACCTCATGTCCAAGCAGGAGCACGCTTTTCCTACAATGGCAAGACACGACTGTCTCGGGTCTGTTTGCTGCTAAAACCTCTGCTCTGTTTCTGTAGGGCTGCTGAATAGTAACATATTACTACACCTATATTTGTGGAGCTGGCAAAATTTCTGTGTCAGTTCAGGACCTGAAACTTGCCTTCAGGCTTCATACAAACACTTTCTAGGGTGTGTTATTGGTCCCTAAGGTCAGATACCTCATTCCTTCTTCCCTAGTAGCATGAGAGAGTGATTTGGAAACAGTTCTTTGGAAAATGCTCATTGAAAATGTTGGTGATGTGCAGAAAGGAGACAGTGACAAAAATGTGTAAGAATGAAGAATTGTGATTTTGCCTTATTCAGCTGAAATCTCAAAAAATATCTCTTAAATATTAGTCAGGTATAACAGTAGCTACTTGTCCTTGGTGATTTTTCATACAGACCTCAGAAAAAGTTGTAGACACAGCATTTCATCTTACTTTTAGTACATTTAAGTGGACTGTTCACCTTGAGGTAACGTAAGAAGCAGTATTAGTGTTAAAATAAGGTAACAGTATGAGCAGTAATTCAGCTAGTGTGTGCAACCACTGCAAGCATCTTGTTCCATTGTAACTTTAGTTACGTTAATAGGAAGTGAACTGTCATGGGAATTCTATAAGAGGCAGAAATCATCTGGGTCTTTTCATGAGCAACAAGTCAGAAAAACAAGTTGATATTTAAATAGCTAACCAATATGATTTTCACTTCTTTGGAGTGGTTTACAATCATATTGTCATATCCACTTACATTACACAGACTAAGATAATTTTATATTACTCTATAAGACAATAAAAAGAAGGTCCAATGCTGACTTTGCAGCACTGTTCATACAATTATCCAAAGATGCTGAACATCCATAAAGTTACACAACTGAGGTAAGATCTTTTGCCCAATAACATTTTATTAAAATAACATTTGTCTTTTTTTAATATCTATTTTATTCTTATATTTATACCTATTTTGTTTTTATATTTATACTTACCTTCATTAATTATCTACACCATAATCGTTTGCATATTTTCATAATTATATTCAATGCATTTTCTATGCCATAACTATATTGCATCCTTGTTTATTTTTTCATTGTAACACATTTAAAATATTAAATATATTTATATTTATGTATTACCTGCTAGAAAAAGACAATTTTGGACACATCTTGATTTTTTTTTTTTTGCATCCTGAGTTATATGCAACATAACAACAAAAGATGACAGAATGAAAGAACTAGGATTAATCTTTTTTTTTTTTTTTTAATAATAATAATTTTTAAAATATATTTTTTAATAATTAAAAAAGATACATTTTTAGTAAGTAAAAGGCTGAGTGGTTCTGGGGATGAGAAGGAAGTCTCCACCCATACTCAAGTGGACTGGCTGTTGTCAGAGAACTAGATGTACACATGCCAGGGTGACTACTGCAAATGCCTGGTGGTCTTTTCAGATCACTCTCCAGGATTTTTGATGACACAGTTGAGAGCCTCTGGGTGAAGATTAAGGAAAAATCAAATAAAGTAGATATCATTGTGGAGTTCTACTATAGACCACCCAGCCAGGACGATTACACCAATTAATTAAGTTCCAATAAGGAACTAAGAGATACCTCTAGATCAAGTTCCCTTATCTTTACGGGTGATTTCAACTTTGCCAGTCAAATATTCCCTTTACACAGGGAATACCACACAGCTGATATAAATGCATCCAGGAGATTCCTAAAAACCTCGTTGATAACTTGTTACAGGTACTAAGGGAGCTGACTAGGAAAAATGCCCTCTGAGATTTGTTGCGTGCAAACTAAGAGGGTGTTGGGGATCACACCTGATTTTTGTACTGTTAAAGCAAACACTGACTTACTTTCTCCTGTGATGTCTCTATCACACCTTAGCAACACCCTTGAGAAACACCCTCACACTTGTCCTCAGATGTTGTTCCTCAGATGCCTCGTGAGTGTAGTTCCAGGAACAAAATGGTGACAGCAGTGCCTTGTCAGTGTTAACAGCAGCTGCAGTGCTGAGAAGTAAAGTGCTGAGTGGTGTCCCCTTGCCTGCTCACCTTGCCCGCTTTTCTCTTCCCCTCTGGGAAGCCTCGGAGCTTATCGGTTCAGACTGGTTTTTGTCCTGTATTTATAGAGCACACAGACCAGCTGAGTCTTGTGACTTGGTTCTTAGCTACAATCACTGTAACAATCATGAACGGTGTTAATAATAATAGTGTGTCAATGAATGACAGACAGCATGAGAGACATCGAGCAGGGTCACACTTTTTGTACAGTCTTATAGTGCTGATATTTACAGTAAATCCACAGCTCTGTATGTTAGCAGCATTGATTTCCTATGGTACACCTGATGCCTGCTTCTTTCCAGTGGTTTGTTGTATTGTCTTCTTTCAATTCAATACTGAAATAATACAAGAACTATATTAAATTGCTCTAATTTTGTCCATCTAGACCCAGACTTAGCAGAGCCAACCCAAAGGATTTGCTTCAGCAGTGCCAAATAAGCACAATCAGAGAGAACTGAATTACCAGTGAGGGATGAAGAAGAAAGGCTAAAATAGAGCTAAACTCGTGCCATCCCAGTACACTGAACAGAACACTTAATTAGTCAAGAGAGTATAACTTCGGGTATGATTTAATGTACTATACAGAAAGTTGCCAGATGTCCTGTCCATGAGAATAAATCCTCAGAATCTGGTGCTTTTCCTGCTGCAAGGCAGAGCTATTTGTCTAGTGCTATTTGTAGCAGCAAAAAGTTTCTGCGAAAAAGCAGAAAGCAGCAAGCAGGTTTCTGCTTTACAGCCTCTCTTCTGCAACCACGTGAGACTTTTTTGTTGCTTTTCTTTCTTACTTTAGATATAATCTCTTTTCAGTTTCCATTTTAAACAGAACTTCTTTATTCCACCTTTAGTGGAGTCTCTTTTCCACTTGGGACGATTGTTAATGTTTACAAGTATTTTTCATTTCTGTAAGGAAAAAGTGTCACTTGACTAATACTTTTCATGCTACAAAGATCACTCCCCTTTGGGAGTTCAGGGAAATGTTAGACATCACTAAGTGTAGATTATACCACTGTATCGCACAGTTTACTGTAATGCAAAGTAAAGGCAGATGATCAAAAATACCACCTGCCATACTTACCTTTGAAAAGCTTCCCCATAGGCCTTCTGTTTGTCAAAGGCAGCCTTTTAACCAAAATTCTTGGTACAACAAGGAGATCTGTGCAGAAAATACACAGATTCAGTTCCACAGAGAATGTAATTAAGCTAGGATAGTATAGCATGCTTTTTTATTTTATTTTTTATTTTTTTTAAAAAAGAAGTGTTACCACAAAAGACCAAGGATTAGCTGTTGAATAAAGGAAATGTTGAGAACACACGTGGAAAACACATGCATAATGAACATGCATAGTTATGCAAAGTCCTTAAAATGCCAAACGATGAAAGGCTTTAAAACTTTTATGTTTTAAAACTTTAAAATTTTATGCTGATAATATTTTAGAATGGTCTAACATAATGTTGGCCAAGATCAAGCAGAAATATTCCAAATAATTTTCAGGAGAGGCTGAGAGGCTGCTGGCAGCAGGCAGCTTGCACACACTTAGAGTGATTTGGAGAGAGCAGAAAGTACAGGCATGGGCTGCTCCATGCTGGGTGGCTTCAGCACCAAAAAGTAGTCCCAGCATGTGTAATTCAGTGATGTGGAGACAGTGTAGAAAACTGTATCTGTCACATAATAAGACTATCAGTAACAATCCACAGAGTACTTTGGTTATGGTGATGTTTCCTATATTGAGTTATATCTGAAATGTTGTTTCAGAAATAAAGAAGATGAAATAAATGCTGCATTGTAATGGTGATGAGCATCAGCTGACACCAGCTAGAAGAGAGTGTAAAACTCACCTGAACTGGTTTTGCATGGTAAAAACAGGCCATGTCCCACGCACACCACCCCATAATAGCTGGGGGGGGGGGGGGGGGGGGTTCAGGGCACCTCTGGGAAGAAAAAGAAAGTATGAGGTGTGAACAGGCTGCAGTGGATAAATAATTTCATACAGGAAAAAAGAGATTGTCAGATATACTTAACACCAGTTTAACTTTGTCCTCATAAAGCAGCAGGGTTTTTCCCTCTCAGATGAAAAGCTGCTGGACCGAGCCCCATATCACCTCCAGAAGGAGGTGCAAACCACCTGGGAGGTCTGACAGCTCAGGAGCAAACCCAGCTGTCCTGCCACTTCAGTGCTCAAGCAGCTTTTTATACTCCAAATCCCATAATTTTCAATATGCAATTATTTCACCACTGCTATAGAAATTCTAATATATATATGTATATATATGTATGTATGTATATAATGTTTTTGAAACCTATAAATTTCCATCCAGTAGGAATACTTCACATCTCCAGAGTGAGAATACAAATCTGGTGTAAAACGTCTCGGTTTGTGTTTAAAGCAGCCGTGGTATTTAGTGACATCTAGGGACTATTTTCGAGTAGTGCATTTTCTGGAAACCGTGCATCTCCGTATGTCTCCAAACAGCAATCCAAGGTTTGAACTCTCAACCATGGTTTTCAGCTGCGGTGGTAAATATTAAAGTCTGCAGATAGACATTTTCATCTTCTCAGTGACTGAGAAACGCAGTAGGTCATGGTCTGTGGACATAAATAAATGCTGAGGCATTACTTTATATTTGAAATGAAACTCTGAGTTACTGAGATACTGCAGTTTATGACCAGTAATAGAAAAAAATATATATAAAAAATAATTAAATAATTAATTTTTCTCCCATGAAACTGCACACTATGCAGCATTTGTGGTTTATTTTCAAAGAAGTGCCATGATTATATTAGGGTATTATGACAAAAGTTGCACTGAATTTATTTATTTGATTATTTATTTATTCAATATAAAAACAAACCACCCCTCATAAAACATTACAGTTCTGCGGCTGATGAATTATCTTCTAAAGCTAACACACAGCTAGCAGAAGGATTTGGGGCTGCATGTGCATGCTGCTGGGTTAAGATTTCATGTCCAAGTATTTGCTTATAGTGCATGCCTACAGATAGTTACTATCACAAATGCCTTACTTTTACATGGAAATTCTATTTACAGTTATTCCTGTAGTAATAATAATTGGTATTCTGCCATATAAACTAGATGTTAGAAACTAGGAAAACATTGTTATATAGACACTGGTGGTACAATGTTTTAAGGATTAATGAGAATTCAATCTATATTAAGACTACACAGAAAAAAAAAAAAAAAAAAAGAAAAGAAAAAAAAAAGTTTTTTTTTAAGAGTAGTAATCTCTTTCTGTGGACATAATAAAGACCACTAATCCTTGGATTTAACCTCAGCCCCATCAGTGGTTTTCCTCTATGTCTATATTAAATATTTTTATCTAATTCTGCTCTTATTTACTGTGTCAGTAAACCAGAGCCAATCTAGTTCAGTGCAGAGCAGAACAGGACCTCCATCTGGTTCAGTCCAGCAGCTCTGCTGACTGGAAACTGCAAGTGGGTATGGGCAGACCCTGGGCGCATGTCAGTGGTGGCATCTGATCTTACCCTTGCTTTTAATTCAATACAATTCACCCTTCAAGTCCCCTGCCACAACTCTGAGAAAGTATGTGGTGGCTGATCTGCTGTGACCTGGCACAGTTTCTTTCCTGCCTTTGGTACTTCTAGACATCAGACATTTGGGATGTGGCTGCTGAGTTTTAGGACCAGGTCTTCAACGGTGTGTTCTTCACAAGGTATGTTCAAACTAAAACACCTCTACCAAAATTTCCTCTTATTCTCCCCTCTACCTACCCACTTGGGATTACAGAAATGAATGCAAAAACAAACAAACAAACAAAAACAGAGAGACTTTGGTCAAACTCCTCTGCACAAAAAATACTCTGGAGATTTAGTTCTCATAACAGGGTTCTTCCAAAACTGGGATTTATTTATTTGTAAAGAAGCCAGCTGTGCTGTAAATGCAAATGTGCCCATGCTTAGAGGTAGGTCCTATCTCCTACTGGGAAAGGAGGAAGATGAGGGTGGATTGTGCAACGGGCAAAAACTGAAGCAAAGAAAACTACATCTGAATATGAGAGGGCACTTCTTTGCTCTGAGGGTGACAGAGCACCAGAACAGGTTGCCCAGAGAGATGGTGGAGTCTCCTTCTCTGGAGATACTCAAAACCTGCCTGGATGCCATCCTGCACAAGGTGCTGTAGGTGATCCTACTTGGTAGGGCGGTTGGACTAGGTGATCTTCAGAGCCTTCCAACCTCAGTCATTCTGTGATTAAATAGCAGCATGAGCTGTGATGACATGGTGGGACCTTGCACTGTCAGAGTAATTGTATTGCCAGCACCTACGATCCCAGTAATAATGCAAGAGCCTGTTCCTGCTAGAAAGTTTACCATTTAAATAGAAAAAAGGATGAGAAGAGTCATGAAGACACCTTGCAGTCTAAGTAGTAGAGCCTGTATCTAACCCTTTTCCCAAATTTAATGATAAGTTTCAGAGCATTTCAGTGGTTCTCAGCTGTGGAATAGACTTCTCCGGAACATGATTTGAATGTCTGGGAGGCAGCCATTCCTCTGACTATTAAGGGAGCTCAGGTAGGAAAAAAAAAAAAAATGCATGAATTTTGGCCTACATTGCAGGTTTGGCAATCTCAAGAACTAGTTCTGCTGCCAGTTCATTTCTCAGGAAGCTATTTCTGCTGGGGAGTGGTGGAGAGCAATGCTCTTACTTGTTTATTTGCTTTATTTTTAATCTCAGCCATGTTTTCTGAATGTTGCCTGTAACACTATGCTGCTGGGAGAGAACTGAATGCCTTTCATTCCGTGAGATTTTCAGATCCACTGTTTCTCTGCTGGTCTCTGGAGAGCATTTAATGCAAGTGCTTATAATATGAGAGCCATTCATACTAAAAACATTTTGCTGATAGAATAGCACTGTTTCATTTTAAATTTCATATCACACATCTTCACAGGGTTTCTCCACTTTTCAGCGGTCGCTCTCGTCAACTGCTTGCCTAAGTAGTACTTACACCATGGGACCAGGTCATTGTGCACACCTTCTTGAGCTTCTGCTGCTCCACCAACAACCCCACCAAGAGTGACTACATCATGCTTCTGCTCCACACAGCTCTTGTCTTCCACCTTCATTGGTGAAGCAGCTTGTGCCTGATTGATCTTGGATGGAGACAGAGAAGGCATGAGGCCACCTGCACTGATCCATATGCCCTGGTCTTGTTGTTTGGCAGCCACTTGAGGTTCCAGCTCTTTTGCCTTCCACCATCTGCTTTATACAGGCTTGTCTTATGTTAATTGCTAACCTACTTACTTGCTTATGAATAGGATAAATTATGTTTCTCCCTGGAGAAATTAAGCACTCCCAGACTGAGGTGCCTTCAGAGAGAAACCTGTGCCCTGGCTCAACAGAAATAATGGCCTTTGCCCCTATGGAATGACAAAGAGATGAGCAATCTCTGTAGCCTGACAGTGCAGTGACTCTCTTCTCTTCCTAATGGCAGGATTAGAGGTTTTGTGCTCCCAAGCTCTGGAATAGCTTCCATCTCTCAGAGAATACAAATAATTGCTATGAACAAACCATGCTATCACACTTGTCATTTATTTCTTGGTTGAGTTATCAGCAATAGCTTATATCTATTATCCAGGGTTTATTGTTTTGGCACCTTTGGGAAACATACATGAAGCACAATGAATATAAATTGTGTTGTATTTTGACAGTATCTTAAGACTTATGGAGAAACTAAAGAGAAAACAGAGCCATTTTATATGTGGAAAGGATAGGAAAATTATTGATTCAAAAATGCTTAGACTGGTCTCTGTCTGGGAAAATAGTATGAACATAATTTTAACTTCAGATCCAGGGAATAATGCCAGTAGCCTGAAAATAATAATAATAAAACAATAATGGTGGTGCAGAACATTTTTGATTTCCAAAGTCACAATTAGAGTAACAAAGAATGCTTTTGAAAATCATGCCTGCAGTTCATACTGTTCAAGATATGTTAATAGTCATGACAAAGTCTTTTCTATTTGTTTATCAAGGAAAAATGTTTGGTTTCAAAACAGAGGGAACAGCTTCAGGGAAGCCTAATTACATCCATGGATCTATTTGACGCAGAGACCCCAAAGCTATAACAGCACTGCCAAATATTAGATTTTTAGTCTCTCTGGTACAGACTTTCTGTATTTCCTCTTAGGTCCTGGATTATGCCTCTAACCATTAAGGTGATTCCCAGAGCATGGAAGTGAGTGATCTAATTCATTATACACTGTGCTCAACCCACTTGGATCCTAGGTAAGGTCTTCGGCTTTGAATCAGATGGAAAATATCTTGTGGCAGAAGAAGCTGCCTCTGTTGCTCCAACACAATGAGGACAAGCCAGCTATCACTCCTATCCTTGGCTGCCTGATCAGCTAACAGCACTGGTCTCATGACATATGTCTCAGATGGCAGCACAAATATGCATCTTTAAAACAAAATATTATCTTTATAGTGTTGCTTGAGTAAGATGGCATCTAGAATACCAGGTTGGTGCACTTTGATGAATTCAAATTTGACTCCAACTAAAAATGCAATCATAATAAAACCTGGATACTTTGAAACAAATTAAATCACTTTGGGTTGGATTCATGCTTAGTTTGAGCAAAAGCAGTTTTTAAAATTTATGCCAACATTTACACCTCTGAATTAATAATCACTTTAGGCTTGCCATAAACTTTCATCAGCCCATATTTCAGAGGTCAGCTACTGAACCAAGTTATGAATTATGCACATAGACATAATTCTTATATTCCAAAATAGTGACAATGTAATTAGAATTTAAATAAAGAAGCAAATTGAAGAGGGCTTGATTATGAAATTTTTAGAGAAAAAGTATATCAGAACAAATGTCTTACCTAGGTAATTATAACAGAAACACATAAATAAATGTTACAAGTGCAAAAGTAAGAAAGGATACAACTTGAGAAAAATAAATAAATAAATAAATAAATCTGTATTTACAGGCTTAAAAAAGTATAGAAGATCAAATCCTGGGAAAAGTTTTTCTAAAGGCTTTCATGCTGCATGAAACAAGAAGTTTGGAAACACAGGACTTCATTTGAAAAGAGATGATGACCAATTTCTACATATAATGTAACACATGACCAGATCTTTGAAAATGAATGACAGAAAGTGCAAAATTTTTCATTGTCTTAATGAAGCAGTATTGTGATTAAGGACACAAACTATTACTTTGTCTACTTGATGGCAGTTCTGCCAAAAAAAAAAAAAAAAAAAAAAAATGCAAGTGAAACGAGCAGGGTTGGGATGATTAACCCTTCCTGGAGTCTGAGTTAGAAGCAACAAACTTGAAGTTAAGAAAGTTAATAGAAAAATCTAAGAAAAACAAAACAAAACAAAAAACAACTGCTCTGAGTTAAAGTTAATTACTTTAATGAATTACACAATTTGAAAGAAAGAAGCAAAGAGTTACAGATTTTAGAAGAGAATAGAAAATAAGGTTAGTCCCAATAAAAAGGGAAGAAAGACAAAAGTTTAACATAATTGGAAAAGAAAGCTTAGTAGGAACAAGCTTTTCTGTTGTCTATAACACAAGAGAGCAAAGCCAAGTATTTTCAAATACTAACTTTTGTTCATTCTACCTAGCATAGGCACAGCAAAACGTGATTCCATCTACATTTAGACTTTAGCTTTTAACATAGTGACACCAAACTGTGGGAGCTTTCTGGCTTGCTCTGCCACTTGAAGTGCAGTTACGGGACTTTCTCCACATGTATCATTTGTATTGTTGTCAACAGAAGCAGCACGACTGGGAAACTTGCTTTAAGAGGCTGCTGCACTGGTGGTCATTAAAGCTCTGAAAGGTACTTTAGGGGTGGTCCAGTGAGGAAAAACTGCTTATTGCCCTGTGCTGACCTTCTGAAAAATGTCTGTGTTGTTTAGATCAGAGTGGTGGCCTTGTCTACCAGATTTCTTCTATAATTTTTAAGTAGTTGAGGTCTTTATTTACCTATACCTTCACTAAGCAGACTTTTGAGTCTTTTCCACACCTTCACTTCCATTAAACTGTGTCCTCAATTTACTTTAGGCGATCAGCTGAACTAAGAACCTGATGTCTTGAGATGCTATGAGGCTACTAGTGTGACTCCCTAAAGATGTCCATTTCCTTGTGTGTCCATGGAGGGGACTCAGATGCCTCACTTACAAGCCCAAGCAAAGCTGGATGATTCTATCTCAGTGTTGAAATTAGAGGAGAAGAGAGCATAGGGTTTGGGTATTTTTCCCCTCTTCTACAACAAGACTTTTTCTTCTTTTTCTTCAACTCTTGATTAACTTTGTAGTTAGTAGCAGACAGTATTTTCCTTCCACAGGGAATTGAAGTAATCAATTTAATGAGGCCATGGAAGTCCAACAGATACACCACTATTTGTTTTTCTTTTACTACCTTTCTAAAACCTGGACTCCCAAACCCGTCTGGAAATGAACAGGGAACGGGGAGGAAGGATTGAAATGTAAGTAGAATGGGGATTCTTAAGGCCTTTTATGTTCATTGTAACTTGAATCTCTCCAGATTAAATAAGAGTGATAT
This sequence comes from Heteronetta atricapilla, assembly GCA_011075105.1. Taxonomy (NCBI): domain Eukaryota; kingdom Metazoa; phylum Chordata; class Aves; order Anseriformes; family Anatidae; genus Heteronetta; species Heteronetta atricapilla. The sequence goes on from CM021733.1 coordinate 98,364,882, forward strand.
TAAGGCTGTAATCTACTATTGAATGTGTTTGCATACCAGCCTGCAAACTTGCAGCCTTCATTGAGGCTATGAATCAGGTTGCAAAAGCTGATGTTCACATAACTCAACATTCTCCAAGCTGAATGCCATCCATGGCCGCTGCCTGCCTCAGCTTGCTCTGCTGGAAGAGATATTCATAGCACTGACCCTCCCTGTTACTGAGAAATAGCATTCAGAACTTTATGGCCTGAAATGCAGTGTTGATGCCTTAGACCCCTGAAAGGAGGAAATAATTGGGAATTCCTGGAATATTGGTTCCATTACCTTCTTTCTCCATGTCCTGAATTTTATGGAAATGGTCTGAAAATGGAATAGCAGTGGCTTACCTTCTGGGATGGGGAGATTTAGGTCTCCTTGCCCAGCACTTCACACTCTGGATAAGCGTAAGCAGTGCCTATAGTACCCACTGCACTCAGGAGCCATTGTTAAAGCTTCACCAGAAATACATGGGATTCAAGCATGTCATACAAACTCTGATACATAGTCCTGATGTTCTGGTGGTTCTCTGTTTCTCCTGTTCCTGCCTACTCCTAGATGTTATGAAGCTCTTTGCTCACACTCCTTTCCTCAGTGAGGGGGCAGGATGCTGGAAGTCACAGTATAGCTAAATAACTGAACTATGCCTTAAACTGAGGTCACTTGAGTTAAAACTAGGTAAACAATCTAACTGAGGCTGCTAATATATCTTTTAAATGTTTATTTACTGCATTCCAGCAGCGTGGCTTACATGCTATCAAATCTAGTTTTGTCAAATGCGGGAAGAAAAGAACGTTTTCTTTTGTGTTGAGAGTCTGGAAGCCAAGTTTCTGCCTGGAACAATCTAAGCAGCTGATTTACAGACATCCAGAAATGCAGGTTTGTACAGGAAAGTCAGAGTGTCTCAACACCGTTCATACAAGTGGGGATTGCTACACTACCTTAAAGAGCAGAAATATAAAAAACCTTCAGTCTTCTAGAGGATGTTAATAATAATTTTTTAGCCTATTGTTTTGGAAGTAGTTCTTTTCCTTAAGTGAAAAGGAGTGAGAGGGATCTCACTATTTTACTAGGTATAAAGATTACTGAAAGCTATTTTCATGAAGCTTATGGTAGGGTTTATATATACTTTAACGTGTAATTATTTTTCTCTCAAAAGTGCAGTCTTTGGGTAGTGATCTCATAATTTACTGAGATGGAGTACATGAACTTAAATTCAAAATTTGATTTTCCCTTGTTGAAATACTTCTAAAATAAAGTGATTTACCAGACTTCCATGGAAGTCTGGTAAAT
>CM021733.1:98366289-98562971 GCA_011075105.1 Heteronetta atricapilla
ATATAAAATGGGGAGAGCTGTTTTATGGATATGAACATTATTGTGTACAAGACGGCTGACAGTCTTAATTAGCTTACCACTGTTCATCTGGAGGGATCAGATGATTGCAGAACAGTTAGAAAACTGGCTCATGGAGCTTGAAGTCTAGTAGAAACTTATAAATACATCCATCACACTGATTGTGGTAGCTTTTGACTAGAGAATAATAAACTTACTAGCTATATTTAATGAAAGAAAAACATGAACCTGGCATCAACCAATTCATTTGTCAGTATTCATGATTTTAGAACCATTTTGAAAAAAAAACAAACAATAAAACCACAAGTAAACATGTGGAAGAAGTGCAACTATATTTGCCAAATATGGATTATGCAAGGCTTATCTGGCTGCTTTTGTGATAAGCTATTCCTGGGAAAGGGTGATGAACCAAAGGGAATCTATCTGGACCTGTCTAAAATACTTGATGTAACCTTTGATCATTTCGTACATGAGAATGAAACTGAGATAGAGAAGATGAAGAAAATAGAAAGTGATGATCAGGAAGGAAATACCTAATAGGGAAAAAGTGATGTGTTGCTTTGAGCAGGTATCTGTGGAGATATTTATTATTATTATTATTATTTTTGCAGAGATTTGTCCTAAGTCTGATTTCATATTTTTATTGGTGATGTTGGCACATAAAATGGGTATTTATGAACTTTGCTAAAAAGGCAGAACATTAAGAAACATTATAAGCACAAAGAGGGGTCAAGATCTGGATGATCTTGAGACCTGAATTTATAGAAATAAGGTGGGAGTTAACAGCACAGAGTGAAAGTTGGAGCACAAGAAGGCTATGAATTTGTTTCAGAAGTAATTTATTTTAAAGCTTAACTACTGGAAGGTCCCCAGTGTTCTGACAGTGAAGTAAAGATTGACTTTAGAAAGTCCAAAGGCACATTTCCTTTCTTGCCAAACTGTTCTTAGAAACGTGTTTTTGCTAAATAAGCTTGGGTTTCATCATATATTTACCTGCTATTCTGCTTTCCTTTCTTCAGTAGCATTTTTTTTTCTGTTTCTGAGCTTCTGATTGAAGCTATTCTCATGACAATGGGAAGGAAAATGAAAACCATAAAGAAATAAGAGTAAGCGCTCTTGTGCTTCAAGATAGCAGCAAAAATGAGTGACCTGCCTGCTGAATTTTCCTTTTCCTTTTCCTTTTGGTGGGATTATGCCAAAGGCAGAAGAGAGGGTTTTTTTTAAGAGGTAAAGGCAGACATTTGCTGCAAAAGGTGGCTCCTACGCAGGATATCAGACAGGTAGGGCCATGCCCTTTCACTGATCTCCAAAAACCACAACATCTACCAGTAACAGAGTTACTGAAGGATTAGGGTGCTAACAAGTGCTTCTGCATACATTCACATTGCAGCTGGGATTAAGAAGCACCTTGTGCAGAGTAATATCAGGAGGGGGAATGACCTTGCCACATTGTCCAGGTCTCATGCAACACAGCTCCTGGGCCTCAGCTGTGGGAAAACTAGTCTTTTGGGGTATCCACAGACAGTGGGGAGGCTTGCACTAATCAACACAGGTGCAGGGGACAAAATTTGAGTGGTTTATTAAGAACATGCTCAGGAAGAATCAAGAGAGAGTGTTTTCTTCTGGTGGGGATTTTTTTGAGGGCAACCTGCCAAGCATTTCAACAGCTAATTATATCAGGAGTTTATTTTTTGAAGTGTTTATAAGTGATCCAAAAAGAGGGAGGTTCGATTCTTCCACTTGACATGTGCCAAATATAATTGGAATGATCACACACTGGTCAATCTGTGAACAAATTGGATTTGCAATTTTGGCAATCACCCAGCTTTGAAACACCCTCTGGAAATGAGGATGGTTTGTCTCATGTAATGCTGACAGGCTATGCACACACACATGCACACACACACACAAAAGAATAGAAAAATAAACTCCTTCTTGCTAGACAAATAAGATCTAGGATGAAACCTTATTCTTTTGAAGTTGATGGCAAAATTCCCATTGGCCATGATTTCACCCCAAATCTTTCAGCAATGCTGAACACCTAGAATTTCCTAGTAGATCTGAAGAAAAAACTCTATAAAAAATAACCTGATAAAGTTATCTTTTCTCCTAGCAAATATTTCCATAAACACTGTGTATGATCAATTTGAAAATGTTCTATCTGAAAACAAACAAACAAACAAACAAACAAAAAAACCTACAGTGTCTACCTTTTAAAAGCTAAAGAGAGAAATGGGAAATAGGCAATGATTTCTTGTTCTAATTTTTGCCATTTTGTCTGTTCTCCCCATTTCTCTTTTAAGTATGTTATGTGTGTGTGTTTTTCCCATATTGCAACTAGAGCTCATAAAATATCAAGACTAGGAAAGACTAATTTTTTCTTTATAAAACTACTTTGCTTAGGCCGTAGTTCATCAAAGAAACTGAAGTACCTTATAAAATAAAACATTTGTTGAATTCCAGTGTGACTTAAGCACACATCGAATATATTTCTAATGAGAAATGGTATATATCTATGTGTCTTTCACCTATACAGAATGAGATTTTGTGTTGACACTGTCAGTGTCTAGCAACCTTCACTCTGCTATCAACTTTTTTTTTTTTTTTTTTTTTTTTGACTCCAATGTGAACAAGACACTGTAACTTCTATAATTACTTCTCTCTGTTTCAGATGCTAGGTATTAGCACTCAGGACATAATCTAAAGATCAAGAGAGGTCACTGTCTTGTATACCTTTCTCGTTGATACATATTTACCTTTGTGATAAAAAGCAAAAACTTACCAATTAATTAGTTATCCTAAAACATGTCATGTTTTGAACATGGCATGTTCATAAGTAAAGAAAAAATACAAGCTTTTGTTCAAAGAAAATGAAAGGAATCCAAAACAAAATACCCTATTTTAAATGCAATGTATGAATACAAACATGAAGATGCAACATTATTTTCTAATTCAAACTTTCAATGATGGCAAGTATTGTCATCATAACAGGGAATTAAAAAAAAAATCATTTCAAAACTGCTTATTAACCAAACTGGCTAACGAGAAGCTCCATCTATCAAAAGACAAGTTAGCTATTGCTCTGCTGGCTGCCACTGATCACAAAGTTTAGACTGAGAACAAGGCTCCCACTGAAATGAACTGAGCCATCAGAATTCTGCATTTTTGAATGGCAGCCAAACTATACTCAAAATATGCTTCTTTTATAAAGACTTTATCCCTTCTGCGTATTATTTCCTTTTTAAATTTTATTCAACATTGTGAAGCCCAGAAACTCAGTTTATTATGTGATAAAAAAATTTAAAGCATATTAAAGTCTATGAAGCTTACACCAACATCACTATTGTGACATCACATCAATTTAAACACATGCATTTAAATGATTTGCATCAATTTTCTGTAACTTAAGAAACATCTGAGATTTTGAGATATTCTTTGTGATTTTCTTTAAAACAAACAAACAAGCAAGCAAACAAAAACCTAATTATCTAGGTATGTTTCCTGTAATCATAATTGTCCTGTGCTGCAGAAGAATCTAAGAAAAAAAGTAACAATAGATGTCTCTTTCTGTCTCTTGCCCATGTGATGAATTTTGTGTTGAGCTTAAAAGACCATTTTTCTTTGACTGTGCAAGGAAGAAACCTGGTGTACCAAAAGCAAGGGGAAAAAAGAAATCCAGGACAGCAAACATGAAGAAATTTTATTTATTTATTTATTTATTTTTTAGTTCAGATGAAGTTTGTAAATCACACATATTAGGGATAGACAGTCAAAAAGAGAACTGATTCATTGATATTTGTACAGCTCATTGCTAACATGTTTGCTCACACCCAAATGCTGTTTATTTACTGTTCATTCTGTTATAATGGCAGGCTCATGTTGGGGCAGCAGTTAAAAATGCTGGGGCAGCAGTTAATAATCTGTGGGAGGGAAAGTTTTGCTATGAAAAATTGCAAACAACCTCATGTGAGGTGTCATTTTTCTTGACAGGGTTACTGAGTTTTAACTGTTTTTCTGTCTTCACAGATTTCTGTGTAATCCTTGCATGGAAGCATTGTTAATCTCTGTATTGTATTTAGTGTATATGCTTTTGGCCTTATCGGAGAGGGATAAGGAGAAATAATAGAATGTTTAATATCACTAGAAAGTCCATAAAACTACAGACTTCTAGTTTACCCTTCATTTATGGAAGAAAATGGACTTTTCAGTTCTTTTGTTGTCTTCCTCCTAGATGTGAAAGACAAACACTGGGACACATTTTTGCTGTAAATCTTCTTATACAATCTTTTTTCATTATTTTATTATTATTTTTTTCCTTCTGTATTCTACAGTTTCTTCCCAAGTTCATGTAATCCCTTCCTAGATAGGAATCAACTCTTCAACTCCTCATTTCCTCACAAGTCCCAGTGATGTCTGACAGTAAGACAGCAGCTCCTTGGCAGCAGACCAGACTGAAGCAGACCAGTAAAACTGTGTTAGCTACTTCGATACTATTTATCTTCTCTGTCTGGAATCATAAGATCTTCCAGTAGTGCCATATCCCTTACCCCTTTCCCATCATTCCACACAGCTTTGGCTTTGCCTCTTCCTGCTCAATGCGCGTGAGGAAACTGGCACTTTGGGAAGTAGTATCTTGTATGTCTCACAAAGACATCTCAAGAAGCTTTTATCAACTTCCCACATTGTACCAATGATATTGATTTAATTTAGAACCTTTAAAGAATTAAACAAACAAACAACAAAACAAAGAAGCAAAGAAACATACAACAAAAAACCACAGCACCAACAGAGCAGAAGATAAGTGGATGGTAAACATGGGTTCAACCTATACTCTTGAGCTAACAGAGTCCACCACTGTTCTTGCTGACATGGATGGTATCTTTTCATCTGTGATTTGCCTGGGGCTGTGACTGTTCTAACTGTATAGATGTTAACATATTAGCCAACAGCTCTGTAAATTAAATGCCCTTTACTTTACCCCAAACTCTTCAAATATGTTCAGTGAGGCAGCTCTTTTCTTAAAAGAAAAAATGTCCTTAGGCATTCAATATAAAGTTAATGAAAAGATTCCTAGTGATTTCAAGAGCAATTGGAACAAACCTTTTCAGCATATGAGCTATTCTAAACTAGTTTCCACTCTTTTTTTGCATTATTTCAGTATTCACTAAAAGACTTCTAAGGACCACAATGGAAAAGGAATAAAAATGAGCTGCTTCTTTCACTTTTTTTTTTTTTTTTTTTTTTTTTGTGAAAAGAACCTCCTATCTAGATTTCACATTCATGTAATACTTGATTCATAAAATAATCTTCTTTCCACAGATGTTTCAGGTTAGGTCTCTCTAAGCCCAAAGATAGGATGCTTTTGTGTAACAACAAAAGGAATTGTTCCCTCCAACAAACAGTCAGCACCCAAGCTTGCTAAACTATAAGGTGCATTCACGTGGCTTGGCCTTCTCTTTGTCTTGGACCCAGTAAGCACTAAATTATGGTCATTTTCAGAGTCTCTAAGAATGACCTATTTTTGTAGCTCCTGTTATCTTTCACGTAAGCCAGGTGATAGTGTCTTTCATAACAAAATCAACATGTACATGAAACAACCTTGCACAGCGCTCAGTGCTGCTATGGAGATCTACTGCCTTCACTCCTCTTCCCCTACCATGTTCCCACAGTTTCAATGCTTATTTTAAACTTATTTTTCCTTTCCCATGTTCTTGCTTCTTTTTGATAACATTCATATAATTATGAAAATATAAAGGGGCCAAAGGGTTGCTTTTGGAGTGAGGGACAGCTGGGGTTAACCCAAGATGGCAAGTCTTCTCTAGGATAGAATATCAATTATTCTGTGGGTGCATAGTAAGATAACACTTTTGTAACTTTGAAATTAACTTCCTGTGAAATTTAGGTCTGCCAGTACATGCTCAGTTTGTGCAGCAGTAAGAGCGGTACTCCTGTACCACTTTTGGTAGACATCCTCACAGGTTTGAAGTTCAGTGTCAAAGTTACTTCCATAACCCGACTGCAGAGAACAACTTAGAATAGACTCATTTATTTCTACTTTTGTCAACAGCTTGGAGACTACAAGGAGCTCATCATGTTACTCTCCTGTGCCCTAAAGAAGTTACTAGCACAGAACCACCTGAAAAAGCACTGCACTCAAGTATTAAGTTGACCATTGCTTCCAAGTTACTAACACTGAGAATGTAGAAGAGTGTCAACACAAGAGTGTTGTAGAAATAGATTTCTATATTTTAAATATGCCTATACTCAATTTATTTCATGTATTAGTCCTAGAAGTGTTTGAAAAACAGCATGTTCCTTACAATGTTTTTGGGGAAGACTGAGTAGCAAGGTTGGCTGAAACAAGGGATTGTATCTAACAAACATCAGATTCATGAACTGGACACAAATTCCCAGTCTTTTCTCTCTCCCTGATGTTTTGCCATTTTCCCAGTCTTGGCTTTCTGATTCTTGATCACTTCTGTTTATGAAAGAGGTGTCATTAGAACTTAAAGAGATTGCACTTTATCTCGCACCACTATCTCCAATTTGAATGCTGCATATATAAAACCTGATTTTGGTAGATGAAAAGGACAGGATGGCAATCTGAAAACAACTTACTTACCATTTGCCCAGAGAAGATACAAGTTTAACAGAATTTACAACTTTCTATGTTGATCTTACCAAATCATTATTCTTAAAGGGACAATTCTTCTGTACCAATTCAGTCTTTGGCCTTCTTGCTGTGTACAGTAACCTGGAAGTTTGTTTCATCTACGGGCATATGCACTTTTTTATAATTGAAAGCAATATTGTTTCGGTTCTGTTTTGGATTCGTGGGATAACATCAATGAAGGAATTATACCCAGGCACTCAAATTAAAATCAGGCCTAAGTCATATCTGCACCCTGTGTTATATTTGGCCATGTGCAAGTATTTTGAAAGTCATGGGAAATGAACAGATTGAAAAAATATGGATGTTCCAAATGTTGATATCATTGCTGTAAACTTTTTCATTGCTCTGGTATTTGGAGTACTCTACACTGTTTAATTTGGGCTATTAACATTCCAAATGAAACTAGCAAGAACTCCACCATGAGTTTATCTTTCTTTGACTAATCTTAACATGCACCCAAGTCTCTGGCAAGAACCCCATGGCATGGTTATATTTCACAAGTACATTATCTACCTTGTCTTCTTTAGCCATTTTGCTAACACTATCTAAGTGGCCCTCCCTGAAAACCCTTACCCCCCTCTCCAGTGACTGTGTAGGGATTTTGGTCTTCTAATTTTTCTTTTTAGAATCAAAGCAAAATTAGATCTTACAGTAGACAAAACCAAATGATGCTGAGATATCCAACTGTATCAAGTTAGAGTTTTGATCTTTAAATCTTATTCATGTAAGTAAATCCTGCTTGTGGAGTGCAAGGGAAGAGAAGCTTTGTTATTAAAGGTCACAATACCAAAGCTTCACAAAATCTATGGCTTTTGATTCTCTCAGCCTTAGAATTCCCATGCTCATCCCCTTCCCTCTTCTGTTGTATTTCAGCCAAATTTTAAGTACTATTCCCAGCACAACATAATCCTGAACTTCAAAGCAGGCTCTTTATTTTATTTTATATTTTATGTACTTATTTATTTATTACAGATTTAGTGAAAGCACAGTTATGAAAATAAACATCAGCTAATAATATAATAATGATAGAAAGGACAAGACTCGATATAATCCAATGAAAGAGGTTCAGTCCAGCATTACCTCCTCAACACTTACTACATATAGATTCACACACACACAGAGGTACTGATAAAAACTGCTATGTAGAATATACCCTTAGCTTCCACCTTATTACTTCCTTATGCAATAAAGCCTTCTGGCACTAGTTTAATAAAGTCAAAAGATATTTATAAAAAAGATACCGAAGAACAGGATTTGAAGTCTCAGGGAGCTGGAACATTTGATATACACTTGAAGAATCATAGAATCACTGAATGATTTGGGTTGGAAGGGACCTTAAAAGTCACCTAGTTCCAACCCCCTGACATGGGCAGGGACACCTCTCACTAGACAAGGTTGCTCTAAGCCCCATCCAGCCTGGCCTTGAACACCTCCAGGGATGGGGCATCCACAGCTTCTCTAGAGAGCCTGTGCCAGTGCCTCATCACCCTCTGAATAAAGAAAATTTTATTTTCCCCCATTTTTATTGAAATTATCCTTCAACCTTTTTTTTCACATTTTTGGAAAAAAAAAAAGTAAATCTAAATGCATTCTATTTTAAGTAGTTTTAAAAATGGGCAATTCCTGTGAAAGGGAGTAGTTCATGGAAAATTTCAGTATGTTGAAAAAATTTTAAAAACCAAAAATGACAGATCTGATTCAAAGAATCAGAAAAGAACACACACCAAGAAATGAGTGTATTCCCCTTTCATGACATAGAAAGTGAGACATTGGCCTCTAAACACTTCTTGGTATTTATGCAAGGATGAGCCCCTTGCTTCCATCATTTAGGTCTGCACATAGTATGCACATAGCTGTAAGTTTGGGACAGAGCTCAAGTAAAAATGTGATGTAAGGAAAAAATCTGTGGATGGTTAATATAAGTGCTTGTAGTACACTGCGTTTATAACTGTATAGCCTTTAAACTGAAAATCACAAGCTGGAAAAACTAAATATGAATAAACATTAATTAACATATGCACCTTTCCCACATAAATTTTATAGGAAATTTTATAGGCATTTCACTAACATATATTCACTTGTTTCACAAAGCATAGATACCATTGCAGTCCTTCACTGTCTCACTTCACTAAAGGCTGTTTTTTGATTGTTTGTTTTTTGTTGTTGTTGTTTTGTGTTTTTTTTGACCTACTGAAACTTGTATGGGATACCTACAGCTTCCTTGCCTTCAGAGTATGTGCTTATGTGATCTGCTGAACTAAAGATCCATTTAAAACATATTGACATTAGAACTAAAGTTAATTTTAGCACAAAAAGAAAAATATGCAATAAATGACACTGTACTGTCTTGTCTTAGGCATCTCTAATTTATTGATCTCATTCAGACTTAGCCATTGAATTCCTTTCAGCAATAGAATGTACTGGGCTATCCAAAGAATTATTTTATACAGTTATGCAAATTGTAAGATTCTGTAGCAAAAAAAAAATAAAAATAAAAATAAAAAGATAACGGAACAAAATAAGATAACTTGCTATAGGCAACTTAAGACAAAAGTACCAGTGTTCAATTTAAATAAGAATATGCTGTTTCAGGATGCCAGCTATGTTATACAGGTATTTTTCCAAGACAGAAACACAAGGGTCAAAAGGACCATATAAAATATTTTGGGAAAAGGATGGTGAAGTGGATATCTTTTGGCTGCTTGAGAGGAAATGGGGAGGATATTGAAAGAGGAGGGTAGGGAAGGAAAAAGAAAAGAGCTATGTAGGCAATCTGACAAGCACAAAGACAATGCTACACAGAATTTACAGAACATACAAATAAAGAATAAAAATAGAAGAATAAAGGTTTCTTGCTTTTTAAAACTTCTGCATTTATCTGTAATTGAATAAGAGACTTTGAAGAAAGCTAATTGTGCATCACTGGTCATAGGTTCTTAGACGAAGGGATATTTTTTGCAGTGTCAGATAGAGCTTAGTTAGATGTCTTTCCATCTGGAAACAAAAATGCACAACCATGGGACCAGTTTAAGTTTAAAGGAACTGTGACGATATTCCCAATTGCAAAAGGATGAGAGAGCAGACTTACCCTGGAGCCCTGACAAATGCTTTCCACTATTTTCATTATCATATTAAAATATACATAGTATCCTCAGATGTTCAGGTTTAAGGTCACACTCCAGAGGAAGAATTCCCTTTCTTCCTCAGTCAAAAATTACTAAGGGACACAATACCAACTCAGGAGTCAACGCACCAGGAGGGAGTAGCCACATTGCTAATGTTTTCAATTGATAAGACTCTAATAATCTTTCATTGCACTGTGTAAGCAAGCATAAATACAGGTTAAAAAGGATTACTTTTTCATGGAATGTCAAATCTATATTCTGTTCTTTGGGCATAAGGAAAATACCTGCATAGGAAGAACACATCTTTGCAGCTTGTTGGACCATGAATTCTCTTGTTTTTGAGCACTGCACAGTTCAACTGCAGAAGGGAGATATAGACACTTGACAATCCATTTCCAGGAGGAAATCTGAAAGAAGTCCTATACATTTTATTTACTTTTGGGAAACCAATTGGAAAGCTTTAACAACTTCAGAAATAAGCTTTATTGTGTTCCACTGTGCAAAGCCGTGTTTCTATCGAAGCCAATATCAATGGTCCTGTAGATTTCAGAGGATAAAAAACAAGATGTGACTGTTAGTTTAAAAGATAGTGCTATATAAACATTTTTGTTATTAGAGACAACACACCATATTTATAAAGATGATTTAATTACTCAGCTGCCATTGAACTAAGTAGAGGCAGGCACTGTAATAATATTCCTCTGAAAAATCTGAATCAGATTAGAGGATTTAAAACTGTTCTAAAAATCCCTATGATCAACTAATACTTTAGATCACTTAAACTGATACTGTTCATGTTTTTCATTCAAAGAGTAGGCTCAAAAGTACAGTGATATTTATTTATTTATTCATCCAAGGGTATAGGTTTCTTATCTATTATTACCTATTTTCTTTCTTAAACTTTTGCTACCTGAAGAAAACTTCAAAAAATAAACACAGCAAATCTATGGAAATTATTCATGTATTAAAACATATCAGAATTTTAAGATGTGTTCCTCTGTTATTTCTATTAACCTTTACTTATCTCCTAGTCTACATTGTTCTGACATCTACTCTGTTTTTTCACAGCAGCTTAGAAAATACTTTTAGTAAAATCCAGAAAGGAACTCTTCATCTATCACGGAGGTGCATGACTTTAGTTAAAAACAACAGCCTAGGCTTTACTGGGGAAGAATGACTTTTTATCTTTGTGACAGAAATCCTAGTTGACAGCCCTGTTTATGCTGCAGAAAGTAATGACTGCTGACAGTCTCAAGGACCACCCAGTGGGTTATTTACATTTGAAACATTTGAAATCAACTCTGTTTAGATAATGTTTCAGTTTTGCATCTGGCTTGCCTGCACATGTTGCTAGTACACTGTATTAAAGTTAGTACATCTCATTGGAACTGTAATCAATAATGTCCAAGTTTCATACTGTCAGCCAGGATCTATTAATGTAAAACCAGAGTTTCATGTTAAACATTTTGTTCATTTGGATTTTAGAGCCCAATTGTTAACAGAAGACTCTTCATGTTTAAAAAACTGGCATTTTAAAAATGCACGTGAATACCATTCTGGCTTTTTATTCTGACATCACCCTCAGGAGAGAAATATAAATATATTTTTTAATATTATAACATGTAAAAGAAAGATATTCCAGGCTACCTGTGTTCCTTAGGCTTAGTATGCATACTGTTGTTAGATAGCACCAACAACATTGTTAAATTAAGAGACCTAGACTAAGATGATCCATTTAACAACCTATGATTTGAACAGTTTTAAGATATAACTTCTTTTCATGAGATTTTTATTTCTTCACTTCAGGTAGTTCACTTTTCAGCTCACTATTTTCTATTTCTTAGATTTACCAATGATATTTCTAAATTATCAGAAGACTAAACTGAAGGATATTCTATTAATCTAAAAGAAAGCTTTGGACACAATTCTCTGAACAGGGAATGTTATATATATAACATGAGTTAGATATATATTTTTATGCAGCACTTGTCTTAGTACCAAAAAAGGCAATGACAAACTAAGCAGACAGCTTATATCTGTCAAAAACAGCAACAAAAATCCCATATTAATTCCCATTTCTGAAGTAGATATGAACTGATGTTGCTGTTAATTACATCTTTCCCTTTCTTAGATTTTCCATTCTTCACTCACAGTGGCAATGATCCATAGTTTCAGTTCACATTCCAGTTTGAAAACCCTAGCTAATAGGATTTGAAATTGTCTCCTTGCTTAATTTAGTAGGTCATGGAGAAAAAATCATACGTACTACTGAAATGCAAGACAAGAATTTTCATGTATGGAGATGATCCTGAAGATTTGTCAGCAAAATGACATAAGGATGACAGTTTCGAGGAACAAGTCAATCTACTTTACTACAGACTCCAGAAAGCACTCTAGAAGGCATTTAATGTAACCTACATCTCTCAACTGACTGCTTTGAAAAACAAAGATCTAACTAGGAAAGTCTTCTAAACCTACAGGTACCTGAAAATAGTTGGTACAAATATATGTTCATTTTCCAAAATAGAAATGCTCTATGGATGATCCATTGGTTGGTGCTGAATACCTCTCCCTTACACATTTCTTTGTAACATTTATCAGCAATGAGGCAATGAGCACTCTCCACAGAAGGAGAAGTATCAGTAGAAAAAGCCTTGTTGTAACTGGACAATTCTTGACGTTATGATGGACTCTAACTTAAGCTAAGGTAGAATTACAAGGAATGAGAAGGCAAAACAAGAAAATTACTCTAGGATTTTACTTTTTATTTAGAAAATTATTCTGATACTCTCTAAAGAGCAATTGTGATTAGAAATCTTTATAAAGAGATTCTGCCTCTTTTAGCTGTCATATTCATGATCATAATCCAAGGTACATATAGGCAAAGATGCTGGAAACCTGCAGAGGAATCTGCAAAGGTTAGAGCTGCTTCAGATTTTCAGTTGTAATTGGCTTCAGACCTGTGAGAAGTGTGGGATGGCTTTTCAAATGACAGAATTAACTAACCAGAAGAAGACAGAGATGGTAACATAAAAAATAATTAGCATGGACTGACACAAAATAGGTATCGTATTTGAGCTAATGGAAAGCTAAATTAAGACACAGGTTTGAGGGTGTAATGGAGATGGAGAAAATATTGATTGGGTGGTTCTCAGAAGCATATAAATACATCAATAATCTCCATATTGCACTGTAATTTGAGCAGCAGCCTGGCTCCCAGTAAAGTCACTAGAGTAAGATAGATTTTCAGTAGATGTACCATCATTTAATTTTTAAAGACTAGTTCAAAGCTACCAGAAGAAACCCACTGATTTCAAATCAGCTCGAACAGGTTAAAGTATTTTCAGCATTGCCACAAAGAAACAAGGGGTTAGCCTGAAAAGCATGAAATCAGATATGCTAAAGAAGTGATCCAAAAAACATCAAATACAATTTAGCCTGTGAAATCTTAAAGGAGCTTGTCCTGGTTCACATTTGCAAGAATCTGATGGCTGACAAGAAACAAATTAGAAAAAAGCAACTGGTGTTTTAAATTTCTGACTTAGCTGTGGCCTTAATTTTGACATCAAATATGAAAAAAGGAAATTGGGAACATGAAAGTACAAGAGACACACTAAAGGATTGAGAGCAAGTAATAACCTGCGGCAGGTTTTAAAAGGTAATGGGCAGATCTAGTTTCCACAAAATAATGACCACCACAGAATGTATACCTCAAATCAAAGCCAGTATTTTAACAGACATCACAGCTGTTCACTGTGGCCCAAAAATCTGCATTTAATAAAACCTTACAGAATGGCACCTAGTTAAGTGATGTGATACTTCATTAATCAAAAGGTCTCCCAAAGAGCTGGAACTGTCAATTTGTGTGAATAGCTTTGCATCCAGGTACTTTATTTATTTCCCTCAATATCATCATCTAAATTTATAAGTTACAGTAGATTACATAAAAATAGAGCCTAAAATGATTTAAAACCCTTCAAGAAAATTATTTGACTAGCATTTGCATTTGGAAAAAAAAAATGAATGGAAGTAGAAGTCACTTCAAATATTGTGAAAACAGCATATTCAGGAACTCAGAATTCTAATAACATTTATTATAAGACCATATATCTGTTTTTTCCGTTTTTTTTTTTTTTTTTTTTTTTTTTTTTTCCCTTAAGGTGATTAACTCTTTAGCATTACTGATGTTTACAGAGTAGCCACATAAAGTCTAGGCTTAATTGTCCTGGACATCGTCAAACATAAGTCTTCCACCATTCAGCAAGTCAGGTGTTAAAAGGCCATGAATAGCACAGGAATAGTACAAAACTGCAGAAGGATACACAGGTGGAAAAGAAGAAGTGAGGAGAAGCAACTCTTTACTTCAAAATTTTATAAACAATAAAATTATTTTAACTATGACTATTACCTTTGTGAATGGAACTAATTGCATTTGGTATTTGGTGTATATATTTATATATTTGCAATTTTGGTATTCTATTGTATTTGCTAATTTGCTAATTGTATATATACTTAAATTGACTTTCAGACATTAAAATTACAGACAATGCCCTCCTTTCCTTCAACAATCAAGCAATTGGTTCTTTGGGTATGTAAATCTTCCACGTGGTAGACAGATACATTTAGGACATCTAGGCACTTGCCTGGCATTCTTTCTATACCTTTCACATGGACTTTTGTATAAAACAATTTCCCAGGCTGAAGGCTAGAAACATGCATAAACGTGCAAGGAGTTTTGCCTTTTCCGTAAGGTTAGATGGAAGGCAAATTTTGCCAGGTGAAAGATTCAAAAAGCATTGAAGAGAAAAGCAAAGCCAGTATTAACTGTAAATTTTTATACAGGCAGATTCCAAGACTCAGCTTAGTGAGGCAGATGGCAGAATTCCTCTGAAGTCTACAGTTAGAGGAATTTTTATTTCTACTGTAAAAAAAGTCCTAGGTAAAGAATTACAGGATGGATTGCAGATACAGAAAGACTCTTGGATGTGAATTCAGCATTACAGTTAGCATGCACTAGTTCATACACTCCTGACATTTAGGGAAATATTCATCATTTGGATGAAATGAACTAAAACCTTTTCCAAACACTGAAGTTTGCTACATCTTTATATCTATTTTCTTACAGTAGTTATGGCGTTGGAAAAGCCCAAGAAGTTTTCTTTGCAGTATTTCTAATTCAGTTAAGAGTAAGAACCAATTAAAAACTTACAAATGGTTTTCCATGAACTTAGACTGAAGTGTTAGATAAATTTAGATTATTGAAACAACCAAATTTGATTTCAAAATGTTCTGACCAAGTTTTTTAGAAATAAATGCTTATAGGCAGGCTGTTGTGTCTTTATCTAGCAAACACTGAAGAAAGGTCTACATTTCAAAAGTTCTCTGCATCCAAGTACTTGCAATAAATCAGTGTAAGAAGCTATACTTCAGCTCCCTTTAGATCCAACAATACTTTTGCAGATCTACGGCAGAGGCTGCATATGTATGATCATTTTGTCTCCTATTTATAATCTTATAAACATAATCAGTTTATAGAATTGGTAGAAATGTATGTAGTGTGTTTCTAAGCTTGACATAATTTGTAAAAACTGATTTCAAAAGTTCTAATTGTACAAGTACAATTAGAACTATTGCAGAAAATTATTGAGCTTTTAAAGGATAAACTCAGTTATTAATCAATGAGATGCCTGTATTCTCCTGGAGAAGCTGGCAGCACATGTCTTGGACTGGTACACTCTCTGATGGGTTAAAAACTGGCTGGATGGCCAGGCCCAGAAAGTGGTGGTGAATGGAGTGAAATCCAGCTGGCAACTGGTCACCAATGGTGTTCCCCAGGGGTTGGTGTTGGGGCCCATCCTCGTTAATATATTTACTGTACATTTACTGATCACTTGGATGGGGGAATTGACTGCACCCTCATTAAGTTTGCAGTCAACACCAAGTTGTGGGGAAGTATTGATCTGCTCAAGGGTAGGAAGGCCCTGTAGAGGGACCTGGACATGTTGAATTGATGGGCAGAGGCCAATGGGATGAAGTTCAACGTGGCTAAGTGTAGGTTCCTGCACTTTGAATCACAGAATCACAGAATTTCTAGGTTGGAAGAGAACTCAAGATCATCGAGTCCAACCTCTGACCTAACACTAACAGTCCCCACTAAACCATATCCCTAAGCTCTACATCTAAATGTCTTTTAAAGACCTCCAGGGATGGTGACTCCACCACTTCCCTGGGCAGCCCGTTCCAATGTCTAACAACCTTTTCAGTAAAGAAGTTCTTCCTAACATCCAACCTAAAACTCCCCTGGCGCAACTTAAGCCCATTCCCCCTCGTCCTGTCACCAGGCACGTGGGAGAACAGACCAACCCCCACCTCGCTACAGCCTCCCTTGAGGTACCTGTAGAGAGCGATAAGGTCGCCCCTGAGCCTCCTTTTCTCCAGGCTGAACAACCCCAGCTCCCTCAGCTGCTCCTCGTAGGACTTGTTCTCCAGGCCCCTCACCAGCTTCATAGCCCTTCTCTGGACTCGCTCAAGCACCTCGATGTCCTTCTTGTAGTGAGGGGCCCAAAACTGAACACAGTATTCAAGGTGCGGCCTCACCAGAGCCGAGTACAGGGGGACGATCACCTCCCTAGCCCTGCTGGCCACACTGCTTCTTATACAGGCCAGGATGCTATTAGCCTTCTTGGCCACCTGAGCACACTGCTGGCTCATATTCAGCCGACTATCAACCATCACTCCCAGGTCCTTCTCTGCCTGGCAGCTCTCCAACCACTCATCTCCCAGCCTGTAGCTCTGCTTGGGGTTACTGCGCCCCAGGTGGAGGACCTGACACTTGGCCTCGTTGAACTTCATGCAGTTGACCTCAGCCCATCGGTGCAGCCTATCCAGATCCTCCTGCAGAGCCTTCCTACCCTCAAGCAGATCAACACACGCACCTAACTTGGTGTCATCTGCAGACTTACTGAGGGTGCACTCAATGCCCTCATCCAGATCATCAATGAAGATATTGAAGAGGACCGGCCCCAGCACCAAGCCCTGGGGGACGCCACTAGTGACTGGCCTCCAACTGGATTTGACTCCATTCACCATGACTCTTTGGGCCCAGCTATCCAGCCAGTTTCTAACCCAACGAAGCGTGCGCCAGTCCAAGCCAAGAGCAGCCAGTTTCTTGAGGAGAATGCTGTGGGAAACGGTGTCAAAAGCCTTGCTGAAGTCAAGGTAGACCACATCCACAGCCTTTCCCTCATCCACCCAGCGCGTCACTTTGTCATAGAAGGAGATCAGGTTCATCAAGCAAGACCTGCCCTTCATAAACCCATGCTGACTGGGCCTGATCGGCTGCTTGCCCTGCAAGTGCTGCGTGATGACTCTCAAGATGATCTGCTCCATGAGCTTCCCTGGCACTGAGGTCAAACTGACAGGCCTGTAGTTGTTTGGTCACAACAACCCCATGCAGTGCTATAGGCTTGGGGCAGAGTGGCTGGAAAGTTGTGCAGAAGAAAAGGATCTAGGGGTGCTGGTTGATGCTCACCTGAACATGAGCCAGCAGCGTGCCCAGGTGGCCAAGAAGGCCAACGGCATCCTGGCTTGTGTCAGGAATAGCATACCCAGCAGGACCAGGGAGGAGATTGACCTCCTACTCTGCTCTGGTGAGGCTGCACCTTGAGTACTGTGTTCAGTTTTGGGTCTCTCACTACAAAAAGGACATTGAGGCCCTGGAGCATTGAGCCCTTCCAGAGAAAGGCTACAAAGCTGGTGAAGGGCCTGGAACACAAGTCCTATGAGGAGCAGCTGAGGGAACTGGGGTTGTTTAGCCTGGAGAAGAGGAGGCTCAGGGGAGACCTCATTGCTCTCTGCAAATACCTGAAAGGAAACTGTGGGGAGCTGGGGGTTGGCCTCTTCTCACAGAAAACTAGTGATAAGACTAGAGGGAATGGCCTCAAGTTGCACCAGGGGAAGTTTAGGTTGGAAATTAGGAGACATTTCTTCTCAGAAATAGTAGTTAGGCATTGGAATGGGTTGCCCAGGGAGGTGGTAGAGTCACCGTCCCTGGGGGTGTTTAAGGAAAGGTTGGACTTGGTCTTTAGGGACTTGGTTTAGTGGGTGACATTGGTGGTAGGGGGATGGTTGGACCAGATGATCTTGATCTTTTCCAACCTTAACGATTCTGTCATTCTATACTCAATCCTGAGAAATTTCCTCAGCATTCCTGATGGCAGGAATACCTGCCATCTGACTTCCACTGCATTAAAGAAAATAGAATAGAAAATCACTAAGGAAAACATTCAGTTGAACTGAACTGTTCCTTATCAAAACAAGAATACAAAGTATTCACCCAATGCACATACACATGTGTAAATACATGTAGAGAAAAAGTGAATCAGAAGTTAATAAGGAAAGACAGGTCTGAGCTGTTTTTGTGGAAAGTTCAATAAACTGGAATGTTTGGTCTGATGTGAAAAGTGAGAGTGGGATTATGTATTTATATATTGCTGAAGAACTGGAGATTTCAACTACTGCGGAAATTTACACCCAGACCTAACAACAATATCTTTTGGCCAGCAAATGAAAGGGAAAAAAGAAAGGAGCAAAATGTCAGATCAAAAGTTTGCAGTTATTGCCTAAGTTAGTTTTTAAAATGACAAGTTAAAATTTAGTGATATATATTAATTAGTAAAATAACAGATTTTTGTAAATGCGTATTATGAAGAGTGAGGTTTGAGCATATTGTCATTATGTTTTTTGTCATGCACTTGAAATTATTGCAAATGAACATAAATGGACAAAATCATGTAAGCTGTTGGAGATGTGTTAGGAATAAATGAATAAGGTTTACAAAACATATTTTTAAATTGCTGAAAGCTAAGACACCATTTTAAATACTCAATTAAAGGGGATGCCTTAATTAAAATAGAAATGGAAGAAAAGATCTCTTGGTAACAGTTACTGGCTGTTTCCGTCTTAACAGCAGGCTGATTAAAGCCTGCAAGAAAAAAAAAAAAATAAAGGAAACACAAATGTATTTTTCAGTTTTCCCTGATTTTTTATCTTTGGGTGGTATCAGATTAAAATGAGTACTTTGTTTTCTATGCTAATCTTAATGGCTTAAAGATAAAATTTAAAATTTATTATCCTGTCCCATTACTAAACACAAATTCTTTTTGTCTTTACATCATTTACTGATGGACAAGTTGCTTAAATACTTTGAATACTGAACATTATGGATGCATGGAACAGTCAGGTATTATTATTTCACCATTACAAACACTGTATAAAACTTTGTACATATGATTTTTTGGGTGAGTGTGTGTGTGTGAAGTTCAATGGATTCTCTTTGCAAAACTAAAATACTTCATAGTCAGCTAATGTATATCTTCCTAAATACTGATATTAAAACAAGTATCAAGTCTTTTGAAATTTTATTTCCTGGAAAGGATGGATTTGAAGAAACTAACTTTTTGTATGAGTTGCAATCACATAAAACAAAGGAGAAAGAAAAGGGGTCTTAATCCTAAAGCTGATGAAGAGATTGTATGCACTAGGAATTTCCTTTGAGTTGAATTCAGGCTGGATAGACTTGGCATAGTCTTGTTACCATAAATATATGGTCTTCATCATGCTTTTATTGGAGAAAAATGAAATTTGCATGACAGTGCAAATACTATAGAAAGTCTCAAGAGAAAAAACTTGTATGAATGCACTGAACAAATTCAGAACAATGGAGAAGCTACATCATCTTAATGTGCCTAGAGCTCTGGAAGAGCCTTCCAGTAGTGACAGAGGGAGCTTAGGAACTAATTCAAAGTTAGGTTTGAAAATATGGGTAGGGTGAAATACTGCTTAGTGGAAACTATTAAAAGAGGAGTGATTGACTTCTCTATCTTTCTCCAGTTGTAAGCAGCAAAACCTCACAAATGGATATAGATGGTAAGGCTTTCATAGTCTCAGATTTACTTCAGAAAAGTTGTTTAGTCTTCTGAAGTATTACGAGAAATATCTTTGAGTACTCTGGAAACCAAGCAAACCCAAACTCATACTGAGGGTGAGAAAATAACAGTGAGTTTTCATTCTTTTTATCCTTCAAACTGTGACATTTATGCAAGCATCTCAGTCTCTGAAAGGGTAAACCTTAGGCCACGGATAGGAAGATGAATTCAAATGCTCCTAGCAGACAAATCACTTGATATTTTATAAAAGGCCACAGTGGGTGAAAACTTCCTTGAAAAGCTGCCAGCAATATTTGTACATGCCTCACTGAAAATACAGCAGCTAGGCAATTCAGAAGGACTACTCTTTGTAGCCCACCTGTAATACTGTCCCACCAGACTAGTGACCCATCAGCAATTATATCCAGAGGAAAACTCAAAGGTGCTGCGACAAAAGACCAAGAGTGACATGAAATCAGGCTGCCGTACATAGAACACAGACCTAAAATAAACATGGAAGGTACCTGTGTTATATATAGAGAAATTACTGTTCTATGATTAACTGTGCTTGAGCAATAAGAATCATTGCTTGATAAGCTGAAGAGAACTGATTAAATAGGCAAAATGTTGAATTAGGCCTGCTCAACACCACAGAAGTATGTTGCCTGTAATCTCTGTACCTTTTATTAAGTATCTCCTTGAGAAAACCCCATGGCTCCACAACAAATTGTTCCTCTTCTAGTACCATATACTTAGTGATTTGGCCCTACACACATCTCTTCTTCCAACCCCTCTCTAAAAGACCAGATGTCAGGCACCCCATAACTGGTCTACAAACACTTCTAATGCTCTGCAGTAGAGGCACCATCTCCTCCACTATCTTCGCTTTCTTCTGGATCTGGGTCACGCTTTCTGTGGCAAAGGAACTCATATATGAGCCTTCTTTCATGAAAAACCTTTATTACTAAATACAAGTGTTTCTGGGTCCCTCTGTATATCCCTTTTTAAAATTTAATATTTTTTTGCAGATTGCCTGAAGAAAACCTGCTATATAGTTACCTGCCCTTTACAGATCTCTTTAGTTTACAAAATTGTGCACGCTGCCTTTTACCATAAAGTCCGTAACTAAAAATCGGCCATTTGCCGAGGCGATCGGCTCCGGGGCAGACGCGTTCTGCAGCGGAGCGGGGGATCGGGCCAGGCAGGGCTAACTTTCCGGCATCGAGCCTACTCGAGGGAGCCGCCAGGACCCGGCAGCCCTCGTGAGGGAGGCTGACGAGGCGAAGGCGGAGCCAGCAGCGCCCCCTCCCCGGCCGTTCAAAAAGCAGCCCCTAGGGAGCGCGGCGAACAGGGCGTGGCGAGGCAGTTAGCGCGGCAGTTCGAGCAGGCAGGGCGGAGAGCAACCCCCTGCCCACACGAACACCTCTTAACGACAGCCGATAGCGAGGCGATAATGGTCTCCACCAGGCACGGTGCTCTCTCCAGGAAGTCGGTACACGCCCAGACCGACTACCCGTTAAAGAATGCAGCGGTTCAGGTCACCGGATGCAGGGAGTGTCAGAGCCTGCTGCTGCCATCGGCGGGAGGCAGAGACGCTGCGTGCGTGAGGTGCGAGCAGGTGGATGACCTGGTCCGCATGGTGGCGGAGCTCAAGGAGGAGGTGGAGAGGTTGAGGGATATTAGGGAGTGTGAGCGGGAGATAGACTTGTGGAGTAACTCCCTGCAGGGCCTCGAGGAGAGGTACCGGGGTGAGACACCCCAAATGGGGGTGGACCCCCGGCCCTGTTGCTGTCGGGCAGAGGGAGGGGATCTGGGAGTTGAGGAGGAATGGAGACAGGTCCCTGCTCGACATCGCAGGCGATGCCCTCCCCTTCCGGCCCCACCTTCCCAGGTGCCCTTACGAAACAGGTTTGAGGCCCTGGAGACTGAGAGACCAGCAACTGAGGAAGAGATAGAAAGTGTTCCCAGGAGGATGCCTAGGGCGAGGAGGTCGACTCCACGCATCGGGACTGCCTCCACCAAGAAAGACAGGAGAGTGATCGTTGTGGGAGACTCTATCCTTAGGGGAACAGAGGGCCCTATTTGTCGGCCTGACCCTACCCGTAGGGAAGTCTGCTGCCTCCCTGGGGCCAGGGTCAGGGACGTTGCCAAGAAAGTCAAGCGCCTGGTACGGCCCACTGACTACTACCCGCTACTGGTCTTTCAGGCTGGTAGCGATGAAGTAGCAAAGAGAAGTCTGAAGGCGATCAAAAGAGACTTTAGGGATTTGGGGCGACTACTTAGAGGATCAGGTGCGCAGGTTGTGTTTGCCTCTGTCCTTCCGATAGGGGGGATCGAAGCTGAAAGGTGTGCTGTTCACCTAAACTCGTGGCTTCGAGACTGGTGTGACCGGCAGAACTTTGGGTTCTTTGATCATGGGAAGGTCTATGCTACACCGGGCCTGATGGCACCGGATGGGATGCGCCTCTCTCGGAGAGGGGTAAGGATCCTTGGTCAGGAGTTGGCAGGGCTGATAGATAGGGCTTTAAACTAGAGTTGAAGGGGGAAGGGGCTAAAACCAGGCATGCCGGTGAAGACCTAAGGGATGGTACGCTAGAATCAGAGGGGCTGTGTGCCAGTGAGGTCCTTCGGTCAGATCCACAAGATGCTGAGTGTAAGGAGACACACCTGAAATGTTTCTACACAAACACACGTAGTATGAGGAATAAAATGGATGAGCTAGAAGTACTGGCCCAGTCCCGCAACTACGACATCATCGGCATAAGCGAAACCTGGTGGGATGAGTCCTGTGACTGGGGTATTGCGATAGATGGTTACAGGCTCTTCAGGAGGGACAGGCAGGGAAGGCGAGGTGGTGGGGTGGCGATGTATGTGAAGCAGGGGCTGGACTGTGTGGAACTTCAGGTCGGCGATGGCAAAGTTGAGAGCCTCTGGGTAAGGATCAAGGGACGAACGAATAAAGGGGATGTAGTTGTGGGAGTCTATTACAGACCGCCTGGCCAGGACGACAGCGCCGATAAATTATTCTTTACAGAACTAAGAGAGGCCTCGAGATTAACTCCCCTTGTCCTTATGGGGGACTTCAACTTGCCAGACGTTAACTGGGAGTGCCACACGGCAGACACGAGCAAGTCCAGGAGGTTCATGAAGCACCTAGATAATAACTTCTTGGTGCAGGTGCTAACGGAGCCAACTAGGAAAGGTGCCCTCCTAGACCTATTGCTAGAAAACAGAGAGGGCCTGGTGGGAGATGTGGTGATTGGTGGCCGTCTCGGTCATAGCGACCATGAAGTGGTTGAGTTCAAAATTTACGGTGACAGAAGGAAAAGTGCCACCAAAACCTTATCCCTAGATATGGGGAAGGCGGACTTCAGGCTGCTCAGGGAACTAGTCAGCAAGGTCTCCTGGGAAGCTGCTCTTGAAGGCCTCGATGTCCACCAGTGCTGGTCATTCTTTAAGCGATGCCTCCTAGAAGCACAAGATCAGGCAATTCCTAAATATTGCAAGTCAGGCAGGCGGGGCAGGAGGCCGGCGTGGCTGACCAGGAACATTCTAATGGAGATTAGGTGGAAACAGAGAGTGTTTCGCTACTGGAAGGAGGGCCAGGTGACATGGAAAGAATACAGGGATGCTGTTCGTGTTTGTAGGAAGAAAATTCGTGTGGCTAAAGCACACCTAGAGTTGAAGCTGGCTGTGTCTGTGAGAGATAATAAAAAGGGTTTTTTTAGATATGTGAATGGAAAAAGGAGAACTAAAGAATACATAGGGCCGCTCCTTGATAGGGAAGGTCTCCTCACAGACAATGACATAGGCAAAGCAGAGACGCTTAACGCCTTCTTTGCCTCTGTCTTCAATGCCGATGATGGGCTTCGGGACCCAGGGTGCCCTGAGCTGGAGGACCGGGACGGTGGGGATGACAAACTCCCAACTGACCCTGAACGTGTGCGGGATTTGCTACTCCACCTGGATCCCTACAAGTCCATGGGTCCGGATGGGATTCATCCCCGGGTGCTGAAAGAGCTGGCGGACGTCATCGCGGAACCTCTCTCAATTATTTTTCAACTATCCTGGGAGTCTGGAGAGGTCCCGGTAGACTGGAAGCTGGCAAATGTTGTGCCGATTTTCAAGAAGGGTCAGAAAGAAGACCCTAGCAATTACAGGCCTGTCAGTCTCACGTCAGTGCCTGGTAAAATCATGGAGAAGATGGTTCTCGAACTTATTGAGGCGCACCTGGGGGACAAAGCAGTCATTGGTCCCAGCCAGCATGGGTTTGTGAAGGGTAGGTCCTGCCTAACTAACCCGATTTCCTTTTATGATAAGATCACCCGTATGGTGGACCAAGGGAAACCAGCTGATGTGATTTTTTTGGACTTCAGCAAGGCATTTGACACGGTTTCCCATAGGATCCTACTGGACAAAATGCCCACCATACAGCTAAATAAAAATATCATCCGATGGGTGAGCAATTGGCTAACGGGCAGGGCCCAAAGGGTTATGGTAAATGGGGCTGCGTCAGGCTGGCGGGCGGTCACCAGTGGGGTCCCTCAAGGCTCCATTTTAGGGCCGGTACTTTTCAATATTTTTATAAACGATCTGGATGTAGGAATAGAAGGTATTTTGAGCAAGTTTGCTGATGACACCAAACTTGGAGGAGTTGTGGACTCGGATGAGGGTGGAAAGGCCTTGCAGAGGGATCTGGATAGGTTGGAGAGCTGGGCGATCACCAACCGCATGAAGTTCAATAAGAGCAAGTGCCGGGTCCTGCACCTGGGATGGGGAAACCCTGGCTGCACGTACAGACTGGGCAATGAGACGCTGGAGAGCAGCCTAGAAGAGAGGGATCTGGGGGTCGTGGTAGACAGCAAGTTGAATATGAGCCAGCAGTGTGCCCTGGCAGCCAGGAGGGCCAACCATGTCCTGGGGTGCATCAAGCACGGCATCGCTAGTAGGTCGAGGGAGGTGATTGTCCCGCTCTACTCTGCGCTGGTGCGGCCTCACCTCGAGTACTGTGTGCAGTTCTGGGCACCACAGTATAAAAAGGACATGAAACTGTTGGAGAGTGTCCAGAGGAGGGCTACGAAGATGGTGAAAGGCCTGGAGGGGAAGACGTACAAAGAACGGCTGAGGGCACTGGGCCTGTTCAGCCTGGAGAAGAGGAGGCTGAGGGGAGACCTCATCGCAGTCTACAACTTCCTCGTAAGGGGGTGTCGAGAGGCAGGAGACCTTTTCTCCATTAACACCAGCGACAGGACCCGCGGGAACGGGGTTAAGCTGAGGCAGGGGAAGTTTAGGCTTGACATCAGGAGGGGGTTCTTCACAGAGAGAGTGGTTGCACACTGGAACAGGCTCCCCAGGGAAGTGGTCACTGCACCGAGCCTGACTGAGTTTAAGAAGCGATTGGACTGTGCACTTAGTCACATGGTCTGAACTTCTGGGTAGACCTGTGCGGTGTCAAGAGTTGGACTTGATGATCCTTAAGGGTCCCTTCCAACTCAGGATATTCTATGATTCTATAAAAACACTTTTGGAATTAAGTCTTAGTCCACTGACGTAGGTTGATCTGGCTTGTGTCAAAGGCATATAGAATCAGGCAGTGTAGTTTTGTACTGTAGTTTTGTAGTGCTTCAGGAAGGTTTGTTTTTGAACATGAATGACATTTCTTGCATTAGATTAACCCACAGATTTTTCTTTCTTATATTATATTTAGAGGAAGAAAGGATTTTTCCAGATATGAGATACAATTTCCATTTAATATTTCCCTTTCACTTTGGATTTAGAATTTGGATCAGTACTGTACTGCAGAGCCTACAGACTGTCATGAACCATTAGGTTAGACAACCTTCATTTTTCCCTAAGCTAAGGCAATCCAAGAAAATGAATTTACATAAACAATAAAAAGATTTTACTGTGCAAGTCCATAAATTCTGTCAGTTTCATGGGAGCAAACACTTGAGATGAGTTAAGCAGCTTTAACAACCCTATACAAAGGCAAGTATACTGGCTGAAAAAGCAGCCAGCATTCCAGAAATGACTTATGAAGTACACAAAATATGAAGCACAATTCTGCTAGTGGATGCTTCAGCTTGTACTGCATAACTAAAGTGCAGCAACATGGTATAATAAATGCAAGAGTGATTCTTTGCAAGTATGTGGAATATCTAGCTTCTGGGTCTATGATATTACTAATTCTATTCAATGAGTCTTGATACTGGATGACTCAGTGTTTCTTTGCTTAGTAAGCAATACATGCAGTCTATGAAAAAAGACAAACACAGAATTAGTTTTTTGGTTTACCCAAGATTGGCAGATGCTACAACAATCCTTCAGAAAATGTATACTAATACTTTCACTGCAGTTATGCTTATATAACACTTTTCAGCTGGTTGGAAAGTACCTTCTTACAAAACTACAGTAAAGCGTATGGATGTTCAGTGGTGGTGTCTGTGTAAAGACAGATCATACACATTTACCTTGTCTGTCAGGCAAAGCATAGGAACGGCTTTCATTGTGATGTAGTAAACACACTTGATTTTGGTTTTGTTTCTTTTGTCTCATTTTTTGAGACAAAAAATGAGACAAAAGTTTTGTTTGTCAAAAAATGTGTGACCCAGTCTGAAAGAAGTCCAGAAATTTTTGTCAGTGATTGGAACTGAATGATTTTCTAATGATAAGTCTACTGCTATACTAGGCTTAGCCTTGCCCTTCAAGTGGCATGCTTTAAAGCTGAACAGCACCTGATAGATTGGTAGATCATAATAGCAGATCAGCTGCACTGATCTGTACTGGGGACCAGACCTAAAGTAGTTACTAAGAAAAACTGCAATGACTAAAGTGACTTTTTAAACCAAGTAAAGGTAGTTTCTTCTGTCATACCTGAAAAAAATAACCATGTGTTTAGTAAAGAACTCAAACTCAAATAGTCTGATGCAAATTTGTCAGTATTTTTATTAAGACACCATAAATCATAATTTAAAGGAAGCTAGTATTTTTCAGCATGTCTAGTTTTAAATTATTTCTAAGTTTTCCGTCATTTAAAAAATAAATGCATATAACATGACAGAATTGAAACTAGATGCAAAGTAGAGTACTTTTCATACAGCAACTTGACCCAAAAGTAAAATTTTCTCTAAATTGACCATCACCTAATGTTTATTTAAGAAATAAGTTTAAGGGAAAGCTAAGGCCATTACATGCATTTAAATTTTGTGTTGAATTTGTCTTGATTAAGAATCGCCTTTAGATAAATTCTGAGAAATTAAAATATATTTTTTAGTGTAAATATATTTAGCTTCAACATTGTTTTCTATACAAGCTTAGTCATTACTCATGGCAACATAATTGGCTGGAAAGATGCCAGTTTTTTCTCCTGCTCTTCCTTCCCACCAATCAAACTGTGAACTTGTTTTGGTTGTGACCTTGATTTTCTCTCCAGCTTTGAAAGTCAGGTCACCTGGCTGTTGTCCTTCAAATGAATAAAGTGCTGTCACTTCTATGGAATTGCTTGAAGAGTTACCTGAAGAAACTAAATAAAAGAGAAATTACTGAATTGCACATACAGTAAGTCCTTGAATAAAATATTCTTAAATACAGTAGAAAACAGTAACAAAGAAAGATATCAAACTAATTTATCTGAGTTTAACAACTGCAGATGAAAAAGCCCTTGGTTTCCACTACATTCTTAGTACAGGAAATTTGGAATCTAGCTCAACAACATAACTGAGTTCATAAAATAGCACTCTGCCCAAAATAAAGATCAGCAGTTTTCTCTGAATGATTTATATTGTTCCATGGAGACAGTAGGAACAAAAGTGGTGTGTTGAAGAAAGTGCCAGTACACTGAAAGACTGCTCAACAGAACAGCTTCTGGGTTTTGGTTTTGGGCTGTGTTCCATGTGAGTTTCTTGACACAACATGTGAAACTTATAGCAGCAATTTTGCTTTTTTTTTTTTTTTTTTTTTTTTTTTTTTTTTTTAAATCAGTACCTGAGATATATAATAGTAAAATACAAAATATTCACAGCACATCCCTTCTCTTTCCACTGGGCTTATGGTGTCCAGGATTTCAGTGTATCTTGCATGTTGTAAAAAAAAATGTGCTAGCAGAAAGAATGGATTATCGCTTGATGTACCAGAAGTGACTTGTCTTGTACAGTGGTATTTTAGATCAAATATACAAATGTATAAAAAATTTTCTCTTTCCATCAACCTCTTACATAACTTTCACTCCTTAGTTGGGGTTAGAAACATGTCATAAATCTTCTGATCTAGTATGAAAATCATCTAAAGTCTTGGATACCATTATTCAGTCTCCATTTCAGCAAACATTTTTTAGCCTATTTCTCAATGTTTATTACAATTGAACCTTCAATCTAAGTGAACATCTTCAGTTTGCTAAAGGAATTGACAGCAAACAATTACTAACTACCTGAATTATATGAGGTAGCTTCATTTGTTTAATGTTGATTTAGTAAATAGTTAAACCTCTTGCATGAACACATCCAAAAGTGAAAAAAAAACACCTATGAGGTGCAATGGAAGACTAGTTAAGAGGAAATAATGAAGACCTTTATGTAGCTACATGGATATAATTCAGGATGTATTGGTTATATGGACATGGTGGTTGCATATATGTTGAAAGACTGAAGGTTTCCAGCGTTGACTGCATCTCCAAGTCATGTTTGCTGCCAGAATTCTGTTGCAAAAGCAGAAACCCAAGATCTTCTTGGTTTATACATTTCAAGTTCAGAACAAGAAAGGATGGTGAGAGAAGCACCACTACAACTTTTTTTTTTTTTGTCAGTCTGTCCTCAACAAACAATACCCACAGAATTTTTCTTCTAGTTGCTTTTATCAATTCAAATAAAAGAAGAAAAACCTTTTTGTGCTCTTCCAGCCCAAATACAAACTTCTCTCAAAAAATAAGGAACAGAGAGGACAACAACAACTAACGTATGCATAAAAAGTATAGCTATTTTTCCAATCTGTCAATATATACGCTCATTCCATAGACTAGCTTCTTTCCCATCATAACAATTTGTAACAATCATCAAAGACTAATACAATTTTTTTTGGCCATGGGCTAAGAGAATGTCAACTGAAACAAAGTCAAACGCTGTCTTTCTTGATCACACAATCTCTCTCTCTCTGTCTATATTCATAATTAGAAGTCACGCATCACTACTTCTTTTGGTGTGAAAACAAAACCAGACAAGAATGCCCGTGTTTATTACGTCCCTACCTCCACCAGTTACTACCAAAAAATGCAGCAATAAAGCTTTTCTAAATATCCTTTTTACTTTCACACTTGAAACCCTTACAGACCAAGTATTCAGGAATTCATGATCTTCCTCCAAGAATTCAAATATGATGGAGTCAGGATGATATGATGTGTTCACATGGGAAGTATGGTTTGAAACTAGATAGTAAGATTGAAGAAATCATAGGGAAAAAAAAACACAAGTAAAAGAGGCTTTGACTTTTACTCCTTACTTGAAGAACAATGAGAAGATACTGGGGATCAGTACTCTTTAGGTGCTAGGGCATGAGAACAGTCATGACTTGTTTGCATATACAAGGGAAGATGGGTTGTGGTTTACCCCTACGCCACATTCTGGCAGCAGTTATGGCTATACGTGCCAAGTTACTATGAAGGCCACAAATTCTTATATTATATATTAGCTACAAGCGTTTCCCATTGCCTAAATGTTCAAATGGACAATCAATCAAGGAGAATTAGAGTCACTATATATTTATTACTGCATAACGTTAACACACTTAGAAAAATAAGATAATGGATAGCACAAAAACAAAACAAAAAAAGACTGAAAGTGGTAATAAGGGAAGTTGACAGCAAGAGCCTCTTTTAGTTACATTTAACAGAAGAACTGTCACCATCACTTTAATATGTTGGACTCATAGCAATGACGGAAGTAGTAGTTACCTCCAGGACTAAACTTGAATTAAGACTATCATTCCTCTTATACAAACTATTGAGTATACTGAAATTGGCTCAGCAAAAGTATGAAGAAAAATGAAGGGAACCTAGATACAAAGCACGAAAATGTGGAGCAAAAAAAAAAAAACACATGTGAAATGTGCTTCTTAGTGTTGGAGAGTATTTGATGCACCACAATCATATCTCCAATTATTGTTTGTTCTATCATATGAACAGGAATGTTTTATGCATTTTGCTTCCCACGTGTTGCTCCTTTGCATGTGTATCTTTCCAAACATACTGAAACCTCAAAGTGCTACAATTGATTATGAACAACAGCTTCCAAATACTTGCCCCAACTGACACATACTATCATTTAAAAGCATTTTCCAGCTTTATGACCATCAGGTGTTTTACAACATTTCCAACTTATTTTTCATAGCAGCTATTTCCCTACTATAGTTTAATTTTATTTCTCACCAAGATTCTAATCTCTGTGCATTAATTCTGTATTCTGGTGGTATAAACCACATAAAACATATTTATTGCCTTCAGATTGCAGCATTCCATACCTCATACTTATACGGTGCGTTCTAACAAAGAGGCATCTTGTGGCATCATGAAAACTGCCACATGTATTGTAAAGAGAAGCTGTTTCATGTTCTTGTTTCCTCATTTCAGTTTTACATAAACTCAGGTGGATACATCTTATATTGTATTATGATTGATGTGATATTCTGCAGATGAGAACGTGAAACTTTTTCAAATTCCACTGTAATAAATTTTTAGAATGTATTGTTAAAATTTAAATAGTTTTAAATGAAATCATAATAGATACATGTGACAATTGCTGAATGCATATATTGGAAGCACATTTGCAGCTCACACAAGATGGTGCTACAGTGCTACATACAGCATATGATACTGAAATCATTGAGATTTATGAGTAAGCATACTGGAATAGAAACAAATTACATTGTGGAAAGTCCTTAATAATGGTATCTGAATACACAGAGCACAGTTCTACAAACACAGTGGTCCAAACAGAAATATAGAAATTCTGGTTGAAGATCTACTACTGCAGGAGCCAGCATTCATATGCATTGTCCTAACATACACAGACATGGTATGTGCTCTGCCCACAATATCATTTTCATTCATCTTTATATTCTATAATGACACAAACATTTTGCGAAGGACTTCTGATCACTGCTATGGACTAAGGACTTGATGAGGTATAAACTAGAGTGAACCTACTGTCTCATGTGTGCTCTGCAGTACCAGATGATATACTCCCCCATACCAAATGAGAGAGAAAGCTATTCTAAATTACAGTACACTTACTGCAGAGTCAAAGCATTCTCAAGAAAGTTGTTATAGGAAAGGTATACTTGCTACATTTATACTAATTAAAGAAGCCCTATGACTCAGCTGTCACCTCAGACACGTCAACTGATCAAGGGTACTGATGACTGAGATCATAATCACATTATTGATTGTCCATCTATTATGCACTTTCTGCTAAATCTCTGCTTTGAAGAATGGGCTGTGGGTCTGGTTTCTTTTGAAGTTGAAAAGGTTGTAAAATTGTTTCCATTGCCATGCAACATACTATATGAAAATACAATAGTCTAGGTAGTTTTATTTTTTCTTGAAACTGAAGAGCCTGTCTATCTTACTCAAAATTATTGTACAACCTTTAAAATGTATGTCTTAGGTTTTTGTCATTTACAAATCAATCTGAATGAGTAGTATGCTCAATGTACTAAATTTTATTTGCTCTATATTTTGTAAAGAAATAGAAGTGACTGGAACTGCCACACAAAATGGTAGTTATAGATGAATCTCCAGCATTAGACGTCAGAGAAGTTGTATACTACTGACATGAAAGCTCCACCAAAAAGTATCAGCTTACAGAAAAGCTCCAACAGAATTCTCATTGGTTAAATGGAGACCTAGAAAACTAAGCAACCACATGAACCCTGTTTGTGAAGCAGAAATAAGAGAAAATCAACAAACAGACAAAATGACGGAAAACAATTAAGGGATTGAGATGGATGCAAACATCTGTGCTTTCAAAAACAAATATATAAAGTATCACAAAGGCTTATTATCACTAGTATATAGTGTTAACAGGAACTGAAAGCCTCAGTTACTGCTCATGAGTTTAGGATGAGAGCTGTATCTAACAGTGAACAGACAAATTTTAGTTGTTTACCTGTCACAGGACACTGGGCTTTTGTTTGGAAAGGATTAGTATTGAGTTTAAAGTTCAGGAAAAAACGTAAAATAGGCTGAAGAACTAGGTTAATTACTTGGTCCTGCAACTGGTGCCAGCTGCAGTGAAGAATTTATAGGTTTTAATGGCCACCTTTAGCAAATGGTTTGGACAGCACCACCAGCAAAGATACAATTGTAAGTATGAATAGCATATGTGTGCATAGATTAAATACACTAAACTGTCTGAAGGATGTTTGCCCCAAACTACCATGTTAAAAAGACTATCATCAGTTCCCAATGGGACACATTAAAGAGGAAGACAAGCATTAGCTCAATGCAACAGTAACAGATAATCCTCAAGAAGACTTTTGAAACTTCAAGTCACTTTAGGAAGAAGTATAAAAGCAGCATGAAAATTTGCAGTGGTGGGGAGAGAGTCTGGACTGGAAACAGCAGTAGTCAAAACCCAACTTGATACCGCTACAAGTCAGCGTGCTGGAATCACCTCTGTCCAGGCCAGGCAGAGCAACCTTCCCACCAGGCACTGTGACCATTCTGCACCCATCTACAGGAGTGACAACATGGGATGGACATAGTAAAGACATCTCTTCATGCACACATGGCCTTGTAGTGGGGCTTTCTTGACAGCTTATGGATCATTGGGTTGTGAGAGCACACAGAGCTGGAGTACCCACATCTCCAACAAGAGGGGCGTGCAAGTAAAACAACAAGTTTGCAGCACATACTGCCTGCGAGGCTGGATGTGCACAACTGAAAAACTGCACATTTGATATGCATGCATGCCTGTAGATGCCATTACAATTATACATAACACAAAGTGTATGTGTGCCTATAAGTGCAATTAAAAATGTGGAGGGTTAGTTATAAAAGGCACTTACAAAGTTGAGGTGTTTATTAACATTTTGCAGTTATATAATATTTTGGTTTACTTGCTGTAACACTGATATTGATCACACTACCAGCAAATTATCTGTCACTAGCAAAGTAACAAACCACTTTTGGTTTCCTGGTTTGGAAACCTGGTTTTGGTTTCAGCTATATGAACTGAGTATTCTTTCTCTGTAACAATTCTTGCACAAGAGTCTACTCTCATAGTGAAGATTAGTGGTCAAACTGCTCATAGCCATTGCTGAGTTTTAATTAATGATTTTTATTAAAGAGCTTGATTAACTGCTGATCTGGTAAGGAGGATAAATACGCACTGTGGTGATAATGCTAGCCTGAGAACAGGAATTCAAAATGCAATGCTAAACTCACTAGCAGTCCCCCTAGAAGTTAGGATGGTTACTCTTTCTGCAGAAGTAAATCAGTTTACCCTAGGTCTGAGAGGGAGACTGAGCTACTGCTAAGGTTAAGATTAGGATCAGAGTTCAGTAAGGCAAGGGCCAAAGAGAAAGATTAATTGGTGGATAAGCAATATCAAGAATGAGATGAAGCATTAAAGGCATAAAAAAAATAAACTTGAAAATCACACATGCTCTGTAGTGATCAGCAACAGGCAGTTTCATATTCTATTTCATCATTTTTAGCTTTAATTCATAATTAGTTAATGAAGGAGTGCCAGAATAAGGCAAAAAGAGATGGATCTGGGACAAAGGTTGTTCTGAGGTGTTTGAAGAAAAATGTTTTTTAGCAAACAAAAAGGGACAAAGGTTGGCTGGCTGGGAAATCCTAACAGAAAAATGGAGGGGTGATAAAGAGGTGTTCTCAGTGACACACAAGAACTATAGACATAAAGGCAGTTATAGACTTAGCCAAGCAATAGAATTTAGGGAGCATGAATGTTACAAGGAAAGCATATGATCACCACCTATCAGGTTAACAGAAGATGGAATACAATGTCTAACACATGATTATAAAGAAGTCACCAGAGACTTGGAAGTAAGAGTTATATTTGCATCAGTGAATGGAGCAGTACCAGGGCCAAATGTCAGAGTATGGCCCTATTTATGGTATTACACAACCAAGGTAGCCTCATTCAGATTGCCTACTGGGGACAGCTGCTAGCACATGCCACTTCCAAGACTAGTAAGGACTCATTTGACACTCACTACTTTTCCCAGATCAAAATCATGCCAGGGGCCTGCTGAAAATTCCGTAGAAAAAGTGATAAACTTTCAGTACTCAAGTACATTTCCTTACAACATTTAATTTGTAAGCATAGCTGGAGCCAATAGTTTCTGCTGGGTGCAAGAGAAACTGCTTTAAAGATGGTCAAACACAATACTAAGGAACTGCAAACAGAAATATAAAA
Organism: Heteronetta atricapilla; assembly: GCA_011075105.1. Classification (NCBI taxonomy): domain Eukaryota; kingdom Metazoa; phylum Chordata; class Aves; order Anseriformes; family Anatidae; genus Heteronetta; species Heteronetta atricapilla. The sequence continues at coordinate 98,400,461 of CM021733.1, forward strand.
GAAGATAACAATATGGTTAACTATAGACTTTATTAGATGAAAGACAACCTGTGTATAGATGAGATCAGGAGCATGGAACTACACAAAGCACATTTTCTGAGACTTCAGTTAGTGTGTTGGCAGACATTAAACCACCTTTCTGGCCACGCTTTTTGCCCCCATTAGCCCTTTGGAGAGGCTATTTCAGAGTCCTGCTCCCCCAGTGGCTAAGACAACTTTCTTTAAGTCCAGCTTCAAGTAATTCACTACTAGTTTACATCTTTTTATTATTATTATTATTTTATTTATTTATTTTTGCCAACATTAGCCTTTGGCTGAAACCTTTCTTTCTTGGCATTTACCTTCCTATGCTTTTACTGTCAGAAACATTTTTCAAATCTTCATGTACTGCATTAGAAATAACTTGGTTACCTCATATCAGTGACTTGCTCCAGTCATTGTACTTATTCTTCTCTGCACCTGTTCAGTTTTCCCTAATTCTTCTTCAAAATGTGGAAACAGAATATTACCATTCCATATAAGGTGAATTCCAAATGTAAACATCATTGTCCTACCTCCACAGAAAGATGCCCATAGGTAACTGACTGTTGTACCAGCAAGAGCAGAGCTCTTTATGCAGAAGAGTGACAGAACTTAATGAACACGGAATACATTCTGTGGAGACCATAGATTTATTTTTGAATATGAAAATTAAAAAAAGAAATGAGATGAATCAGCATATAGGAATGTCAGAACAGATCTTTTGATGAGGAGATAGTCATGAATGAAGAAATCAGCAGACAGCAAAAAAAATGAAGGGGATGGACAGCAGAGAACACTGAAGGAACTGGAAGCCACAGACAGCAGAGATAGAAGAATGAGAGAAGTATTAGTGACAGAGCACTGAACCAAGGCTGCAGAATAAATGATAAACAACACAAAGCTAATGGATCAAGACCTCTAAGATCACCTAGTCCAACCTTTAACCCCACCACTAGACTAGTCCACCACTAGACTATGTTATTAAGTTCTACATCTACATGTTTCTTGAAGACCTCCTGGGATGGTGACTCAACCACTTCCCTGGGCAGCTGTACTGGGTCTAGCCTGTTCCAATGCTGCACAACTCTTTCAGGAAAGAAATTTCTCCCATATCCAGCCTAATGTATATAGAAGAACAATAATGGATGTGTCAGTTTGAAGAAACTTCAATGTTGAGAGCTATAGATTTTGAAAGTGAATTGATGTATTCCACGCCCTAGAACCAGAGTCAAATAATATAATACAATTTTGAACACAGAAATGTTCCTCATTAGTTTGACATCATTAATCCACAAAAATCCACAAAAGCCATCAGTTCCGTAAGCTGTTTTAGTATTAGTAGGTTTTGAAAAAAGAGGAGACTCTATAGACAATAATGAAATCTGTTCCAAGGTTACAGAACAGACAGAAATGAAGCCAGGGAAAGATATCTTTGCAATTAGGGCCTTTATCTCTTCCCTGACCTTAAGAAAAAATACCAGCAGATGTATTAAATAGGGCAGCTATTACAAAGAGTAAGGAAATGGGCCTAAAACTGACCTGTTGATATTACATTAGAAAACAGTTAAAGGCAGCATTAACCAGGTTGAAGTCAAAGCACTAAATTGTGTCCTGGATCACCAATATGGACACAGTAGTTGGACTGCCCGCTGTCCAATATAATGCTCTTTTCTCCAAAGAGTTATGAAGCTGAAAATGTCTCAGTGGTAAGGCACCTTTTTCAAGAATGTGAGGAAAATCTGAGGCTTTAGTTATGTATGATCAGGCATACTCAGAAATATCTACCTATTACTATATCTAAACTTACCCTCTCTGTTTCCATTATATTAGAGTCCTGAACTACTATGTAAAACAGCACCTATAAAAATAATCTATGAACACAAAGTTATGCCCTGCAGAGATTTGAGTTCCTGGGTGAATTGTGCCAGAGGTAGTCCAAGAAACAGTGTAAAGGAATTGAGAGAGCAAATGTGTAACAAAGATGTAAGGCTTAGCTGGATTTGAGGGAACCATTACTTATTCCTACATACCAGTTTTCTGCAAGCTGTCCAGTCCTCTAATTTTGTGTATCGCATAACCTACGTCACTACTACATTTTTAAAAATTCAAGATATGTGGACTAGCAGTGGTTTTGATCATAAAAAAATATCTAGTTAGTCATATTCTAATGTGTTAAAAGAAAGAACCAAAGATGTGCTTTGATATTCTAAATGGCAATCTTAGAAAAGTTCAGTTGTCTCAAAGAACGCATGTATGCCTTTTGATATGTCTCCCTAGAAACAAAACAATGGAAACTATTTCATTTATGTTATGACAACAATAAAAAATGCATAGAATACTTCTGAAAACACAGAAGATGGTCCGGAATGTAAAGAAACATAATCGTATGTTTATTACCAACTATGAGCACACACAAAACAAAGGAAAGTCCTTTGTTACAACTGATTTTTCTAGCCAAGAGTTTAAGAAACAATCAAAATTACGAAAACTGGAACAGAAAACAGTATTATGTCATGGAAGGAGAAAATGCATGGTTTGCTTTTGATGTGATTACCATTTTGAGTATTCTCTCAAAAAAAAATCTTGCATATACTGTACGACTCCTTTATTGAAAAATAAAAACCAACTCACTTGGTTGCTAGAATGTAAACAAAAAATATTTCCAAAGTGAGGTGTGAATATTGAAGTGAGAAGTGAATATTGAAAAAGCACACCCTCAGAAATATCTACTTATGATCATATGCAATAATAAAAACCTGACTGTGCCCCCACGTGCCTAGTGACAGAATGAGGGGGAATGGGCTAAAATTGTGCCAGGGGAGGTTGAGGTTGGATATTAGGAAGAACTTCTTTACTGAAAAGGTTGTTAGGCACTGGAATAGGCTGCCCAGGGAAGTGGTTGAGTCACCATCTCTGGAGGTCTTTAAAAGACGTCTAGATGTAGAGCTTAGTGATATGGTTTAGTGGAGGACTTGTGAGCATTAGGTCAGAGGTTGGACTTGGTGATCTTGGAGGTCTCTTCCAACCTAGACTACTCTGTGATTCTGTGAGATAGCATATTACTTCACAGGACTTCTGGCAAAGCAGCATCTTGGAGATTAAGACCTTCTGAGGTTTAATTGACTGTATGTGTATACTTCATCATGTTTTATGGATGTAGAAGTTTAATGCATATAATGGCCCATTCTTTGATGTTATTTTAAGTCCAAGTCTTTGCTATTCATAACAGCTATTGTTTAGGTAATATCAACTTTGGCCCAAACCCATGTAGGTGATGTTGAGCTCATGTTCACAGACAGGCTGCCCAAAAGCTAAGTCAGCTTCCTATATTATCTCGCTTACATTATCACGATTAAAAGAAACAAAATACCTTATAACATTCAGGCTTACTACTGTGTATTTATTGGGCAATGTCCATTTTCTGGCTTTATCATCATGCATAGTGAAAGATAGGCTGAATGCAGCAGCATCCTTGGAATGTGACAATTCCCCCGTTTTTAAAGACATGATGGAAGTGAAGTAAGGAATACATGAAAACAGGTAAAAGAAAGTGCAATACAAGTTGTTGAGCAGAGAAGAAGAGGACCTTTAGGGCTGTAAACTAGAAGACGTCATGGCTTTCTTCTCACAAGACAAAATGAAACATCAGGTGGTGGTGGTGCAAACAGGAGTAAAGCAGAAGCATACAGTGCTATAGTACACATTAGAACTCTCAGAAGAAATTAACTTTTCAGGCCCTGTATGGCAAAAAAATATTCCAGGTGTTAATGCCTACTTAAAAAAAAAAAAGTCTGTGAGAAACTCCCATTCACACAGAAAAACAGTAGCTCCACTGTATCCTAAATACTACAAGTCATGAAAGTAATTCTTTCAGTTCTTGAAACATACCAGAACACCAATCAGTTCCTTTTTCAACCTTTTTGCAATTGTTTTTCCATGTTCTTATACCACCTCTCTCAACCTTTAACATGAGAAGAAAGGGTTTTAAGCTGAGCCTTTAGAAAAGAGCAGACATACAGATACTTAAAATTTTCAGTTTAGTTGTTTCTAGACAAATTATGAGCCAGCATTTTTTTGGGAAATGGATCTGAGCTAAACGTTCCAAGTCAGGAATCTTACAAGTGAACTCTCAAGTGTCTTATAGATATTAAACTGCTAATTTTCTTAAAAGCATTATTTTTAAATGTAGAGTCACCTCAAAAACCCTCAGCATACACAAAACAAGAATCAGATCTCACTGAACAGATGGTTGAGAAGGTCTAAATATGTACAGAAGTTTTGACATTTTATACCTACAGGTACTAAGCTGCTATAATCAGATATAAGCCTAAGTCTTTCTGTGCAAATATTTGAAGTATGTCATATGCCACCATTGATCCAATTAATCTCTAATAATGCTCATCTGATCAAAGGTCAGGAGACATGATATTCAGCAAATCACTCTGAGAACAAATATTCTCTTGCCTTAGCTGTTGTTTTTACTTAAAGGAGACCATGCCTTGAGATAACAAAAATACTTGTCTTTCTCTACTTTTTGATAAAAAGATTTTTGCATCCCAGAAGACAAACTGTACCCTGGGCTGCATCAACAGGGGCATGACCAACAGGTTGAGGGAGGTGAATGTCTCTCTCTACTCTGCCCTCATGAGGCCCTCACTTTGGGTATCCAGGTCTGGCCCCCAGTACAGGAAGGATGTGGACCTGTTAGACTGGGTCCAGGGGAGGGCCATGAGGAGAATCAGAGAGCTGGAGCACCTCTCCTGTGAAGAAAGGCTGAGAGAGCTGGGGCTGTTCAGCCTGGAGGTCTCCAGGGAGACCTCATTGCAGACTTCCATTACCTAAAGGGGGCTTATAAAAAGAGATGGAGGATGACGTTTTTACATGGGTAGACAGTATCAGGGTAAAGGGGAATGGTTTTAAGCTAAAAGAAGAGAAAATGACGTTATATGTTAGGAGAAAGTTCTTTATGCAGAGGGTGGTGAGGGGCTAGAAGAGGTTGTCCAAAGAAGATTAGGATTTTTCGTTTTAAGAGCAGCTGTATATTTAAGTGTATATTTAAGACAATTTCATAAAGTTCATTCAAGGTAGCTTGGATAATATCAAGAAAGTTCTGTATCATTCCAGGAATTACACTCTCTAGTAAGTCTCAGTACTAAATGTATGCCCCAGTCCTGGAAAAGCAGGTGAAACCAAGTGTTGAACCCTCTTTTGCTTTCATGGGACTTCTCTGAGCAAAGCCTATTTTCTGAATTACTTGCAGAATTAGACATTGTGTAATAGTTCAGATAGGTACTTGATCCAGGTTTTCAGTGCTCAGACTGGTTACAAAGCCTTCAAGTTGGTTTTGGGAACAACCCACATTCTCCATTAATGAAGAAAATGGTGACTGGAAAAACTAATCCAGGTTTAACATCAGATGTTAAAGAGAGTACAAAGCAATGCTAGGCACAGATGTAGCCTGCAAGGTGTACTATCCACAGTGGTACTCCACAGACTGAACAGACAAATTCAGCAACAAACGCAAAAACCAATATAATGGAGATTATACATGTCTTTATGTATATATATACATATATAAATGCATTTATATATTTCACACACACAAAACACAGAATGAGGCTCAAGTATTTTTGAATTCTTCCACATATTCTGGAAACAGACCATTTTAAAGAAGCTTTCATGCCAACTGCTTGCATCACACCTCACAGACAAAACCAATGGTTTAATTGGTAGCTGAAGCAGACCTGACTATATTTAAAATTTAAGTTACTGTGCAAATTAAGCTCATTCAATAGGAACACATTTCACTGTTTTTGAGTTCCATGACGAACATGCTGGCTCATCATCTTCATTTGCTGATGGAATGCTTTCTATCTTTGTTTCAGCACACTCAGCTTTTGCATTAAAGAGTGCCTTTTTTGTCAAGCATCTGTGGATGCATTTGATATTTAGGATATAAAAAAAACACCTCCTGCTTGTAAGAGTCAATTCCATAACAGTACTTTTGCTGATTACTTTTTAGATATTTTTTTTCTGTCTTTTTGAAAAACATTTAAATTTTCATTCAAACTGATATGGTCAAATAAACTATATCAATGTCAAGGGTTTTATTATGCTCAAGAAAACATTAATGCAAATAATAGTTTGGATGAAATCATACTGGAAAATATGAGATGCAATGCTAAGCACAGCATTCATATTCTGAAAAATACAGTACAGTAAAGAGAACTGAAGAATGTTTTATTCAGGTCAGTTTGACTGTAGGAACAATTTGCATATCTTTTATTACGTTGACAAGATGTTCTGCATTTCCACTAAACATGCTGAGTTAACATCTCAACCTGAATACAATGTCTCTTTATTTTGCTTCTTAAATCACTACTATCAGATTCAGAAGTTCTGCTATTGTGTTACTGAAACATGCACTGGTTTACCACACTGATTCTACACTAACATTTTGTAAATACTGACCAATTTATTATTTTCCAGCCTGGCATAAACAAAAACTTCTCTGGACTGTTTAGAAAAAAAAAAGTTAATGAGAAAAAGAGATCTTATATGGAAACTATATTATTGTACAAGGCCTTGTTTGAAGTCCTGTTGACAATTCCCATCACCAGTGTTCAAAACTGGATGAGGAACAGGTTGATGAAAGCTTGTTTCCAAGGGAGAAAAAAAAATAGCTTTACAGAATAAAACTCGGATGAAAGAAGTTACTATTAGCAAAGGAATAAAATAGAAAAGATATTTTAGCTAAAGAGCAGTGAGGCATGGGACAAAACTGATTTAATCTTTCCAAAAATAAATTTAGATGAAAAGCACAAAAAGATTTCAAGTCATTAGAAAAGAAAGATTCACAAACTGCTTTCCGTAGAAAAAAAACAGTGAATATCTCCTAACTATTTTAATGTGAAATCTACCACTTTCGTAACAATGATACGCAGATATATACAGTGTTCAGAAACCCCTTGTTCAGTTCAGTTGGGTCAATGGGTTTAGGGGCTGCTGAAATCTATGCTAGGGCTTATTCTTGACCCAGTAAGTATATTCTCAGTGCTATTACGTTACTCTACCACCATTCAGGTAATAAGTTTCTTGAAGTCATCTCTTTTTGTAAAAGTGAGAAGTATTTTTTATACCATTCATAGAGCAGTTATTTGCCATACTAAGTCTATATTGGTGTTTGATTTAATTTTGCAAGGTGTCCTGTTTGCTTTTCAGGAACTGAGTATTTTTCCCAAATCACAAATTACCTTCTTGGTTCAATCACCAACACCTAGCTGACTGATCAACATGATGCAATTGTGAAATAGCAGAGCAAAGGTAGATGCAAGACCCCAGGTCGCTTGGATGGTCCCTCTAGGATAGTGAGCACTTTTTGGGGAAATACTAATTTTGCCCTGTTCATTTTGCTGCTTATGGAAAAGTATGAAGTGTTTTTTTTTTTGTCACAGCAAATCCTAATTAATTCCCAAAGAAAGGATGGTATTTATTACCAGAACCTTCCTTTAACACTAGCGTGAAGTTGATGTTCAGTATCCTTCCAGGAAATGGTATGCAGCATTTTCTCCCATGTCCTACTGGCCTACCATCAGATAAGTGGAGTGATAGGGACTTTGTGGTGGACAGGATGTTCTCAAAAAGGCAGTTTTCAGACATAGAAAAGTTTCTAGTTCTTGCTATCAAGAAAGATCAAAACTTCATCCTATTCACCCAACCACAACTGTAAAGTGATTTGCAGCTCTTAGATCAGTATCAGCCTTTATCACAGGTCAAACAGTTCAATATCCTGCAGTCTGGATAGAACTCTTGCGTACCCATCACCTCCTAGAGGTACTAAAGTCCTGCTTGGCTTCCATTAGTATTAATGGAGCAGAAACTCCCTGTTGTGGTTTAACCTGGCCGGCAGCTAAACACCACACAGCCGTTCACTCAGACTTCCCCCTCCCTCTCTGGGATGGGGGAGAGAAATGGGAAAGTGAAGCCTGTGGGTTGAGATAAAGACAGTTTATCAAGATAGAAAATAATAATAATAATAATAATAATAATAATAGTGTGTACAAAATAAGTGATGCACAATGCAATTGCTCACCACCCGCTGACCGACGCCCAGCCCAACCCCGAGCAGACAGCCCCCCACCCTGGCTAGCCACCCCTATATATTGTTCAGCATGACGTCAGATGGTATGGAATACCCCTTTGGCCAGTTTGGGTCAGCTGTCCTGGGTCTGTCCCCTCACAGCTCTTGCTGCACCCCCAGCCTGCCCGCTGGCAGGACAGAGTGAGGAGCTGAAAAGTCCTTGGCTTAGTGTAAGCATTGCTCTGCAGCAATTAAAACATCAGCATGTTATCAATACTCTTCTCATCCTACTCCAAAACATAGCACCCTACCAGCTACTAGGAGGAAAAATAACTCTGTCCCAACTGAAACCAGGACACTCCCATACTCCCAATGTTTTTTTTTTTTTTTTAAATAGATAAATAGATAGGAAAGCAATTTGAATTTGTCCTACTACTAAAGAAATAAATACTTGAAATAAAATTTTAAGCATATATTTCATAAACATGCTAAAATATCAAGCTGTGGGCTTTAAAAGGGCCTCAAAGTCTTCAGCTCACACTAACATTTGTATGTTCACATGAACAACTTCAAATTTTAACTACTGTGAATCAGAATTATCTTTATGCTGCTTGCTGCTTTAAGAAAAAGCATAGACTACACTATCATTTTCCCACAAATCGGCTCTAACTTCCTTATTTTTATTCCAAGCCATTTAAAAATATCCAAGGAAAAAAAAAATACTGCACTTCATTTAGGTCATATTTATCATTGCAGTTCTCCACCAACAAATGCACATATCAGGAAGACCCCAATATCATCCTAATACATCTGACCTCAGTTTCTCATGCTTTGTTGTATTTTGAGTTAGCTGATTATACGCAGCAAGTTATTTCAGTATGACCAGAAGAATTCCTGCATGCTGTGTTCTCTTAGCTTGCCACAACATAAGCCATAAGCAGCTTGATTATCTGATTTATAACATTCACAAGAGTAATAGTATGATCCTAGAAAAGTGATTCAGAGATAAAAATAGTCTCAAAAATAATTTCCTGGGATTTCCTGGGTTTGGTTATTATTAAGAAAGAGCTCTTAATAGCAAGAAAGTTAATACCATGGGGACCACCAGATAGATGTTTTATTATTCCAGTAACTGAATACAAACATGTCAGAAACCTTGCCATAAAAAAAAATAAAAATAAAAATTAAAACCCACAAAAAATAGACCAAGCTCAGCTAAAACTCAAAAGAAAATAAAAAAGATACTTTAAGTACTTTACAGGAGGTTAAGCATTCATGACATTGTCTATCTACTAACTTAGTAAACATGAAGAAACTTAGACTTCATATAATCACACTCCATAATTTTTTTCTGAAACAAATATGTATTAGTCTAACCTTCCTCTTCATTTTAGGGTCAGCAATCTATTAGAGTACCTCTTCATATAGAATAGAAGGGATTACACAACCTGATGAGGGTTCTTGCTTCCAATGTGAAATAGTTCTACTTGATTCAATAGCAAATTTCTGCCTTTTTTGGAAAAGGAATAATACGTGTACTGAAAAATGAAAAGTTTTTTTCTTCCCCATTTCCAAATACACAGCACACATCCACAGTGCCTGAAGGAATATGGACATAATCTGATTTTATCCAAGTGGATTACTTTATTTTACCCACTTTTCAGTTATTTTTTAAAAAATCATTATTGTTCATTCAAGTCCACTCCACTTCAACATGAAGAGACAATGTGAAAACAACTTCATTAGCTAGTTAACTTCCTTACCTAACAGGATGCTAGAACTGTAACATCACAGAGATCATGGAAAAATACAGGAAGTTTGACTGAAAGAATTACTTCTTTTATCAGCACTTCATCAGGTGGAATATACTATTCAGTTTATCTCAAAGCTCTCATACTCCCATTATTGAATAGATTTAAAGTGTACAAGCTAATATATGAAAATGACTCAGGGCCAATGTTTCCAAAATATAAGCCGGTCTCAGTGACAGATATAAGTCACGTTCCCATGGACTATTTAACTTTCAGATCACACACACACACAAAAAAAAAACAAAACAACAACAAAAAAAACCCCACAAAGGTGCTTCACAAGAGAGGATTTAGGCCCACATGCATTTCTTTGGTAGTGCAGTTGTCAGATGTTATTTACTTAATCAGTGGATTTCTAAATGTGGAACTGCATAACTGATATAAATAGCTGTATGCCAGATTTCCAGTTAAATTTGAGTTGTTCTAAGCTAATACTAGTTTTGTTAAATCTAAGAGATGCTGATCAGAAAAAAAAAAAAAATAAAAAACAGTAAATGCTTCAATACACACTTAGCAAAGCAAGCCTATTGTGAAGTTGCAAACACATTCACAGCGATGTCCTCTTTCAGAAGCTCTAACTAAAAGCTCCATTGTTTCACTACACTGTGTTTAACCAGGCTCAGCAGTACACGTAATTTGAGGTACTAGTGTAGTGAAATCTAGAATGGTGTCACAGTGCCAGTATATATTTAATCTTTTCCCTGAATTTGATCAGTATCACCCTACTGGGTAAAAGTACAAAAAACGCCAGGATCGTAAATCAGATGGAAACTGAACTGCAGAACACACAATCACAATAAATGAAACAGGAGATGGTCACAAGTAAAAATGATGATATCAAACTCAGAGGGCTGCAAAGCAGTTTAAGCTTTACCTCTCTTGGACTCTTAGTCCATGTAATTTTGTTGGCTCAATTAACCAGTCCGTAACTGGTCACAGAAAACCCCAAAACATATGAACAAGGAAACAAGGAAATATACAAACCCTAAAATTTCCTTGACATAATATACTTAAGGAGGCATAAAGTCTTTCTTAGAATTCTCACAGCAAACAAATTTTCATAAATTTCTTCAACCAGATGTCATTCAGAAATTATTGAAAGACACACTGAGATCATCTCTAAAATTACAGACAATTGCATCAGACCTGATTCTTGGAGAACTGTAACCATGAAAAGCAGCATCTCACTGATTTAGTAAGCACAAACTGAGTTTGCCATATAACTTCACGGCACCACCTAGTCAGAAAGCCTTGATATTGGCTCAACTGTTTCAACATGGATTAGCAATACATAAGAAGGTTTAAATAATAAAATTATGAGGAGCAGAGTTTGGTCGAAATTCAATAGGATTTGGGCTTCCAAAAACCATAGTGATGTCTGTGAGTTCACATCTCTGAATTTGCTATTTGTGGCACTATTTAAAATTTGAGAGGAAAAAAGAAAATTACTTAGGGCAAAGAGCTCATCAGTCTGTTTAGCAATCAAAACAAAGATCAAGGAAGATCAAGAGTTGATTTGATTACAGAACAAGTGTTTCAAAGGGAACAAGAGGGAACAAAAAGTCTTTGAAAAGCTGCAGACAAATTAATACATGAAGGTATGTTTTTTTATGATGTTAAAAAAAATCACTCAAAGTATCACTGAAGATTTTTTTCAGCTTCTAAAACACTGTGATAAATTTCTCGTCTGTCTCTTCTTTATCAGAAAGCTTGATATAACACTTCTTTTAGTATACAGGAATACAAACGTATGCCTGATGGTGCAGTAACAATCTGGTAATGTTTTCAAAATGAAAAGTTTCTGCTGAAGAAAGCTAGTTACTATTCATATTCTGATTTCCTCAAATTTTTACTGTAATCAAGTTTGTGAGTGATGATTTTATACACAATAGTGTTAAGGAGTCAGTATCTGCAGATAGATAATTCATTCAGTTCAAAAAAAAATCTAAAGAAGAGGCACACATTTTCCTGAAGATAAATTAAATTGTATAGTATTTGATTCAAGTACTTATGAAAGCTAAGAAAGCCAACGTGTCCAAGAGAAATCTGAAAACAAACAAAAAACCACCACCACAAAAACCAAACCTCAATCACTTAGAAAATACAAACACAAGTTCTCAAGATTTTTTTTAAAGCAAGTCCTATTACTGCTTAAAAAAAAATGTAAACCACATCATTACTCTTTCCTAATTATAAAAAAAAAAATATATTGCTACAAGGAGAAGCATTTGAGTTAAGGAATAGCATTTTGTCTTATAATATTGTAGCCATAGACGCACTCTCTTGTTCATAAATTCTCTTGAAAGGGAACACATTACCTATCAGATGCAAAACTTCAAACTTCACTGAATCACAATACGACCTATGAGTTTTTTTTGTTGTTGTTCCAGAATTGCAAAAAGTCTTTTCAAAATATTGTTCTTTAAATAAAATTGTGATATTTCTAAGTATCTGGAAAAAAATTTAAAGCATTTCTGAACCTCATTTTCCAGCTAAGTGCATTAAGTTCAAGTGTTATTCAGTTACATGAAAACACTACTTGCATCTGAGTCAAGAATTGCATTATCAAGTTTAGAAAAACATGTTTTCATGTAACATTCTTCTTGCATTTGAAATAGATTATATTACGTTACCTATCTAGATAATACAGGTGTACATAAAATATAATTAAAAATGTTTCATCTGCAAGTCTAGCTCTTCTTTCATTTAATGAGATGGATGAATGCTTCAACCTTTGTGACTTTTGTAACTACTGGAAAACGAAATCCTCTGACCATAATGTCAACCTTAGACCTTCTCCACCCACACCCCAAAACTGGAAACTCATCTCCTTTCCTATTTGCAACCCAGACAAGTTTGTTGCTCAGTATCAAAACTTACCCCTGCACTGGCCATTATACCTACCTACCCTTAGGAAATGTAGCTACTGGATCACACGTTTCCAGATGATAGGCCCCACAGCTCAAGAGTTATGTTGCAAATACTAGAAGTAAGATTCACTATTAGAGCTGAAACTGCTTTAAGCTTAAGTGAATCAGGATAGAATACCAAACAAGTAGTATCTTTTTGGTACAATGCAGATACATCTTAAAAAACTTGAGTATAAACGCAATGGAAATCTGTTTATGCCAGGATAATCAGATATGATCTGTGGAAGTAATTCTTAATTAAAACAGGAGTTATAATGCCTTGCATAAGGGTTTGGACACAAGCTTGTTATATCATCTTACTTTTTCACTTCAATTAGATGGCAACATAAAACAGTTTTGCCAGTTTGGGTGTATTTTTCAAGCTCACTGAATTAAAAAAAAAATGCTGCTCAGAAAAAGAAAATAAGACTCATCTTTTGTTGGAAAGTAAAGCCAAGGAATAAGAAGTATATTTATGAAATATTTTCGGGAAAGCATGTATGACCAAATCTCATTTTAATACATGGATAATAAAGGACTGTGCAGATGTTGGAAGACATCTTCTAAAGTACTTTTAGGACTTTTCAGATTCACATTGTATTAATAAGACACGTGTAAGTTTAGTACTTACCCGCAGAGGCATAATTAGTTGGAAGTTCAGGATAAAGCCTGTTTGAGCTCTTTTCAGCTGAAAGACAATTAAGTACCAAGTTATATGATATACCAACTTATGTTGTTATATTTCATATGCTGTTTTTCTAACGTGTTCAACAGTTCCAAAATGAGTGCAGTTATCTAAGGAGCAGTACAGGAGAAAGAAATAAGGATCTTGCCTTCTATCTTTGTCCATAGAAATAAATCAAGTTAATAACAGAAGCTGCATTCTGCCTTACGTTCAATGTGAGTATTTTGGTAGATGAATTATTAGAGTCAAAATTTGTCTCCCCCACTCAACTATAAGAAGTCTGTTCAAAGAAACAACAACCTAACAGACAAAGTTTCTGGAAACCAGAAGTTTCTAGAAGTAGGACTAGTAGTTTCTAGTAGAACTATGACTTTTTACTAAGAAGTGTCATTGTACTAAGGGGCTTCTATATATCCAACAAACATGTATGCTTTACTTGAATAATTACTTCTGTAACTAAACCAACACTACTTTTATAGAAAATCCATTTTGTTAATATTAAACAAATCCGATTTGTTAATATTAAACAAACAAAAAAGGCTTTACCATTTATTGCTCATGGCAGTATCTCAACATGCTCTCAGTATTAGCTCAAGGGAGAATATATAAAAAAGTGTTCTCATGCAGACAGCTACTACTACAGTAATTGCATAACTTTCATTAGCTTTAATGCTCTACATTTAGAAAGATATTAATTAATCATTATCAAAATGTTATCTAACCTGGAGGTGTTGGCCCAACAGCAGGTTTATGTGGTTCTGGTCTTGATGGTGGTCTAACAGGTGGGTCATTTACCTGAAATGTATACATTTTTAAAATAACTTGCATCAGACATGGAAGTAGATTTTAACTTCATTCTCTAGAGGTACATCAAGTTACACTGAAAATGTATGAACTCGAGAAGTACACTACAGAACTAGTGACATACATGTGACTATAGAGTAACTCACTATGCATTAAATAAAGACAAAAGTAAGTGATTGTTCATCAGTAATATCAATCAAAAAGTCATCCTCTATAAAACTGAGAATTATATTATTTTAAATGTGATTAAATAGAAGCCAGAAAAAGTAGAAAAATTAGAAGAGTACCAAATCAAACCTGGTATACTTCTTATTTACAGATTAACTTGATCAGAAATAGGTTGAAGAAACTTTTCTAATCATCACCTCAGATTTGATTATACGTTGTTCTGAAAACAAGCATATATAGTTTTTTCTAGATGATGCAAAGCCAAACCAGCAACATCCTTCTCTAGACGAGCCTAGCAGGGGAATACTGAAGAGTGTACTTGAATGGATGTTACACACAGGAAGGTGTCCATGTCCATGGCAGGGGGATTGGAATTACATGATCTTTAAGACCCCTTCCAACCCAAACCGTTCTATGATTCTGTGAAGTATCTGCTATGCGTTACATTTGTAAGCATCCAATAGAGATCTTAAGAATGCCACAAGAACACTAACATTATGATTACCACTGACTATAAACAGTTCAGGAAGAGAAAAAAGCCTGTGAGAAAGAAATGCACAAACCCTTCCTTGTACTGTTACCGTTTTCCCTGGATTATTCTTTTGCTCTTCATTCTCATACTCTTCAGTGAAGGATGCTAGAATCTCATAAAGATCTTCTGCTTGAGCAGGAGAAGGAACATCACCCAACAGGATAGCACTAGCACGTATATCCTGCCCATAAAACCTGATGCAGAAAAAAACAGATGCCAGGTCTTTGATCACTACTATATTTCAGTGTCTAGATAAGCCTACCTTATGCGTTTTCCCCAGCCCTCCTATTGATTTTCTATTTAGAAGTGACATAACTAGCTTAGCAATAAATTCTGAATGATAAATAGCTGCTGCAAACTTGATTACCTACCACCCTATTTCAAAATGTTCTTCACTGGTAATATTTCATTACTGGTCACATAGCTTATATCAACGAGACCATTTGAAAAGCCAATCACGCAGCAAACTGAAGAAATACATGACACTTCTAAAAACATGTTTTAACAGATCCCTTAATGATGCAGTAAAATTGTTTAATAATGCATTGGCACTGCAATTTTATAAACTGAAATGCTGTCATTAAAATTAGTAGTAGTCTTTGCTGGTATTAGCAAAACCAAAGTTTTCAGAAACGCAGACTTACAGCAGACACCTCACAGTTACTGTATCTTAGTTCTTGGAATTATTTGGTTTACATTTTAGGATCTGCAACACAGTAAAATCATTTTGAATATTTCCACCCATTGGGAGGTGCCTTAAGTAGTTTAAATGTAATAGGCTGTACAAAGGAAATCTGCAGCATTTCACAAACTATTTTCTCAAATTCAGTGATGGTCTAAAACAGGGTTTATTTTTTTTTTTTCAAATTACTTGAAATATTTCTCAATATACAGTAAATATCTCTATAATTATCTTTTTGAACCTAAAGTCTCTTTAAACATTCACTATCTATTTAATACCTGTTGGGTAAACCAAAGACACCCTTACCTCTTAAGAAACCCTAAAATAAGCATGGAATGGAAAAAAACTTGTGAGAACAAACTGAATGCGCCCCAGTTCATTGTGTCACTGTTCCTTCACTGAATCCTCTAACTTCAAAGAAAACTTACTTGCGATTGGTTTCTTTCCTTTCAATTAAACAGGTTCCTTCCAGAGACACACCTGCAAATAGTCCTCGAGATTTGCAGTACGTATAGACAGCAGCAGAGCTTCTCAGTGCAACATCCCCTTCTAAGTTTCTAAAAGGAAAAAAAAAAAAAAATGCTCGATAGTATGGCTTCAGCACATGAGCAGCAATAGCCTGAACCCCACCAAAAGCCTGCAAGGGTTTCATTTTTCTCTGTTCTCACATTCTCTGCTGAATATGCTCAACTGGGTCAGAGTTTAAATCCATTTTCAGTTTTCATTTCAGACAGAACCCAGCACAAAGTAATTAATTTGGGTGATAAGGTTTCCTCCAAAGCACAGAATAATGTTGCCTCATGAGAATACTCTATACTATAGATCTCCTCTTGCATTGAGAAGTCTGAAAAATTACTAACCTTAACAAGAATTTCAGAATACTATTCAAATTTACCAAGCCAGGACAATAACATGTATACAAAGTCCATACTTACTGCTTGTTTGAAATTGTCTTCCAATAACACAGATTCTGTATTTTCAATAGACAAATTTGCTACTTCCGATTTTTTTTTCTTGGCCTTAAAGAAATCCTTTTTGCAGCAATAATCTCTCTGATTTTTGTCTTGTCTGTCATGGGGAGAGGGGACTGCTTTGTTATTTTCCTCTTTCTTATGGCCATTTATACATTTAAAGACGTTATCGCCCCTCAGTCTCTAATCAGCTCTTTAGCCATTCTTCAAAGATGGTGTTTAAAAAGCTGTGATTACATTTGTTGCAACATGTGACACTACTCAATATATCCCAATCTTCTTGATTTTATGGTGCCTAAACCAGCACAAAATATATCAAGTAAGGCTTTATCAGACATCAACAGAAAGGTAAGATTACAAAGTGTGATCCACAAACTCAAAAAGGCTGTTATTTTACAGCTGTTCCTCCAGGTCACTGATGAAGATTATCAAGCAGGAGAGGTCCCAGAATAGCCTCTTGAGGGCTTCTACAAGAACCTGGCCTCTGGATATCACGTTAATCATTTGCCACTGCTCTTCAAGCCTGACAATCCAGTTTTTTATCTACTTGGCGATCAGTTCTGCCTGTACACCTAAACCACAATGTCCCAACATCGACACGAGGATGCTGCAGGACAGCATACTGAACACCTTGCAACACCAATGTCATGCACTGCCTTCCCCTGATCCATGTATCTATCTCATCAGTGGAATAGGTAGTATCTTATCCTTCTATTTTGTCAGAAAAAGATGACAAAATATCAGCAAAATCTTCACTGTAAAAACAGAGGCATGAAAAGATACATGCTCCAAGAGAAGAAACTGAGGCAACTGGGCTTGACTAGACTGGAGAAGTCTTAGATAGGGGGGACCCATCAGCAGCTTTCAATTATCTATGAGGAGGCAATTAAGAATATATCAAGTTCTTGAAGTGGCACATGGTGGAAAGACAATAGGCAAATTTAAAAAAGCAATATTTTGACTGTCTGTAAGGCAAAACTTTTCACCATGAGAACAGTTGAGCAGTGGAGTATGTTTCCCAGAGAGGCTAAGCAGAGGTTTTCAAGACCCAATTGGAATAAAGGCATGAGCAACCTGATCTGAAGTCATAACAAACTTTGCTTTAGGCAGGAAGCTGTACTAGAGATCTCCTAAGGTCCCTTCCAAATTAAATTATTCTGTGATTATATCATCTCATCCTTCAAAGTAAGCTGACTTAATCACTTAAGCTTTAAAAGTAATTGCTTGGTGTAGTCCTATTTTTTTTTAACTTACTGCCAGGCAGATCTGCAGTAGCAAAGCCCATAGCTCAATGAAAATAACAGTTCACTCAGGCACTGTAGCACTTGTGCTCTTTGTTGAGCCTAGAATCATAGAGAATAGTTCAGGTTGGTAGGGACCTTAAAGGTCATCTAATTTCAACCCCCTGCCATAGGCAGGGACACCTCCCACTAGACCAGGTTGCTCAAAGCCCCATCCAACCTGGTCTTGGAACACATCCAGGGATGGGGCATCCACAGCTTCTCTGGGCAACCTGTGCCAGTGCCTCACCACCCTCAAAGTGAAGAATTTCCTCCTACTATCTAATCTAAATCTCCCCTTTTAGTTTAAAAACTTTTACTCCTTGTCCTTTCACTGCACTCCCTGACAGAGTCCCTCCCCAGCTTTCCTGTAGGTACCCTCTAAGTACTGGAAGGCCTTCCCTGGAGTCTTCTCCTGGCTAAACAACCCCAGCTCCCTCAGCTTGTTTTCGTAGGAGCAGTGCTCCAGCTCTCTGATCCTCCTCATGCCGCTCCTCTGGGCTGCTTCTAATAGGGCTATGTCTTTCTAGTGCTGGAGTCCCTAGAGCTGAACGCCGTACTCCAGGTGGGGGTCTCATGAGAGTAAAGTACAGGGGGAGAGTCACCCCCCTTGACCTGCTGGCCATGCTGCTTTTGATGCAGCCTGGGTTGGCTCTCTGGGCTGCAAGCGCACATTACTGGCTCATGTCAAGCTTCTCAACAACCAACACCCCAAGTCCTTTACCTCAGAACTGTTCTCAATCCATTCTCTGCCCAGCCTGTATTTGTGCTTGGGATTGCCTTGACACAGGTGCAGGACTTTGCACTTGACCTTATTGAACCTCATGAGGTTTGCACAGGCCAGACTCTCAAGCCTGGATGGTATCCCTTCCCTCTGGCATGTTGACCACACCACACAGGTCAGTGTTAGCAGCAAACTTGCTGAGGGTGCACTCGATCCCACTGTCCATTTTGCTGACAAAGATGTTAAACATGTCTCAATACTGACTCCTGAGGAACACCACTCATTACTGATTTCCACTTAGACCTTGAGCTGCTGACTGCAACTCTTTGAGTTCAATCGTCCAGCCAACTCCTCATTCATCAAGTTGTCCATCCTTCAAATCTATCTCACCAAATTAGAGAGAATGATATCACGTAGGAATACCAAATGCTTTGCACAAAGTCCAGGTAGATGATGTCAGTTGCTCCTCCTCTATCCACCAATGTTGTGATGCCATCATAGAAGGCTACCAGATTTGTCAGGCACAATCTGCCCTTAGTGAAGCCATATTGGCTGTCACCAACCACCTCCTTATTTTCCGTTTGCCTTAGCATGGTTTCCAGAAGGATCTGCTCTGTGATCTTGCCAGGAGCAGAGGTGAGACTGACTGGCCTGTAGTTCCTTGGGTCCTTTTTTACCCCACCCTGTTAAAAGTGGGGGTTATGTTTCCCCTCTTCCAGCCAGGGGGAATTTCATCATATTTGAGTTCACAGAATCACAGAATCACAGAATTTCTAGGTTGGAAGAGACCTCAAGATCATCGAGTCCATCCTCTAACCTAACACTAACAGTCCCCACTAAACCGTATCTCTAAGCTCTACATCTAAATGTCTTTTAAAGACTTCCAGGGATGGTGACTCCACCACCTCCCGGGGCAGCCTGTTCCAGTGCCTAACAACCCTTTCAGTAAAGAAGTTCTTCCTAACGTCTAACCTAAAAATCCCCTGGCGCAACTTAAGCCCATTGCCCCTCGTCCTGTCACCAGGCACGTGGGAGAACAGACCAACCCCCACCTCACTACAGCCTCCTTTAAGGTATCTGTAGAGAGCGATAAGGTCGCCCCTGAGCCTCCTCTTCTCCAGGCTGAACAAGCCCAGCTCCCTCAGCCGCTCCTCGTAGGACTTGTTCTCCAGGCCCCTCACCAGCTTCGTCGCCTTTCTCTGGACCCGAAGTTGTAGCAGTTGGATGACCAGGTCTCCTGTTTCCTTTCTGAGACGGCACACAATTTTCCCTACGCTTCCTTTTATCTCTGATGTACCTATAGAAGCCTTTCTTGTTACCCTTGACATCCTTTGGCCAAATTTAATTCTAAAAGGGCTTTGCCTTTCCTAACCTGATCCTTGGCTGCTCAGATGATCTCTCTGTGTTCTTCCCAGGCTATTTGTCCTCGTTTACACCCTCTGTAGGCCGGCCTCTTTTTTTTCCTGCTTGAGTTTGGCCAGGATCTCCTTGTTCATCCATGCAGGCCTCCTGGTGTTTTCACCTGACTTCCTCTTTGTTGGGATGCATTTCTCCTGCACGTGGAGGAGGCGATCCCTGAATATTAACCAGCTTTCTTGTGCCCCTCTTCCCTTCAAGGCTTTGTCCCATGGAACTCTACCAAGTAGATTCCTGAAGAGGCCAAAACAAGCTTGCTGTGCTCCTTCCTTGCTGCCCTCAGGATCCTAATCTGCACCATTTCATAGTCACTGCAATGGAAGGCTGCCCTTGAGCTTTACATTACCCACCAGCCCCTCCTCATTGGCGAGAAAGAGGTCCACCATAACACCTCTCCTTACTGGCTCCTCTATCACTTGGAGAACGATGTTATCATCAATACATCCCGGGAACCTCCTGGATTGCCTATGCCTTGCCATGCTGTCCCTCCAACAGATATTAGAGTGGTTGAAGAATCCCATGAGGACCAGGGCTTGTGAACATGAAGATGCTTCTGCTTGTCTATAGAGGGCCTCATCTTGTTGGTCTTCCTGGCCCAGTGGCTTGCAGCAGAATCCCACAATAGTGTCATCTGTCCCTACCCTCCCTGTAATCTTGACCCATATGCTCTCTATCAATTCCTCATCCATCCCCAGGCAGAGCTCCGTGCACTCCAGCTGTTCATTGATATAGAGGGCAACATCCCCTCCTCATCTCCCCTGCCTGTTCTTCCTAAAGAGCCTGTATCCTTCCATTCCAACACCCCAGTCATAGGAGCCATCCCACCACATCTCTGTAATGCCCATGAGGTCATAGCCCTGCCAGCGTGCATACAACTCTAACTTGTCTGGTTTATTCCCCATGCTACATGCATTAGAACAGAGACATTTGAGTTGGGACCCTGATGAAGCTGCTTTAACAGCTGGAATTCCTTTGTGCTTCTCTTCAGGCACTTTCCAGGCTTTGGGCATCTATCACTGATGCTGATATCAAACTGGGAGGAGCAGGATGGATTGAGATTCCCCTTCCCCAGAAACTCTAGTTTAAAGCCTTGCTCAACAGCTCGGCAAGCCTATGCCCAATAGGTGAGAGACACCAATGCTCTCCCCTTTCTCTGACAGATGGACCCCATCAGCCCCCAGCAGACCAGGTTTCTCATGCAAGTCCCATGGTCTAAATAGCCAAACCCCTATATGTGGCACCAGTCCTGTAGCCATCTGTTATTTGCCAGATTCAGTTGGCCTTTTCAATCTCCTTCACTTTGACCAGGATGACTGAGGAGCCTACCCAAGCAGTGTCTTGTAAAAATGAGAGTAATTTTCAGAACATGTTCCTTCTGTGAATAAATACCTTTATCAAGAATGGAAAAAAAAAAAAAAAAGGCAACTAAGTAGTCATAACACTACAATTATGCTACCGAAACAATATGGCCCAGTCAACATACAAGTTGCCCCGGTTGTTTAAGTTACCAGAGAAAGCCATGCAAATATTTATACAGCCTTTAAAAATATTTTGCATATTTAAAGCTAACCCATATTACGAAGGGATTTTACTCACCTCCCCAGAGGTCCAATTGCCACAGTAAGATTTCCACCAAGTGTAAGATTCCCTCCCTTGGCAAAAGCTTCTACTGCTCTCTCATGATTCAATATTATTACTAAGTCTGAAACCTACAAAAACATCAAAAAAGTACCATGGTTTTTAAGAAGTTTGAACTTCATAGGAGAAGAATCTTCTGTTTCATGGGAAAGCAGGTGGTAGTATTGCAGATATTTCCTTCCCCAAATTAAAAACTAGCTCCATATTTATCAAATTATTAATTCAATTAGAATCTCCCATCCTATCAGATAACTACTTCCATTCTTGCAGTTACTTCTTTTGAAACAGTTTTCATAACCAAGTTGATCACTTTTCTACAAGAATGGATGCTAAAATTTACGTTCCAGTTTTTGGAAACTAAAAATCCTTTCACTTAGTTTTTCACTTAATTGTATTTTCTTGACACAAAATCAGGAGTTTTATATACATAACTATATACACACATGTATATAAATTAATATTTGTTTTTTTTAAGTCTTGAATTTATGAGGTGTAGATAGCCTCTTCAAGAACTATTGAATCATGTAACTAGAGAGATAAGGTATTTTTGAAAGATAAAGCTCAGTAAATACACTACATGCACTAAAAAAACCAAGATAGGTATGGGTGAATTCAACGTTAAACCCGGGACTCCAGCAGTGCCAGCCTTTTTCAGAGTTCAGCGAAGTAGATTATACTTTTGCACCTTAGTTTTTTGAACAGATGTCCTGTGTACCCAAGGACTATTGTGCCTGATCTTCCATCAGATGGGCGTGACTGGAAGTCAGGTTCAGAACAAATTTCCAACTTACCCCGAATTCCAAACAGTGACAGCAGGGAATACAAAAAGAAATACCAGATTATTTGCAAAACAATTCTGGCCCACAAGTATTACACATAGTGTAAGAGGCCTTTGTTATTAGCCCCCTGGTAACCTCCACCCCATCCCAAAAGATGTCTGACATGACATTCAGTTTCTGAATCATCCAGGGATGGAGACAGAATGTCATTCAGGATGCTGCTACCTCCTTTTACCCATTGAGATGATGAATCCACAGCTAAAGCTAAATGAATCCACAGTGATTAAACCTTCAAGGAAAGCATGAATTTTAAAATTGGTGTTTAATTTGAGGTATAAAATTTTTTCATTTGGAAAAACCTTATGCAAATATTATGACTTACGAAAACTGTGATTTCCTTCTTAATGTTTAAAACCATCCATAAGCACAAATACAACTATGTTTATTATAATCTCTCCTACAGGAATAAAATTCAACCAGTTTTACAATATTTGAGTTCTTAAATTGCTAAAACAGTGCTGAAATTAGAGTCTGGGCTCCTAAGCCACTCAGATATTTCTGAATACCATCTCTTCTCTAGAAGAAGAAAATAAATTCATGTTATAATAATGCTAGTAAGGAAACTGTATTTTGTAAGCTGGGTGACTAAAATTTCAAATGAGATTGCTCAGAAAAAAATGTCCTCTTGGAAATGGCTTGTGTATTTAAATAATTTTAGTAAATATCAGTAGTAAATGGTTACATTATCTAAAAGACCAGATGGAGATGATTAAAGCAAAACTTTCATTGATTTATCAAAGCATCTAAAGAGTCTGTTTCATTGTCATAAAATGAGAATGTACAAAAAAAAACCCTGGGGCTCATCAAACTCAATGCTTTTTAATGTATTCAGATCCTGCAGTCATGAAAACCAAAGAAAAACCCTTAAAAAAATTAGCAATTTCATATTCACAGTGTTCTTCAAAAAGTACACAGTAATAATACCTGAGATCACAACGTGAACAATGAGGATCTAACAAAATATTGAACAGTTGCTCATTATATGAGTACCAGGTGACCAGTTGTCAGAAGAGGGGTAGCTGGGGATGTATGAGACATACTGGGGGCTCGTGTGTACCATCCAGATCAGCTTTACATGGATTCTTCTGAAGAGCAGAATGCCCATAGCAAGAGATCTTGCTGGCAGCATACTGTCACATTTGATTTCATTTGGGAATCAGTGAATAGAGGCTAAATAGAAATAAAATAGAAGGATGGGACTGGAGGGCAGGGTGAGAAAGAGGACAGATGGCAAGTATGTTTAAGAAGCTGTAAGGAAGAATAAGTACAAAGAAGAGGCAGAGGGCAGCCAGAGCTCAGATCAACAGGATTCCTCTGAACACACTGAAAGCCTCTCATTTAAGTGCTTCTGCTGGCTGGAAACTGACTTGTTTTCTGTAGCATTTCTTCAGAGGAGGGACTGTCAGTTTTGGTGCTCCCAAACTGAAGGGTGATACCAAGAATCACAAGCTTGAGTAGGGAACACATTAAGTACAGTGGCATTAGCTAGGCTCCATTTTACAGCACCTTCAGTTCCTTTCAGCATGTATTGCTAGATGGAGTCCTTGTGCTCTTTAACAAAGCACTTGATACACTTAAATATAGTATACTTTTAATTAATTCCATTTGGCTTTTAATGGAACTCTGACTTGAATTTTCCCCATTAGGGAAAAGTTCAGTCTTCTATAAGTAAGAAATCAAGGAAATAAGGAAAAAGCTACTACCTCCTTTATTTATTTTTTTACACTTCTCAATTAGATCTTTAATAAAATAAAATAGATTTAGTAATAATAATAATAAATAATAAGTAATAGTAATAATAATAAGTAATAATAATAAAATATAATATAATAATATAATAAAATATAATAATATATATTATATATTATTATATATTATATATAATAAAATAATAATATAATATAATATAATAATAATATAATATAATAATAATAATAATAATAAGTAATAGTAAAATAGATTTTTACACTTCTCAATTAGATTTACACTTCTTCAATTAGATCGATAGGATCAACCTCCCATATTTAGTTTGGCTTGTATAAATCAATCTTAAAATTGTGTCCCTCACCCTCCTTCACATAAAACTAGATTTCACTACCTCACCAACATTTAGATCTTTATCAATGCATTTCATTGCTTCAAAACAAAATAAAACGTACTTCAAATGCAAAATAATACCTCAATTCCAATCTCAAATCCACCACCAAGGCCAGCAATTCCTATTGCAGAAGGAGCAGACCAGGCTGTCACGCAAAACAAGAGAAAAGTACAAAAATGTTACTACATATTACAAGAAATACTTATATGGTTATTGCAGTTCACAAACTCTAACAAGTTCTCCACTTGAAACTATATTCATACATACTAGAATGTAATCACACAACCACACTGCTTTATCCCACTGGTAGGAATGGAATAGAAATCCTCATTTAAACCAATCTCTACACTACAAATTTATCATGCAGTTGTCTATTACTGGACATAATTCATTTTTTAAAATTAATTTTATACTATGCTTTTACATTTCATACTTTGATACAAAGATACTGAGAGCATTTACGTCTGGCCAAAAATAGGTACAGAATTCTGAAAACAGCTTTCCAACCAGATGTTGGCAGCTACTAGCTTGTTTTATGTTAGAAAAAGAAATAATGGAGAAAAAATACATATATATAAGTTAGATAAAGCTTTTCATTTTGTACTTCATGGGAGAATTAAAATAACTTACAGCCATTAGGAAGACGAGCTAATACAATTCCACTTCCACCTCGAGCAGTCACCAAAAATCCAGCTTTGATAACAGACAAAACTGCAAGGCCTTTGGCTTTAGCTATTACATGGGCTGAAAAAGGGAAATAGTTTATTAAAAATCTTGTAAGTGAAGTTCAAGGAAAGGGAAAAAAGAAGCTTTACTTTTAACAGTTGTGATCATATAACAGTTAAATAGTAAAAGCAAGAACTCAAAGAAAACTGCAGGAAAACTGAACTAACAATGATGACACCTCCACTCCTCAGTCAACCACACAGCTAGTACTGCATTGATCTCTGCACTGCCACAACTGCTTCAGCTATCCTGGTTAGCTCACGCAGAATCAACTCGCTTATTGCCATGAATGGTGTCTGTGAGTACCCTTGGCAAGGTAACGAGGCAGTGAATAGTTGACAACCAATGTCTCTACAGGTTTTTGGAGGAGTGAGGTCTGAATTCAAATCGGTGATACACAGCAGCCTAATCAGCTTATATCATTAGACAGCGTTTGTGTCAAATAAAATGTCGTCATTCTGCAAGCCTTATTACAGGCCTCCTGGAACATAGTAGTTATAAATTCAAAGCCACAACTAGCAATACCTGGTGAAAGAAGACACAGAATAACCATGGCAGAAATAAAGAGGATAGCAACAAACAAGGGTGCTTAATCTGTATCAGAGGAGAAATGTACTCTTCTTTCCTTCAACTTCTTTTCATCAAGGTAATTCTGGTAAACACATATTCAAAAACTATTGCTACTGTTCAAGGTTCTCCTTATGAACAGACATTCACAGGGTGAACACAAGACATTCCACCCCAAAAAGAAGCCTTCCTTGTGGATACTCTATGGCTGTAAACATGCAAAACATTTTTCTCAATAAGCAATATCTGTCTAGAACCCAGCAAACTGAACCCCTTTACTTCCCAAATATTTTTATAGAAGTTTTAAGGGTCCGGTTCTTCATTTGTTTCCAAGTTAAGGTCAGTGAAAATAGAGGTTGTTGATAAAAAGAGATTGATTTCAACACAGGCAAGAATTAGAGGTTTTAGTTGAATCAAAATGTGTTTCTTTACTCACGAGGTATGATTTTATCAGGTCCATTTCTGGAAGTTATTTCTGTAAATTCTCGTAATATTTTAGCTGCTTTTTTAGCTTCTGACTTCAAGTTGGAAGGTATAGGATTATTCACTGTAAAACATGAAAGTAGTACATCTATGATCACTTCAGGATAACAAACAAATTAGTGTAACTCTATGGGAAAAGTGACTATTGAGCAGAATCAATATTATGCAACATTACATTTATAGTTTCATGTATGAATAGTAACATTTCACCTGTAGAATTGCAAAAAGAGGCCTTAAAGTAGACAAATATAGACACACATATGTCAGTCCTGATTCTTACATCTACTAAAAACCCTCAAAACTCTCACTTAAAACCTTGTTTTCCTGTCTGGACATAACACCCACCAATTGCAAGTTTATCAGCAACAAATTGTCCCAACAGTATACACATACATTGTCAGACCAAAGGTCCACATCGCATCATGTTCTGTCTCCGAATACAACTAGTCACTGTTCCAGTAAGAGTCCCACTGTTTTTCAGTTTGAAAAAGCACAGAAAAGACTGCATGCATAGAGAAGTAACGCAGTCAAAAGTGGCCTAGTTTTTTTAATCAGTGTTCCCTGAACATTCACTTACCTCCTCACTCTGGGCAACATTCTCACCCAAAGCCGTGATGGTGAAAGCTCAACATATTTTGAGAGGAAGTCAATGAAGCTCAAGGAGCAAGTCAGCTCAGACTAAGTGAAGCACCTAGCAGCAAGTTAGTAGAGTTTCTCTCCTGACTCTTCTGACCAGAACTGGAGTTACACATCTACTTTTCAAAGTGAAGTATATTCCTCTAGTATGTTCTGCAGTCAAGAAAGGACACACCCAGAGCAAGAGAGATTTTGACAGCTGAGACTCTGAACTACCCTGTGAAAGCCTGTAGCAATGCTTGGCTTTGGTGAAAACACAGTATTGGAGAGTTTGAAGTGGCAGAAGTCATCACGATGCTGTGCAAAAATATTGATCTCTGAGAAAATAAGGAAAGATGCATGGAATGCAAGGGTACATTGGGCTGTGATAAACAATAGAAGACACGCTAACTCTGCCTCCCAACCCCTTTTGTTTGTGTTCAGAAAGTTGAAATGATGGCCAAGTCTCCATGTGCGGAGATTGGAGAAGGTGAAACTAAACTCTAAGAACTCAGAAAAGCTGTTGGCACGTGCAATTTTCCCAGGCTGTTACGGCCCTAAAATTGAACACTGGCTTGCAGGAGTTCAGAAGGAGTCTCTTTCCTGGTTCACCTGGCTGGAAACTGGTTGCATGGACCACACCAAGAGAGGACAGCGCAGCCCAAGCAAAACATTAAAGGCTAATTGCTTTTTGGTAGATGAACAAACTAGATTAGAGCAAAGGTCTCCATTCCTTCTGTTGTTTGTACTTAACATCATATTTTCAAGGTCAGAGGGAAAACATTACCAGCATGTTATAAGAAAGAAATAATATTTTTGATTTTGTATGTAGAAAGCATACAAAATGTCGATCACGACAAACGTATTGCAACACCAGTCTTCCCAAGGAGGCATGAATAACACTTTCAGATTGCTATAACTTATAATTCATAAGTAATATTGCAACACAGTGCATGGCATTGCATAATCAGGTGAATGCTTCTGTATGTAGGCTTTCACTTACTGTGTTTTGCAAGTCAAGAGGTCTTGATTTTGGGAAGGGCCATTTATGCAATCTTCCCCAGATACACACTTCATGGTACGGTTCAGTAAGATTAAAGAAAAATGAATTAAATGGAAGACATGCTTTATTTTAACTCCGGTAAAAAGGACAGTTGCATGTCTGGCCATGCCAAACTCTTAGCAAAGTCATCAAGACTTTATGAAAATAACAGGTGTGCACACTGATAATTGGAGGTGAGAAACATTACGGAGCAAAACCAAGCATTAGCTTCTAGATTATAGAGAAATAAAATATACCTCTGTGCTTCTTTACTATTCTTTATCTTTACATGCACTTCCTCCTCCCTCCACCTCATTTCTCGTCGGCCAACCTCAGATTTTGGAGGAACATCTCCAATCTGCTTCTCCTTAGTTCCAAACAGGAAAAAAAAAAAGGCTATTTCAAGCATATTAAACAGAGAAACCTCTCTCGTCAATCCCCTCCCCATGTCTTGTCTACTGACAAAAAAAAAGTTTTCAGATCTAAAAGTCTACAAACAAGAGACAAGTTAAAAAACACACCACCTTTTCAGATTCAGAATTATTTCAGAAAGACCTTATGGTTACCAGAAAAAGTACGTGTGTGTTTACATGCACACAAGTGTTACTGCTTAACTGAAGACAATTTAAAGCTGAACTTCATGACCAGCAAAAGCAATAGTGGTACCACCTCACTGTCTCTTCAACTCCAAATAAAGAATCGGTTTCAAGATCTTATTGTGGTCACATCTTCGGGGCAGGAGGGGAGATATCAAAGCAACTATTTCCAATGTTTACTCTGAACATTTCACAAGATACCTAGACTGTCCCCATGATTTTCTGACCTGGCTTATTTTTATCCTGGTGTTTTATCTATCTGCACTACTCCAGTGTAATCCTAAACATTTTACTTCCAGATGCAAGATTTGGACTGAAAAATACTGCCTGAACAAACTGAAAATTGTGGATTTCTGATCTTGTTTTTCTAAAGGGGTATTTTTTGTACCAGATATTGTAGGCTTCCTCTATTGCCAGGGAACAGAGGAGATGGAAACAGATTCCTCAGCCAACCATACACTGACTTAATTCCCATCCTCAAATAATCACCAGAACCACCACTGTTTCCTTACTTACTTCTGTAACATTATGCAGATATTAAGGAACTGGCAGGATTCCTACAGGGGGTCTCAAGGAAATTACAAAAAAAATGTTTGCTTTTTGAACAACAAAACACAACCAACCCACAAACTCACACCCTGACCTTAATTATGAATAATATGATGCTTGGTGAAGCCTGGCTGGACTCCCATTTTTATAAGATTACTTGCACCAGGCTGCAATGCCATAGTCAAAGAAATCTCACCTTTTATCGCTGAAGGAAGAGGGAGAACTGGCTCTCCCTCTCAGGCAATGCCACGCTCAAGATTTTATTGACAGAGTTCAAGATTAATTAAGGAAACTGATCATAACAAACCTACAAACACAGCTTTTCTTGGCTAGGTATGCAGTGTGGATGAGGCTTTACTCTTACTGTCAAATTATAAATCTATTAGTTTCATGAAAATTTGTCCAAAGCCAAAGAACATTAAACATTTGCCTTTTAAAAAGTGGAAAAAAAGTCACACAAGTATGTCAAAGAGAATCCAAAGCTAGTTATTTACTAGATTAGAAAAAAATACATGGAAGTTTGAACTATAAAAGATTTGTGCTTGCCCTAAAATACAATAGAAATGATATGTATCAAGACTATATGGAAGGTTAGGAGCAAAAATCTTGATTCTTCCTTATTTTAATCACTGTCAATATTTAATTTAATAAACAGTCAAAACCATAACGGAGATTTCTGTGACATGAAATGTAGTTTAAATTTCAGTTCACATATTAAGCTGTCCTGCTCAAGGTTACATTATGATTTGAACAGTAAAGTCTTCTCTTAAAGCCTGCTTAAACATTGCTGTAGTTTGTTGAACTACGGAAGTTATAGAATTATCTGCTCTTTAATACAAATACTGTATGAAATATTTAGGAGCAAGCACAAGCTCCACGTTTGGTTTATCCCTCCAGTAACATAAGGAATAATCCTGTACCACTGCCTTCACTATTAGCTTTTAAATATGCATATGTAATTGTCTGTTTTGTATTCAACCACTGCTCAGGAAAGAGGTAACGAGAAGCAATGAGGCAATAATGTCTATCAGGAGGATACACTGAGTGACGGATTTGGAATGCCGTGACCAGCAAATGCTCAACTGGGAGTGAGCTTCATTTATACCGCTGCTTGTTGTTGAAAGGAGAAGATATTGAGCATATGTGAGTCAGCAACACAAAGCCCCATGGGGGAATATCACACCAAAATTGATTAACTGCTTAATTTGTAAGCTGATGAGGCAAGTGCGTCAGCCTCTAATTTACATTCTGACTAACAGTAATAATGTGTTGGCTGAACATTTGGTGAAATTATCTGAGCAAGGTGTAATAAAGAATAAATAAAGCCTTTTTACTTAAAAGCTAGAACTAATTCTGATATAATCAAAATTCTGCTGAATACGAACAGATGAAATAAAGCTGGGTAGCATTATAAGAACCTGAACATCAAGAAGTAGTTTCAAAGGAGACCGATGATAACTAGAGACAAAACCTAGCATGCAGATTTCATACCCCAGTTGTCCATGTATGTATGTATGAGCTTTGAAGTATTTTGGCAGAAATGAATTTTACTTTTTGGTCACAAGAACAATTAAAAATAATGACACAAGTCTCATGTAGTAATTTCATCTTTACTCTCATTTCACTGAACAGTTCAGAAACAGCACAAGAATAAATTAAAATACAGCTGATTTGCAAAATGCCCATGGTTAGAGCAGTAGCATCAGCCCCAAAAAGCAAGTAGGAGCAAAGAATAATTAAGAGTATTCATAAACATGACAACACATCAAGAAAGGTTTAAGGCAGACATTGTAGGGGAAGGAGAAACCTGAAAAGCAAGACAGAGCAGTGTTGGAGAAAAGCCTAAACAATAGATTTCAACTCGGCATTACAATTAGGGAGATGAATGTCATTTTGGTTTCACAAACATGTAACATTGTGGTACTTCGGTAGCCAGCTCCAGCCTTGGGATTCATCTGGTAACACAACATGCAAAACATGCACTGTAAGCATTTTGTCTAACCCAAGAAAAAGTGAGGTAGATTTAAAGCAGTGGCCAAGAAGCACGTATTAATTGGCAGACTACTAAATGGATCTCTGTCAGTCTCCCTCCACTTACTGCTTTCAGTACCGAAAGACAATGACACACAGCAAAGAAGCCCAGATCAAGAATAGATCTGCAGTCTGTGGTAGAAGGTGAAAAACAACCTGGAGGAAAAGGATGAAATAAAATAAAGGCAAAAACTACTACCTTTAGTTGGGACCCACCAGGCTCCAACTGTCAGAGCCTGAGCTCCAGACTCCTGGTTTTGGAGCCAACAGCAAGAGGCAGAAGTTGTTTCCTTGTGAGGATCCAAGGCACATGAAAGAGGAATGCTTCAGGACTTGCATCATCCTGCCTAGAGGCACTACTGGTGCAGCAGAAGGAATCTGAGAAAGTGACTGAGGGAATGAGAAAGTAGCAGCCACTGACAGTGAGGTTCATGCTCATTGTGTATGTTGTATAATTCTGTCAGAGGCATTTGGAGAACAGTAAGGGAGACAGAAGACATCATGCAAGGTGATGGAAACAAAGCTGAAAGGTAGAAAAAAAGACCCTCTGCACAGCAAAACCTCTTTACTAATCTCATGCTCCTTACATCTTGGATTCCTGAAATTTTACCCATTTTCATGCAGCTCTGTTCCTCAGGAATCTTGGTCTGAGCATCCAGTACTGTGTCAGAGACAGTAAGAGTAGGGCAGGGTACCAGTACATCGGCAGGAACCACATGGCCTTGCAGAGCTACGCTAAGACTGGAAGGCCAACGTGTGCCTTTGCAACCCTAAGAGGTTTTGTACTATGTGTTTAATGGAACTACTCTTTCCCCCTTGACGTGAAGGAAGACATTAGCCAATGACCTTTCTGAAAGCAAGGCAAGATTTATTGGAAATGCAGTAATTGCATACAAGAACACGTCCAACAATAAACTTAGCCTCTGCACAAGCTAGCTGAATAAATAAAATAGTATGAAATGTGATAAGAGTATTTATATGCTAGCTATGTTAGTATCATCATGTATAGCGCCCAAAAGAATACAAGGTTTTTTGTCAGCACTAGCAGGTATCTCTGACCATCTGCCTTTTCAGGCTTGGCATACATCAGTCATGTATGCACTCCTAGAGCACAGGAACTCATTATTTTTTTTCCTATGAAATCTCTACTTTGCTAATGTTAAACAAGTATACATACACAAAACAAATCATACCCACCATTTCACCATGTGCGTATTTTTATTCCTTTTCTCCAAGAGGAAAGGACTTTACTAATCCAAACATGAAGTGTACTGCTTAGTGGGTTATCAGTCCTCAATTCAACTTTGAACTATTTCCTTGAGAAGAGTCAAGAAATGCGAAAACAAGCAGGAGAAAAAAAAAAAACAAAAAAAAAACAACACACCCACACAACCAAAATCAAACCAATACACCTATAACACATAGCCACCCACATTATCAAAAGCATGTGATGAGTTTGGTTACCAGCAGTTTCGATACTAAAGTCAGTTTGGAGCAACCCTAATCCCCTCTCATCTAGAAGGATGAACTTCATGACATGAGATGGATTATATATGGCCATTATGATAGTGACATAGTTGGACAAGACACTTTAAAGAAAAACGTGTTTACTTTGTATATGCAAGATGCTTCAATAAGGCAATGCCTCCTTATTTCTAAGGAACTGTGATATGTAAATAGTCACTAACAGCCTGAGCACGGGTGAATCAGGTGATTTGTTCTGCAAAGTACTTAAGACATCTCTTCAACCCCATGGGAGGAAGAGCAGAAGAATGCCCGTAGCTAGAAGTCTTCAGAAATCCCCATAACATTTAGCAATGGCAAGAACACAAGAATCCTAAGTTGAGAGTTTTACAACTGAGTTGTAGGCTTGGCACTAGGAGAAAGGATAAATGAAAATGGTATGGGGAAGAAATCAAAATACCTACCAACAAACTAAATGTATTATTCTCTCACAATGACTACAGCTCTCACTACATTTGAATGAGCTATTAACAGTAAATATAATTAATACAAAAGCTTTGTGAGCTTCCAGGTAGTATTCGGAGTGGTACTCAAAGTAAATAAGCAGAACAAAGATGACTGGTTACATCAGACTTCAAGTTTTTACTTCTGAGAGGCACAATGATCACAAAAAAGTACCATTTTAAAAAGAAAATAAAGATTTAAATGTTTCAAATATTTGATTAAGGCAAGCAAATAAAAAAATAAGAGGGAAAATGAAGGCAAAAAAATCATGTCAGTATGACAAATGTGTCTGCACTACTAAGTCTATTACAACAAGGACGATTTCTCATCTCAGGAGAATAGAACTACTAGAGAGTGTATGTTTTATAACATGGTTTTAGTAGGCTAAATGCTTAGACATGAAATATGAGACAATGCCACCTAAACAGATAAGTCATTGAAATATGAAGAAAATGCACAGCACCTACACAGTAAAGGGTTTATGTAGATTCTCTTCTATAACTCATCTGGGTCCACAGTAGTATATCTCAATATTATAGATCAGGATTGATGTTAGGCTTATAAATTATCTGCCAATACTTGTTCCAACTTAAGTTGGTACAGAAGGCACCCTTCTTAGAGTCACTGAACACATAATACTTGCTTAAACTTAGCGCCAACAAAGAAGTATCAATTCTAGCCACTAAAGCTGAAGACAGCGTATGAACATTGCAACACCAAGTCAAGCCTTTAATGTGAGAATTTCCACAAGGATCAGGTGTTGAGAAAGACCAGAAGAACTGTGTTCCACCTAAAGTGTTAAAACAACATGAATTTAGTTGTTCGCAAAATATAAGTAAAATAACTCTACCACCCTCAACTGAGGCTAAAGCAGACCAGAACATGATAAGCAGCAGCTTTCAGATGACAAAGAAATGATTCACATTCTGTTTGTACAAAGACAGTCGGAAAACAGCTCTGGGATGCTCTACAACAAGCACCAAAGACAGCTAGCTACCTTGGAAGCCACCTGAGGCTGAAAAGAGAACTCTTCCAAGAATGTGTAGTACAAGAATTGCAGGCTTTTGTGCAAAACACGCCACCACACCTAACCACCATGCCACCCAAGCCTTAGGAAACTGTCTAGATGAAGCCCTGTTGGCAAGTCTTCACATACACTGATTGTAATATGTTTGATGTGTAAACAGTCAGTACCAAAGGGGTTGGGGTGCTGCCCACCAAGCAAAATAAGTAGCATTACCAAAACTAAACCAGAGCTAGGAATTCAGTTCTGCCTCTCATGTTAAATACAAGACTCGGTATGCCATGTTAAATTTTGATTGGGATTTTCCCCTTAACTCCATATCTGAATCCCAGCTTTGTCTTGCTAACTCTATTTTAATCACTAAGAATAAGCTTCCAGGCAATCCAAGGAGATAAGCAAGTATGCAACAAAGCTTTAACTAAAACAAAGCTGTGCTTTTAAGAACAAAACCCTAATACCCATCCTGTTCTTCTCACCAGGGACAGAAGCACAGAGAGAACAAAAATGTAGCCGACTACAACTCCCACGTGCCCAATAATCCCATATGCTACAGTAGTAACCTACAAGAAAAAATATATTTGGGCACCTTAACAAAATACAGACTCCTGCTACTTCTTGCAGAAGGTGCTTCTATCACTAAAACTATGGGCATCGTTCTTTCCCTCATTTCCTCTTTCCATAAATATCCCTAGGCACACAGATCAATAACAAGTTATTAATTCCCACAATGAATATGAATAGTTTCTACCATAATCACACAAGAAACAAGGAATAAAGAATAGCTTTTTTAAAAAAAAAAAAAAAAACAAACACAAAACAACATGACAAGTGCTTGGCACGTATTACTAAAGAATTCAATGAGCCCTAGCTTCGCTAAGCTCCTGCATTGTCTTGCTCACAGTAGCATTTCTATCCAGCTAAGTGACAGAGCTTATGCTTCATAGCACCCTGGCATGACAGGCTCTTTGAAAACAATGTAAAGGATGTGTAAAAAAGCTAAGTATAGAAAGCTTATGTCAGAGATACTATCTCCTAGCGGTGAGGAACATTGATACAAGCCAAAGAACAACAGGGAACTTGGTTCCAGTTCATTTCAAAGGTCTTAAGTTAGCATTGACTGGACCAGGTGAAGACCATGACTGTCCCGCTGCTGAGGGCTGCAGAGCCACACTTAAGAGCTAGGCACACCTACGTGCTACACACTCAGTGTGTATTCATACACTGGGTTTTACGTGAAATCCAGAATTGTTTTTGGAATAGCTCAGTTGGAAGGGACATACAGAGATCATCAAGTCTCAAGTGCTCGCTTCTATATACTGTCCCAGATTTCCCCAACTCTCAAACACATAGAAAGGTAGGAGGGAGGCATCTCTTCCAATTTTGACACCTCCAGAAACCTCACTCAATGCAAAGCATGAATAAAGGCTTCAGACAACTGAAACGGACGAATTACATGGGTGGCTCTCCTCATCCTGCTCCCCTCATCAAGGACGCACTTGAAGCCATACCACAGCCCCTGTAACCCCAGGGCCCCTTACAGGAATAATACAATCATTAAGGCTGGAAAAGACCTCCAAGATCATCTGGTCCAACTATCCCCCTACTACCAATGTCACCCACTAAACCGTGTCCCTAAGCACCAGGTCCAGCCTTTCCTTAAACATCCCTAGGGACGATGACTCCACCACTTCCTTGGGCAACCCGTTCCAATGCCTGACTGCTCTTTCTGAGAAGAAATGTCTCCTAATTTCCAACCTAAACCTCCCCTGGTACAACTTGAGGCCATTCCCTCTAGTCCTATTGCTGGTTATCTGCGAGAAGAGGCTGATTCCCAGCTCCCCTCATCTTCCTTTCAGGTAGCTGTAGAGAGAACTAAAGTCTCCCCTGAGCTTCCTCTTCCCCATATTAAACAGCCACACTTCCTTCAGCCGCTCTTTATAGGACTTGAGGCATTTCAGCCATGTTTTTGTGCTCCACCACCAGCCCAGCAGGAACAACACCGCACCAGGCGCTTCCCAAACCCCTCTCCGAGTGGGCTGCAAGGAGTAACCACCACCGCCGGGGCTGTCAGACCAGCCACGCTGGCGGAAGCCCCCTGACACCGGGACCCCCCAGGATACTCACTCCTGCCCGCTCGGGACGCCTCAGCCCCAGCCCCGCCGCCCTCCTCAGCGCCGCTGCCGGGGCGGCCCCGCGGAGCTGCTCACCTGCCCCAGGTGAGGCGGGCGGGGCTGGGGACGCCGCCCACTGCTAGCCTGCGCCCCCGCACGGGCGGGCTGAGCCCGCTCACCTCCCCCAGTGCCTCGGTGCGTGTTTTTTGTTTTCACGGTTTGACTTTTTTTTTTTGTTTGTTTTTGTTTTTTTTTCCTCTATCTGTTCTCTCTCAAATCAGGCAGAAAACGAAGCCGGCTGTAGTCGTAAAGTGAGGCGGCGCGACAGCTAGCGAGGTCCCCCCCCCCCCGCCTCCTTCCTCCTCCCGAGCGGAGAAGATGGCGGCGGGGGAGGTGAAGTCCGTGCTGTTCGTGTGCTTGGGTGAGCGGGGCGGGCGGCTGCGGCTGGGGCTGCCGGGATCGGGGATGTGGGGCTGGGATCAGAGACAGGGATCGGGTACAGGGATCAGGGACAGGGGGCGGGGGCAGGGGTCGGGGGCAGGGGTGGCCGAAGTCGGCGGTAGGGTCGACGCGAAGCCGGGGAGACACGGTGGGGCCTGAAGTAAGAGGAGCTTGGTGGGGGTGGACTTCGGTCTGTGCAGTTCTGGCCATCGTGAAAAGGAGTGAAAATAATAAAGTTTTCTTTTTCTTGTTTTGAAGAGCTGCCTAAATGGAGAGGCAGGCAGCAGCTTAAAGAAAGTAAAATAAAAGTGTATGGCATGTTTTTAGGTTCTGAATCTCACTTCATGAGAAGTCATGGAAAACCAGCGTGAAGGGATGAGAAAGGGTTTGGACACTTTCCTGAAGCTCAAGACAGTTGATTCCTAATGAGCACAGTAATCTTCTGCTTCTTCACCACAAATTGCTAACCCAGCGGCGTAGATTATGTGGCCATGCACCTTCCTGTGTACATGCTTCCCCAAAACGTCTGCTTCCTCTCAGAGATAACAGGCTAGAGGGCTCTCAGCTCTGATCTAGCAGGGCTTTTAGTATTGTCTGCCACCTAGCTCTTATAATCTTACTTAATATGCTCGAACTTGATCCCTGTGAATCCTTGGCATGTTGCCAGTTTCATTACAAAACTATCGGTTAATACTTTTTTTTTTTTCTTTTCATTTTTTACTAAGTGCTTTCCTGTTGTAATAGGAGAAATTGAGATTAGTCAAATAGCAAAATGAGTTTAGTTTAGTGAAATATGTTCTGATATTTACCTTACTGTAAAAGCAAGCTGTAGTAGTAACCTTGGGAAAAACATCCTTTAGATAAGGAATTATCAGTTGGTGTATGTTTGTGGCCTACACAAATATCTCAATAAAAACATCTTATTAACATGCATCTTCCTCTCCCAACAGTATGTTCTAAAGGCAGTGGCAATCTTTATAAAACAATTCCTATGTACCTACAGGTCTGTAAATCCATGATGATGATTTGCACTGTAATAAATTGAGACAATCCACTTGGGACTCTGAGCAGCCATCATTAATGGAAGATAATTTAGGTGTAGAGTGAACTAAGATACTAAATTTGAGGAAAGGATGAACCAATCAAAAAAGGCTGATGTTTGCAAGACAAAATTTTGAAAAATAAATGTTGCAAATATCTTTGAAATTGCCTCTTCTGTGGTACAGGGTTATAAAAAATACAACCTAGTGGTATGTGGTGTGTGACATACAAGCTAATAGACATGAAAAGCTCTTCTTTTTTGTGGTCAAATAGGTATTTTAGTCAATATTAGAAGGCAACTTGTGTCTTCTTACTCCAAAGTTTGCTTAACATCTTGCAATTAGTCTTGAAAAGTGGTGATTATGACTTAATTGTTGTTCCCCCCCCAACTTTTGATTAGCATAATCTATGGTTATTGCTGAAAAGACTGTTGAGTAGATGTCTTGAACTGCCTTTACCTGTAGTATTCTTTGCTAATTAATGAAGCATATTAATTCAGATGTTCTCCCACTTTCAGCAAGAGCAAATCCCCAAAAGTACAAGCCTTCATGAAAAATTGTATTTTCTTTCTACATTATTTTGAAAGAAACCTGTTATTAAAATATCCATTTACTCTATTCTTTGTTTGTAATGAGATAAGTGGATATTACACAACAAAATATAATCTAGTTAATGTGCATAATTACATTAATGATAAGAGTTCCTCATTGCTAAAAAATAGATGGAGAATCCGGCAGCATATTTAATTACAGAATATGAAAAGGCACCTGAAAATAAATAAATAAATAAATATTTAATTTAAGGCAAAGAATTAAAGTTGGAGGTGGACCAGAAAGCAATTTTCTCTTTTTACACTTAAATAGCTCATCTAATTAATGATTGAGCTCTAGAAATGAACTTAATATGATGCCATGTTATATAAATTATCCTCTTTGTGACTTGTCTGCTATAACTTAACAAGCTGTACGGGCATCTTAGCCAGAAGCTGGTCTCCATGCGTGAAGGAGTAGTTGTCAGAGAAATGGATTAGCAAAGTGGTTTTGGGAGTGTCCTCAGAAGTTGGTGTTTGTTGTGTATCTCTTGAGTATGAATACTGCCATCAGAGATTGCATAACATCTTTTCTAAAATGACAGTGAATTTATTGAGTATGAGGAAATGATACTTCTCACAAAAAGATTTGAGTTTCCTGATTCAGTTGTCACAACCCAATATATACTTTTAAATATAGCCAATGAGAAAGCAGTAGCTTTGGTAAGACATCAAAGAGGTCCTACACAGCTGCTTTCATGAGGGTTCTTGGTGAGCTGACAGAAAGAACTAATGCAGTTTTTGTATAAAGAAGAGAATGTTAGATAGAAGTAAGGAAAATACCTTCATTGTTCTGTGGTAAGATAGCTGGTTGAATACAGTGTCTTGATTAATCTGTTTCAGAGTGATACAGGAGAACTGGAGAGTTGAAAGCATGGTCATAAAAGCCATCTTAGAATAGGAAAATAAGATTATGGTGTATACTTAAAAATGTTACGAGTCAGATTGTTGCAGGCAGGTGCTTACGTGTTGAGAACTTTATTCTTACTGGGGAGCTTTTAGCTTGCTGTGAAAAGCGTAACAATCCTGTAGTGTCTGCAGATAGGCTTGACTGCAGAGAACATACAGTGTGGCATGACTGGGAACCATGATGAAGTTCAGACAGGGATTTGAGTACATAATGGCACAGAGTAGGGAAGTTTTAAACACTTGCTGTTGAGGGAGGCTTGATGGTCAGTTATTGGGTGATGCAAATTACATTAGGAAGCAGTATGATAGTGACTTAGATGAACTGACTACACATGGAGTTGAAAGTGGGTTTTTAAATGTGGGAGGATGAAAGCTAGTAAAACTTCTTCCTTTGTTATTCCATCTGCTGTTTGTAACAGAAAAGCATCTGTTCACATTTGGGGAAGACAAAGAATGTGAAAGAGTTAGAGAGCTGAATAAGGAACAATGAAGATACAAAACAGATTGAGAGAGTGGATGATAAGATCGGCAGTTTTGTAGAGATGAGCAATGGGCCTGAGTTTGAAATGCAGTCAAGTTGCCTTTCTTGATGGGAGAAGTGAAGCTTCTATTTCTGTACAGGAATAGATCAAAGATTAAATCATGGACTGGAATAAGAACTCAGAATTGAATGTTGCTTTGGGTAATAGGCAGTGAAAGTCTTTTGTCTCTGGGAAATGAGTAAGAAAACATGACTTTTTAAGTAGTCAGCAAATGGTTCCAGTACTGATTCTGTAATTGAAGTTTGTCTTTCACCCTTGAATCATAGTATTTAATGTTTATAGGATTTATTTCAATGGGAGGGTGCTTTCTGGATACCTTGCGTACTACCTGAAGAGGTTGAAATTTAAAAAATGAAGGGAGAAGATAGAGACTCAGAGAACTTCAGTACCATTGTCTTACACATAAAAAAGCACAATTAGATCAGTTAGAAGGAGACTGATCTGTGAAGGAAAAAGAAATACCAGAGGAGCAGAAGACTGATAAAATCGATGCTAAGGAATTGGTAGATAAAATTTAAGGAAAATGTGTTTTGAGTCCAAGGAGGAAGGTAATCCTCCTTTGAATGTTTGTGAAATTTTTCCTTTCACTCCACAATTATGACAGTCAAACCATAGCTTAGGAAATACAGTGCATGTGCAGAGAATCTCAGTAAAACTTGGAGAGACAACAACAGGGTGCAAAACTGGATATAAATGGATAGAAATTACCCTGTGGGAAAGGGGTGATGAATGGAAAATAAGAATGGGAGTTTGCATGTGACACAATAAGGCTTAACGTTAAACATGGGATGAGCTATAATGTCACAAGGAGTAGCACAGATAAAAATAATTTGTTAGGATGAAAATAATATGGCAGAATATGAGAAGAGAGCTGTTAAATCATCTATGGGATTCTGTCCATAGTCCCCATGAATACATTTGAATGGTGACAGTGATTCTGCAGTAGTGTTAATAAATACCTCCAGTAATACCTGGAATGTGTTGTTGTGGAAGACATTTTTAAATTACAAATAAATATTTAATAAATTATATAATTGCAGTTCCTAGGTGTTGATAGAAGTATGGTAGTTATATATTTAATCAATGTTTGTGATGATATCTCATATGGTATGATCAAAGATACTTAGACACTTAAGTAGTGAGCGCATTATAGAAGAATGAAAATGATTTGGAACAAGTCAAAAGGTGATTCAAGTCAGGTAAAGGAGAAGATTAAACAGGAAAACTTGTGAAGGTTTTATTTCAAAAGTATTTTGTAATTCTGGAAATTACTGAAATATTAAGCATAGTAATGAAATTTACTGATCATGTACAGTTACACGATATAATTCGTACAAAGGAAAAATAACATACGGGAAGAATTGAATGTCCTCAACAGCTAGTGTAATACGAGCAGAATGCAGTAGTTCGGAAAGAAGACTTAAAGGTAATCTGTTGGAAGCAACGGAGAAAAAGAGGGAATGGGCACGTTAGAAGTGGGGACTCTGACCACAAATTTGATGCTCGTGAAGGAAGCAGATGTGATCATAGAAGCTGTCTTAGGTTCTTTTCAAAAGAATTAAGCAAATATTTTGGTGCTTTATTTTTTTTTTTTTTTTGGTAAACCAAATTGGTTAAAAAAGAAAAAAAAAGAATCCCAGAATATCATTGGTTTTTTTTTTTGCCAGTATTTGGGAATTCAAAATTATTGAATTTATTTACTTGAAGTTGGCTTAACAGGAGCAATTAGATAAAGGTAAATTAATTTCACAAGGAGGCCAGGAGCTTGGTTTGTTTACATTAGCACAACTGTGCTTGACAAGAGCCCTGTATCTGTTGAAGGGAAGAAAGGTTTTTAAGCTACAGTGTGATGTTAGCCAAGATCAAATGAGCATTGACTTCCAAGTATAAATATTAAGTGGGGACTGGAAGGGTTCTGGCTACTGCAGGAAATGAGTTTCTGGAGCAGCCTTTTAAGATAGATGATGCTTTTAAAAGAGAGCCTAATGTGTTTGTAAGAGATGTGGTTCTGTATATGCCCTCAGTATCAGAGGATTGGACTCATTGACTACAAAGGTTCTTTTCTGTCTTAAGCTGGATGTTGCCATGTTCCATTCCCCTTAAAATTATAGTTTAATGCTTAACTCATTCAATTAAATTAAGTAATTTTTTACTTATCACATTCTTTATCATTTTAATAATAAAGATTAATCTATTTTCTCACTTCATAAATGCAAACAAATTTTACCTGCTTTATTTTTCTTTGAAGACCGATTTAGTTTCCTTGCTTGGAATAAGCTAGTTCAAGTAAAGGAAACAGTATGTTTTCCCCTGGAAAAAGAGTTGCCATCAAAATTAATTTAATTCATTCATTCTTTTTGGTGTACTCTAAAACTTTGTAGTTTTACTTTCCACCTACTTTTTTAATAATTGGCATGATTGACAGCAAGTTCATTAATGCCCAGGTCATTAAAGAATTCTTCCTCTTTAGTAGTGAAATACCCACCTTGATGTTTTGCTGAGATCTGTAAGTCTCTTGGTGTCAGCAGTATAGTTCTGTTTGTGGGTATTTCATATTTTTCACTCTTTGAAATTTGGAAGGAATTTAATCAGTAGCAAAACAGTTGTTTTTTTTTTTTGAGGTATAGAATTGACTGCTACCATTTGTGATATTTCATACTTATAGCTTTCATACATAGCTCAAAAGTCAGCTATGAATGAAGTCATATGGACTATCACATTCCTTGATAGGAAGTGGAAGTTTGTATGATTTATTGTGGATGTGGATAATATATCAACTATAAATATGCATCTAGTTTCTCATGTGAAAGGATTAAAAGATAGGAAGTTCAAGTAAAGTTGAATAGATTCATTTATTTATTTATTGAGATGTTTTTCTTATTTCAAAGACTATTTTTGAACGCAGGTTCGGGAAGTCTACCTTAATTTACCCAGCTACATACAGCTTCAACAGTGTAGCAGAAATACCTTGGACCTGTTATTTCATTTTTTTAAAAAATTAATTTATTTTTTATTATTGTTCATTGTTGAAATGTTTCTGAA
Organism: Heteronetta atricapilla; assembly: GCA_011075105.1. Lineage (NCBI taxonomy): Eukaryota > Metazoa > Chordata > Aves > Anseriformes > Anatidae > Heteronetta > Heteronetta atricapilla. Next base: position 98,443,395 of record CM021733.1, read on the forward strand.
AGTTTCTGAAAATAAGGTCAGATCGACTGGCTAGTGTAATTAGTGGCCATTGGAAGGCAAGACTGAGTTTGTATTTCTGTAATAAATGCAGGTACCATAACTGTTCGTTGGCTGATTGACAGTACTAAAGCTTTGCCATAAGTTACTGCTCATTATTAATCCTCCGTATTTTGGACTAAAAGGAAAAAAAAAAAAAACACAAACAACAACAACAACAAAAATACTGGAATATTTCTTTTCCTGAAGTGTGTTCAGAGCTTGTGTAATTAATTTCTTTTTTGGGGGTGGGAAGTGGGGGTGGAATTAGTATTTGGAAGCTGCACTTGTTCTCAACAAGTTCAGTTTGACCTGAAGTGACTTCACTTCAGTGGTCAGGAGGATTTCTACTACGTATTCAGCCATGTCACTAGTTTGGTCACTGATGGTGGTTGTATTTTGGAATTGTCCAAAACGTTTCTGTTAACAGGTGGGTAGTAATGTAAATATTTGAGGCAAATATTTATAGATTCTTCAGTAGAGCATTAGCTGAAATTTGCCAGTATGGAAGAATGTGATTTGCTGTCATTTAAATTTTGTAATTTTGCCTGTTTTTTGTCTTCTGTGATCACAGAACCTTTGTGAAGGAGGAGAAAAGAGAAATGTGCTTACACAATACTCCTCATATTTATTTTAACAAGTTGTATGCTTTCATATAATAATAGCAGTTTCAGGAGACTGATGATATTATGTTTCCACTCTTGCAGAATCTGACTTACAATAACATAAGTATCCACATTCTACCCAAGTAAATAAAAATCTTTCATCTGATCTGTGCTGACAAATCCAATTAGTGATTTTTTTGTTTTTAATCATCTAAATTTTTACTTTAATCTCCTGTTTCTATAGGAAACATTTGTCGCTCTCCAATAGCTGAAGCAGTTTTTAGAAAACTTGTAACTGATGAAAAAGTTGAAAATAAGGTAAGCTGTTTATTCCTGTTCTTGCCTTTGAAATAACTGTCTTGCAGCCAGTTAGTTCAAATATAAGCAGTGTGAAAGGAAACATAAAAATGTAAATTTGTTTTTCTGTAGTGGAGGATAGACAGTGCAGCAACATCTACCTATGAAATAGGAAACCCTCCTGACTATCGAGGACAGACTTGCATGAAGAAGCATGGCATTACCATGAATCATATTGCCAGGCAGGTACTGTACTTTATTTTTTTTTTTTTAAATATGCATATGTATTTGTTTTGTTCTTACAGTGGATGACAGACAGTGCTGCCGTTTCAGACTGGAACGTGGGGCGCTCCCCAGATGCAAGGGCTTTAAGCTGTCTAAGAAATCATGGCATTGAGACAGCACATAAAGCACGGCAGGTAGAAGAGAGTATATTTTCTTTCTTGTTCATACCCATGCTTTCTTTAGTGCTAACCATTACATCACAGAAGTTGTTTGACCAGTGCATGGTTAAGCATCAGGTAATAAATACTATGTGCAGTTTCTCAAAGGACTCCTAAGTGGCCTAACTTGCAGCTGAGCTTAGTGAACTTCTTGTTAAGTTTAATTGGAACTATAACTAAGAAGAATTGGAACAGTTTTTCTGTTAAAGAAAAATCCTACATTCATGTGTTCAGTATGATGGGCATTTTTACGAAACCTTTTTTGAATGTTATTAAAAAGTGGACTAGTCTAGTAATCTGCAATGCTCCTTTCAGCAAGGGATTGCATTTTAGTAGGTCCAAAAAGAAGCAGAATACCTGTTAACCCATCAGAAAAAGATTCTGTTCTTGCATGAATATCTTTATACTAAGACACTCAAACCCAAGATAAATAGTACAGTTAGTGGTGACTTCAGAGGAAAACATTGAAACATTCTTAAGTCAAAGACAAGTTTTTTCTGTAGCGAAATCCTCTGTTTTACCAAAGCTCATCTCAGTTTTCATTAACAAAAAGTTTAGTTTTGTGTGGCACTCCAGAGAGATGGAAAATAAATGTCTGCATCTATTTAAATCATTCAGACACTCAAATACATGCACATAACTTACTTGAGTTAACTGTTCTCTGGATACAAGATATTCCTTTAGGGCTTCACCTTTACTTAGCTTGAGTTTATGTGACTACTTCATCTACTGACAAAACGATCAAGTAGTCTTGTTACTGTCTTTCATTTCTGATCCCTTCTGAATTTTACCAGACCTTCCTGAGGTCATATTTACTTTCTTCACTTTCAAGGACTGCATGGTTAGTTCCTTAACTTTTTAAAATAAATTCCCTCAATTAGTCAATTGCTCTCTGCTGACCTTTGCTGATGCTAATCTCTATGTTATTTTTGCATTATTATGCAACAGGACTGAGCATAATACCATTCCAGATTTTTAATGTTTTGCTATTAGAATAATTAGTACAAAAGGCCTGATATTGTGATCTTTTCCTGGTTCTGGATTTGTTATTTATTAGTGCTTACAAACAGCATTGTTTATCATTATGTAAGCTAAATGGTACTCAAACTAATCACTCAGTGCAAGTCACAGTAGTGCAACATGTTTGTATTCTTAAAAGATGAGCTTTGGAAACTTGAGAATTGTTCTTGGGTATTACTAGAGTGATCTGTGGGCAGTTAAGCCATAGCAAAGCATCCAAAAACATCTGATCCTCTTGCCTGGAAAGAACTCTGAGGAGAGGGAATGAAAACACCTTAATGAAGATAGTTGTTTATATGTCTGGCACATGAAAAGATTTCTGAAGTAGAAGGAAAATGTTAAATATGCAAGGAAGGAAAATTAAAAAGAATGAAACAATAAATAGAAAGACTAACAGGATGAAAATTTGTGTAAAAACATCCCAGCACAACCAGCTTCTTTTATTAAAAAGTAAAAATACAAAAATTGAGTCCCTAAACTGCAAGTAACTGTTTGTTTGTTTTGCTCTGTTAACTGTGTAACTCCAGTATTTTTTTCAAACTTCTGTCAAATAGTCTCTGCTGATACTCCTAAATGGGTAGAGCTGACATGGTCTTGTAGTACCTCCAAAAAGAGAGGGACTCAACAGCGTAAAGTTTTTTTTTTGCACAATGGTCAGGTTAGTACAAGCAGAAGTGTATTTGTTTGGCTTGTAGAGACAAACTCAAAGATAGAATTTTGTGTATGATTTTGTTGCTTCAGAACAGATTGAGAAAGATTTAACCGAGGAGCTGCAGAAATAGAGAGGAGGGATTTGTCTTCTCTCGTCTCCAAATACTGTCATAAGATGACTACCTCATAAAGCTATCCACTTCGTTCCTATGAAAAACTTATCCAGTGAAAAGCATTTTCCTTCATGTAATTTTGTGCATAATTTTCATAATTATGGACTGTATCTCTTCTTTTAATCCAATAGCTACCAAAAGAACAATTTACCTAAGATAGAATGTTAAGCTGGTTACATCCTACATAGGTGATGTTCATTATAGTGATTGTTCAAGCAAACTTTAAATGAAAAATGAAGTATAAATGTATATATATATATATATATATGTATGTATAAAATGTTTTAGTTGATGATATGTTGCTGTCTTTTTATGCACCCACTGAAATTCTCTAAGCTCATAGTCTTCGTGCACAAAAGAGATACAAATTAATCAGTTTCACTTCCATTCATGCTGAGGTCAAAATTGATTTTAGTATGACTCACATCGTGCATTTGCCTTAATTGTGAAACTGAGATTAGAGGAAGGTTGTATTAAACATTGTTTCACAGCTGGATAAATTTGAAGACTATTGCATCTCTCTCTCTCTCTCTCTCTCTCTCTCTTTTTTTTTTTTTTTTTAAGGCTGAGAAAAGGAGATTACCCTTCTGAAAGTAAAGGCAAATGCTTAACAGACAATTTGGAATGATCATGTGTTTCTCTGTTGGTTCTCTTTAATAATGGTTATATTTTTGAATTTGTGTTTTTGTATAATTTTGTATATATTTGTATAATTTTATGTATTGTATTTATATTTATATGTATTATATTTATTTGTATAATTTTTAATTTTGTATTTTTTTTGAATACTACACACTTTTTCTGTGTAGTTGACTGCTTTAGCTTGCCACTACTTCTCAAAAATGCACGTTCATTTTTACTGCCTCTTTAGGTCCTTCCCCATAAATACCGATTTTCTGTAGTTTTGAGGAATATCTTTAGTTCATCAGTGTTTGCTAAATTATGCTTTTTTTATCTGATATCTGTGGAAGAGCACAAGCTAAACAGTAATCCTGTTATTAGGGCTGCATTTGGATAACTATCATGTTGTCAAAGTATACAAAGATTGGGAAGTGTGGCAGGTGTGTTTTACCTTTCAACCTTTCATCTTTTTTTTTTTATGTAACTTTTGCCTATATCTGCACAACAAATAAATCTATGCCAACTTATTTTCACAGGGGCAGTGTTTAGCTGTGTAGAGCAACCAGCAGAAGCTTGTAGAAATTCTGTTAGAGTTGCCAGGAAAACAGAGCTATTTCTACTGTAAAAATATTTTCTTAGGTCAAAGGCACAGCATGAATACAGCAAATATTTTTACTGTGGTAATAAACAAGTCTGCATTAGTTTTCACCATTAACCCTTCCTTTTCAAACGCTCCTCCTTTTTGCCCCCCTCCAGTTCTCTTGGTGTGAGATGTTTCATTTAAGGCCTAGTCTAGTGATAATTTCTGCAAGTCTTTTCTTATGCCCTGTTATGCAGCAGTATTTATTTGCTGTTAACACACAAGTACGTGCTTTTTCTGCTATTTTTTTCAAATATGTAAATATTTTTTACAAGTTAATGGCTTATAGGTTAATATGTCAGTTCTCTTGCTTACTCGTTTCTCTAGCCCATTCTTCCCAGAGACACCTGCCAGAAAAACCTGTACTGAAGAAACCTTTAAAGTTTTTTTGTTAAAATACTATACCTAGGACTGTGCGTGAAATGCACTCTCTAATGTGAACTCATTATAGATTTTATTCCATTTATTCTTCCTGATTATGGAAGTATTAATAAAATAGCTAACTCACTTTTGCTTGGGAAAACTTGTAGAAATTGATAAATAATCATGGCAAAGTATATTTAAAGCACCTTAAATTATTGTACAAGTTTTATGAAGGATGTACAAGTTCACTCCTTACATGTCTTTTTTAATAAATCAGAACAACAAAACTTGAAAATACTTCTTCCCCTTTTTTATAATCATAGTTTGTAGGCTGAAACATATGTTTTTAATTCTAGATTACTAAAGAAGACTTCCAGACCTTTGATTATATACTTTGCATGGATGAAAGCAATCTAAGGTAATGTATGAATAAATGGAACAAATTAATTTGGATTGCTTATAGCGCTAGCTCACGAGTCAGTCTGAAGATGTTATGTTTTACTACTTAGCCTGTCTTGTTTTGGGGGGTTTGTGTGTGTGAATGATACTGATAGAGGGATTCTGCATTTCCTATGTGTTTAATGAGCTAAAATTCAGTGTTTAATTAGTGTGATATATGCCAGTCAAGATTAAGGAAAAGGAAGTTTAGCATGCTTTGTGTTACACAAGTATAGCTGATGCCTGTGTAGTTAAGAGCAAGGATACGCTGTCTTTTGATCCAAGTTATCTGTTTTTCTGATTACGTAGGATCTAAAAGACACCAAAAACCTTCAAGGGATTAAATGTGTGTGCCTCCCTTCCCCCTGCTCTTTTTATTTTAATAGAAATAGTGAGCTCAGTAATAATTTAAGTCATTAGATGGGGGAAATCTTGTTGTTTGCTGCTGTTTCCCGTGGTTTTAATTAAGTGCATCTTTGAGATGATTTGAGCTTAAGAAAGGTTAGGTGAAATAGATGCCTAGATAATTTGGATGTCATTAGCAAAATTTTTACTTAATTACATACATATTTATGATTAGGATTAAGGGGGAGAGCTTTAATAATCTACAAGTGTAAGTATTTTTGAAGTCTATAACCTGTAAACCTAATAAAGCAAAGGAAGAAAACCCTATAAGTAACACGTAAAGACTTTAAGAACCAGAACTTCTTATCTGAAGGAAGTATCATTTGTTGAATTTTCCAGAATGTTTTGAGTGACCTCTGTTATGCCCTTTATTCATGGATGTCGTGCACTAAAACTTGGCTTGATCGCAGTGTGTCAGGCAAAGAGGTGACTAGGCTTACTATAGTTTCATTCAAATTCTTGAATTGTTAATACCAAAGTCAGTTTTCATTTATATATGAGCTGTAAAGCAGTCAAATTATAACAACTATAACAGAACTAGGGATTTTGCTACTGCCACACTTCTAAGTTTCATCTTAAACGTGAACCCAGTTCAACCATTGTCCTAGGAATACAAATTTGTAGCTGGTTAAAGGTGCTGATGGAGTGCCTCTCATATCAGAAAAGGGAGATATGGGACATCCCTTTTTCTGTAGTACCTGAGCCTCTTGGCCCCCTCCCGTTCATTAGGTGCTATGCCAAAAGACTTGAAGCAAATTATTGTAATCAGGTGGATGTATAGGATGACAGTCTTCAGACATCCTTCTTGTCCTCTAAAAAAATGTTGTCAACATTCACGGAGCTGCCTTTTATTTTATTTTTTTTAATCTGTAAATTCAAGCAACAACTTATTTCTTGAAAGAGTCCTGGCTCTTATTTATGAAAAAGCAGTATTGTAGTCTCACTGCGATTTTGTCTTTCTAAACACTATGAAATTATTTTTTTCATTAATTAGAATTAATACATCAGAAATTAGTTTCTTGAAACTGATTATGCTTATGACTATGTACATTTTTTTCCTATGAACTATAAAAAGTACTGTCAGTTGTAGTGTAATTTGCATTCTATTAAGGGGAATGTTATACTTGATACATGCATCTCATCCATAAGACTATAAAATTTAGAAATACAGTCCATGCTTTCAAAAGCCCTGCTGAATACTTAACAATTTGAAAGAACATTCTGCAGAGAATTACTTCTTATGACCAATTGCAAACCACTTTAAGGTTTTTCAACACTCGCTAAGTAAAGTAATGATTTGGTATGGAGATATATAGGTAAGTTAAAAGAACTTAACATGTTCCAGCTGTTTTGTCAGAATCATAGTATTTAGCATCTTTTAATCTGAAGGTGATGAGAGGTGCATTTTAACTGCGTTTGGGATGATGGATGACTGTATGTAAGTAGATGGGGAAAATACTGTTTCAAAAAAAGTATGTTTTGTTGGTGGGAGGCAATGTAAAAGATGTGACAATTGCTAAAACATTACAATATGTCAAAGGGAAGACATCTCATAAATTTCCTGTTCTCTGCTAACTAACTGTAGAAGGACTTTGCAGGAGTTAGAAGCAGCATCAAGAGATCTTGCAACATATGAATTAAGAAGGTTTTTTAAGGTTTAAGGTTTTTTAACCCATGAAGGAAGCTTCCTCATAATTTTGAAAAAATACATAGATAATATTCATTATTGTTATTTAATGTGAGCTAAAGGTGGACACTGAAAATACTAAATGAATTATTTGAGGAAGAAGGTGATAAACTTACTGATAAAAAGTTCTATTAAGCCTTAAGTTGAGTGCCTGTTTTCTTATACTCTGAATTAAATTTATATATGCCCCGATACTCTTTTTTTTTTTTTTTTTAAAAGAGCAGTATAGAAAGTCTACAGAATTGACTGAGTCCAGAAGGATATTAATTGTTTTCCTGTGTACTCTAGGAACGTGAACATCTAATACTGATATCAACAAGTTCTGAAGAGGAATTGATAGGATTTACTTTTTTTTTTTTTTTTTCCAGAGATCTGAAAAGGAAAAGCAACCAAGTTAAAGACTGCAAGGCCAAAATTGAACTACTTGGGACATACGATCCACAGAAACAACTTATTATTGAAGATCCATACTATGTAAGAAATTCTCTGGTTAGCTTGACTAAAAACCTTGTATGAATAGTATATAACCTTGCCAGATCCCACAGTTTTTGTACAACATTTAATCTGATAATATGCAAAGCCACATTTTTTTTAATTTATTTTTTTAAAAAAAAAGAATTAACAAACCAATATAAACTACTGGAATATGGAAGGAAACCATCTTTATTCTTATATAAATTATTTAAGTTCATAATGCACCTGTATTTTGAATATTAAGTGAAGTTTTCCATGGTCGGTCTCCTTGCAAAGAGAACACAATTGGGAAAAACAGACAAAGATATGGGGGGGTGGTCAAAGATGTTGTATAATATTAGCCAAGAGCAATCCATTAGATTAGGATCCTTCAGTTTAAGACAGAGAAATGGAGGAAGATGAAGTGGGGTTCTGTAAGACATTGGTATCATGGAAGAAGGCACCAATAAGAAATTGCTATTCATTACACAAGAAGTAGAGAACATCATCAAATGGGTTTGTAGGAGAAGTGTTCAAAACAAAAGAGGGTATTTGTTACCACATGGTGCTTTGTTTAACTGTGAAACTCAACATGACAGGATAGTGTGAATGTAAAGAAGAAAAAAGAAAGTCTTATAAGGGCTTCAAAATTGAATGGAAAAAAAAGCATGAAGGAAAGATCATCCAGGGCTCCTGAGTACAAAGAGTGTACAGCTATGGAAATTCCTGAGACACTAGTAATTCAAATTAGAGGAGAAACATGCTACAACTATTACCATGTATTTATACTGTTCTTATTGTTCCCTAATGCCAGTTATTTGCCATTGCTGACAACAGAAAACTAGCTTGCAAAATTTTTTGGTTTGAGATGATATTAGTATACTTACATTCTTTTTCCTCTTTTTTTTTTTTTTCTAGGGGAATGAAAAGGACTTTGAAACTGTTTACGAGCAGTGTGTTAGATGCTGTAAAGCATTTTTGGAGAAGCCTCATTAATGCTTCATCATTTTATTTCTAGAATAAAATAATTAGCTTCTCCTGAAATACGTAAGGTTTACTTGATTGATATATTTAAATTGTAAAATTATGACTCCTCAGTAGCTTGAAAACTTTTTCAGTTTAATTTTTTATTGTAGTTTTTCTGTCATCTAATTAGAAAAACATACGGAAGTTTTAAAGTTGGATTAGATGATCAACCATTTCCTCACACATTAATGTAATAACAAAGTACTTGTTCAGAATAAATTTATCTGTAAACCCTTCCAGTGCTTTCTCAGAAGTACTGTAAAAAATAATGTCTTGCTTCTTTATGTGCTATACAAACTAAAATTAGGTCTTCTTATTGTGCAATTAGTTAATTTAAATGAACTTACAACAGGAGACTGTGAAATCATAGTTGATGTATGTTAACTTAGGCATGTCATCCTAGTATCCCTAGACAACTTTTTGAATGAAGCTGTTTCATATGGAGCCTGGTGGACAAAGAGGACTGCCTGCCACAAGACAAGCATGGTTTTGACTGTTGATAGACTTAGTGTTATTTCAAAGCTCAAGCAAGGAAAACCTGTTATCGGAATCCTGTGAAAATGGGCTGTTGTATAGTTTTAAATGCGCAATTATCAAAGAAGCAAACATTTTGTGCTAGTAGATCTTTGTATTAATTAAGATGAAATCAGTTCAGAAATAGTCACTGATGTTAATAGGACTTCTCTGGTTCATCTTCCTGTCGTCTTGGGGCCAATTCCTAGTACACTGGTATAAGTACATACAACAGTAACATTTACTTTCAGGACAAAACATGTCAGCTTAAAAGTCTAAACATCAAGTGTACATTTTGTATCTTTTAGTAGGAAAATACCCAAATCCCTGCTATGTTCCCAGATCCTATATGAGTGGCAGACTGTATTTTCAGATTTACCCAGGAGAATGGATGGCCTGTCAAAAGTGTTCCCAAAGAGTATAGTTCAACCTGAAGACAGACCACTTGTATGTAATATAATATGTAATACGAAGCTATATGAAGGCCCATAAAGAGTAAGTTCTGCTCTTAGACAAAAATGGAATGCATTGTAAAAATCCATGCCTGTTTGTCTGAACATCACATTCAATCTCTGCCTTAGCTAAGAAATGTACTGAGATCAGTAATGTAACTGACAAGGTAATTTTCCTATTCAGAATAATGCTAATATTTGTATGATGTAGCATTACCACATGCTCTATAAAACTGAATCTGTAAAATTTACTTTGTTATTTATTTAGTTGTGTTGTGGTTATTCTTAGATCTGCCTTCCAAACGAATAGAATAGCCTCTAGACTCGTCACCTCCTTTTTTTCTGGGAGAGGGATTTGCGTAGAGGACTGTGTTACTCTTGGGGAGGGAGGAATCCTGGTATCATTGTGCATGTACTGCAGCCTTCAAAATGGGAATTTTTGAATTGCGTTTCCTGGGACTCTTGCTGTAAAACAGCTGGAAAGTATTTGTGTTAATGAGGTTTCTGTTTTGTGCTAAGCTTTCATTTGGACACAAAACATAAGAACCTGCTTACAGAAAGGTAAGTGGTAGATGGAACACTTGAGTACAGAGACCAGGATCTTGTGTATTATTGGGTTACCAACGGTTGTGATTTTTGGTGAACAAGTTAAAAATTTGCAAGTTAATAGCTGTTTCACCACAAGGACAAAAAATAATATACGTAAAATGTTTTACCATTTCTTCTATGAATGCTTTAATAAAATAAATGAGGGAAAATGATGAGCAGTTAGGGACTAACCACCTCAAATGTGGTTTATGCACTAGCCTCAGAAATGGAAGTATTTAGGAATAATCTAATGTTATTCTTGCCAGAAAGATCACTTAAAATATTGCAGTGAAAGTAAACTAACTCAGGTGATTGAGAACATGATGGCTTGTGCTTTCCCATTCATGGCTGACCTGAAGTAGAACCTGTAGTTTCCTACATAAAGTAAAGATTTAAGTCTTAACTCTGTATCTTTGGGCTGCTGGGATAACAGAAAGGAGATAAAAGGGTACGGTTGTTTACCTTTACTAGGCTTAAGAAAATTCCTCTAAAGTGATACTAAGTCAAAACTATTTGTGTTAAATTCACTTCTGATTGTAAAGTATCAGGCTTGACCCAAGTTATGTTTTCAGCAAGTAATCTATCAGCTAAATAATTCACCAGCTCTGCTGGAAGGGTAGAAGCTGATTTATTTATTTACTTTATCTTTGGTGGGTTTCTTTTGAAGGAAGGGGATGAGAGCAATATGATATTGCACAGAAATTTGTGGAATATGAGAATATAGAACAGGAATTGCCTTCAAGAAAGACAGCTGCATAGTACCATTATTTTGCTTCCAAGAGCAACAGTGAACGTGTGGTACATATTTTTGTATTAATCCTACAAATGACTAAGCCCCTGGATTGTTTCAGTTAGGGTAGTAAGCCTACACCCAGACTAAATAAGTTAAATTTGCTATACTGAAGTTTGCATCTTCTGTAAAAACCTGCTGGCTTCTGCTAAATTTAGAAAAAAAAAAAAAACCCTTCAATGGAAATAACTCATTTATATTCATTTATAAGCCATTAAATAAATTATCGTTTCCCTTTAACAATACAATTTCCTAGAAAATTCCAACTGAACCAGATTTCATGTGTCCTACTACAAACTGGAATAATCATACTTATTTAAACTCCCTTATTAAGTATTATGTTCTGATCTGATGTCAGTCAGTGAGGCTACAGAAAGGCATAGTTCCACTGACACATTTACTGCAGGTGAGCTGCTGACTGAATCCTGTAGCAGTACGTTCTTAACTGCATGTTTTCAGCATACACATATTCCAGTGAGAAATGAAACTTTGGCATTTAGTGATGTCTGAAATCAAATTAGAACTACATACTTCTCCCTTAGTAAATACAGCCACGTTCTATGATGGGGTCTTGTACTTCTCAACTGTGGTTTTATCTTTTTTTTTCTTCTAAAGAGCTAGATGCTGAAGGCTCGTAAGTGTGAATTTCAAGAAGTCTTTTAACTTCGTGGGGAGGGAACAGGGTATTCAGTGTTGTGATTAGGTTGTGAAGATTTAATCGAGGATAAAATTGAAGCTAAATGCTAGTATTAAGATAAAACTTTCTGAGGTGTATTTACAAACTGTGCTTACTGGTTTTCTTCCTGTTTGAGCTATTTTGACAACTGGATTTAATATCAGATTTAGGGAAGAAAGGGAAATGTTAAGGCTTCTTGAGTGGGTGTTCACTGACTCCTCAAAAGTTAATACTAAAATACTGGGCACGTTCATTATATCATTTCTTTGCAGTATTGTGAATAGATTGCAGATTTATTGATTAATTTATTTTGAAACAACCATTTGTTGAATCAAAAAAAGATTTGAATTTAGAATTCTATCTGGAATTGGAGCAGCCTTGTGGGCCGGGCATTTCGTGAGACTGGAACATACAGATATTGCCATCCTACCAAGTCCATAGAGTATGTCCAAATTACAGGACTTCCCCAAGGTGGGTGCACTTTTCTTATGCTAGCAAACTCTCATTGGAAAGATGCGTGTGTGACCGTAGCTACCTGAAAATGCCATCTGTTTTTCAAATTCTGGGTTCAGTGAACAGAAAGCAAACTGAGGACATCTTAATACCAAACACTTTATTACTTATGCCTGTTATTTACAGTATTTACATATTGCACATTAGCTGGAATGTTTTATACATTTATTATATAAAGTAAATTAATGGCAGCTTGTGTTTTGTGTACAAAATCCATGCTCCACTGTCCCCAAAAATATGTCTACTTTGAATTACATTTCTGTTTGTCATGCAATTTGTACTCCTAGGGTACAATGTGACCCCAATGCAAGTCTGTTTTAACCAAACTTTTAAAAAATTGCATAAGCATGAAGGATATCAAGTGACCACAACTACTGTGGAGCAGATCTTTAGTAGTTCTAAATATACAAACAAACATTCCTTAAAATTGTAGAATTAAGCAATAGAACATCAATTTTCATGGTGAAATATTTGTGTTTACGTAATTTTTGGCAGCATTACACATCAGTTGTAGTGTGTTTTTAAAGTATTGAGCATTATGTACTACTGGCAATTATGCTACTGTAAAGAGAATGTCAATCTGCCAACTGTTGACAACCTACAAAATGCATGTTAAAAGAATTATGGGAAGTAGTCTGTCAATCTGCAAAAATAAATCTCTTGTTCACAATGGAATATGTTATAAAGGTAGTAAGTTCTATTTCCCTGTTGGTTTCCAAGGCACTTCTCTTGGTTCTTGGTTTTTCTTTTCATGGTAATAATATCTGGTGGATTAAAAGAAAGAAGAAAATTGCCTTTCATCATTTTTATACTCACATACAAGTGTTTAAGAATATATTTAGCATACTGAAAATAGTAAGTAAATAAAAATGTCAAATTTAGTAATGACTTCATAAAGATCTAATAGTGCATGTAGCTGTACTAAATTACTGTTTTGTTCCTTAAGGATGAAGCTTTGGAAGTCATTCTTGTTTTTGTGTTGGTTCATTTTAGGTAGACTGAAGAGATTTGGATACTACAGTTCTGCTTACTCAAAATGTGAGTATAACAGTGAGGTCAAAAACTGAATAAACATCAAGTATAGTATTAACAGATTGTAAATTTCTGTGTTAGTGTCTTGATATCAGAAAGCTGTTGGTACAGTGTCCAGTAATATAAATCAGTTAAGATAAGGCTTGAAGGACCTTTCCCTTGTCCCTGGGATCTGCAAACAGTGAGGCCACACAAACTTCAGTAGAAGCTGAAATGGATCAACTTAATGCCAGTTCTAGTGAATCTTCCCTGAACAGGTTCTTGGAATTAAAGTAAAGCCATTTCTGTAACACTGGTATGGAAGTCAATGATACTAAATGACAGGTTTCTACACTGCTTATGTACATATATTGTCTAGTCTGGAAAGGTTCATTCACAAGTTGAGCAGTGAAGGTTACTGTAACACTTTTCCCCACACTTTTAAGCTGAGAAAATGTAATACAACCATCTCTTTGTGTACATATCTAGAAATCCCCCCTCTCTCCAGTAACTCAGGAGTATGTTGACATTCTCCACAGCTGCATTTTCTAGACAAGTGACCATCAAATGCTGCAAGCGGTGTCTACCCAGCTTCATGTGTTTCTGAGACAGCCTGTTAGTGTACTTTTGAATGAAAAAACGCAGAATAAATGTTCCTCATGAATGCCAGAAATCCATGTGGGAGATGGGGAAAAAAAAGCAGTGATTTAAAGTGCTTCTTATGTCATTTTTAATAGTTAAAACTTTCATACTGTGTATCTGAACATATGTATCTCTCTGCCATGATCCTGTGAATTTCCTGATGTTTTGAGTTTCTCTACATTTTCTACTGCTTAAGTATAATTTGTAATAGAATCATTTGAATGCAAAGTCAGACTTGACATAACCCATTGGAAACCAAGCTATCAATGCATACAGAAGTACTTGTTAGTATTATTTAAACATATATTTAATTTTGCAATGTTTTAAAAACTATTAGGAAATGTTACAGACAAGCTTAATTTAATTCAGCTTTGGAGATAGCACAAACACTTTTTTATGTCTGTGCTTTAGAGGGGAAATGGATACAAATTTTCTGTGTTAAATTTTCATCTAGCTTTTCTTCTGTATGTGTACCCATACTGTGCTTTACTGAAGCTGAAAAGTGTTATTTAAAAACTAATATGCTTTTAGTCTGATTACAGTGTGGTACAACTGACAAATTAAACATAGAGATTTAATAGTTTGTTCATTACTAATAGTAATGGGAATATGCAGTTTACTGAGCCTGGAAAAAATGGCAGTGGTTGCATAGTATGTTTACTTGTTGTCTCATCTATACCTGCTTTTGTATGGCTATCAGATCAAAGGCCATTGGTCCTAGATTCTCAGTGCTCAGGTAGTTTGCGGTTTTCTAAATCACTGACATTGGCAGTACCCATGAAAAGACCCTAGGTTTTGAGCATGAATTGATCTATTGTTGTAGTATTTTTTTTAATTTTGTATAGTCTGTGTCATCTAGGAAAATTGACTGAAATTTAGCTGAAGGATGGCAGGTAGTATTCTTACTGGAGATTCTGAATGCTACTTGACTGCAATATCTATTGGGAGCGTAGACAGTCATACAACTCCTTTTTCTTTAAGTCAATTATTTGTTTTCCTTTGTTAAGGAAAAAACAACAGGAAAAAGCCAACAACCCACCCCCCTCACCTCCCTGATAAAGTGGTTCTGATCAAGTCTTAACTGAGTTACCTTGGGAAATATTTTGTGTCACCAAGCCGACATGATTGAATATGTCATGGGAAGTTGTATGTGATGGATCAACATATGCTTTCTAGAAAAAAGGGTCTGCTTTCACTTAGTAACATGCAAAACCCACATCTTAATCCCATGTTCATTTCTTTTAAGAAATTAAAGTGTCTGTCATTTCTTGAGCGCACTTGGTCTTAGTCTGAATGAGAAACTAAAAGATAGTAATTAAAGGCTGCACAGTTAGAAAACATTTGAAACAGAACTTAAATAAGAGTCCAAACAATATTTTGTTTTAAGGATGGTTTGAAATAGTTAATATAGAACATGGATTACAGGAATGGGATATCTAGTTTGGTATTTCAGTTTTCTCCTTTTATTGTTAAAATTTCTAAATTTATATCGTCCTTTCAGTTTTTGTAACGTACATTACTAGTATGGTTAGTACATCTTGAAAAGTTTACAAGATTTTTCAAAGGAAACTTCAGTTATTAGTATGCTTTAGCTTATTAGGAATTTTATAGAGAACCTTTGACCTTACCCTATCATGGTCTTATTAAAAAAGAAACATTGATTCTATTGTTCTTTTATTTTAAATATTGCTAGTTATTTGTTTTTTTTTTTTTCCTCTGGGGAAGAGGTAATTGAGATCTTCCATGTACTTTTTGTATTAAAGCTCCCTTCCTTGCCTTAGTCTGAGACTCCTACTACTTGCGCTGTTCATGTATTTATTAGTTTAAAATTGTATCACTAGTTTTATCTTTATTTCAAATAACTGCAGAAACTAAAAAAAAAAAAAAAGTTTACTTGCACACAAGTATTTATGTATAGTTAGATCCTTATTGTACCAGGAGGTTTTAAGAATACATTGTGAGATCACTACTGGTCTGTAGCAAACCTACTGATGGAAAAGTGACGGTCCCAACAGTAGCACCTGTAGCTTTCAAACAAAAGTTGTAAAATCTGACTGAAGCCAACATGATTGTGACAAGTGGTGCCAGGGAGGCTAGATTTCCAGTTGGATCACTGTTTGTCACAGCAGCTATACAAGATGTTCAGTTGGAACTTCAGGGGAATACTCAGGAATCTTGTTCCTGACATCCATTAACCTTTGTTATGGACAACACGATGGTTGTTGGGTGTACCTGCATGGGGTGGGGCAAAGAAAGCAAGGAGTATAGGAGCTGTTAGGGAAGTTGGAGAAAAATGAGTCTGAAGGAGAGAACAAATAGTATGGAGGACAGACTCTAGGATAGTTGTGTTGAACAGAGGAAGGAGAAGTGTTCCAGAATAAAACCAGTCAGAGGTGGCACTAGTGACAAGCTGGAAAGATGACTTGGGTTGTCTGTTGGAAAAAGGCACTACTGAGAGCTGTGTTAGTATAGACATGCTATTCTGGATTGACTGATGCAGCCTGAACATGTAAAATTGCCCCTGCATTGCTCAGATGTTTGGGGGAAGCAAATTTAAAATTACACCCTAAAAAGGAGACAGAAAAGGAGACTAGTTATACACTTATGTACAATAAATGAGAAAAAGTGAATGCCTCACAAGACAAACTGTAATTAACACACCTACCCCCCCACCTGGCTTAAGTATGCACTGTGATAATAGATGCTCAGTTCCTGCTTTCATATCTTACTTTCTTGTTTGATCTTAGCACTGAGTTTAAAAATTGTGTTTTAAACCGTGGTAGTCCAAAACCAATTGTCAGAACAAATCAAAAACAAATTTAGCCTTTTTAGTTCTTTTCCTCCCACATTAATCTCTAAGCATAGGCAGTTGTTCATGGATCTTAAAAATTTGCCCAAACTACCAGTTTGCCAAAGTATCAAACAGCAATTATTCTTCTTATAGCCCATCCTAATCATAAGCCTTCAACAAAGTTGACCAAAATAGAAAGGCTAATTCTGTTGGAACAAAAAGGTAGGCATCAACAGTTAAGAATGTATTCTTCTACTAGCTCGTGATAACAGATCACTGACTGATCCAATATACCACCTTGGTGAGCAACAACAAATGCTGAAGCATAAAAATGAGTGGGATTCCATATCTGAATGCAGGATAAAAACTACGAAGAACAATGAAATCTTCTTATCTTTTTGAAAGAAAAAGATAAACTATTTTTTGCTGAACCCTATCTGTAGATACATGTTGAAGAAAACCTGGTAAATCTCTAACCTAAATTTTTATTCCTTATCCTTCTTGGCATATAGACTCCAGTTTGTAGTGTATTTAGCTTCAGCATAAATTAACCATGGGTTCAAGAGTTTTGTTAAATAAAATCAATACATATTCATGGTTCCATTATTTTTAAATACTTAACATATTTCATAGGCAATAACACTATTCAAATAAGTAAGGAAAAACACAAGTGTGGTGTTTTTCTTTCCTCTATGAATAATCCCTGGGTGATATCTTACTTAAGATTTTATTGTGACAGAATTTCTATGTAAATTTCAGTAGAAGTTGGGAGAGAGTAAAACAACAACATGAAATGTGTCATAGTTTTAAAAGATTTTTAAATGTATTTGTCATTACAATTAATAGAAACAGTCAAATTCTGCTTGTGAATTCAGGCTTTTGGGGAATCACAAGTAGTAACTTTTGTAGTATCACAATAAAATTTTGTTCTCTACTATTCAGGAATTAATCTGAGCTTTAGAATTGCTATTAACGAGTAGCTTCATAGCAGAAACCAGAACTGTTTACCTATTGCCAGGCTATCAAAAAAAACCCACAACCAACTTCTTATACTGGAGAGTCATCTTAAGCAATAAATGGTTTTGAAATTTTGTTTTGCCATGTGCAGTTGGTACTATGCTCAAAACTTTAAAACCCCTTGAAAAGACCTTGGACAATGGGATCTGCTCTGGGGAGAAAAAAAGTGGACTGATAAGTGAAAAATACAAAACCAGACCAAATCAAAAATCTACATTTTTCTACTGCTGTCCGTGCAATGATGAAAACAGTCTGCATTGTACTGCTCTGTTTGAGTATGTCTTACCCACACAAAATTGAACTGATCCCCACTGGAAAAGGTTCGGGTAGGAAAGATGATTAATTATATGGGGACTTCAGTGGGGGCCTCAAGGCATATGTGGTGTGGGAAGAAAGGCTATTATTTTAGTAAATTATGCTTAAGAGTGCAGATACTGTTAATAGTTTGTACCTTTGGCTTCTGGAGACCTTCAGACATGCCAGTTAGTTGAGCAAAGGAGGTCTTTGGCAAAATAAGACTTTTTTTTTTTTTTTTAAGTAGACTACTGGCTTGAGATGAGAACTACTCTAGTTACTGTTCCAAGTTTGTACTTTTGTAATATGGTGCAATGATAGATAAAATTTTGCAAAGGAAAGAGAGAAAAGTTCTCCCTACTCTGGTGTATTAGTATTGGTAATACACTACTCACCTACCTTTCACAGGTGAATATCATTATCAAATCATTATCAAATTCATTCCTTGCTTTCTTTGAATTGAAAGGCTAAATCCTGGAATTCCTCGTAGTTAGATCAGAGGATTTACTTTACTAGCTTTTATTTGTCTTACTGCAGTTGTTTCCATGATTCCATCCCTGAACACAAAGTGTGTAAATAAAAGATTCCTCTCAATGGCTGCATATTTCAACTGATGACATCAAGTAATGTAACCGTCAATGAACCTTAGAAACTTTTTGACGTGAAGCTGGGCTAGTCTAGGTCTATTTTATGAATTCTTGCAGAAAATACTTAAAAGTACGTGGAGGAGTTTAGCATAAAGTCAGAATGCTGAATGGTATCTAATGATTTAATATATGATCTCTGCCCTGGCTGTTAGAAAAGTCTTTTCTAACATCTAGTTGGAATCGTCTCATTGCAAATTTAAACAAATTAAATCTTATTTATCCAGACTGCATAAAGAGAATGGCTTGTGGCCACCTTTTATGAAGCCGAGTAGCTCAGTTGTGTTTTCCCATACTCATCTGTCCTTTAGACTAAATAATCCAAATTCCTTTTAGTTCTTGTAAATCGTGTTTTCTTTAGTCATCCATTTTGCTGTTCTTCAGAGCAACCAAGAAACACCCATATGGCTTCAAGTACAGGGTCCTCAATTAAATTCTATATTCTAAATGAGGCCCTACCAGCAACAGTGATTATTTCACGTTTTATAAACAATGCTTCTATTTATAAATTCCAGTTTGTCTTTTTTTGAAGTGTGACATAGTGGATCACAAACTAAACATGAGTCTACCGTAATTCCTGCACTTTCTACAGAACTATCTAGAATTTCACAACTTGCCATATATTTCTGCATATGTATTATTGCTACATGGCTTCATAATTCTGCTTTCCCCTTATGTTTTATCCTGTTTTTAGACTATTCAGCTACATTTCCAAGATTATTTTAAATTTCAGTGATGTACTCCCTCGTGATTGCCTCTCCTACAGCACTGTCATCCATAAATGTACTGACTAATGAAAGTATTGACCAATACTATACCCATAATGTAGCTGTGTGACTATGCTCAATAGAACTTTTCAGTTTGACACTGAAGCACTAATAACTTAGGTGTTTTCCAACTGTTTTTGCATGGGTCTTGATCACATCTCACTAGCTTGCTTGTGAGAATGCCTTTCAAAACAGTTTCCATGCTTTAAAAAGTCAACTAAGATGCTTAAGCCTTATTATTATTTTTTTTTCTCCACAAGATGTGTATCTTATCACAGAGTTAAAATACCTGTATTAGCATTTGTTACTGAAATGTCTGTATGGGTTATTACTTATCCCTTTGTCAGAGGTCACATTTCTGTCTCAGGTAAAGGCTGAGGACAGAGTTTAAATTAGTTCTTTTGTATTCTTGTGTTTCAGTTTTCTAGAAATTCACTTCATTTGGAAGAACATTTTTTTTTTTTTGTACATGTTGAGATTCCCAAAGTACTAGGAATTAAAGGTACATCTAAGCAAAAAGGGAGGGAATAACCCATAGACATAGAAGTGTACATAGACATAGTGTACACAATGAAAATCCCTAGAAATCTGGACAGCTTAAAGTTAGTTTGTCAGTGCTACTAATACATTTTAAGTACCATAAAAGCACCTGCAACCTATCTGCATGTATAAAGCTGTCATGTGTATAGCTACATGTATATTAACTTATACTGAAATGTACACCAGAGATCTACAGCTGCAGACATAAAAGGGCTGCCACTACCAATATAAACAATTGTATACTGAGTCAACTCTTGAAAAAATAAGCTACAGCTGTTGTCTTTTGTTCTATAACAACAAATTCACTAGCCGGTAACAGTATAATTCTGTAATTCACAGCTGATGCACATGGACTTTTTTATATAATGACTTCCAGTAGGGGGTAGCCTTTATTTATTGCCACTATTTGCCAGATTAAGCCAGTTACTCCAAATACTCTGAAAGAGGAATATCTTAGCCAAAAAAAAACCTATTTTTATTATGAGTTTTCATGTAAGAAACAAAATCCACAGCTTTGCTATGCAGTAGAATGTCATTATTACTATCAAAAAGCTTACCTTATCCTTCCATGCACATTGGGCTTACTGCCAACCGAGTAAGAAGCCTGGCACATCTTTTGTAATCTGTCAGGGAAAAAAAAGCATAAATATAGACATTAATGAAATAAAAAACTTTTGCTTTTAAAAATCAAAAATGATAAGGGTGTACAAATTAATGTAATGATTAAGTTTAATGAACATCTTAGTTTGCAACAATATAGAAGTCGGTTCCTTGACTTAGAAAAGTAGTGTGTAAAAACTCCGTAATGAGAGCCATGTCTAAAGGCACAAATAATTGTCTAAAGGCACATATAATCGTATGCATGATATTTCTGCATGCTTAATATCTATAAATAGCATTAATGTGCCTGTAGGCATTCCAACTGTATGTATGTATAAATATTTACCCATCTATGTATGTGCTTACATGGGGGGTCTAAATATGTGAGTGTAGTATTTCTGTGCTAGAGGATGAATAAGTAGTGCTCATCCATCTTTAAAACAGTGCCATCAGTGAGCAAGCACATCAACTTACTGGGGAGTTGCAATATTTTACATTAACTTTTCTTCCTGGAAAAATTGTAGAACTAGACAAATAAGGTCTCTGATAGAAACATATTGTATATATTATGTTATGTCAGCATAGAATAATATCACCTGTATTTGTTGTTTTCTCTATATTCATAGGAATGTTACCCATTAGCAACCACATAATATAAATTAATTCATAACTGTATCAAGTTCCATCTTGAAACTGGTCGATTTTTTTTTTCCATAGTAGGTCTATTGTTGGTAGTTCTTGTTTTAGGTACCTTATTTATTTATTTATTTAGATGTGTTAATAATAAGGAGCTGTGTAATGATGAACACACCCAATACAAATCTGCAAAATTAATCAAATTGTTTTTTTGACCCTCTTTTTTTTTTTAATATGGCCAATGGAAAACAAATAATGTGATAGTTGGTCACATACAAACAGGAGACTAAAGTAGCTCTTAGGTGTCTTTGCTACTAGGAAGATATGCCAACAAAATACTTTTGTATTTGCTCCCACCTTCTAGTAGCATCACAGATGCTTTTAATTTCTTTATTGTCATGCCTTTGAATGACAACATAGAATGAACATTAAGTTTATACTGAAGTCAGGATATTATCAAAAAGTAATATCATACAGTGCATGTAGAATTAAAGGAGGTTTTTTATTTCATGTGTGTAGAAGAAAGTTACTTTAAGAAGATGATAGTCAGTCCAGTCCAGTGACTGATGTTTATTTTTTTAGGCATTATTTCCATTAATGGGTAACTACATCTTATGTTTCCTAGAGATGCCATGTTAACAATCTTTAACTCACAGCATAGGTATGCTATAATTACCATTGGTACAAATTATTCTCCATTATCCAAGCATTATGCTGGTGGGTATGTCACCTGTCAGAAGGACAAGGCTAATTCAGACTTAGAGGCCAACTTATCTTCACAGCTTGAAGTACTTGTTAGTGCTGAGTCAAATGATGTTTGTGATGTGATCCTTATGAAAAAGGTAATATGCCCATGTGCTTATTTAAAACACTTCTTATTAACAACTCCATCACCATCCATGTAAACTGAACATGATCTGGTTAGCCATTATCTATAAATCTTTATCTTTCCAAGGTAGTCCTAATAAGAAGAATTACGAATACGGAGAAAGTCTGCAGGTCTTACCAAATATGCCTTTAAAATATATTTGGCTGAAATATTTATTAATACTTGAAACTTGGAATCAGGAACTCCTGTTTCTATTCCCAGCTCTGCTACTGACCCAACTGGTTGACCTTAGAAAAGTAAAATAAAGTGTGCTTCCATTCTGAAAAGCTGCACCAAAATAGCCTCTTCTTACTCAACAGGTCCAGCTTGGTATGAATCTAGAATCACATCTCCTGAGTGATAAATTTTGATTTCAGATTGTTTAAAAAAAAAAAAAAAAAAAAAAACTGTGCTGCCAACACTGATAATGTAATACAAATTTGTTACTTTTGTCCATCAGCTGATTGTTGTTTGTTTTCATTAAGCCTCAGAAAAATTACATTTTTTGTAATTTACTAAAGCAAAACATTGCAAAGTTTCACTTTCAGAATGGCTGGTAGATTGGTAGCTGAACTTTCAAAATGTATAATGCCTTCAAGATAAGTTACAGAATCACTGAATGGCTGAGGTTGGAGGGACCTCTGGAGGCATCTGGTCCAACCCCTGCTCAAGCAGGGCCATCCAGAGCAGGGTGCCCAGGACCATGTCCCAGAGTCTTATGGAGATCTCCAAGGAGTTAGACTTGACAGCCACTCTGGACAACCTGTGCCAGCTATTATATGTTCTCCATAAATAATGAACAGGAAATAACCCCAACTGAATTTCTGATCCTATTCTGAATTTGCAGCACTCTAAGTTACGTATGATAGGTTTGGGAAAGGAGTCGCATGTTCCTATGAAAAACAAACACCTTTGATTTGGAACAAAAAGGGCACATGCATGAATAGCTAAGTAACCAGTGTTTACAGTCATTCTACACAGTCTGTTTGCAGTGAAAATGTTGTGTTGCCATTTCCCTCACTGTAATGCTAATGCAGTTTTAGCAAATATGCTGCAGAGCACTACAGACTCTGCACTGCAATAAATATACTCTAACATTGTATCACAACTGGTATCCCACAGAGCTACTCTGCTTCAGGGTTTTCTGTTCTTTTACAAATGTTAGCCTTTGGTTTTGGCACTTACATGCTGGGATGGTGCAGTCCCTTGTATTGTGATAAAGCCGATGAAAGTGTTTACTACATTTTGGGCTAAAGTAGAGTGGACCTGAAATAAAAAGGAAAAATAACTTAAGAATCAGTGCAGCTTACAGAAAAAAAAAAGTACAGTTTATGGTATGAATGCAACACAATGGATACCAACACAAAGCTAAGACATACCTGTTAAGTGCTTTAAAAACTTGTCTTTCATCCTCAGATCTCTGGGAACTATTTCTGTTGGACAGAAAAAAAGCATAGTCACTCTGCTGTAGGAACTGTGGTTGCCAAGCACAGCATGAGAAAATGGAACAAATTCTGACCAGCAAACATCACCGCTACCTCTTGACAGATGCACAGTGGTCAGAACTCATTTGCATACAATAGGCCAAAATGCAAGCTCTTGTTTTACATAGGAAGCCACTGTAAAATGCACTCTGAAACACTGTGAGGATGAAACAAGTATTGTCTCTTAGCTATGCAGTTATTAATGATGATGTCTGATAACTAAGAATCAGATTTTAGCTCTCTATAAATTACATTGTCACTTTTACCTAGATTTAAATTCTTTACAACATTTTAGTTTACAGTTTATTGGAAAAGGCTCCTCCCGCTGCTGGTAAAGAGCCAAAGATACATTCAAGTTTGGTTTTGTGCCTTGTCTTTTAATTCTCTTACGCAACCGTATTCATTCTTTTGTCAGAGGTATGTTTGTACAAGAACTGCTGTAATCGTGAAACTGGATTGATCTACTTACAGGAATATTTTTTTTCCCTCTGTCAGTAAATAAAATTCACAGGAAATGATCCCAAGCAAATTGCTCTCTTCTGGCTCACTATATTTGTGGTTTACCACTTCGTGTTTTGAGTTCAGCAGATGGCAAAATGAAACTGGTTTACTGAAATCCATTTTAGCCCTAACCCTTCCTTGTGTCTTCCTGATTTACAGCTATCTTTGATTGCTTTCTGTTACGAACTCTATGCTGATAGCCTAGCTCTGATTGTGTATGATACACTACGTGGTGCTTTATTTATTTGACCATAAATGCCTGAGCAGCCTTTTTCATTCCCCTGGCACCTCTTATCAGATATAAAGCAGAGAACATTTCCATCCAGATCTGATTCACTTGTGAGGTTAGACACTTCTCGAAAGTCATTCTTCATTTACTTCTAACTTTAGTCAGTGTAAGTAAAATTGACCTTATCGTATTTGACCTAATTATGTCACGAAGAACATTAAAAACACACATGCTTCACTCAGAAATTTCCCATGGGACAGGCTAATTGGGAAAGTGATGCCAAAACTGAGATGAAGAACTTTAAGCAGTAGTTCCTCTTCAGAGTTGCTGGGAATAACTCCATTATAAGAATAAGATGTAAAATTCTGCTTAGGAGTCAATGACACCAGTACCATCTATTCTGCTCTGAAGTAGTTTTATATTTACATAGATAACTGATTAATACAAGGCAGATGTTTTGCACCAATGTGCTGATGTTGGATGGCCAAGAACCGTGCCAATGTTTCTAGCTGAGATTTGGAGTTATGTGGATTAGAGTTCACTACTTCATCTGGCCTCTTTAACTTTCCAACATTTACAAAACAAAATGTTCTCACTGTGCTGAGCCTAAATGGAACAAAATTGTCTTCCTCTTCATTAATCATCTAGATGGGGAAGTAACATCTTCATGACAATCACCAACAAATGCAAATCATGAGGATATTTGAATACAAATGACTGAAGTAAAGGTACAAAGGAGCTTTATGAGATCAATAAAGGCCAAATAAATAGCACGCTAGCAAAATGAAAGCCAGATTGGAAGAAGGTGAGTATGCATCTGCTGGAAAATATTCAGAAAGTCCCTTTCAGTAGGAGGGGTAAGAGGAGTGACAGCAGCGCTGCAGGGGTTTGGGAGTGACAGCAAACTCTAAATGAGACATGGCAGCAGGAGAAGGCAAGTCAACTTTCATCGGGATGCACAGAGGCACATCGTGAAACTGAGCTGTAGCTATCCATCACTGCGTAGCTTGGTATGACTGCTCTGAACATCCAGCCCCGAGCATCTTACAAACACATGGGGGCTTTCATTGGAGGTTACAGATGAGTAGAATGATGACCGAAGGAGTGACTTGGAGCGTGCATAGCTTGTGTGACAGAGGAGTGCTCTATTTCAGTTCCCTAGTATTTTTCAGCGGTGCTAACCTCCAGAATACAAAAGGCAGCACTAATAAGCAGGGTGAAAAATTTAATGAAGCTGAGCTCTAGTACAGACTTCTCGATATCTCTACGAGCAAAGGCATAGTAGAGTCCTGCAGGGGCATTACCGCTAGGGTCATTTCCAAGAAACACTTAAACTAGGCACATTTTAAAAAATGGTAAAATTCCAGGAGAAAAAGCATTTTCATCCCTTATTTCTTTGATCTCAGCCCATTTCACTGCTTTCATTGTTAATAGATTTTGTTCAAAGCCAACACACAGGAAGTCAGACTTTCAGCTGAGTACATTATCCAGACAGTAAGAGGCTGGATGCGAATGGAGTTTTTCTATTCCAAATTTGCCGCCTGCATCAGTTTCTGATACCAGAGAGAGTCTGCAGGTATTTTGGACAGTGGATCCTCGGTACAAAATTAGTAACCTGATGTGATGTCTGATTCCCCAAGGCACCCTACAGAAGGAGAAAGCTCTCCGAAGTCAGGGGCTGTGACTTACCAACTCTCTGCTCATCCTGGTACCCTCCGTAGTCTGCCACTTCCCTTCGGTCTAAGTTATAGTCGTGTTTGGAGAAGTACTGCACCCCACTGTCCTTCTCCAGGTGGTACCTTTTCAGTTCCTGAATGATCTCCATGATAAGATTTAAGAGGCTTTGCCTGTCCTTCAGATCCGCGGAGTCGCTCTTCTCTTTGCAATATCCCGCCGAGAGCATCAAGAGCACCAGCCCCAGCAGCCCAGGAGACCTCAGTCCGCTCATCGCAGCCTGACCCGAACGGCGAGCGAGCAGATGAAAAGGAACGATCCGCTGCCGGCGGGGGAGGCTTCCTATTCCGCTGCAAGAGAAAAACGGGGGTGGGTTGCAGGTGGGGAGGCACACGGGGGGTGAAACGGGAAACACGGGGGGGGGGGGGGGGGGGGAAGGGGCGAGACACCGAGTCCGCTCTGCTCGGTGTCTGCTGGGGCAGAGCAGCCCTGCCAAGCCGGGACAAACCGAGCGGTGTCCAACTTTCCCCGAAGTTTTCCACCCTGGGCGGGCACTCCCCGCGGGCACAACGGCTGCCCCACGCGTGGCGCCCCTCTCTGTCCCGTGCCAACTTTCGCGGCCCGGCCAGCCCTCCGGGACGGGGAGAAGGAGCAGGAGGAAGAGGAGAAGGAGGAGGAGGGAGGCCGCCGGTCCCTTGATGGCCGGGTTACCTGGCTCTCCGTGCCGCAAGGCGAGCTGTCTTCTCCGCGGGGGCCGCTCTCCCCGGGCAGCAGCAGGAGCAGCAGGAACAGTAGTAGCAGCAGCAGCAGCAGCAGCAGCAGCAGCAGTAGCAGTAGCAGCAGCAGCAGCACAGTCCGAATTGTCAGCGGCCGTCCTGCCCGCCCGCCCCCCTCCCGTCCCTCAGCCACCTACTCCATCGCCGGCGCAGCCGCTTATATAGGCTATAGGATGGACATGAGACGGCAGATAGTATCGACTTGGAAGTGGGTGGAAAACAGTAAAAGTCCACTTGGCAACCTCGGGAGCGTCGCTGCTGTACAGCCCCCCCTTTCTCTCCCCTCCCTCCCCGATCCCCCTGCCCCCCCCCGTCCCTCCCCCAGGCAGGGTTCGGTCGCTCCTCTCTTCGCTCCGACGTAAGGAGCCGGTCCCAAGTGTGTGTGTGTGAGCGGGAGGAGGGCAGACGGGGAAAGGGGAAGGGGGGGAGCGCCGGGCCCCAGCCTTTAATTAGAAACGCTCTGAGGAGGCGCTGAAATATTCATGGCCCTGGCGCGGCTCCCTCCGGGCGGGTCCCCGGCCCCGGTTTACCGGGAACCTGAGGCTCCGGCGGCGGCGGGGAAGGGGCGGTGTTGGGGCGGGGAAGGGGACGGGGAAGGGGACGGGGAAGGGGACGGGGGACGGCTGCTTTCTGCCGCCGCCGAGCGGGAAGGCGGCGGAGAGGTGGCCGCGGGAGGGTCCGGGCGGTGCGCGTCGCCTCTTCTTGGCAGGGGCAGCCCCCGGCGGCTTCCCGGGGCGGCCGGCGCTGCCTGGAAGCGGTCCCCGGAGAGCCGGGTGGGCTGACGAGGAGGAGGAAGAGGGAGGAAGGCAGCTCCCGGTAGGAGCCGAAGCCGTCCCGCCGTGCCACCGCCGCTCCCTGCTCGCACCTTCTCACCCCCCCTCCCCCTAGTTAAGCCCCTCGGAAGGGGGCTGCCGGTGAAACGCGATCCAGCTGAACTCCTTCTATTTGCTCTGATTGTGTGTATAAACCTCTCCCTTGGCAGCCGGGGGAGGAAAATAAAGGCAAATATAAAGTTGGACGGCGCGGAGGGAGCGCTTTCCAAGACGGGGTCGGGGCGGGAGCGGGGCCGCCCTGAGGGACCGGGCGCTGAGGGGCTCGTAACGGCCGTAACGGAGGGCGGGAACCCGCCGCCGTGAGGGGGGAGCCCCCGGCCGCCCCCGGCTTCACCCCAGCGCCGTGTCCCGGCCGTGGCCGCCGTCCGCGGCGTGCTTAAGACACCCAGAGGCAAGACCGAGCAAGAGCGGCTTGGAAAGGAGTCCAGGAGCCTGCCTTCGGCTGGGCGCTGTGCTGCCTTGGCGCTCGGGAGAGCGGTTCGGCGCTTGTCATGGCATGGCGTGGCGTGGTTATGTTTGCACGCCGAGTCACGCCAAATATTGACTCTGGTTGTGTGCTAGGGTCACCTAATGGAGGCGGGCGAGGTGGAAAGCTGGGCAGGTAGTGCGCAGGCTGGTGTTGTGCTGTTATGTTTCAAGGAGCCCTTCATCTCCTTCGTCGGGAAAAGGTACGGGACTGAAAGGAAGGCTTGGAGAGTCAGCTCATCGCCTTCAGCACAAGAAGGATGTGGAGCTGTTAGAGCGGGTCCAGAGGAGGGCCACGAAGGTTTTCAAGGGGCTGGAGCACCTCTTCTGTGAAGAAAGGCTGAGAGAGCTGGGGATGTTCAACCTGGAGAAGAGAAGGCTCCGGGGAGACCTCATTGCGGCTTTTCAGTACTTAAAGGGGGCTTGTAAAAAAGATGGAGAGGGACTCTTTGTTTAAGCAGATATTGACAGGACAAGGGGGGATGGATTTAAAGTAAAAGAGGGGAGATAGATAAGATGTTATGAGGAAATCACTCAGAGGGTGGTGAGGCACTGGAACAGGTTGCCCAGAGAAGTTGTGTATGCCCTATGCACAGGTGTTCAAGGCCAGGCTGGATGAGGCCCTGGGCAACTTGATCTAGTGGGTGGCATCCCTGAGCATGGCAGAGGGGTTGGAACTAGATGATCCTAAAGGCCCATTCCAACCCAAGCCATTCTATGATTTTATGAAATATTCTCCCCTGGCTTAAAATTACACTTTCTGTGTGATTTTTGGTCACCGTACTCTATGAAGCATCTTGCATTTCAAGTATGCACCAAGCAGCTATGCACCATTCAGCTCACAGCTCCTAGACCACTTCATTCCTCATAATGTAGATGTAGCAAGGCATGTCTGCCACGTCTGGCTTGGAGACTATCTGCCATGGAACAACTTGTGAGTTGCTGAATGATAAGGTGTACATAGCTTTCTTCCTCCTGAAAAGTCTGGATGTATCAAAAACTGTGCATCAATCCATTTTACAAGGTAACTTCAGCATGAGTCTCAGTAAGGGATGTCTGGCATGGGCCAAAAACATACTAAGGACAAATTAACATCATAGACAACCTCATTCCAGTTCTCAGGAATATTCCTTTTTAATTAAGTTATACAGACTCAAAGCACGATGGAAATATTAACTGAGATAGGAAGTAGATAAGTAAACAGTCTGCTGTCTTTTTATGCATACAGAAACTGAGACAAGGGTCTGTTTTGATTTGCTTACACTGAATAATACAAATATGTGTAATATTTCCCATGATTTCAGTGCAGTAAAGTGAAATTTACACTGATCAATTTGCAATTATAATTGAATGTTCCACCAGGTTTCATTTTGTTAAGTACGTTTCTCAATCTAAGTTGACTACCTAAACGCTAAGCACTTCAATGCTGCCAAGCTCTCGTTCTGCATATATATTGCCAAAAGTGATCCTCAAGTCTTCCACCCACCTTCAGTCTGACTCCTGAGGCTTCTGGAGTGAGTAGGTGCACTGTTTGCCATTAAAGATCTTGGATTTCCTCCCTGGACACCCAGAAACATGACTCTTGTCAACACTAAGCAGCCATTCTGCTGCAGGAAGCGTTCTTCCAGGATTTACAAGATGTAAGCTCTAATCCCTTCAGGTGGAGATGAAAGATAAACACACCTTCCTAGCCAGGACAAAAACTGGCTTGCTTTCCATGAAAGAAGGTTGAAAGGGAGATACAAAACCCAAGTCTCAAAAAGCAACCTGAACCAGAGAGAGCTGATTATAGACATAATGCTATTCAGCCAGTATTTTGGCTTGTCCTGGGTGGATAGATTTCATTTAAAAACACCTGATGTGATTTTATTAATATTATTATTTTACAGGATACAAAGTTAGTGTCTACTCTGCAATCAAAATCTATAAAGATATATATATACAAAGTTACTTAATGCTCTATCTTTAAAATACACATTGTGATCCTCAGAATAAGGACCCTGTGAAGTAAGCATACACAAATTAAAAGATCACATGCTGTATTTGGTGGATAGATCTAGCTAGTATAATGTTCCCACATTCCCTTGGTTTGTTATGAAACAGAGGCACTACATTTGGAATTTGGAGCAAAAGCCAAGCAGAATTTTAGATTTGTTAAATAACACACATTAGTCACTGTTTCTACCATGTCTACTCTATTGTGGCATGGTGAGAGAGTACAGAAAAGATATCTCAACTTTTTTTTTTTTTTTTTTTTTTTTACTTACATGGTGTACATGAAAACAAGAAAATGTGTACCCTTCAGTTCTGTCATCTAAGACTGGTGAAATTTTCATGCTAAGAGCTTTACGGTTTCAAGCATGCTCTTGTTTTGGTTGATTACAACAGACATAAAGGTTCCTATCTATATTTAATAAAAGAAAGTGCAACATTTTCTGAGGTGATTGCAGAGCAAAGCTGATTGTCTACATCAGGCTCATAACCAATACAGCATATGCTTAGAAGAAAATTCCAATGGACATTCATTTGAATAGACTATGAAAATATTCCTTTTACTACTTTTTATTGACCTCAGAACCTCAAAACAAGATTTTGAAATATATATATTTTTTTTTCCTTAAACATCACAACTACTTACAATAATCTTAAAATTTGAATTACACTGTTGGGTTAAAGCAGACTTCTCACTCCTCATGAAAGAAAAGTGACATTTAATCTTCAGATTGTATGTCTATCCTGCTAGAGATAAATATAATCGAATGAGATGGGGCTGGCAATTTCTGTTGAGTTAATTGAGTAGATATCTGCTGGTTGACGTGGCAAATGGACTTCCAAAATATTCGCCACATCCTCTATAAAAATGAGGATTTGATAGTCACAGATACTGCTTATATTTTAAGCCATTTATCCCATATAAAAGTTAATAATTCCTTATTGAGGAAATTTTAACCTATCTGGTGATTAAAGAATAATTACACAGGCAGGTGGCAAGTTGATTTTCTTTCTGACCAGTGTCACTGTACTATTTTTCTGTCAGTATAGTATGCAAGTAAGCATTACTTTGGAATCTACATGTCTGATAGCTAGTTTTAAAATCTGTACAGAAAAATATATACATTGCATCCAACAGATGATACCTTCCAAAATCTCTTCTCCAAGCTGTGAAAATGCATATTTTCAATATAATGTATTGTACATCAGATAAAATAATATTTATCCTCCTGGCTCAGTCATCTCTGTGAGCCTCCAACTCTCAGAAGCAATGCCCAATGACAGCTGCTGGGGAGAGTAAAGACAAGGCATTAAGAATTCCTATAGCACTAAAATCAGCCAGAGAACATATATAACTTGAATGCAAAGTTCAACAGATGTTAAGGATATTAAAGCCAATTGAGTATTTAAGGGCTTTCCCCAAATTCCTACCTGATACAAATTCCAACAGGATTAAAATCCCATCAATAGTCACTGCAACAAAAACTGAAGAACTTTGATATAGTTCCTAAATGTTTTATTGATATTACAAACAGGGCCAGCCTAACATTTGGTAGAAAGTTTAAAAAATACCACAAACAGATTTCTGGCTATATCTTTCCTCTATGTGTAAATTCAAGGCAAAGATGTCTCTGTGTTGTCCAACAGTCATTAAAACAGTTGCAAATTTATCTTAATCAGTTTTACAATGCTGCATCAGTGCAAATCCTACTGAACCATCAGGAGGAATTCAAGCCTTATGAGAATAGTCACATCTTTTTTAGCCACCTTTCATTACGTGCAAAGTATCCCCTGAAATCTCGAGGTCCAGAGACAGCCACTCTGAATTATGTATGTAGTTTTTCAGAGATACTTTAGTTTGCAGAGTAAGGATAAATGCCCCAGAGAAGAGAGTCAAACCTCTCTTGGCTATTGACTGGAGGGGACACACTAACTCACAACAGTTTTAAAACAGTTGAGAGAGGGGAGGAGGTTAATTGCATTAAAAACAAACAAACAAACAAAACCATATATTTTAGGCCATAGGCAGTTCTATAGCTATTGTGCAGCAGTAAGCCTACTTTATGTGTGTTCACTCTTGATTTATATCTGTTCACTTAGAGTTATATAGCAGCAGCTGCAAGAAACTGCCTTTCCATATCAAATTAAGACAATGAGTAAAAGCCCTAGCTGATGTCTCATTAGCTGATAGAACACATTACGTTTGCTGGCCTGCTCTGATCTCTGTGCAAAAGGAAAGTGGATGGCTTCAGTGCACATAAGAATGTAGTTTTAGAGGCAGAGTAGCTGCTGCCTTCATTCCCAACAGTAGATCTTAACTTGAACAGACAAGTGAATCACATGTGTTTTGTAGAGTTGTTGGTGGTAAATGATAACATATTCTGATAGTACAGCCTAAATTTGAGAATGTTATCTCAATGTGTGTTTGCACCATTTCTGAAAATATTTACGCTGAAAAACAAAGCCATCTTAGGCAATGCAAGGGTATTTCACATATGACTCATTATCAGCATCTGAATGCTAAGCACAAACAACTAGAACTTTTAAAAGCTATGATACTTTTTTTCCTCCTTTTTTCCTCTTTTGGATCATCAGTAGGCAAATGTGCTACTCACTTTGTGAGCTGTCTCTGTGAGTGGTGGGTCAGATGTAGGGCATGTTTATCAACAAGGTCATGGTCTAGAGGCTGCTTTTAGATAAGCATACTCTGTAAGACCACAGTCCTACAAAATAATCAGTGGTTCTGTCCTCCCAGAAAACATAATTTCATTCCCCGTAGGAATGCACACTGGTTGCACATACATAGCAAAGTACACTGCAGCCTCTTCATGACCAGCTTCATAATGAAAAAAAGCTGCCTTCCAGGTAAAGTCATAAAGTTTACTCAGCAGCAGCACAGGAGCATAAAGAATAATCTAAAGATTTAAGATTTCGACTCCTAGCCTTTCTGCAC
Organism: Heteronetta atricapilla; assembly: GCA_011075105.1. Taxonomy (NCBI): domain Eukaryota; kingdom Metazoa; phylum Chordata; class Aves; order Anseriformes; family Anatidae; genus Heteronetta; species Heteronetta atricapilla. The sequence goes on from CM021733.1 coordinate 98,476,502, forward strand.
ACGTTAGGTGCCGAATCATTTCAAGTCCAGTTGAAATTGTCCACTAGCCCATGTGTTAATATTGTTTCTTGTTGTGTGGAAGACTGCTGTCCTTTGAAGGAAAGAAAACATCCTGAGGCAGCCAAACTGCAGGAAATCCAGGACCTGGCATATAGAGGCTACATTTGTAGGAGTAAATATAATGTGCTCAAGACCATTGCTAAAGACAGTGCCAGCTGGCACAGGATAGGCCACAACCCATCCTATTATTCCCTCTGAGAGGACAGCCTTATGCAAACTACTCATTACTTCCTGGACTGCCTAACTTCCCAACATTACCACAGAATCAACAGGGAGAATTGTCACAACCACGTGTCAGGGACGGCTACAGCAATCCAGCAGCATACATGGCTGGATTGCAGTGCCAGGAGCCCACCCTGGCAGTGTTCAGCTTCGTCTTTTGGTGTAGGCACAGTCTGTTCTGCTTGTACTGCAAGGATGGATGCAGGCAGCTTCAAACCAGTCATCCCTTTCAGGACTCCTACCAGCTGGAATAATTTACAGGAGCTTTTTTTTTGCATCATGGCATAAACTGGAGTAAAGCAAACATCAGAATCTGAGAGCTCATAAGCAGCTTCAAAAATAATTCTGTATGGTCAGGCAGCTGTACACAGCCTCCACTGGAGGCAGTAAAGAATCAATGTAAATAAGGCAGAAGCACCGTGACATCAGCTTAGTTGCAAAACAGGATAAAAAAGGATATATATATATATATACATATATATATATATTTCCCTCCATCTTCTGTACATTGCCTGTTTGATCATGACATCTTTTAGATTGTGTATGGCAATGGACCAAAATAGCCAGTATCTTTAGTTGTGGCCTGAGGGAAAACAAAAATATATATATATATATATATATATATATATATATATATATATATATATTGTATGACCTTGAAAAGATGGTCTTTTTCTTAAGGCAGAAAATGAGCTTGCCTCACATTAAATTATTTTCAACAGGCTGTACTGTATTTACTCAACATTTTACTACTGCAATTGCTCTCTTCAGCCTTTTTTCTCATCTGATTTCCCTCCAAAATTTTCTCATCTATTTCTTAATGGAGAAATTTTCACACATGACAGAATAATACTGTTTTGGGACCATTTGAAATGTTCTATAGATTTGAATTTGTATTATTGTTATTATAATAATTTTCTACTTTTTAAACTAATTCTAAGCTAGAAGACTAGGTTTGTAAAAATTTGTCTCACAGAACAATTTGGCAGTAATGTAAAATGGTTCAGAAGCTTAAAATTTACTTGGATTTGACATTCAATACAAAGTGGAGCCAATCTTCAATTTGCATATGTTGTTTTAATAGTTGGTGTTAAAGTTTCATATTCCAAAAATCACATTATACAAGTCTTTTCTACCATCTTCACTCTAACTTGTTTTTATTTTTGCATTGCAGCTAGGTGAAAAAAATAATAAAAAAATATAAACTACACACATATAACTATGAAAAGGCCTTATGTTGCTGAATTTTTACCTATTCACTATCATCAAAAATCTAACTGATGATTCACTATTTATGTTATTCATTTAGGTTTTACATGGACTTCAGCCTGGATAATCAAAGCTTTAATTTTCACCTTTTCCAGTTGGCACTGTCATCTGGGGAAGTCTCTTTATACATTTTTATAATGATGTAGAGGAAAAAAATACCACAAGGGAAAAGCTTCTGTCCTAAAAAGTTAATTTCAAATTAAAATGTTCAACTGAGAGATTGTTTCTCTTGTTTGCAATTTCTATTTTTTCTGGTATACCAAAGAATTTGCTTCTGTAATGAAAGGAATGCAGGTGGACTTTTATTTCTGTCATCAGGTACTGAACATAGATACATTTACACCCATCTTCTTATACTTGTTCTGCAGTGCAAATTTAGTGGAAATACCATTTTGATAGTTTCTGTTCTGTCAGCAGATGCAGTCAGATGTTTCTAATAGGGGCTGTCATAGAATGAGAATATTCCTTGGTTAGTTTTGACCAGTGCAGAGGTGAGCTTTGCAATTATTCCTTGTGAAAAAAAAAAAAAAAAAAGGAAAAATTTAGAGTAAAAAAATATTATTTTCATTTCAGATGGAGATATTTGTTTCATTTTCTTTATTGGTTTCTGGTTGTTAGAGGAGCAAGAGGACAGTACTCAAAGAAAAGGGTTTTGATCTTAAGCAATTGTGATTAGGTGTTAGATGGAACTTCCATTCTGTGGAAAAGTTTTCAAAAAAAAAAAAAGTTTTCTGGAAAACATTTCAAAACATCTTTCCTTTGATTTGAAGACAGCCTCACAAAAAAAAAAAAAAAAAAAAAAAAAAACTTCAAAAATATTGATGGTATTGATGGTGGAAAGTAAATAAAGATAATAAGGAAATCACAGCATATCCTATGATTTTTTCCATAATTAAAAGAGGCACCCATCTAATTCATAAATAGGAACACACTTGGGAGTTCCCCAGAACAATGATTAGCACAAGGAACATCTGGAACAGCATAACTTATGAATCAAGACTTGAAAGGCTTTCCAGCATCTTTAATTTTGTATTTAATTAGATTTCCCAAGGTTTTTGTGTTCTTGGCTCCATGATGTCCTGCAACTCCTGACTGTGCCAAGAAACTTGAATTTGAGATTGACTGTTAAGTCTCTGAAATCCTCAGCTGACTGACTGAAGCAATCTGTTTGGTGGAACCTAGTAGGAAGATGTGTTTGTGATTTATCAGAGGTTGATAAAAAGTAAAATATTTCTGCAGAAGTTTGCTTTTAGGTGAGCGGTTGACTACCAAACACTGGGACACAAACAGACATAAGAAAGAGTTCTTGTTTGTATTTTGTATCATGGCAAAGATAAGCATTTTATTTTCATTCTTCTTAGTCTGTATTCAAGGTGAGATGGCAAAGGCAGAATAGTTATCTGCCAGAAGTGTATCCCAGGAGAATGTCAAGTGGATCTGGTAGATTTCTATAGGATACTTCGGAAAAGAAACAATATTCCAGTATTAATTATATGTGTGCCCAGTGCAAATGGATGCTCTTGTTAGTTGGTCTAGTTAATATGGAAAACAGGTACATTTTTCTTGACATAAAAGGGAAACTTCATGATTCTTTCTTATCTTACCAAAAGGAATAAATACAGAAGATCATACTCAAGTGATTTTTTACTCAGTGGAACCACATAAACCTTGAAGGTCCTATTCTCTCAGTTGATGAAGTATCCACATACTTAATAAAGGAGTCTTATTGAAGCCAGCCCCAATGAACTATTCAGACATCAGTGGATTATTCACAGCTTAGTGGAAGATAACAGACATAAATTATTGTGCTTACATTTGAATAGATTTTCATGTTTTTCAAGGCAAGAATCCTTGATTACCTCTCTTGTTCCGATTTAAATTAAAATGTTTCCTTTGACACTTTCTACAGCCCTTAATATTATAGAACATATTTTTTTTGTTCTTTTCTGTGGTTCTTCCATTTTTTTTTCCAAAATCCTTTTGTGATAGGAAAAAACGAAAGAGTTCATAGCATGCCAGTAATAATATCATCAGTGCTGTCTTTGGATTTACAGTTGTATATGTCTTGTTTATAAACTCAAGTGTCAATTCATTCTATCATTTTGTTACAGGTTACCACCGAATCCTTATATTAGTTACACATATTTAACACCTTAACAATATGATATCTGTGTGGTTACTTTTGTCAAGAAAATCTATTGTTTAAAAAAAAAAAAGCCCACCTTGTCTTGTTCAACAAAGTCTATTTTTTATAAAATCTTTTTTGACTGACATTAAGTAGAATCCCATATTTTAATTTTTTATTTTAATTCTATTAATTTACTGGAATTAGGCTAATCAATTAGCATCCATATCAGTCCATTTCCTCATCATGAATGGTGACAAAAAAAAAAAAAAAAAAAGGTGTTTTCAGTCTCCTATGGTTTCATTGTCACTGTAATAAAAAAAAATAAAATTAAATTAAAATCAGAAGGCCAGATATTTCCTCAGTAAACAATTAAATGTTACTGGATACATCTTACGAGCCTGTAAGATATTTATTTGTTTTTGATGTTGTCTAATATCTTTCTCAGTTACTATTGAAGTAAGATCTTTCCTTTATTCCTATGTGATCCATGTATCTTATCCAGCTTCCTTCTAAAGACAGAACAAAAGTATTAATTGAATATATGTTCCTTTTCTACACTATTAATAATTTAACAATTCATATCTAGTTAAAAGATCCGTTTCATTGCTATGATTCATTTCTTTTGCAGTGCATTAGAATTCCTCACTGCCACAAATGGATTTTTTTTCCCCATTGTTATCAGTTTTCCCACATTTCAGGTGATTTTAGCTGCCCATCATTTTGTTTCAATATTATTAACACAGGTTTTGTAAAGAAAAGTCATGCTCTACAAATTTGTTGTGCTTTTTTTTTTTTTTTTTTTTTTTTTGGAAGATTCAACATGTGCTAGGGAAATCTAGCTGATTTTGTCAACAAACTTTCTCAAAATGCTCCTACATAAAAACAATAATAATAAATAAATAAATAAATAAATAATTCCAATAAGAACCAAAGTCTTTGCATAGTTAAATAATTGCCTAGAATGCAGGAAATAAAGATTCAACTAAGGAGTCAATTTTCACAGTGCAAGAAGGCTATAAGAAGAGCTCTTCAGGGATTGGATCTATGACTAGTAATTTCCAGATGAGATTTTGGTAATTTCCAGATTGCACAGATGAGACATTCCTTGGAAACTGTGACAGTGTTTGCTGAAACCAAGCTAATCAGGAAAGCCTTACTATGAAAAATCAGAAAAGAGCACTATGAGACTAAATGAGTGGTGACTAAAATGGAAGATAAAATTTGGTATTGATACATCCAATACTAAGTAAATTGTATGGGAAATCTAAATTTTACACTGAGAGTAGATTGAGCTCTGAGCTGATTACTATTCCTATGGAATGACATCCTGGAAGGATGTCATTTTTAACAGAACTATGGAACAGGAATGATGTCATCTTTTAACAGAACTATGTATAGTTCTGTTAAAAATGTAATCTTAGTGCTCAAAATCAGATAGTACTAAGAACTATTAAAAAACAAGCAAACAAACAAACACAACAGAGAACAAAATGGAAACAGCTTCTTTCTTTTCCATGGTGGGTATTGCATCCTCCTTCCTCATTGCAGAAAGATACACTGGAACTACAGATGGTTCAGAAAAGTTTAACAGAGGTGACCAGATACTTGAAATAGCTTCTGTACAGGGAACGGCTAAGTAGATTAAGACTGCTCAACAAGGAAATTATGTACTAAAGGGGTACATGATAGAGGTCTATGAAATCATGAAAGCCATTGGTAGGGTAGTAAATATGGTGTAATTTTATCTTCCAAAACAAAGTTTGTGGACCTTAGATTTCAAACAGTTGATAGGAAGTGGTTCTTAACACAAGTAGATTATGTACAGCACTCCATAGTGTGAGATCCTCCAAATGGTGACAGTTTAAATGTATTCAGAGATGACAGGGGAAAAAGAAAAGGAAGAAAAAAAAAGTTATAAAAAAATACAAACAGCAAAACAATACAAAAAAAGGCAAAACAAAACCGTTGCTTGTGTCTGAAGCTTGTGAATGAATACTTGGAGAATGTGAGAGCAATCTTTTCTGATAAATGTATTATTAAATACACGCACCTCTTTGCTGTTTCACTATGAGTCTTCTTGTCAATGTCTTCATGCTGGTCTACATGGAATGTTGATTTCAATAGGTATGGCCATTCTTAAGGAATATTAATTTAAAACAAACAAACAAAAAAACACATTGCAGCCCAGCTCTCCAATCTGAAGTTTTGCTCCTGTGACAGTAGTGCTACATTTTAAGCCTATCTAGAGCCTGCTTGCCTTCAGTTACCTTAAAATCAACTACAAACTACTTCACTGGGTCTACTTTTTCTCCTAGCTCTGAGAATGCCATAAAGCATAGCAATTAACATCTTCAGTCCCTATTTTTCATAACTGTGGTCTTATCTAAAACCTATCTGTAGTTTAACCAGTTTGATTGATACCAACTGCAGAATTTAGTCAATTCATCACTGATAAGATGACCTTAATCATAATATTATGTCCAGCTTTAGATTTTATCAAAGTCGTTGAAACAGCTTTTCCCTAGTTTTCCATAAATCAGTTGCCCAGTCCTCATTTTAACCCTGCATGTCTTGGGGGGCTCAGACATAGCCTTGAATCCATGTGCAAGGAAACCACAACACAACTCTCACTTTAGAGACAGCATGGGAACCTGCAGACATAAACATTTTACACCTACCACTACCAGCCCACTTCCTTTTAGTGCTGCCACTGTAATTCCAACCCCACCTCTCATCTAAATTTTGCTTATAAGCCTACAAAGCAATAGATCTGCCAAAGTGATTGACCTGAATAGAGGGCAGCTGAGTGACCATCAAAGAAAGTTACATAATTTGTCCTCCAGCTGGTATTTGCTGCGGATGTATAAGCCCCAGTGGGTAGCTTACATTAATGAGATGTGTTCATGATCCAGTTGTTCATGGGCCACTTGTCTTGGGAAACCCCCTGGGAACTGACAAAGAGATGCTTGAGAGGTCCATGCAGATTCAGGTCCTTTAAGTTCAAAGTGTTCACCACTTAAAAGCATTCTCTTTTGTTTGTTTGTTTATTTGTTTTTCACATTTTTATTTTTTTCTATTTTCTTGTCTGAGGCTGGTAATGCCTCTGCCCTCAGTGGCTGTGCTTTCTGTATTGACTAATTTTTTTTTTTTTTTCCCAAGGACTCCTCCTTGAATTATACACCTTTTCCAGTTCTTTGTATGTCTCGAACCCTAGCCCATCTCTAGGCCCAACTGTTTATTTAACAGTTCCTGTCACATACACTATAACCCACTTTGAGTCACTGAAAACCAACTGTATTTCTCATATGACGTGGTGATCATACCTATTTCAGAAATCAACATTGGCTTGATGTATCCAAGGCTCCAGGTATTCCTAAAGATCTTACCAGATCTAAATAATAAATAAATAAATATATATATTATTAATAAGAAGAATAATCAGATTAAAAAAAAAAATAATCAGTTTCTGTAGAGAAATCTTAATTGGAGGTAGAATTATCTCTACTGTCGGCCAAAGACCCACGACCACTACGATCTCTGACCTTCATTATACTCCTGTGGATGAGTAGGCTATGCTCTTCAGCTCTGTTACCCTTATAAACCACCTATTAATAGTTGCTAGAAAATAAAATAAAAAGTCATTACATGCCTGCTGGTTCCTGGATTTAACCTAGTCATGTGAGCTTTGCAGGGTTCATGTTTAAAACTAATACATCTATTCTCCCTGTTCTGAATACGTTCACTTTACCCACTTTACCAGCAATGCAGCGCTGACTCACAAGAACTAGTTTTGTTAGCTCCTTCAAATAAGGTTCAGGTGCCTTTTTAGAATCCAACAAACTGGTTTTTTTTGTTGTTGTTGTTGCTTTTTTTTTTTTCTGTAATAAAATGATACATGTTTGCAATAAGCCCAGGAGGTTAACTCCTACCTCAGTGAATTAAGGTCCAGAAAGAAGGAGCATGAGAGCTTGCATACCAATTTTTCAAGTATTTGTGTATTTTGAAACTGGTGGACTACCATTGCATGTATCATGATTCTTCTATAATAAACAAAAAATCTTCTTGTTTACATGGAGAAGAAGGGCTTTGCAGTTGTTGTTCTCTAGGTAGAATTGCTACATTAGATTTCTTTTGAAATTGCAATCAAGAGTAGCTTACTGGAGTGATACCAGCAGTCCTGCGATGGCTGTAGGCAAAGCCAATTCACCTGTGATGGAGAATGTGTGCAGCAAAGATGAGGGGAGTAGAAAATACAGATCCAGAGAAAGAAACATGGGGTTAGCAGCACACCACCAGCAACAGTTGGAGAAAATGTACCTATTAGCTACTGCTAAAAAGATGGCAGTGGCAGTCCTACTGGAAGCTTCAAAAGCAACCTGTGAACAAATGCAAGAACTTAATGGCACAATAAGAGCTGCACATACAGGAACAGTGAAAACAAGAGGTTACAGAACTTACTGAATGATTGAATGCTGCTGCTCTGTCAACAGACCATGAAAAAAAAAAAGAAAAAAGAAAAAAAGAAAATTAACACATCAGGTGAGTGCAATGATTTTGAAACTCAGGGGGAATGACTGACTCCCAGCAAAATCAGCCTGGCAGTGACCTAGAAGTGTTGCTAGAACTTTCAAGTGGCTTACTGAAATCCAGACACCCTTGGGTTGTCAAACCATCTAATCTGTGGAGACGTGTAGGAAATCCCAGAGCTGCTGTAGGAATTCTGGCAGGAAAGGAAGAAAAGAATATGTTCAGTAAAACTGAAAGATGGATATTACTTGTAATTTTGCTAAGGAGAGCATGACTTGAAAAACATTCCTGGGAGCTATTGGAGCATCCCTGAACCAATATCATATTTTATTTCTTTAAGAGAAAGCAAGTTATTAGTAAAGTTGTTGATCTTTGTGGGATTCTGTGGCATATTATGAAGGATGGATATAATATACAGGGTCTAGATCCATTATATTTAGCAAGTCCTTGATGGTTTCTACCATCTCCTGATTTTCAGGACTCAGACACACTAACAGATGTTAATATCCTGACACTGTTTGCAGGATATAAGGGCAAGATATGCAGCTGTTTGGAAAGCTTTCAGACATTTTTGCACTAAGGACATACATTTATTTGAGCACTTCTATACAGGTGATTGCACAGCTTCTGAACAGAGAAAGCCTGCAGCATACAGTAAAGGAATAGATGGGTGTTAACAACATTAATGAGTTACATAGTGCATAGGATAGCACAATGACATTAGTAGTGAAGTGTGACAGAGATGAGACTCTGTATTGACTGTGGTATATCTGATGCCATGATTATCTTTTGTGGATATTGAAGCATTTTAATGTTCTTATCTCTACCGAAGTATCAGAAGGCTGGCCTGGGGTTGGTCTCTTGCATGGTCTACAACAACTTTAACAGGGAATAATATTGTATGTATAACTAACTCCCATAGGAAATGAACTGAGAGGGCAATCTGTTTTGTAAGGTGCCTCTTTCCTTTTACCGTACATTAAATCAGCTCTGAGTTTCTTGTGAAAACATTCGATATGTGTTCCCCAGCCTTGCTGTCAGGATCCTGAGAGCATCAATGCGGGTGCAGTCTTTCTCTCTCTCTGAGGTGTTTGGCCACCTGTGGTGAAGGCCAGTTCTGATACAGTGCAGCCACGTAACTTGGGATCACTGCTTTGAAGAGAGTTGTGTGAGATCACTATGAAAAGCTATGATGGAGACTGGCTCAGGAGCTGAATTTCAGTTCAGGCCCTTGTCCCTGATCCTTTCCTGATCACAGGTTTGCCTGTATCTGGTTGTGTGCTTGGCCGTGTATCATGCTGACTTGACTTTCTTGCTTGACCTCAGACCTACCTTATCACATTGAACTTGTCCAGTGATCACTGGACTATTGGTTAATTCTAGTTGCTGCCAGAAGACTTTTTCTGTTCTTGGGTACTGTGGGACTGTCTGTCCTTTCAGTCAAGCTAGTGCTCCATCTGTTTTCCTCCCAGCTTGCCTTCTCCTGCAGAGCAGCTCACTTTTTCTGCTCCTTGATAATTTCTTGCAAGAACACTCTACCAAGTCCCAGAAGCAGCCATCTGTCAAAAGAAAAGTCTTTAGTGACATGATAAATGACAGTATAATATAATATATAAACTAATAATAAAAAAGACAATGCAAAGGACTTCATTGTTGTTGTTGTCCATAAGTATGTTAATCCTATACCATCCATATTGAATAAACAATTCATGGAAGGCAGTTGTGAAGGCCCTGAGGAATTGTTACACTCAAGAAATATACTTGTTATTCAATGTTTCACTCTTCTTTTACAATCTGAGCCTGAATCCAGCTCTGGTTCTTCATTCAAAACACACTGACCTACTTCTGGTTAACTTCTGTAAAGATCTTCGCCTAGATCTTTGTTCTTTCTAGCATCCAGCAGAAGATTTAGGTTTTGGAAATTGTACCGTGTAGAAATCAAATGTTAAAATTCTTAACAGGGACCTGTAGCAGAAACATAGTTCACTCTGTTGAAATGTTATAAGAATGTAACAGTTAACTGTTCTTGAGTCCTTGCTGTAATCCTCTATTATTTTAACCATAATGATAAGCATAAGCAGGCAACCAATATTTAGCACAAAACTTTGTTTCACTACTTCTTCCTAATACTTTTCCTATTCAGTGGGCCTTGTAAGATCTACAAATAAAGCTAGCTTTTCAAACTGCCAGTGTTTGAACACTCACATTCAGCCCAAACCGATCTTTACTATACTGAAGACTACCTGCAGTGGCTAGAGAAACAGCTGTAAATCATTTATCAAATCCAGCAACCATCTCATACTGAATTTATATGTCTGTTATGCTGGCATGTTGAACCTTTACTTTTACAAAAACTGCAAGCTTATAATTTTCAATAAGTCAGTGATCCTGAGAATTCAATAGATGGGAATTACAAACTGGAAATAATTTAATTGAACATATCCACCTCTGTCAGTTCAAGTTTTGCTGTTACTGGTCTTGTAGAACTCAGTAAATGTTAAGTTTTTACCATGTCTTATATTGTCACCTCACACCTTTTTTAATATCCTAGTACTTAGCTATGGCCAGGATATTTCATTCCTCCCTAAATCCTTAGGTTGGATATTAGTGCCCACCAGTTTCATATAATTATTAAGTGAGACGAGGTAGCTAATAATACAGTATTGGAATAAAGGCTCATGTTATTGGAATAAAAGCTGGTGCAAACAAGAGTGGGGGAGTCATAGTTTCTTCTATGGCAGTTATGACTAATAGATGCAAATTGAGAGCAAAGATTAAGAACAGTGATGCAGTTAATGCTGGCAGAATAGATACTGAAGAACATGATTTTGCAGGCTTCCTGCAAGTCATGCAGAGCTAAGATGAGGGTTGAAACCACCAGGACAAACACTTTGTTCTTGTTTCTGGTTAAAAGTAGATATATATTTTGATTTCAAGTTCAGGTTCAGGAGAAAGAGGATACAGGTATTCCAGACCCAACTTTCATCCAATTTCTGCATGTCCAGCAATAACCTTAAGAAATAAATCACTCCTATTCTTAAACTTAATCACAAAATTGGGGGGGAGGGGGATGGAACAAAAGTAAGGACAATAAAAAATACAGCTATTACACCAATTTTTCATCATCTTCTCTCCCCAACAGTATTACCAATACAGATTTTGCCTTCAGACTTATTAACAGCCTAAAATAACCCAGGACTCAACTGTAAGGTACTAGACCTTTCCAGGTCCAGCTCAAATCCCAGTTTGCCAGGTAGCATACCTAGACAATATAATGCAGTAAATTGTCATTTGACTTAACTCCAACCAACCTTTTCCTTTATCTTAACGACATACTAGCATGCTGAAATAGCCACAGAACTATTTCCTAGATGATATTCATTAGAGACTTCCTATGGATGAGACTACTGTTACCAGAATAAAAAAAAAAAAAAAAAAAAAAAAAGTCAGGATTATGTTAACATATTATGATAACAGAGACTATAGAGTGGGATAATGGCTTTATCTTTCCTGACAGGTCTGTAGAACTAGAATTGTAGCTGTTTTTCATCTGAATGAGAAGTTAAGGTTAGTTCTGCAAGGAAAGGGATCATAGTTCTATTGAAAAGGTGAAGTCTGAGCTAATTTTATCATATATATACCAATATTAAGAACAGCAGGGACTGAAGTCTTTTAACACGTATTTTGCAGAGGCAGAATGATATTGAATGTTGCTAGGAAAAAAAAAATACTTCTTTTGAGTCTTTTGGTATGATGGTTGCATTGGAGGATTTACTGTTCTAATAAGGGTTAGGAATAGAAATAAGTTAAAGGTAAGAGAAACAGATGAAGAAATTGAATTCGTTGCTAGACCAAGAAGGGTATACAAGGCCAAGAGGTTCTGCTGAGGAGTTTATGTACCCCTAAAGCAAAGCTGAGGGAAAGATTTGAAATTTGAAAAACCCTAATTCCCACACTATTTACCTGGGTAAATGGTTTTATATTTTATTTGAAAATGCTTTTGAAAATCTAGGATAGACACCATAATGATTGTAAGGCAGCATAATAGTTAATAAGTGACTGACAAAAGTTAATTTCTGCATCCTGTATGGACTAAAACAAAGCCTGTCATTTAGAGGAAAACTGTGTTTAATGCTAGAGGAAGGACTGGTGTCTTGGTTAGAGAATGGTACAGAAGATGCCAAAAATCTTTTTATAGCGGATCTGAAAATACAAATATCACAGGGCTAGGGTAGGATTTTATCAATAAAGGTCAGTGGGTTTTCAGTAAATCTGAGGCAGGTTTAAGTTATAGATCCTTACTTATAGCAACATACATGTTTGTATTATAGATCAGGAATTGTAACGCAGGACCTCTAGATCTAAGCTGATCACAATATAATTCAGGATCTTCTGCATCAAGATGAAGGATAGTTTTGGAAAGTCTAATATCTAATATTGATGTGAACATTGATTGCTGGTAAAAGTAGGTTATATATTCTTTTTTTTTTTTCCTTTTTTTTCTTTTTTCTTTTTACAAATAGCCCACATTTCTAGTAGTTCCTGATCTTCATCTTCAAATTTAAATAACTTATTAACCAAACTTTAATAAGAGACTTGTTGGTTAGGTGTTTTTCTTTATTCATTCTAACCTGTTTGACTGTGGTAATCATACCTTCTCAGGCCTTCAAATCATGCATAATGAAGAGAAAAAATCAGTTTCTGCGTTCCAAAGATAAACTGCCTCCCAAAACTTTTTTGTCTTCTACAGTTATGGACTATGCCATGCATGAAGCAGGGGATATTTTTTATGTACATCCTTATATTATATACATATCTTTGTTACAAAATACATGAATCTGTTTTTCATAACAATATGAGGATTGTCATAAAATATTTCATGGTCCAAAATAAACTTTGCCAAAAATTCTCACATACATTAAACAAGAGACTTTGCATGACCAATTCACCATATCAGCAGGACTGCTCTCCACCTTCAGAATAAAAAATCAATACTCCAATCTTAATTCAAACCATATTATGTTTTCCATATCAGAGATTTTTTTCTGGCTTTTCACAGATGCTTCATTGTGTTTTCTATTCATGAGTGAGTTCTTAAATGACATAACATATACAGGAGATTTTCTAACCCGAAACCTACACTTACTAAAAAATGCTCAATGTTCTTTTGCTTTATCATAATACAATATTACACAGATCTTGGGATTCAAGGTTTTTTTTTTTTTTTTTTTTTTTTTTTCCTATAGAAACTCAGTCTAAATTTTTACTTTAAAAATGTCAATATAAAACATTATCTTTCACCTTATATGGTAAAGTATATATATGTGTATATTCTATGCAAAAATATCAAGTTTTAAAGTACTTCCTTAATTTCCCTATACTGTGTAATTAAAAACTGTTTTGGATTTATTATCTGTCTGTTTGGAAAAAGAAAAATCATGATTTTGATGTTTACATAATTGAGAGCTAGAGCTTTAGATTCAGAGATGTTAATTTGTGTTATCAATGTATCTTACACTTAAAACAATGACTTACTTGCTTGCCTTAGCCCCCCTAAGACACAAAGGGTGTTTCTTTATTTCTTTTTGCCTCTGAGTGTGATAAGGTTCAGTTATAGTTAGGGTCTTTTCAGCTGTTACTGATATACAAACAGCCTCTTTTTTTGAGATCACTTAGTAAAACATATAGCCCTGTTAAGCTTAATAAATAAACCTTTTCCTATCAAAGCCTTAGCCTTAAAAGTTATTTAGAAACAAAAGCATAGAAATACATCTTATGAATATTTATCCTGCATTTATTTCAATGAATACTTGATTTTCTTCACTTGTATTAAAATGAGATGAAGTTATTAACACTACTGCAGTCTAAATGTAAAAAGCTGTTCTCTATTAAGAACAGCAGCAACTATTGTCAGAGTCTTCCCTTGTAAACTGTATTATCTCTACCAACTGCCCTATCTCTATATAGTCAATGTCTCTCCCAACACTGATGTTATCAACTGATTTTTATTTTAATCGTTTTATTTTTGCAGTCAGTAGCATGACAGAATGACAACAAACTTTTTTTTTTTTTAATTTTTTTTTTTTTTAATAATTTTTTCTCACATCACTGTATTTCTTCATTTAGGAAAGGCAGAATTTAACTCCCTAAGTGCTAACCTAACAAGCAGCCTTCCTTTTCCTTAATTTTTACCCATTTGGCACATGCTTAATCCATTTAGATGAAGTATAAAGAACCCTGATCACAAATCTGTTCCACCATGTGGCTGGGATTGGTGCTGAGCCATTACCAAGTCCCCTGTCTAAACAAAGCCTTTGGAAGTGGGTACAATTTTGTGCCAAGTTCAGCCAAGCCTAATCCAATCCTTCTTCCCCTCTACATAGCAGCACATAGCTGCAGCCTCCATCCCAATACCAGAGAACCTGAATACCATATAGAGCCCAGGGAGTGATCATGAACTCCACAGAATAAATAAATAAATATATATATGTGTGAAAATATTATTTTACAGGACGATTTGGCTGCTGTTTCTCTAAAACAAATACATTTTATGATTCTATGATTCTATGAAAGACATGAAGTCCTTCTTAGCACTTCGACAGCATGGAAATAAACATGTTAGAGATAATTTAGGCAATGGTGATGTTCAAGACATGTTTTTCTCCTAGTAATTTTTCTAACAGGTGCTTTGAGCTGGCCTCTTCCCTGTTATTTATTTTGGGTCCTATTCTGAGGTATCCAGCATCCCAACTACTGCTGAGAGACCAGATCTGAGTTTAAGTTTCAGGGGCCTAGAAGTTAGTTGCAACATGCAACTTTAATAGGATCTAACCTAACTATGACAATAAAAATAAATAAATAAGTAAATAAAAAATAATTTTTAAAAAGAGTGCAAAGGACCAACTGAAACTTGTACTTTCAAACTTTAATAAATTACTGTATTTAATTGAGTTGCCTGTCACAAAGGGGAACTTACTAACTGATATATTTACTTCCTTTAATGTCTACTGTCTTCTGAATATATTTTTTTTCAGGTTTGTTTCCCTTATTCATGTGTAAATTCTCACTGAAGTTTCATCATAAAAAAGAGAGATAAATGTGGCAAATATCTGCATCCCTTATATGTTCATGTTTAAAGAAGTCTGACCAGGCAGTACTTACACCCTACAGGCATTTTCTTCGTAATAGAAGACATCTGTTGAATGTGTTACAGGGATCAGGACTCCATAAGGCTAACAGGAGTCTTTCTTTATTTAGTATGAAAAAGTATGGCAGAAACCCCTTGGAAATTCAACATGCAAGAATATAGCTGGGCTATTTCTCCAAATCCCTCACTGTATGTGAATTAATTTTGCAATTAGTAATGGTTTTTAGCTGCTGTTTATTTAAATAAACTGTTTTATTTGTCTCTAGACTTTAACAGGAACAAAAAGACAAAATACAGATGTGTGAACCATAAATTACTTAACTGCACAGATTTTTTTATTTTTTTAATTTTTTTTTTTTTTTTGGTCTGCAATTTGATTATCTATCTATGCTTCCAAAATATTCCAGAAAATTACCTCTGCTATTTCAGGTTACAGGAAGAAATAGTAGGGTAACCTTATATTGCTAGATGACTCCTCTCTTGACAAAACTCTTTTCTCCATCTCACATCATTTGCTTAATTTTGGGTCATAACATGGAAAATCATCTTTGAATTGTTATTTAAATGAAACAGGGATTAATTAAGCTAGAACCATCAAAGAAGGTAACAGGGAAAATCCTGTCCTTTAACTTGTATTTCAAGGACCAAGGGGAAGTGATGAGAACTCTCTAATGCTGCTTTTCCTTCTCCATCTGGTGTGCTCTAGTGGCACACCACAGGGGACTGGTGTGTACTATATTCTTTGTGATCTGTTGAAGCTAAAATGTTCTAGAAAATAATGTTTGAAAGCAAATTTCATCATAAAAAGGTCATAAGTCTGTTATACTAAGGGCTTGGAGATATAGCTAAACTACAGTGGCTTTGTAAATAATCTATTCTTTTATACCTAAGGTGAATTCATTTGACCAAAAGTAGCTCTCATGGAAGAAGTTTGTCAAATTACCTTACTAAGACTGTGTCCAGTTCTGGGCTCCCCATTACAAGAGACATATAAAGAGAGTCCAACAAAGGGTCACAAAGATCATTAAGGTAGTGGAGTAGCTTTCCTATG
Organism: Heteronetta atricapilla; assembly: GCA_011075105.1. NCBI lineage: Eukaryota > Metazoa > Chordata > Aves > Anseriformes > Anatidae > Heteronetta > Heteronetta atricapilla. The sequence continues at coordinate 98,492,906 of CM021733.1, forward strand.
AGTAAAGGCTGAGAAAGCCTGAAGAAGAGAAGGCTCAAGGGAATCTTCATCAATACCTGAAGGGAAGGTGCAGAGAAGATGGAGCTAGGCTCTATTCAGTGATGCCCAGTGACAGGACAAAGGGCAATGGGCACAAACTGGCGTACAGGAATTTCATTCTGAACATCAGGCAGTACTTCTGTGCTGTGCAGGTGACGGAGCACTGGTACAAGTTCTCCAGAGAGGTTGTGGAGTTTCCTCCTTGAGATCTTCAAAAGCCACCTGGATATGGTCCTGGAGAACCTGCTCTAGGTGTCTTTACTTGAGCAGAGGCATTGGACCAGATGGCCTCCAAAGTTTCCTTCCAACCTCAGCCATTCTGTGATTCTGTGGTTTTGTGATTCTGAATCAATTTCTGATTTAAAAAAAAAAAAAAAAGAAAAAAGATTTTGTTACTGGTTTTAGAGACACTAGTGTTTTCAGAAAACTCAGCACTGTTGGAGAAGAGAGAGGGCTGCATTACAGATATTTATAGGGCTACATTATCATGATGCAGATTCATTAGAACTATTATAATTAATGTTCTAGTTAAAGTATAAACTGTTGTGACTGGGTAGATCTACTCAGCTTTGGAATACATCAGACTGCAATTATGGATGACTACAAGTTTTGACCTCTTATCTTATTGGAAAGAGTTTCTCCATACTGGTTTGTAAGTGCCTGTTTATGAAAGTATTTTAATTTATTTTCACAATTACAGGTCATTGTATAATTCTCTGAGCCTCTATTGAATATTCATTAAATTTGGCTTATTTTGGCTTATTATGAAGATAAATATGGCCCATGAAGATAAACAACTATTACTGCCATATATCTGACTAGAATATAATAGTATTTGAACAATTTATATTCATTTATTATTATTATGATATAAATGAGATAGAGTAATCAGTGGAAAAGTTTACTTGTGTGATAAATGCTCGAGTCCCAAATAGGATTAAAATTAAAGTTTGTAATTTATTAAGCGAATAGAGGCAAGCAAACAGCGCTGGGTGCACCGGGAGTCTCTGCTCCACCAAGATGCACACCTGTTACATCAGGAGGCTGATTTTTATGCTCCTAGACTAATACATATTCATCACTATTCCTAGAAAAGGCAGGGTTATTATAATTAGTTCCCAGAATCCAAACCCTCTCCGGACGCATGCGTATCAGTCTCTGGTGGTCTTTCTGGGGGTCTCTTGTGCTGAAGGCTCATAGTCTTCCTCCCAGGCTTTGTCCTTCGGTCGTCCTTCAACTCCCCCTTTCTCCTTATTTGGTGGATCCCTTTGCCAGACATCAGAAGCTTGGGCAGCATCTCATGCAGAAGTCAGTAGTTTCCAAAAAAATACTCCTTGGTCCTCTTATCTCCCAGACTCGAGTCTCAGTGTTCATCCTTCAAGCCCTCTATTTACACGAATTGCTAGACTCTTATTTTGCACAGTACAAGAACTATGTACACTAATCACTCTGCTTTTCTTAGATAGAAAGTTACATTTCATCATGCTGCCCTAGCATTGTTTCATACACGACACGAATCATATTAATACTTTTCACACTTGTCAAAGGCTAAAATAACTACAGTTATGAAATAAAAGTATTTAAAGAGAAATTGAAATGGAACATAAAAGGTAAAGCACACTTAAAAATTTCTGCCATGTTTGAACTTTCCAGAGTCTTCTCTGGAAATTTGGGCTATGTTTTGAAAATTGAAGGCAGGATGAAAGTACTAGCAATCATATCCTTGTGCACAATATTGCATTAAAGTATGGAATCCAAAACTGCATGTGTCAAATTTTTTTTTTTTTTAAAAAGTAAAAAATAAAAGTAAGAAAAAAAGATTTTAAAAAAAGTTTTAAAAAAGTAAAAAAAAAAAAAAAAAATAGAGTGGAAGTCCAGGAGCTATATAAAACATGAATTTCATTAAAGAAGAGCTGCCTCAAAATTCAGACCTAATCTGTGAAAAACCTATTTTTACAGATGTGATCTCTATCTTAAAAAATGAACTTAGTCAGAGGTGGGCACTTTTAGACATATTTGACTGTGTAAGTGGGATAGGGTTGTTTCATTTAAGAATTCTAGTTTAAATCTGAAAAAATACTTGTGATTTAAACCTTCTTTAATTTGTATCAGATATAGTCCTTGTAAGTTGGAAAGGATGCTCTCTCTAAGGACATCTGTTCTTTTACATCCTCTGTCTGTTTTCTGCCCTACTTAACAGCACTCATACAGCTCATCCTTTGCAATAGCCACAGAGAAGTAATTCAGAAAAACAGAGAACAAAAGAATCTAGATCAGACTCTAAGAGTTTTCAACTGTTTAGTTTAGCACCACTTCATCACTTTAAAGCAACAGCATCATAGATTAGACAATGTTATAAGTATATATGAATCATCAGATTGAGTGTTTTCTTTTAATGGGTGGTTTAGAGGCCAAGTTATAATGGATTTGAAAAGAAGACATGCTGAACTTCATAGAGTCACAGGATGGTTTGGGATGGAAGGAACCTTAAATATCATCTGGTTCTAACTCCCCTGCCATAGGCAGGGACAGCTTTTACTATACCAGGTTGCTTGAAGTCCCATCTAACCTGGACTTGAACACTTCTACCACTTCTATATATATGTATATATATATATATATAAATTTAGACGACATGATTTGCCCATAGCAAATTTGAATCATACAATTCTTTATTTTTCAATAGTGTGATCCAAAATCCTTGTGCCAAATAGAGATAAAAGTGCAAGCCTCTGCAGCAGATCAGAGGAAATTACTTTGTTCTGCATCCATGTTGTTTACTACTAATAATCTCTGTTACCAATACCAGCTGTGCAAATGGTTGTTTACCCAGGGGATCCATCCACTCTTCCTTGTGATCTTCTCCACATCAGCAGGTTTAAAGATAAAAGATCCTGGGCCCCCATGTTCTTGATCATTGCCCCAAGAGCCTTGTAGTCAAGCTTGATACATTCCAGGCCTTCCTAGTCCAAATTCATTGTGACCATGATGGCCATATCACTGGAGGAATTGGAGGTAATAATCTGATGGCTGGACAAGCCTTGACAGTCTTTTGACAATATCCTGGATCTGAAAGCCCATCAAACAGCAGGTAGTGTTTCTCTGGACACCAGTGAGTTGTAGGTACACAGTGACAGAAAACCATTAAGATGTTTTAAAGAAACACAACACTTGAATGCATATTTACAGCTGATTGTAGCAGCAAAGCTGATAGTTACTGTGAAAATATATTTAAGAAAGGGCAAAACACTGCAGAGACAGAGGAGAAGGGAAAAACAAGAGAACGAGAAACATCCCTGGTAACACAAAATCATAAAAGAAGGGATGGGAGGAGGTGCTCCAGGTGCCATAGGAGAGATTCCTGTGGAGGAGACCACAATGAAGCAAGTATTTCCCTGCAGGCCATGGAGAGGACTATGCTGGAGGAGCTACCCACACTGCAGACTATGGAGTACCCCACACCAAAGCAGTAGGAAATCCCTGAAGGAAACTGCAGCCTGTGAAGAGACCATGCTGGACCATGCTTACCCTGAAGGACTGTGTCCTGTGGGAGTGACCTCATGCTGTAGTAAATTAAGCTGAAGGAGCTGTTAGGAACTGATTGTAATCCCCATCCCCCTGCACCACTTGAGGTTGGAGGTAGGAGGTAGAGAAGTTTAGAATTAAGTATTGAAATTGAACCTGTGAAAAGGGGGAAAAGGGAGGAAGGTATTTCTGTCTTTGTATCTCATCATCCTACTCTATTTTAAATTGCCAGTAAACAAAGCTTTTCCCTAGATCGAGCCTGTGTTGCCTATAATGGTAATTGGTAAGTAACTCCCTGTTCTTATCTTGTTGACACATGAACTTTTCCATCCTATTTTCTAATGCCATTCTGTTGAGGAGAGGAGTGAGAGAGCAGCTGGGTGGGCATCTAGCAGCCAGAGAAGGTCAATCCAACTTCTTGTCTTGAAGATGAATTCAACCCTAGTTTTTTTTGCAAGATGCAGATGGAAATAAAATTTCCCACATAGCAGACACAGCAGGGGAACACAAGAGAAGTAGGACCATTTTGCAAACAAGGAAATACATGGGCAATTGCACAACTAAATGCAACAGATACAGTGGGATTCTGGCTGCACTGAAGTGAGAATTTTCCCTTTAGTAGGAATTTCATTTCTAGTAAGTTGTCAAGGAATCAAGAGACTACTTGGAACTAAAATAGTGCTCTTAAATTCCTTATGAAGCTTTATTGATTTTCAGTAGGATGTGTCAGACTCCACATGTTTAAATTTCCAATTCATTTTCATCTGTGAAATCTATCATATTCCATCTAAAGCTAAAATGTGAAATTTAATCAATCAATACATGTTAGAGCAAAAAAGGATGCAAGGATCAATCAATTATGATATTAAATTTAATAAAGGCAGGATGTAAATTTCATCCAGTTGTTCTTGTGTTAAATTAAGATTTCTTGATCATATCATGCTCAGAAATGTAATGTATGATTTCACCTACTCAAAAATTTAAAAGAGGTTGTTCCAATTTCTTACTGTTTTTATAATATACTATAAAATATACAATTCATTGGAAAAAGATTTTAGTGTCCAGACAAACAAATATGAAATATTTTTGTATCAACAATACTTCATGTTATAATAATATTCTGCAGGTTTTTGTATTTTCTCAAGTGTTCTTTCTTTTTGCACTAGGAAATGATTTGAGCATTCACAAAGTTAATAACTTCCATAGCATTTTTTTTTTTTTTTTTCTGACAGAAAATATTATCTTGTATTCCAGGCTTTTGTCATGGAAGGAGGGACATGGCAATTTGTAATTCCTCCAAGATACATACAATCTATATTATCCAAAACATATATCCTGGAAAATGACAACACGATGGATAAAACCTTAAAAAATATAGACGTGAGACTATTTACCTTAAACCTAATGTAAATTCTTGTTAAGTTTTATTATTTTAGTATTTTATTTTATTTTATTTTATTTTTTCTTTTGCACATGTATATCAGTACTATGTGTATCAGTATAAGACACCTTAATCCAATACACAACTGATTTCTTCATGTCTTTATATTTCTCAGTTCTATCTTCCTTATTTTCTCTCTCCCTACCTAGCAAACACAATCCAAAAAAAAAAAAAAAAAAAAGATGTCTAACTACTTTTTGAACCCAATTTCTTCTTTGCTATCCAGAATTTGTTGTGGAAATATGTTAGCATTGCAAGAAAATAATTTTATTTTAGACTTTAAAGTGATCATCTGTGATTGATATTCAAGCTACTTTTAGGTATTCATTGGTGGCAATTAAATGTTTAAAAGCCTATAGGCATGGTTCTGACAGACAGGAAAGAAGTTTCAGCAAAAATATATCAACCTCAGCCATTATCTCCCCTCTAATTACTCTTATGGATTTATCCTTAAGAGGAATTATTAGGGAGCCAATAGAAATTCACCCATCTAAATCCCACTGGATTTTTAAAGAGTTTAATGAGCATTTTCATTTCCCATCCTGAGACACTGTGTGGTATCTCCTTACATTCCTCCATCGTGGCCCTTCACCCTTATCATAAATGAATGGATGAAAAAATATCTTCTGTCTTTTTAGCTTCTAAGGGCATTGTTCAACTCATCTAATTAATATTTGTACAGTTGCCGATCAGGGCTACTACAGAAACTCGAAGTACTAATCCAAAGCTCACTGAAGTTAATGAAAAGCTTACCATTGACTCCACTGGGTGCCACACGGCTCTCAGACTCCAGAAGGGCAAGGACCTGACAGCCTTCCTGAGAACAGCTTACTTTATATGTGTATCATAGACTAGTGGCTTTTGTAACAAGTCTAGATTTATATTGCCTGACATCTGCTCTCAGATGCTACCACTGAACATACTGCACGAGTGTAAATAATGACACTGTAGAAGCTGATTAGCTGACAATGATAGTGAAAATATAAAACCGTGCAGAAACAGTGAAAAAAAAAAAAAAAAAAAAAAAAAAAAAAAAAAAGCAAACAGTATGTAGCTTGGCTAATGTATTATTTTATTACAGAAGTCAGACAGTGAAGGGCACAATATCTTTCAAATCTGTTCAACTGTATTAACTTTCAGATAAAATGCTATAAACACAGAATCACCGTTACAACATATTGTATTATATACTTTTAAATGTTATAGCTGATGCCAACACTGTAAATTTACCTTGATGTTTATATGGAAGGAAACAAAAACAAACAAAAAAAAAGAGCTCATCATGAAATTCATAATCCTATAATGCCACTAAATGAGGAAGTGGCAGGGAGGTAAAAGGTATAAGGAACAACATTTTCCCAGTAATTTTCTTACTTGTCCTATCTTGACTAACTGATCCATCTGCTGGGGTTGGCTGTCTTGTGCTTCACAATAGGAAAATTCCACACTTCACATGTAACCCTAGCTCAGAGTCCAACACAGAACACACGATGCTGGTGTTTGTCCTTCAAGAAGACTGAAAGTAAGGAAGAGAAAACAGTCATCGATGTGTTACATAGGAGCCTGAAACAAGAGTGCCCAAGATAAGGGTTTGTTGTGGGTTAGCCCCAGCATGCAGCTAAGCACAACGTCTGTTCACTCCCTCCCTCCCAGCAGGATGGGGAAGAGAATTGGAAGGGTAAAAGTGAGAAAACTTGTGGGCTGGGATCACAGAATCACAGAATTGCAGAATAGTTGAGATTGGAAGGGACTTCTGAAGGCATCTGGTCCAACCCCTGCTCAAGCAGAGACACCTGGAGCCACTTGCTCAGGACCATGTCCAGGTGGCCTTTGAATAACTCCAGGGAGGGAAACTCCTCAGGCTCTCTGGGCAACCTGTGCCAGTGCTCCATCACCCACACAGATAAAGGTGGTTTAGAGGTAAAGGCAGCTTAATAGGTAAAGGAAAAGATACATGTGAGATCAAAGAAAAAAAATGATATACATATATTTATTTTTTTTTCCCATAGCTTTATCTTCTGAGCATGCTGACCTCATATTTTAGAATATCTTTGTGGTCAATTTGGGTCCATTAGTCCTGGCTGTGTCCCCTCCTGGCTTGTTGATTTAACCTCCAAAATACTTGGAGGAAGAGAAAGCCTTGACACTCTGCAAGCAATAGTCAAAACATTGGTGTGTTATCAACAATGTTTCATCCATAAATGTAAAACACAGCACCAGATGGGCTGTTAACCTCATCTTAGCCTGACCCAGTACAGATTTGTTCATTAAAGGTCACTGACAGGACAATGATCAAGAACCTACAGCATGAGAGACAGTAAGGATACATGCACACATTTTTATTGCCCAACGACTTTGTCCTTCTGCTTGGAGGAGGGAGTCTTAATAACTTCCTCTTTTGCCTACAAGGATACAAGATTGAAACCTTGAACATTTTTTTTTTTTTTTGATCTTTGTTGACAAACAAAACAAAAAAGCAAAAAAGGAGCCCAAAGCTATTTTGAACTGCAGATGGAGAGAAACCTCCCCAGGGAAAAAGTGTTCTGCCAGCATCTGCTAGCAAGTGAAGGTAGCTGGCAGGGTAAGCTAATCCTCATTGGTAATAAGTTATGTAAGAATTTGAGGCACTGCAAGTATTCCAATACATTTGGTGTTTGAGTTTTAATTAAGAACTGAAAATATATGGTGAGAGACATCTGTTCAATGTACCTGGGTGAACATGCAACCTGTGGCATGGTCAAATTTAAAAAGAGTGAAATTGAGAAAATGGGAAGGAAACACCAGTTTCCTTTCCATGTCATGCTAAGAAGTTTGTCTTGACCCCCAGGTTCTTCAAGACATGAAACCAGAAGAATTTGCTGCAAAAGGTGGACAGAGAGGTGGTAAGTGTAGCAGTGGAGAGGTAGTGATGATGGTAGCATCATAACTGAGGTAAGAGATCAGCCTTTCCAGGCTCTGTCATGGACTACAAAACAGATCTGAGGAATAATGTAACAGAGATGTATAGTGATTAGTTATTCTGCCCATTCAAACACATCAGAGCTTTATTATTATTATTATTACTATTAATCATAATTTTGAAATAAATCTCTAGGAATTATAAACTCAAATAGTCAAAGGACATCATACATAATTGCAATAATGCAAAGGGCAGATGTTTGGGGTTTCAATGGCAGATGGCATCTAGTGTCATCTAAATACTGAGATCTCTTGCTGATGGCAGCGTGCTATATGATACATAAAAGGCATGGAATGAGATTGGGAAAAGTTATTTAAACTGTACTAGAAGAGAGACCGGCTTGGTTTGAGAACAGAAAAAGTAAAGCTAATTTCAGGAGGTAGAAAAGAAGTCACTGATTTCAGGAACAGTGTGATTTGTGCTTGATCCAGAGTGATTTTTATCTACTTAGTAGATAGTACTAGGGAAAAAATGACAAATGAACACCAGGTTATTTGAATTTTGTTTATATAGTGAGTTTTCCTCCATGCATGCCTTTCAATTTTAAAATCATGTTGCTCTTAAATAATAAATGACTAATTCACGAATGAACAAACTCATGGACTTACAATGGTAAAATTAGATATATATATACATATCTGTTTATTTTATAATGTTAGTCATCATTTAAAAATCTTTAGTACAAAACTTCAGGGTCAAGCAATGATAGACAAATTTTATTTCTATAACCCAGGAGAATAAAAAAAAAAATCTGAAAGGTATTAACAAATATTTGAGAATTGGAAAACTATAAAAATTCCTTTCACTGGAGGCTTGTGTGAAAAACTAGCCCTTTCATAAGCTTTTCTGGTCTCATGTCCAGAAAAAAAAAAAACAGTACAAGCACTGGTACTGATTGTAATTGCAGAGGAATCTGGAATTTTCCATGGCAGTTTCTGATTAATTATGATGTTCAGAAATATATTTCATTTTATCAGTGCTTCCCTGTATAAAAATGTGAGTAGCAGAAGCCTTGTGTGGCCAAACAACGATAGCCTAGAGATCAAAATGGCAAAGTAAAAGAATACCCACTGGGAACCAAAGCCAGTGTGTCTCAATTTGTAATGTGGAAGTACTGAACAAGACTATTTTAACTAATAATGATTCAAAACAATTTCATTAATGACATTCTGTGAACTGAAGTGTATTTCCTGAACTCTTTTTTTATAAGTAATTTTCTGAATTAATTAAATATCTTGTTTTTGCCAGTGTTGATATTCAAACTTTTATTTATTTCTTTATTTAACTACAAAACATTTTTCATTTGATCTCTGCATTCCTTTATGATCTGCAAAATTAGGCAATTAGAAATGGTGTCACAAAGACCACATGATAAAAGCTATTCAGCTAACAGACTATTTCAGTGAAAATAAGCACCTAAAATTCATTCAAACATCTCAACCATAGTTACTTATCATCCTGACCTTCATTCTTTGCAAAAGTTAGCTATTAATTTATGTTTTTCCATGTGATGAAATTAAAAGGCCCATTATTTGCCCAAGCTAAAATTTCCTGTCACAACAAAAATATATTATAATTACATTAAACTATTTTTTATGTTGTTGAAAATGACAACATCTGAACCAAGCATTAAAGTTTCTCTCTAGAAAAGGAGATGCTAAAGAAAAAATGTTCTGGCATTATGTTAGCATTCTGTAATTTTCTGGGACTTAGTAATACACACAAAAATATCCCATTTATATCTAGAGTTCACAAGAGTTCTAAAGTTATTATTATATATTATATATATATTAAAACTGGCTATAGTAGTTCTTCCAATATGATAGCTGCTTAAGCAATCATATGAATACCATCGAGAAGATATTTCACAGAATGACTAAACCACAGAATGGCTGAGGTTGACAGGACCTCTGGAGGCATCTGGTACAGCCCCCTGCTCAAGCAGGACCACCCAGAGAAGGTTGTTCAGGACCATGTCCAGGTGGCTTTTGAAGATCTCCAAGGAGGAGACTCCACAGCACCTCTGGACACCCTGTGCCAGTGCTCTGTCACCTGCACAGCACAGAAGTGCTGCCTGATGTTCAGATGGAACTTCTTGTGTTCCAGTTCATGTGCATTGCCTCTTGTCCTGTCACTGGGCACCACTGAAAATATTAGCTTTTTTTTTTTTTTTTTTTTTTTTCCCCAAAAAAATTGTCCCCAGCACTAAATTAAATCTTCCATAAAAATTTCAGGGTAGAAATTTTACTTTGTCAAAATTGTAGTTTTGCACAGGTGATTATGATTTAAACTCAGACTTTAAGAATTTTCTCAGTATTAACCTTTAAAAAAACAGAACAGCACAGTTGTATTAAAATCTTCAAGCCTCCTCTGTACCTGTCATGGTGTTAAAAGGTGTTAAAAGTGAATTGTAGTTCCAGTGGATATTTAGAACTTAACTTCTTCATGGTTACTTGATGAAGAATGTTATCTCAGAAAAAAAAAAAAAAAAAAAAAAAAAAAAAAATCAGTTAATGTAACTGATCTAGCCAAATCTCAATAGCCTTATGTTACATACTTGAAACACAACAAGAACTAAGCTGCTACAGATCAGTTTATCTGGAAGAAAAAGTATATGGTCTTCTTCAGACAACTGAAGGAAGCTTCACATTCTCAGACACTGTACCTCGCGAGGGACTTTAACCACCCCAATATCTGTTGTGAGAGCAACACAGCAGAGCAGAAGCAACACTGAAGATTTCTGGAGTGCACTGATGACAACATCCTTCCAGAAGAGACTAAAGAGTCCAAAAGGAGAGGTTGAATCTACTGGACCTGACTCTTACAAACTAAGAGAATTGGTGGGGAATGTGAAGCTCAGCAGCAATGGTGGAGATTAGGTTCCTGAAAGGAGGGAAAAGAGAAAAAAGCAGGACTCACAGTGCAGGACTCCAGGACAGCAGGCTTTGGCCTGCTCAGGCTTCTCCCTGGAAGAATACCATAGAACATGGTCTTGGAGATCTGGTTGACTTTGGAGGGCCTTCTCCTCCAAGCCCAAGAATGGTCAGTAAGGGCAAATGGGAAGAGAAGCAAAGGTGGCCAGAGGCCTGCATGGATGCACAAGGAAATCCCCAGTAAACTCAAACATAAAAGAGGCATGAAGGAAGTGGGAGCAGGGACAGATCACCCAGACAGAATATAGTAACATCACTGGAGAATGCAAGAATGGGGTTAGAAAAACTAATCTGGAGTTTAATTTGGTAGGGGACCTGAAGGACAAAAAGAAGGGCTTCTAAGCATATATCAGAAGCAAAACAAAGTCTAGGGAAGGTATGGGCCACTGATGAATGGGGCAGGACCCTTGTGGCAAAGGACATGGTTGATGAGCCAAGGTACACAATGATTTTTTCAGATTGGTCTTCAATGATATGACTGCTCTTCAGCATTTTCAGGCCCCTCAGGCCAAGGAGAAGACCCACCTGTGAAGGATTAGGATAAGGAACATCTGAAAAATTGGACAATTGGACAAAAATTGAACAATTTCACGGGACCTGACAGGATGTGGCATGCATGCTGAAGGAACTAGCTGGTGTTCTTGTGAAGCCACCTTCTATTACCTTTAAAAGGATATGGTGACTGGAACTGGAGAAAAGGAAATGTCATCCCCATCTTCAAGAAGGACAAGAGGGAGGATCTGCAGAATTACAGGACAGTCAGCCTCACTTCAGTACCTCAGAAGGGGATGCAGAAAACCCTCCTGGAAACATTTCCAAAGATATGATGGACAGAAAGGTGATTGGGATATTCGTCGTGGAGTTGCAAAGGAGGAATAATATCTGTCCAACTTCATAGCCTTCCACATCAATATCTACTGGGTCGGTAGATAAGGGCAGGACAATGACTCTTGTTTATCTTAAGGTATTAAATGTGAATGGTATGTCCTGCTGACAGAACATCACCATTCTTGAGGCAATGATTTTGTGGAGACAATGATTCTCTAGCCAAATCTCAATCTATCAAACTGATGAGATACATAACGATTTTATAGGTTTATGAGGTTCATAGAAAAGGAAATGCATAATATTATTGTACATTACTGCATAAGAAGGTCACCTACTGTTCATAAATCTTTATAGATTACTACTGAAGTCTGAGCAGTAACTACAGAATTAATAATGTAATGCTGCCCACATATTTCTATTTTCACATGTAGGAGCTGGTGCAGATGTGTTGTAGGTGTATGCAGTTGCTTTTGCCACTATGCCTAGTTTTACTGGTGATGTTTAGTATGATTAGATAACAGATATCGTTGTATTTATTTATCTTAGTCAGATGCCTTGTGGACAAAACTTTGAACATACCTCTTTCAAGTAGAACTTCTACAAGAAAACCATTTATTACAATTTCTTAGTTCTGTTCATAGGTAAGCAGCCCCTAATTCAATAGAATTAATGTTTACTTCATGATCTTTTGAAATCCGTTTCATTAAAAGCAAATGAACCTCTCCCTAGGTAGGCAGTCACACATGCCAGCTATGTTGTATGTGTTTCTGCACAGTCCAGACAAGTGTAGTGTTTTAATTTAGGACATATCTTTTCCTGCCTCTCTAATTTGGCACCTGATTCCAGAGAATGCTTCTGATGCATGGTGCTGATATGCAAACAGCAAGATGTATCAACAGCAAGAGCCCTGTTGACTCCTTATTAAAGGATATTATTTCTTTTGAGAATGAAAGACCATCTCTGTATCCATATAAAGGGAAAGATATACACATGGGGATAACACTCTGGAGGACAAAGTGTTAGGTGTACCTCCTGATAAGGTAGCTTGATATCAAAATGGTTGGACTAAGGTTGGAATGAAACTAGATACTGTGAGGTTGTCTGGACACAGAGACACTCGCCTGTATATAGCTGTGGCCTTTAAAGCCGTTATGCCAGTAAGCAGTCTGGGGTTGCCCTAATAGGAATGATTTTTGATATTCACAGTGTTGTTCAGCTACATTTTGAAAGATGATGGGGCAAGCTGGGAATACGAGCCTCTTTGGTGAGTCATATCTTAGAATCATAAACCGCAGAATAACAGAATGGCTTGGGTTGGCAGGGACCTTAAATATCACTTAGTTCCAACCCCCTTCTGCCATAGGCAGGGATGCCATCCCCTATATCCAGGGCCCACCTCTGGACACACTCTAGCACATCTTTCTTGTGCTGGAGGCCCCAGACCTGAATGGGGCCTAACAAGGGTAACCATCACCTCCCTGGACCTGCTGGCCATGTCTCTATTGATGTAGCCCAGGATACAGTTGGCCTTCTGGGCTGCAAGCACACACTGCTGGCTTGTGTCAAGCTTTCCATCCACCAAAACATCTGGAAAAGCTCTGGCATGTGGTCTTTGCTTGGTCACCCTCCATCCTCTGACAACTGTTACTGTTGTGTTCTCACCTCTATCTCACATTCTATCTGCTACTGCCATATCTCAGGAGTCCCTTTAACTTCTACATATCCATATCCAACAGCAACATAACTGAATCTGTAGTTCCAAAACAGTCTGATCATATGCTTCTTCTTTCCCCTTTCTCTCCTACAGGCTTAGCTCATTGTCTCACAAGTCCTATGGCCAGGACAATATGGCACTGGAAGTTGAAATATTTCATTTCTATGAAGATTAATATTGTGGGTTAGCTGAAATAACTGGCAGAAAGAACTACAACACAGTCCATGTGGAAGTTATTTTCTTGGGAAATGTAAAGCATTTGTTTCTTGTTTTCTTAGTTGGGCGGTTTCTGAAGTGCAAGACCTGAAAAGTAAACAGAAGTTTAGAAGAATTATTAAAACTGTTGCCTACTTCTTAGATCAAGGACTGAAAATAGAGCTTTCAGGAATTTGAGAGTGAAAGATAATTGTAGCTAAAACACTGAAAAACCTATATAAGTGAATAGGCAAGGCCAATATAATGCAGTAGCGTGATCATTTGTAGCAGCGTAAATATATTTAGCTGAGTCTGTTCTCCCAGACTGCCCTTATTCAGATTCTTTGTGATGTAATAGAAGAGAAACTTCCTAACTAGCAGTATGTGATTGCTATGACATTCAAGTGAAGGTGAAATTAATCTAAACTCATCCCTGTAAAATCCCTTTCTTTACTGTATATGTCTTTAAGAAAGTTTTTATAAGGGGCAGCTTCCTTACAACATGGGGAGAAAGTTGCAAGCTGCTGCAAGTATGTGTTGTCTACAGTGCTAGATTTCAAGGTGGAGTATGTTAGAAGATTTTTAAATGCTTGTTGGACAAGAGTGTTGCTTTCTACCTGTCCTGTATGAAACCTATGCATATGGGCAGTACAGGCACTATTTAAAGGTTTAAATGATACCTCTTGGGTGTTTTCCAGTGCATAATTTTAATATATTTTCTTATTTGTACACTTTTAATATGATAGACTTTTTAATGTGAATGTAAATTCCTTGCCCACGCTAAACATGGCTAAGCCTGGTCTCATGACAGTGCCATACATATGCCATTCCTAATTTCTGAATTAATTTTATCTATTGTTTCAAGTCACCCTACATGATCTTTTATATGCATAATATATGAAGAAAGAAAAGCCTGTCAGTCATGAAGTAGCTCATGCATGACCAGAAGTCCATGCAGGAGTGCATAGTGTGGTTTTGATCTGTTCTCCAAAGAGCACTCATTTTAGTTTGTGAGTCTCCTTAAACAGGAAGATACTCATGAAGATAAAACTTCTGTCTTAAAGGAATGCTTTCATAAGATAAATATGTAATTCCATACACAGTTCTGTAACTTTATCATGATTCCTGTGGGGTCATAGAAACATCAGTCTCTTGTTGCTTGTTGAATGAATTTGAACTGTATTTACTGTAATACCAGAAGAGAAATCTCACATGCTATTCATGAAAGATTCAGGGTAACGTAGCTTTGTTGATATTTTAACACTATCTGTATCTATCAAAATGCCAACTACTCTGCATATCTAATGTATTGTGTGTAAGGCTCCTCTATCAGTCTCTCTAACCAGACACATCCCAAAAACATTAAACAAGGAGCAAAAACTTCTTGCTTCTGTCTAAAGAAACATGATCAACTTTCTGAATAACATAATGATTTGAACTGAAATAAATGTTTAATTTTGGTAGTTTTTTCATACAGATGTAACTTTGTTTTGACAATATTAAGTATGAATCTAAAATTTAACAGCCTACTTTTGAATGGATAAATTAGATTTTAGTAGTGCTTAACCATTTTTTTTTTTTTTTTTTTAAAAAGATACTGCTTGAAGCATTTTGCTAGGAGAATCAGTGATCTCTACAGATCATATTAAATCAAATCCCCCTAAATTATATAAAAATTAAGAAGATAGAGGAAGACAGGAGATGGAGATTGTGAATGTGAGCATGAAGTTGCTATACATGATATGCATATATTTGAACACTATCTTTGTTGAGGATGTTGTGGACACTCAGACTTTCTCTGTGGAAATGATTTGTGTTCGCTAATACTCGGCTAGACCAAAAGCTGTGCTGTATTTAATTTAATCAATCACTTTCCAACAGTAAAAACACAATGTTATATCCCTTGAAAACAAAAACTATTGACTCCAGGTCTCTATGTCAGAATTTGAGAAAAGGAGCAAGAGTTCATATTTTTCCCAACTCTCATGGTACGTTTTTCAACAGAGCACTTTGGGGGGACTTTAATTTGTATAATTTGCTATTTTAATTTAGAAAACAATACAAAATAAAATAAGAGTTAATCTGGGGGTTGTGTGAGATAAGGGCAACTGTCAAAAAATCAGGACCAATTTGCTGCAATTTGGAGAAGAAAGTGGTGGAAGTTATTATGTAATAAATCCAACAGAGTGAGAGAAAAAAACTTATTTTTAGCTTTTGTTTCAGAGTTCTGAAAATTAATCCTCATCCTCATTTAGAAGACATTCATATAATAACATAAAGCCCCTTAGTCCTTGGGGAAATGACATGGACAGTATTTCCCATTACATCAGAGATTGAGCTGTCTGTACACTGTAATCAATACAGCCAAGAGGATGATTTGGTGCATTCCCCTTCTCAGCTGTGATTCATTATTACCAGTCATTTTTCTTTTCTCTTTTTTTTTTTTTTTTTTTTTTTTTTTTTCCTCCTCATCTTACTGTCCTGAGCAACCAAAAATACAGTCTTTAGGATAACAGCACTTATTCTGATTATATCTCCAATGGGAAACCAAGACCTATTTATCTTCCTGTAAAATGTCTACAGAAACTTCAGAAAAACTTAATCAGGGTGAGCCCCCAACTATTCTTTTTTTTTTTTCACTCATTGTTAATGCTTGAGATGTTAGCAGAGAATTCACAATATATGAGAGAAAATTGCAGAAATAGTGGCCACAGGATGAATCTGAGAGGGAGACAGAGATAAAAGCTTGCAATAAAATCATTTAGATTGATCTCACCTACTTGCAGCCATAGAAGAATTACACTTCTGGGCTGATCTGTTAGTCTATGTTCTTCCTGTAGTAAGACAGTACAAATAATTCCTTGTATGGGTGGTTCACCTCTTGTTAGTTAGTAATGGTATTCAACAACTCATTTCCAGATTACATGACCAGTTATTTATTTTATGGTGAGCTGAATCACTCTTTTAGTTCTATTGACTATGTTGAACGACAGCCCATTGACAATAATGAAAGTTTAAGAAGCAGCACACCTACAGTCATCCATCTGTAGAGACCTGTATTTGAGTGTCTTACTTCTGAACTGAATTCCATCAAGATGAAGTATGAGGTGAAGAGAATCAACCACAGAGACGTCCGTTGTCAACTGATCTGTTGTGCCCTGCCATGTACGTGTTCTTAATCCATCATTATTGCATGACAATTGTATTATCTTAAGTTTCAGTGAAGGAGGTTTAATCTAATACACTTTAATCACATTTGAGACAGGGTAGTTATGCACACACAATTGGCTACTCCTGGATGTAAAGTGCAATAGATTTACTCTGACCCATCAAGTCATATTAATTCAATCTGACTTTGAGCAATAATACTGAGTTATTGTTGTTTTTCATTCCCCTCCTGGATTCAAGTGACTAAACCAGAACAGGTCTTCCCTGTGTGGGAAGAGACAGAAACATGGCCAGTTAAGTTCCTTCTTGTTGCCAGGAGCGTTAGAGGAGGAAATGCCAAGCTTTTCTACTTGGTATTATATAATTAGTATTTATTGACCAGAAATGAAGGAGGAAAAGAAAAAATTGATCCATCATCCCAGTGATTAGACAATTTAACTGAACCATAAGACAATTTATTTCAGTTCTTGCTTCACTGCTCCAGACATGTAATTCAAGAGGAGTTGATTTAAAAAATGTAAATGTCTTGAGAGATTAGCTATCAGCTAGCTAAAGCAGAGCTTTGAGATTCTAATGTTTGAATATACATGTCTTAAATTGAACTAGCATGTGGTACAGGGACTCAGAGACTGGCAAATCTGCAGAGCACAACACAGCAGATAAAGGACAACTACATTTGTGTAGCACCAAGCTTGAGGAAATATGCCCTCACTCTCATCCACATAGTAAAGCTACTCTAATTTGCATTGCTTTGCACTTCCAGACTCGATGGTTTGTTTGGCACACTAACCTGCATCTAAATACACCTTCTGTGCTCATGGTCTTCGTGCATCTTGTCAATTTACTCTCCCAGAAAATCAGGAGTCATCTTTCTTTGAGCACCTTTGAGATTTCCAATTTTTTTGACTTCAGGTCAAACTGTACAAAGGAAAGTAATTTTTGTGTGCTAACAATATGTTGACATGGAAGATTAAAACCTCATGCAAACGTTTGATTTAGGAAGTATATGAATGCCATTGTGATTGAATATATTGTTAGATGATTTGTGATATATATATATATTTTTTTTACTTGTGGACTTACATTTTTTTTCCTTTGTTATTGCCATCTCAGTAGTGATGGAAAGAATCATGTTGAGAGTGAATTCCATCAAAAACTTCAACAGTTCTAAGCTGTTGTTTTGATGCACTAGAAATGTGATAACCTCTGTGGATTTATATATTTCAGGACTTGGAAAGGAATTTGACAGAAAACCAGGCTGAAAGATAAGTATTTTATGAGCTCTATCTTTCACTAGGAGCAAAGAAGAACCACACTAGAGAAAGAAAATTCACAAGGTAAAAAATGGTAGCATAAACAATGAATGGTAATGTAGGTCTAAAACTAGGTATTCACAAGAGATAACTTGAAAGATAGTTTCCCTTAACATGACTACTATAATGTACATTATCAAGGAAGCAAGACTCAGAAGAGAAACGTCATTTAGTTTATCTAGAGGGTGTTTTGAAGAAACGTTGTCTTTTTTTTTTTTTTTTAATTGGCTTTGAACTTGAAGCAGAGGAAGACAGCATATCAAGCTCACTGGAAAAATATGTTTTAAGAAAAGGCTGAAATTTCAAAATATAACACAGAGGAATCTACCTTAATACTTTGGTCCAGAAGCATCAGAATGGTCACCTTGAAATATATCCTACACAAATCACAACTGTGATTATTAAATATGTTTGCATATAAATCACATTTGCAATTATATAAATACATAATATTAAATGCACAAAAAAAGAAAATGAAGTGCAATTCCAGATATTACAGATAAGTATCACATTTAATATTATCACAATATGATATTAATAACCAAGTATATGGATGTATTTCATATACTTAATGTTGCATATTAATATACTGTCATATATACATATATACATTAACAGGCATAACATTCAATGGGAATTCCATAACACTGTGATAGATTTTATGCAAAATCACAGAATCACAGAATAGTCTAGGTTGGAAGAGACCTCTAAGATCACCGAGCCCAACCTCTGACCTAATGCTAACAAGTCCTCCACTAAAATATATCCCTAAGCTCTACATCTAGATGTCTTTTAAAGACCTCCAGGGATGGTGACTCAACCACTTTCCTGGGCAGCCTATTCCAGTGACTAACAACCCTTTCCGTAAAGAAGTTTTTCCCATATCCAACCTAAACCTCCCCTGGCACAATTTTAGCCCATTCCCCCTTGTCCTGTCACCAGGCACATGGGAGAATAGACCAACCCCCACCTCACTATAGCCTCCTTTAAGGTACCTGTAGAGTGCAATAAGGTCGCCCCTGAGCCTCCTCTTCTCCAGGCTAAATAGTCCCAGCTCCCTCAGCTGCTCCTCATAAGACTTGTTCTCCAGACCCTTCACCAGCATTGTAGCCCTTCTCTGAACTCCCTCAAGCACCTCGATGTCCTTCTTGTAGTGAGGGGCCCAAAACTGAACACAGTACTCGAGAAGTGGCCTCACCAGAGCTGAGTACAGGGGGACGATCACTTCCCTGGATCTGCTGGCCACGCTGTTTCTTATACAAGCCAGGATGCTGCAGGCCTTCTTGGCCACCTGAGCACACTGCTGGCTCATATTCAGCCAGCTATCAACCAATACCCCCAGGTCCTTCTCTGACAGGCAGCTTTCCAACCACTCATCTCCCAGCCTGTAGCTCTGCTTAGGGTTTTTGAGCCCCAGGTGCAGGACCCGGCACTTGGCCTTGTTGAACTTCATACAGTTGTCCTCAGCCCATCAGTGCAGCCTATCCAGATCCTCCTGCAGAGCCTTCCTACCCTCGAGCAGATCAACACATGCACCTAACTTGGTGTCATCTGCAAACTTACTGAGGGTGCACTTGATCCCCTCATCCAGATCATCGATAAAGATGTTAAAGAGGACTGGCCCCAGTACCGAGCCCTGGGGGACTCCACTAGTGACTGGCCTCCAGCTGGATTTGACTCCATTCACCATAACTCTCTGGGCCCGGCCATCCAGCCAGCTCTTAACCCAATGAAATGTATGCCAGTTCAAGCCATGAGCAACTAGTTTCCTGAGGAGAATGCTGTGGGGAACAGTGTCAAAAACCTTGTTTTATTACATTATGTATTTATCAATAGTAAAGATTGTTTCTACTTGAGAATAGATTTATAACTCTGTAGACTATATTCATAACAACAGATGCCAGCTTTGGAGTTGAATGGACATTCTGTCCATTCAACTGTCTTTTTCCAATGGCTCTATTAGTGTGATGTCTAAAAGTTCACATATTTTTTTAGGAAGCCTAAGACAGTAATTGGTTCAATACTTAGTTAACTCATTGAAAGGACTGAGTCTGCAAGAAAGAGTAACTTCTATGATGCCTTTTGGGATATGAAATTATGAGTTATTCAGAACCACTATATATAGCTTGTTTTCAGCTGGTACATACCTCTTACACTACTCATATCCCATTCATGAAGATCTTTATGCTTGCTCAGGAACATGGACAGAATATATCACATATTTAAACAAACAAACAAACCATCAAATAAGTTAATTTGAATTTTTATCAACAGACAGTTTTCAAAATTCAGTCCATCTGTGCAGAAAACTTCACTGACCCTCTAACAGGTAAATAAACATTTTATTCAAAGTTTGCAACTCCTTATTATTATTATTATTTCACACCTTAATATTTAAGAAGAATATCATTATTAAAAAGTATGAATAAACCATTTATTGAACCATGTGTTTATTTCTGTAGTCTACATTTGCTGGTAGAAGATAAATCTTTGAAATGTTGCAATGTTTCAATGCACACTAGAAAATATGTTGATGTATCATTCAGAATTCTGATTTGAGACAATTTCAAAATAATTAGATATAACCTATAAAAACAACACTACCTAATCTGTAATAATGTCAATTTCACTTCACCTCAATGAAGGGCTGATATTCAGTTGCCTAAACGTTTGGTATTATGTTAATTGGCATATACTCTGGTTTCTGTATGCTGCTGGAAAAGGATGTGGGTGTCTTAACTTCTGTGTCACCTCTATTGGCTCCATGAGGATACCTTTTAAATCTCTGTATAGACACTTGAATCACTCCTGAAATATCTAAAATCTATCCTTCTAAATCTAGGGTAATTATTGTCAGTGGAGAGAAGGACATACTTACATACGGTGACTCAGGTAACTAACTCATCTTGGACACTTATTTTATGACGCTCTGAATCATCTTGTGAAGATGCCTCTTATACTCTATTGCTTAGAAAAAATGACTGGGTTAGACTTAGACATCTAACTTTTTAGACATGGGTTGTTAGGTTAAATTAATTACTTCTGTACTCATAATCAACACTGTAACTTAGTATCATACTGTAAATATATATTCACTTTTATTTTTGACCTAAAATCTTTAAAGATGAGCTTAATTTTTGAACTGATTTTGGTTAACTGTTGGATCAAACTTAGACCCAAAACTATGGGGAAAAAAAAAAAAAGGAGTTCTGAGAATGAAAAATAATTTTGTAAATGGGACAATGATGAAAAAGGAAATTCTGAAAGTAAAATGTTAATTTCCTCTAAAATCTTACAGTGACTCTAATATTGTGTTGTCAACAAGAGATTTGGAAAAAATCATGGACAGTGTAAGTCTACACAACAAAAGTCTGTACAGCAAAATCAGCTGTCACAGTGGAAGAATAATCTCAAATTAATTAATGTAAACCTTGCCCAGTTGTTTCTGACCTATGCTGCAATGGGAAAGCAAAACACTCACACAAAGAAAAGGTGAAAGAGTGACTTGATTTTCATCTATAAATATCTACATAAAGAACAGAAATCTCTTAATAGAAAGTTCTCCAAATTTAGCAGACAACAATATTAAAACCTGAGATATGCAAGAAATTGTAGCAGGGAATCATAGCTGCTTTAGAACCTTGGACTCTGAAAACAAGCAGTTTAAAGGAAACTAAGTTGTTAATGCTTTGTGCTCAGAAGCGAGAATACAGCTAGGAAAGGTCCTATTTTTAATTGTTTGCCTTGATATTTTTAAGAGTAGATATAAAATGAAGGAAACCTTTCCCATTGCTTTCAGAAAAAAAAAAAAAAAAAAAAAAAAAAAAAAAGGTTTACATGTTATGTGGTTGGGGCAGTTCCCAACTACAGTTAGGAACCCTAGCAAGTTAGAATTGTAGAAAAAGTTGGAGAGACAAGATTTCAAGGATTGCTGGTTGACTTTCAAGGATCACCACACTTAACAATTATCCATCCTGATAATGAGGAAGTTAAGCAAAGATAATCTTTTTTTCAGTCCAGCTGCAAAATTGTTAAAATGCCTACGCAAATTTGAGTCATCTGTACATTTTGTTCAGAACTGTAAATATTGTTATTGATTATTATTTGTAGTGGGCAGAATACATTAGTGAAAAACTTTCTTGTTTCAACTTTGAATTATTTGACACAGTCTGATTAAACAACAGACAAAATGTCACTTGCCCACATTTAGAGATTTATTTTTGATGAGTTTCTTTATCAGAAATGATACTGTAAATTAAATGTGTTCTCACCACTTGCCCAATTATCATAATCTATAAGCTGCTATGACTAGATAAAAATAGATATAAATCAGAACAGACCAGAGAATCATGAAAAATCTCATGGAGTCAGTAGGTTCATTAGACTTGCTCAATTTTTTTTTTGTTGTTTGTTTGTTTGTTTTTTCTTTTTAAATATTTAAAAGACCCTTTGGATCAAGTTTTGAGGTTGTAAGGAGGAAGCTTGAAAACTGATTTTGAGTTACTTTTTTTTCCAACCATATACCTAATTTCACTAACATTAAACAGTTCAACACAATTTGGTGTGAACATGTTAGACATAGTTGTCAACTAATTATCTTTGATTCCTAATTGAAAAAGCTGTTATGATTACTTACTGGTTATCTCAGCCAGTAACGTAGGATGTTTTATTCATTATTTTGTCCTATCCTGTTTTTGTTACTTATTGACAGTATTGGATTTCATAGTAGCACATGCTGGTAATGTTCAGTATAAAGCATAAACTTACCAGATTTGAAGACTGAAGACAATTTTAAACTATGATTTTATTGACTATGAGGAGAAGCAATATAAATGTGTGCAAATGGAACAGCAAAATTTGTACTTGTTCAGTAGGGTAGCATATATCTTTATAGCATGAGGACTTTAAAGCATATCCTTAGTACTATTTCAGGCGTAGAGTGGCCAAGATCTATATCTCCTAATTTTAGCTGCTTAAATGAGGAGCTCCACTCAATGAAGAGCAGAAATGATAGGTATTTCCAGAAAGTAAGTCACCTGTATCTTAGATCCATGTTCTAAAATGGACTGAATTACAGAAGGCACCTGTTCCTTATCATCACTGAGAATGAAGGTGCTGGATGATTAGATAACTTAGCCATCTTAGTTGATTATCTAAATATAAGAAATCTAATGTTAAGTGCAGATGTGGAACTGACATTTTTCCTCAAATTGTATCTGTGAAAGGTTGGAAACAAATGCAACCTATGTGGATTTTTATTTGCATATATCTTTGGGATGCAAATCTCAATGGGTCTAGAAAAGGGGAGGAGTCACAGCCATTCCTCCTGCAAAACCAATTTCAGAGAAAAGCAGGGAAAAACTTCCAAGGGTAGATGAGTTTGCATTCCATCTAGTGTCCAGAAGTACAGCACTTTCTGTGTGGCCCCCAAGGACTGATATAGCTCTGCTGTCCATGTTTTCTGCAATATCATACCACATTTTTTTCTGCCGCTGGTGATAGGCAGGAAATATTTATTTCATGCTGGGAAAATAAAAAATATTGCCTTTACAAATTACAACCAACTCCTCAAATTTTCATTTAACATTTATCCAAGAAAAATCAGTATCCTCTCATTTGAAATGTCTTGTTTCTCTAATCTTCATATGTCATTTTGTTTTGTGCTTTAAAAAAAATAAAAAATAAAAATAAAACCCCACAACAATTAGTCTAATTTGCTTACATTTACAGAGAAGATTCTTCTTTATGCAAAACAATTTCACAACTTGTCCTGGTTTCAGATAGGACAGAGTTATTTTTCCTCCTAGTAGCTGGTAGGGTGCTATGTTTTGGATTAGGATAAGACGAGTGCTGATAACATGCTGATGTTTTAATTGCTACGGAGCAGTGCTTACACTAAGCCAAGGACTTTTCAGCTTCTTGCTCTGTCCTGCCAGCGGGCAGGCTGAGGGTGCAGCAAGAGCTGGGAGGGAACAGACCCAAGACAGCTGACCCCAACTGGCCAAAGGGGTATTCCATTCCATCTGACGTCATGCTGAACAATATATAGGGGTGGCTAGCCAGGGTGGGGGGTCGGCTGCTCAAGGATGGGCTGGGCATCGGTCAGCGGGTGGTGAGCAATTGCATTGTGCATCACTTGTTTTGTACACACTATTATTATTATTATTATTATTGTAATTATTATTTCCTATCTTAATAAACTGTCTTTATCTCAACCCACAGGCTTCACTTTCCCATTTCTCTCCCCCATCCCAGAGAGGGAGGGGGGAGGGTGAGCGAACGGCTGTGTGGTGTTTAGCTGCCGGCCGGGTTAAACCACAACAAACTATATAGAAAACTAGACAGATCACCTTCTCTAGGTGCCTGTCTCTCTTGAACAATAAGTGCATTAACTTAAGAACCTCACAGAATCACAGAATGGCTGAGGTTAGGATGGATGCAATCCATCCTCTGGATGCAATCTGGTCCACCCCCCCTGCTAAAGCAGGGACACCTACAGGCAGGTTGCCCAGGACCATGTAGATGATATGGTCAAGATAGCTTTAGAAGATATCCAAGGTGGGGACCTTGCACAGACTCTCTGGGCAACCTGTTTCAGTGCTGTCACCTACACAGTAAAAAAGAGTTTCCTGATGTTCAGGACAAATTTCTAGTGTTTGTGTTCCTGAACACCCTTGAGATCAACTTGTCTTGGACTTCTTTGTGTCTTTGCTTCAGGTACTTGCATACACTAAAAATATGCCCCCTGCACCATCTCATCTCTAGGCTGAACAGTCCTAGCTGTCCCTGCTTTTCCTCAAGTGGGAGATGTCCCAGTCCCTCCTGACTTGATTAGACTAGGCACCTAACTTTCTGACAGCTAAAGCTGTAGGACACCAAATCCATTCTTACAATCATATTAAATTAGCTAACCACAGAAAATCATATTAGCCATAAATATTAAATTTAATTTAAATGTTTAAATGTGGATTAAAGATAAAATAAATTCACTTTACACAGTTAAAAAATATGCCTTTTTCTACCTGGTAGAAATTATGCTTCAGAATCTGTAAAATCTGGTAAACCATCATCCACCAGGGGCTGAAGAGATGGTGTACCCCAGCCTAAGAAGACTTTCACAGACTTACATGTAAAGAGGATATTTATAGGCTTACATGGAAAGTGGTTCATGTGACAAGAACAAATGTTTCTGTCAATTATTTCAGCTGATGTTTTGTACAGATGATTCCTTGTTAGATAGGTGTCGTAAATTTCCAGTCTCATCCACATTCTGAGTCACTTAATCAGGATTCCTGGATCGATCTGATAGAAGAGATATAACTCCAGATATGCTAGATATGCTTTGTAGCCATTGTCTCCCCGTTAATATTCCCACCAGTTCTCTATTCTTATTTAATAGGGAGGAAAATAAATTTAAATCCTTGGAAATGTGGCACATCAGTACCCTGCAGAAAAAGAGCAACAGCATAGTAGCCATGTTCATAGGGATTATCAGCAGTCTGGGAATAGATACTGTTTGCTGTCCAGTAGAAACATCCCTTTTATTAACTCAAAAAAGAAGATTCAGCTTTGTATGATCATATGGATGAGAAGCTCTCATCTAGGATGGCATTCACATGCTTCTCTCTTGATGGACCTTGTCCTTCTTCATTGTCAGTTTTCAGTTGGAATGGTTGCAAAACTATGTTTCTAATAAATCAAAGTCAGACATAACTGCTGAAGACTTGTCTGTTATGCCCTGTGCTGAATACTGACAGATCCAGGTGTGCAGGACTGAAACCTGAGTTACTCTAGTGTTGAACATCTTTCATGCAATATGTTTTCCTTAGCAAACAGATCCTTTGACTTTTTAAAACTTAATTAAATTTTATGAACCCTGTTAACATTTCCTGACTTTTCTAATTTTAAATAAGATATTTTAAATAAAATGGTTTTTAACATATTTTTGGTGGGGCAAAAATCAAGCATAATATTTCATTTATGTTAGTCTTGTTTTTCTTGCTACTACTTCCATGAACAGTTCCATTATTTTTCAAGAGTGGAATCTTTCTGAAGATTTGAAAATAATTTCTTAATGCATTTCTATATAAAAGTTTATGAGGTATCTTTGGGAAAATAATGCATTGAATTTGATCATTACAAAATGGCAAGATATATAAATTCTCAACTTTTAAAGAAATAATTTCTTTAAACTTTTCTTGATTGCTCTTGCCTCACTCTATTTAATTTTATTCACAAACTGAAAACTGCTGTAATCATAAATTCCCAGGCAACCCTGAACTTGTGCGGGATTTAATGCTCCAGCATGATGCATATAAGTCTATGGGGCCTGATGGGACTCATCCCAGGGTACTCAGAGAGCTGGCTGATGTCATTGTGAGACCTCTCTCGATTATTTTTCAAGGGTCTTTGGAATCTGGAGAGGTATCAATCAACTGGAAGCTGGCAAATGTTGGTCCAATTTTCAAGAAGGGCAAGAAAGAAGACCCTGGTAATTACAGACCTGTCAGTCTCACTTCAGTGTCTAGTAAAATTGGAGAAAATTATACTATGAGTTATTGAAAAACACCTGAAGGACAATTTGGTCATAGGTCACAGCCAACACAGGTTCACAAGGGGAAGGTCCTGCTTAACAAACTTAATTTCTCTGTATGACAAGGTCACCCATTTAGTTGATCAAGGGAAGCCAGTTGATATAGTCAGGGCTACAAAGATGGTGAATGGCCTAGAGAAGAAGACATATGAGGAGCAGCTGAGGTCAGTTGGATTGTTCAGCCCAGAGCAGAGCAGGCTGAGGGGAGGCCTCATTGCGGCCTGCAGCTCCCTCATAGTGGGAGAAGCGGCAGGACCTGAGCGAATGGCATGGAGCTGGGACAGGGGAGGGTCAGGCTGGATGTGAGGAAAAGGTTCTTCACCAAGAGGGTGGTCAGGCACTGGGACAGGCTTTCCAGGGCAGTGGTCACAGCACTGAGCCTAATGCAATTCAAGAAGCTTTTGGAAAACGCTCTCACACAGATGGTCTGGTTTTTGGGTGGTCCTGTGTGGAGGAAGGAGTTGGACTGGATGAATCTTGTGGGTCTCTTCCAACTCTATATTCTATGATTCTATGAAAAATAATCCTCAATTTAGAAGTAATGCCACCAAATGAAGATAAGTAATGGTGGAAAATTAAGCTATACACCAATTAGAGCAAATTTGCTAATTGGTCAGTCCAATAATCTTGCCTTTACGTATGGACAAAAATCTCATGTCCTTCCCAAACTTTAACTGTTGGTGGTATGGTTGTTTTTCTTTCTGCTTCATCTGTTTCAAATCATCTGTAAACTAAGGTCTCATAGGAAGTCAAATAGAAACAGAAGAACATTTATTACACCTTAGATTTATACATCTATGATATGGTCTTCTGCCATTGAAACCAACCAGAGTTATGTTTTTGACCTGGACAAACAATTTTTTTGATGGAAAGCTGTCATGTACATTTCTATTATCACACGTCGTGTGAACTATGGCTCAGTGTAAGCTTGGGCAGATGATCCTTCAATTTCTTACTCTTTTGCTGTGACTATCAGATGATAATAGCACATTTATTTCAGTTAGAGATTATGGTTCAGATCCTCAACTGGGATATGAACCAACAAATAACCCAAAACTTTAGAACGGATTCTACATTTCCAGTTTAAAATGGCTGAAGGTC
This sequence comes from Heteronetta atricapilla, assembly GCA_011075105.1. NCBI lineage: Eukaryota > Metazoa > Chordata > Aves > Anseriformes > Anatidae > Heteronetta > Heteronetta atricapilla. Next base: position 98,520,715 of record CM021733.1, read on the forward strand.
TGGTCCTGTTCCAGCTTTCCTTAGACATTCTCTGACATTAAACAAAGAAACTAGTTTGATTTTCCTCTAGCTTTTAGACACATCTGAAAGAAATGAGAGAGAACAAATGTGCTGTGTTTAAGGATTATTGTTCCATTCATATTCATGGGTCAAAAATGAATGAGTACTCTGCAATTTACAGATGAACCAGGAGGAGAAATCACGTGGAAGACATAATTTGCAATGAACAACCTCTTCATTGTTAGTCCAAATATTTTGTTAACATAGAGGTTAAAATCAAAGTATTTTTATAAGAATAGTTTTAGTATCTTTATTATATATGACTGAGGCAGAAAAGAATTATGTAGAATGCAACAATTGCCAAAGGCACAAAATGTGCCCCTACATAGTAACATTCAGACACTTTAAAGATTTGTGAGTATGTATTGAGGTATGTTTGGTACCTGCCCCAGTCTTTGTCATCATATTTTCATCTGACCTGTCTTGGTAGAAGCATATGCATTAAGGCACAGGATCAGTTTAGAGAACCTGCAATCCATTTAACCGTATCTGCAAGGCAGTCGAGACATCAAATGCATAGCCCAAGATTTTTCTGAAAGGTGGTGGTAACTTTCTGATGAAGCTATAGGTTACATCAGAAGCTGAATTAGATCTTGTAATAGCCTTCTTCCCTCAAACAGCCACATAGCTAAAATCAGACTAGCTTTGGAGAATTCAACAGCCAAATCTGGCATTAAAAAGATTTCAGCACTTTTTTCTTTTTGTTCCAGATTGTTAAAGGTTGTTGTCTACAGGAGCTGAAGGCTTTGTAAGCCTTTGTAAGCTTTGTAAGCTCATGGCTTATCTGGCTATTGACTCATCAGATTCTTGAAGATGCATTCAAGAGATCATTTAATGGGTATACTCCACTTTTGGGTGGTTGCTGGAAGAATTATGTTCTTTTGTTTATTGACTAATCATGCCATGTACAAGATGGCTCTAATAAAAATTATTATTATTGGTTGTTATAATTCATTATTGGTACTTCAGTACCAAACCACTGCTAATGAGAGTAGAAAAGTCCTGATCTGTGTGTGCATGTCAATGGAAACCACTGAATATTCCTACTGAGGGGCTAGAAATGGAGTCATCCAAGTTGACACCTGAGTCTGAACCTTCACTAACTAAAGAAAATAAATGCAGCTCACTGAAGTTTAAAGACTTTTTTTTAAAAAAAAATATGTGTGTCAAATAGATGTTTATCCGATTAGTACTTACATCAGCACATAAGAAAGCAAAGGAATAAGATAATTGTCAGAATTAATTTTGGTTATATGTTATTTACATTTTGCTACTTTCTTGATGCTTGTGCTCTTTAACCTTATTTTAATTTTTTTTTTTTATTATTATTATTATTATATGCATAGAATTATGCTCGCTGAGAACAGGAAAGTATTCACTACCTTTGGCCTTTGGAGGAAGGGTTTCATTTTCCTAGTGCCTGAATGAATACTCATATGGTTTTATTTTGTAATTTTACAAAGAACTCATAGATTTTGAACCTGACCCTTGTTGCTGCTGACAAAACTTGGCAGAAGTGTTCCAGTGATACAATACAGAAATGCTACACTGAGTTGTGCCTCTCCCTGTGATGTAATGCACCTACAGTGACCTTACAGAGAATGACTCATAATATAGACTTGTCATGAACATAGGGATAAACAGCACCATTTTTACCAGAAGGAAAGATAGAAGCAAGTAATTTTACTGGGAGTGTAGCCACCTTCCTGCAACCAATAAAAATTATTCTTCTAGCTTTGCTTTATCAAGAGAGGAAGCTCCAGTCATTTGATTTCATTTTTTTTGCGAAGTATGTGTTTTAGGCAGATTATGTGAGTTTTCAACAGATGCTCTGCTGTATACAATGGAGAATGGGCTTAATATTGGAGGCAGAGAAAAAAATGCAGTGTTGGGGAGGAAAGGAGTATATGGAAATAAGTATCAGGGGAACAACAGGTAATAAACCTCTGCCTAAAAACATCCATGAAATTAGTCAATATGAAAACAAAGAAAACATATTAATAATTATATCATTACAATTTTCAGTGCCTACTATTATTGGTTACTTTGAAGACTGGAAAAAAGTAAAAGTTATTAAACTGAATGTCCAACTCAGACCCAGAATTTCTGAGGGAAAGCTGTGAGTACAATTTCCTTTACACTAATTCCTGTTCATATTCTTGTGGTGTTAGAAATTATTCTTGTATGGAAGTGAATGTCACCTGCATGCACAGCCCTACTGCTGAAGCAGTATTGTATTTAACCATACCTTGGAACTTCTTAGAGTGGACAGCTTTCCTAGCAATTGACATGCAGATTTACTCATTGCTGGGTTTATTCTGTCCCCATCTTTTCCCAGTCAATAATAGTTTTTATATTTATCTCATGAATGAGGAAGCACTGCTTGAAAAAATAGACATGAAAGGTAATTTATTGCCCAAATTCCTGGCCAGGGAATTCAATACTTTTTACTTTTTCTGAAGAAACACAATTTCTAATAAAGTAATTTAAATATATACATATATTTAAATGTATTACATATATTACATATATATATATATATTTATGATTAAGTCTACTAAAGAAGTTCGCAGTCTTAAAGCATTATGAAGAACCAGATGATGAAATACACAAGATCACTAACCTGGTACGATATAATTCTTACATTCAAAGTGACTTTTAAAGTAGGAAAATATGACATACCTCACCACTTTTCCATTTATGCTTATAGCTCTAACAAATTTTATTACAATTGTGTGCAATTTTTCATTGTAAGCAAATATAAAAGTGCCTTTGGTTTACTGGAAACATAAGCCGCTTCCTTACATTATGATAGAGAAATTACCAGCTTTAAACTTTGAGTTTGTATTTTACCTAGAATCATAGCATATTCTGAGTTGGAAAGGCTCAAGGACCATTGAGTCCAACTCTTTCCTCCACACAGGACCACCCAAAAATCAGACCATCTGTCTGAGAGTGTTGTCCAAACACTGCTTGAACTCTGGCACTCTAAGTGCCATGACCACATCCCTGGGGAACCTGTTCCAGTGCCCGACCACCCTCTCAGAGAAGAACCTTTTCTAATATCCAACCTGAACCTTACTTTTTATTGCACAAAAGTCTGTTTAGTGACTTACAGATGAAAGTACTTGATAAAAGTTGCAGATAAGACCAACCTTGGGAGACTGCAAGCACCTTGGAGGCTAGTATTAGAATTCATAATGGTTTTGATAAATTGGGAAAATGTTAGGTATCACTAAGAGGAAAACCAGTACAAATAAGACACTGAGGATGAAATAGTCCCATATAAAATACAGATTCATAAAGACAAAATATAGTGGAATAGGTCTGGCTTACTTGTGGACCTGGCTATTATAAATGAAAGGAAAGGAAAGAATGCAGGCTTTATAATTGAGTTTATAAATGAAGAACAAGTCAAGGATAAGGATAAGCTTTACTAATAAGACAATCCTTATGCTAAAAATGATTTTTAAGGACCAGAACCTCAACCCTGTTATTTATTAAATCAAAATCTTTCAGAAGTTCTAACAAAATCTAAAATGATTTGGATGGCCAAATAGTGTCTGAATAAAAGAGTTATTTGTATTCTTATGAGGATTTCTTAGAGAAATTTTTAAGGGAATATTTGTTTATTAGATGATTGCTGATCTGTCAGCTAAATCTCAAGATGCATAAGACTCACATACCATTTTGGTTAGCCTTGGCTAGCAGCCAAACTCCTATCCAGCTTGCTTCCAATCCTCAGTGGGACAGAGAGTAAATAGGATGAAAGAGTTTTGGTTGAGATAAATTCTAAGAGAGAACTTATCAGTGGTCAACATGGGCAAAACAGACATGCCTTCGGGGAAATCAATTTAATTTATTGCCAACTCAAATAGATCCAGGTAGTGAGAAACAAATTTTAAGTCTCCCCCCTCCCATTACCTCTACCACTCTGCTGGGAGGTGCAGGGGAGGTGGGGAATGGGAGGCTATGGTCAGTACATACTGGTATCTCTCTACCATTCCTTCCTCCTCACACTTTAACCATTCACCAACACAGGTCGTTTGCACATGCTACAGCCCCTCAGGATAATCCTGCTCCAGCGTGGGCTCCCCACATTCCACAGCTCCTTCAGGCAATATCCCACTCCTCTGGCATGGGGACTTCTCTGTGACTGTAGGGAAATATTTACTCCACTCTCCCATGGCCTGCTCTAGCACCTGGAAAACCTCCTCCCCCACCTTCTGCTCTCACCATGGAGTTCACAGGATTGTTTATGACTCTCTATTTTTTCCTTCATTCTTTACTTCTGTGGTGTTTTGTCCTTTCTCTCATACGTTTCCCAGAGGAACCACCATCTTGGTGGCTGCTCGGCCCAGACATGCCCTGTAATTGGGCCGTTGGAGCCAGCTGGAACCTGCTGTTTCATTTCTGTGTCTCCTCACAGAGGAGATCTGCAGCCCCTTCTGGCGACACCTGAGCACCTGCATGAAATACTTCTACATGCACAACAAGCTTTTTTTTTAATTTTTTTTATTTATTTATTTTTTTCCATTAAGAAACAAACAAAAACACCCTATAAATATTTCTTGAGAAAATAAGTTCATTTTTAGGCCCATTACTGTGTCTTCTCAGGAGTTCTACACAGAACAGGAGACTGGAAGCAAGAAAATTGTTGAATGATTTGAGCATATAAAAAATTTCCCTCCAACAAATCACTTTTTTTGAGTAAGCAATAGAAAGCCTCAATGTGGTGGCTGAAAACTTAAGCAGAACATGTCCTTTATAATTTCTGCGAACAAGTACACAATCCTTTTAAACACTTAAACCAGCAATATCATAGATATATGGCCACCCTCTATAAGAAGGCATCCTTTTTAAATCTCTATATTTACAGTCTCCATTGTATATCTTCTCTAATAGTAGTAGTAAAATAGAATTTGAATAAATTATGTTATTTTTCCTGATTCAAGTTCCTTCCATCTTTAAATAAAACGCAGGGGACTCAAATGTCTGATTTGATCTGAACCTTAGTCACCAGCATTTATATTTGTTTCTAGAAGTTACTGATTTAATTTTCACTTATTCCAACTTCTTTCATTCTTAAAGAAATCTGAGTGTGCTTTTCTAGAGAATGTAACCAACCAAGGCAAAGACACACATCCTGAGTCCTTCTGCACAATTCACGGTACCAAGTTTGCTGTACAATAACCGGAAGTGAGGCAAGGATACAAGGCCGTGACCCTTCAAAGTGCTTCATGCTATATTAGCAGGGACTAGCCATTAAACAGGACATTAGAAAGATAGTTCTATTTCCCATTAATTTCATAAGCCTCACACTGAGTTATCTGTGAATGCATGTGTATCACTTACAGTCACTTTTCTTAATAAATGATTCATATTTAATGGGAATAAGTGTTGCTGCAAGTTTGTAATATGATTTTTTTTTTTTTTCACTGCAATTTCCTTCTCACCGTTCTTTCACAACACTTAATCTTCCATGCTAATAATTAGCAAATTCTTGTTAGCTGAAAGGGAAATCATATCTTACGGTATTTGCACCAGATAAACCAGATCCATTATAACCCATCTCAGTACTATATTTTGCAGGACATGGGAAATGAATTCCCAAAGCGTAAAACTGCATTATAGTTTTTCTTTTTTTTTTGTTTTTTTTTTTTTTTTTTTTTTTTTTTTTTTTTTTCATGAGACTAAAAAAATGCCTCTCCTGATCTTGTACTGTAAATATTTTCATTTGTCTGTAGTAGCAGCACTCTGGCTTAAATGGTGAAGGAGAAATGATCAAAAAGATCTTGAACTCAGTCATAAATAAGGAAAGTTGAAAAATACATAATACTTAAAATATATAAGCCAACAGTGCAGAGAGTTGTCACTCTAACTCATTCATCTAGTTTGTACTTCATTATTTTTTCTATGAAGATGTTATGGGAATGTGAAAAACTTTGCTAAAGTTAAGATGAACAGCATTTACTGCCATGTCTTTGTCCACCAAATCAGTCATGTCATTGTAGAAGCCCATCAGGTGGACTGACATAGAACTGAACATACAAGGTATGTGTCAAATAGCTGCATTATAATAGTGTTCCAGATCTGGATATCAGCCTGAATAATATAAAATATTTGAAATGCTTGAAAATACTTCTGATGTTTAAGAAGGAGGGATTCAAAACCTTAGATCCAAATACAAGTGGGCTGCACTTTATTAGAAATACATATTCACATCTAGACTTGGCAATCCAGCCAATGACACAAATCCAGTATCTGAATCAGTGAAAATGTAATCCAGAAGGTCATGTGGTACTGTCTCCAGAAGGTACCTTACTGGATATATAAAGCAAGTATGTTTCATTGTGTTACATACAGATCCACAAACCAAATGCTTCAAGACAATGCATACTTTGTTTACTATACTGCTTGGTGCTGCCATAACTAGGCAGTGGGAGGTTGAACCTGTCTCCTGCTACCTGATCCACACCTTCTTCCACTGTAGATGCTGAGAAATGAACCTTGCTGTGTTGCTAGACAGAATGAAAGAGAGGTATGTATGAATGAACAATGGGAAACAGCAGTGGAATTGTATCCAAGGAAGAAAGGAACAAACAGGACCACTGAAAATAGCACACCACAAACATGATATTCTGGAGTGATAAACTGCTGGACTGTGATTAAGATTGATCTGGAGGTAGGTGATGGTGAGAGAGCTATGTAGATATAGCATTCACACAGATGTACATCATGTCCTTTGGAAGGCAGAATTAGTACGCATGATTATTTGATACAGTGCTACAGGAAGATCCTATTGCAAGTCATTCCAAAATATTTTGATACAATGATGATATATAGAGTAATCATTAACATTTTTGTGCATATTAATTGCTAGTTCTTATACATTTTAAAGAAAAAATCTTCCTATTTATTATTATTATCATAGAATATAAGAAAGTGAGATTCTGTATTCATGTATGTTTCTCTAATGAGATACCTTTTTTAACTCTGAAAAGTACTGTTTACTCTCTGTTACCATTAAGTGGCCATTATACCATTTTGCATTCCAAAATGAGTTAGAATCCAAATGAGAACTGGCAATGTTCTTTGGACTCTGTAAAAATTTTTAAGAAAATACCTTACATGTGAATCTAATGGAAAGATTTTTATAAATTTATCTATCAAAAACAGTGATTCTGCTGAAAAAAATAAAACCAATCCTCTGAAAGATATGAAAATAGTTATAAGTCATTGATATATCAATATTTATCACAAATATATAAACCTATAACAAATGTATGACATCAACAGAACAACAAATTATCACTTTCTGTGTGCTTAAAGCCATACCAATATGCAAGACAGTGGTTAAGGTCTTCATACAAAAATATAACTCTTAAACCATTAGTTAAAATGCTGTTAACTACTTGTTGGTCCATTGTAGTCTATTAATCCATATAAATAAAATACAAATCATGATCAAGAACTTTTTTTCAGTTCCATGAGGTAGTAGATCTATTGAATTTAAGTGGGATCCCTTATAAGGCTCCAGTTGCTTCACTGTAATCACTGTATTGTCCAAATTGATGCCTCCCTTGCAAGCACTTATGCATATGCCTAATTTTGCATAAGTGGGTGATGATATTGTTATTGGTAAATTTATGAATAAATAAAAAGCAGTTTGTAGAAAATGAAGTGACTTTTAAAAATATTTATAAAAATATAATTTTTATACTTAAAAAGAAATATCTTATTTTTCAGGGAAAAGAAGTGTCATTTCAGTAATGGTATTTTCACACCGTCATGTGGAATTTCTCTGCATCTTAGGCATTATGCACTCTAAAATTATGTTCCAATAATTTAGCATTCTACACATATCCATCAAAACATTATGTCACTTCTGGGAAAAGACTTTATTTAATTTGACTTTGATCCAAGATATTATACAGATTTAATTGTTTCAGCATTTTAGCTTGCACTATATGCCACAGCAACACTTTATTTTAGAAGGCATAGAGAACAATCTAATTAGCATTATAAATACAAAATAAATGGCAGTGAAAGAGGAAGTGGCTGGCTAGATCTATCTATTACATGAGTAGACATAATAAGATAATGAATACTATTAAAAAAAATAACAACAACAATATATAGCAGTGTAAAAATGCAGGAATATCTTATTCAACACTACTCATTATTTAATTTTAAGTCTTAAATTCCTGAGGAGTAAAATTGAAAAGGTCAAAGAAGACATTTACTGGTTCATAACTGAAGTACCTGCAGTACTTCAACATAATAGTACTTTTTCATTTTTTAAAAATTATTTTTATTTTTTTTCCGGCAATGTAATGTACCATTCATACCTACATGATGATTTTGCAAATGTGTTGATGAAGTCATATAACCATCATAGACAAATACATATTTTAGATTAAATTTGTCCTGCAAATATGGTGGTGTGTACCATACCATAGCTTTTTTTTTTTTTTTTTTTTTCTTTTGAGTACTGACAAATTTAGGAAAAGAAGTTTTAGAATATGTTTCATATAAAGAAAACACAGATAGTCTTGGTGGAATATAAAATAAGCATGTGTTGCAAAAGCCAAACGGAAATATCAGTATGTTTTGTCACAGAAGAATATGTTTTTATTTTGTCATAATTTGGGATTATGTAAAACACATACAGACTTTCTCTTTCTGACTTTAAGGATAAAATTAAAATATGGCTAGGTCGCACCCCCTATCTCTTAGCGATATAACATTCACAGCCCTGCAGTTTCTCATAACCTGCTTTACACATTTTGAAATATAGGTTCTGTACATTCTCCCTTTTCTGACATAAAAATGGTTCCTTCCCTCTCAAACTTCATTCTATCCTTTTGGAATTGATTAAAAATTTATTCCCACATCAGCTGAATACAGGAGCAAGTTCATTTTTCTGATTCTGCCTATCTTATTAGGTTCATTTCTTTCCTTCTTTCTTTTTCTCTGTGTTTTGTGTGGATGCAGAAACTACTGCTGGTTTGAAAAACAACAACAACAAAAGAAGCACTACAAAAACTTGGTCAGCATGAATGTTAGCACCTCTCAGTCTAACTGTGTTATGCCTGTTAAAGTATTTCATTTACTTTCTCAGTTTGGCTATCTATTTGTGCTATTTGGCATCTATTTGTGCTGTTGGTTTATTCTTAATATATACCTTGGTGTGTTACGTCAGTTTTCATCTTGATCAAGAAAGCTGCTAGTGCTGTGTTTACATTAAATCTCCTGACTTTTTTAATTTGACAATCTACCAATAATGAAACAGAAAATGAGAAAATTACCATATACAACAAAAATGAGCTAAAAATTGTTTCCAATTATTATTTTTTAATTTCAAACTTAAGTTTTCTTGTAGACAGAGTAAATCTAATATTGTAGAATAAAAGTTTTTTTAAATTATTTTTATTTTTTTTTTGCCAGATTTTATATCTACTAAAAAGTATCTCAGTACTTTCACTTTTAGTTTTCTACTAGCACTGACTGTAAAACATCTCTATTATTTAGATTTACTGTAAGCTTTCAGACAATATTAGTGCCTGAAATCTTTGCTCTGGTAAACAAAACCATACAGAAAGGGACGTGTTGGGAAGTGGAATAATAAATTAAGTGATAGCTAACAGTCTAATCATAATTATATGAAGAGATTATCATAAGAAGTTGAAATGATTCTCCTAATACCTTGGTGCTCAGGAATTCAAACCTATAAATTGGCTGCTGCTTAAGGTTTTAGGCTAGTTCTGCACACAAGTAAGTAATTATCTTTACCTTCCTTATGACTCTAAGGCTCTCGTCCTTTTAATTATAAGATCCAGAGGGTACCTTTTATGTTACAATTATCTCTATTAAACTTTGAATAAAAGCTGCATTGAAATTTGATATATTAGTCATATATAATAGCCTGCTAGCTTCTTAAAAGATGTAAAATGCTCTTCCGATAAAGTAGCCAGACATTAGGAAGAGCATACTTTAGACCATTTGTACACATACAAACATTCATTTTTCAAATGCCAAATTGGACATTTCAACTTAAAATATTATTATTTTGATGGGATTATTTTGATCGGAACTGGATGATCTTTGAGGTCCCTTTCAACCCAGGCCATTCTATGATTCTCTGACCTGTATGATTCTCTCCTGCGTTGGATCTGTAAATAATTAAGCTAGATAAAGCGATCCTCCTTAAAACATTCATGGCAGCATGTTACAGAGATAATGGAGATATAGGTATTAAGCCTATCTATACAAAAGAAGTATATAATAAGCTACAGGGAAGGAGAAAATATTATCTAAAGCCTTTTATTTATTGATATATTTAGAACTGTCATATAAATTTTGCAGTACTTGTCAAAACAATCCACAAGCTGAAACAAAGACATGTCCACATTGCTAACTGCTGTTGGGTGAAGGGGAGTAGTAGCGTGAAGATCCAGTATGAAAATGGACAGCTGTGCACCCGGCATAAGTTCTGCACTGAAACTTGCAGTTTGACAGCTTTGGGGGCTGGAATACTGTCTTGGCTTTTGGGGTTGGATTGCAGTCTCTGCCAAGCATTGATTCTTACAATTCATTATGCTTGCAGTGATTGCATGGTTTAGTATGGCTAGTGAAAATACAGGAGTAAAAACAGGTAACCCTGAGACTATTATTATTATTTTAACCTGATAAGGGAAACCCTTCAATAAATAATTAAAGAGTGTTAGCTGAAAAGGAAGATTGCCAAGATTAAGGTATTTGTTTTAATAAGAGCTATACTGCTTTTAACATTGCTTGATGGCAAAACATTGTAAATAAAAACAGATATAATTTAGATGACTGTTTCAGAAGTGGCCCTTTTATTTGACTGTGTGAATTAAATAATTGAAGAAACTCCTGGCTGCATTGGACCTTTTAACATCACTTAGTTTAAAGGGCAAGATTACTAAATTATTTATCTTCACAGAGTTTGGCTTTGGAGTAACAAAGAACAGAACAAAATCTCCATATAGTTCTGCTAACATACATGGTGAAGTGATAAATTAAAGACATGTAAGAGATATAGGACTATCAGGAAACCCTGACCAAGAACACAGAAATTCACTTTGAATGTTTGATCACTCCCAGGTATATATTTCTTTACCTATTATTTTCACTATAGTTTGAAGCAAGAATACAAGAACACAAATGTCTTAGGTCTGCTTTACACATTTCAAAGACAGACTTTTAACAAAATAATGAAGTATGTCCTTCATATCTACATTCCCCAGTATTTTTGGTGTTTAACATTTTGCGTGCCACCACCTTGTCTAAGCTGGGACATCAGGGCTGTTTAGGAGTCACAAAGTACATATCTCTTAAGTTCTTTCTGAAGGGTCCTTTTCTGGTGCATGTGCTTAGAGTAGCCTTAAAGATGGTGACTGGTGAATCGTGACTGATACTGATAATTATTGATTGCAAGCACCGTGATCACTAACAGCTTATCCAGCATCCTGGGGAGGAGAAATGGTACACTATTATGTTGGGAAGTTGGAGATCTGGATTTTAGACTACTTTTGGCTCAGTCCCCTGAGGCTGAAACCCAAATGTGAGTGTGTTGTGGTTAAATCAGGCCAGAAAGCAGTGATTGAGTACTCTTACACTCTTTCCATCTGCTAGAGCAGAAAAAAAAAAAAAAAAAAAAAAAAAAAAAAAAGTAAAACTTAGGAATTAGGCCTGGCTGTCACAACATTTTGTTCAGGTACTCCTTAATGCAAAATGCAAGTGTTGTATATTAACCGTCTCCAGATAATTTCCCTTTAGACCTGTTACAGAGTTAGGAATCACTTTGATGATGTTAGGTTTGCTACAGTGTCATTGTTGAGCTTCAGCAGGTTTTTTTGCCAATGTTGCTAATCATCTAGTACCTACTGATCACTGCTGCCTGATGGGAGAGGAGGGTATGGCTGACTCACACTGAGAAAGGCCTCTAGCTGTCTCCTTTCTGGGTGAATCAATTAGAGGGTGGAAGAGAAAAACATGTTGTTTTCTTAGCCTTCACCTATCAATAATAGGCAATGACAGGAAGAGGGGGAATGATTTTAAACTAAAAGGAAAGATTTAAGTTAGATGTTAGGAGGAAATTCTTCACTTTGAGTGTGGTGAGGCACTGTAACGGGTTGTCTAGAGAAGCTGTAGATGCCCCATCTCTGGAAGTGTTCAACGTGGTCTAGTGGAAGGTGTCCCTAACCATATCAGGGAGGTTGGAAATGGCTGACTCTTGAGGTCCCTTCCAACCCAAACCATTCTATGGTTCTGTGATTATATTACCCTCCCACTAGGCAGGACGGCATCTAGTGCATCTAGAGCACTGGAAAAGAGGCAAACAGTCATATACACGAATTGTTCAGATAAGTTCCTCATTTAATGTTCATATATCTTTAGATTTTCAGTCCTGTAAATAAAAATATATTCTCCAAGGCACTGGCTGATTGCTTGCAGGTGTTTCTTACAGCATCAAGGAGCCTTGAAAGGGATACTGAAGAACATGAGAATTCTTATGATGAAAGGTTGTGATTACCTACAGGATAAAACATATAGGTCTCTGAATTTTGTTATCAGGGGTGTAGGGGTGGCTGTTCTGTCATATACAGGGTTGTTCTTGATGATTGGCTTTCAGCAGGATTTTGTTTGATCATTTTCCTAGGAATTTTCTTCTCACACTGTTTTTGAGTAGCACTCCAGGGCTATGCCATTATGCTTATTACACTTATACTAACGTGCCAAGAGATGTACAGATATTCCAGCACAGTTTTAAATATGTCAACAGATGATTTGTTTGATTTGCTAAAATTACTCATCAGGTTAAGCTAAATGCCTAAAGATGAACCAGGCTACCCAAATCTCCACTGTGTTGATTGTATGAAAACATTTTTTGTTGGAATGTTTGCTACTTTTTTGTTGTTGACTGAAAAGTATCCAGTTCAAGCAGAATGTTTCCCTATAAATTAGCAGCTATAATCAAAATTTTGAAGCCTGAAACAATGGGAAAAGTTCAGGTGGCCAGCAGTCACCAGGTGCTGAGTTTTGCCCCAGCTAAGGTAAATGTCTAAACCAATACCCAAAGAACCATTTTGATGACTCACTTTCTGGCCTCCTGAATTTAAATTCATATAGAAACAATGCACCTAAATTGTACTGATGAACCTTTATACCTTTCTGGATTTTTACCTTATTCCAACCAGATTCATTTAAAAAAATAATTAGCAGTCTGTTGTTGGTAGCTGCACACTATTACCTCAGCAGCAAGATTATGGAATTTGACTTGTTTGTGCAGTATAGGAAGCCTTTCTAAAATCAAGAAACATGTTTTGTACTGTTTCATTCCTGCTGCATAATTCCAGTGCCATCAGGAACATTCATCAAGTATGATCTTCATTTAATTAGTCCATCCAGTTTCCTCTTGGTATTATTTCCTACTGTATATGTATGGGATCTACGTTGTTCAGCCCACAGCCTCTGGTACGTGCTGTAGCTTGACTTTTACATTTTTCTTTTGCTACTTTCACAGAAATTCATGGATTCTTTCTCTGTTTTTCTGGTTCCTCATAAACCTTTCATGTTCTTAAAAATTTATGCCCATAGAGGTTTTAGGATGATGTCAGAAATCTTGCTTGGAAGAAAAAACAGGCATTTTCAAGCCATGCTGTTACTCTCACTCTGCAAATTGTTAGACAAATACAGCAATGTATTTCACATGTAGCTTTTCTTATTGGACAAGAATAATAGGTGCAAAAGAACATTACTCCAACTTCTACTTTATCATGTAAACAGTGGCTTTGACTTTATGACAAACACATGCAACGCATTTACAACCATCTTGGGAGAGAAAAAGAAAGATTGTCATTTGGACCAAATGACCCTGAGAGTATCTCTATTCAACTTCCCATAGTGTGGCTCATCTTTTTAACTAACCATTTGGGTACCTTAAAAAGAAAAGAGGAATATTTTGTGTGAATTGCTCATACGTGAAGAAACATCCGTGATCGAGCATGACAATATGAGTTAAAAACAGATAAAGCTTATTGGAAAAATCCATTTAAAAATAATGAGAATAATATTTGCATTGAAAATGCAAATATATGCCCATATTAATATCAGAAATCTCAAAAGCTTCAGAGTTTTATTTTTCTGAACATAAGGACCTATTGGACCCTGTCAAAAACTATCCTGTGCAAAACTTTCTAGTGATAACTGTACTATGATATAGCAACATGAAGAAGAGGAGAAATATATTAAAATAGATGTTTTTACAGTATAAGTCATGCTAAAAGAATACAGATTAGTTCTTATGTAGCCAACTCCAGAGGTATAAAATTAGCTGTTTTAAAGATTTTGACCACATTAAACATAAACACAGCCTTTCCACATGAGCAACTTTCTTCACAAGCCCTGGGAACGGCTCTCTAATGTCACTTACAGTCCAAACTAAAAAGACATGAATCTTATGCTTGCTTCTCTGTCATCACAGTTTCTTGACCACCTAAGGCCTCTCTTTTCATCAGTAGTCATAACAATTTGATTTGCTGGAACACACCAAGAAAGGCTACAAACCAGACTCTCTGCTCCCTCAGTTGGGAAGAATTAGGTGTAAAAAAAAAAAAAAAAAAAAAAAGGTGTGAAATAATCAAAACAGCTGAGAAAGCAAAACAGTCTCCCTGGTAAAATCGTGTTTGGCCTTTGGATGGAAAGAGCTGTGACTCGGGAGTTGCTGGCTGTATACTACACGGCAGAGAAACACTTTTTTTCTTATGGAGTGCCCAAATTTGCCAGCTTTAACTCTGAGCAGTTGTGTGAGCACACACACACACACTTGCACTTAAAAAAAAAATATGGTTTACACTTTTTTTTTTTTTTTGTCTAGGAACATTTTTTTTCCAGCAATACTCCCAGCAATCTGCAGATCTGCAGACCACACTGAGGAAAATCAGCCCTCTGAACTCTGATACCACAAGTGGGCATTATTGTCTCTTCCAAACACATTTGTAAATAAAACTTACTGTGTGTACTTGATAGTCACTGTTAGCATATGCTTACCAAGTTGTACTTTAAGATGGCAGTTCAATATCTGCAGAGAAATTATCATTATAAAATTTCTGGGGAAAATAGAATCCCTGTGAACTTCCAGGAATGTTCTATGAACATTCTAAGAGATTATTAGGATTTTATGGTTCTGATTTTTCAACTAGCGTTCCTTGGATAATACTTGTGTTCAGTCTTAGATTCCATGTTGTTTTTATGTTAAGTGTAACTATTTTGCTGTTAGTTCTTCTGATTTCAGCTACAGCTAAAACACTGAGCTGCTACTTAATTTGAGCAAGGGAAGAAATACAGTGATGCATATGCCCCCCCACCCCATTTAACTGACAGTGATTTATAAGAGATTTAGAATTACATAGTGCCAAAGAGACAGCAAGCACATTCAGTGGTAAGTGTCTTTCTAATCCTGCCCTGGACTGCAATATTATTTGCACCAATGAAGATAGAATGCAATTCTACTGAAACTGAAGGGGTTATTTTCAGGTATTCTATGTATTGCCTTTAAATGCAAGGAGTGGTGGTGTGGCCCCCTAACAATCACAGTTTTAGTGTCACCCTTCACCGTTCCATAGTCAGGATTAGCTGACTGAGTTCTGCACTCACATCAACAGGAGTGAAGGAGAAAGACAGAACTGACAGTGGAAAGTTTTCCCCTCTACAAAAAAAAAAAAAAAAAAAAAAAAAAAAAAAAAAAAAAGCTTAAAATATCCTTCCTTGTGATTTAAAGAGAAATCACTGCAAAATTGTAATCCAAATAGAATAAGTACAGACAACAAGCAATTTTAAACAAAATTACTCTACCATTTTTAAAACTTGTCCATGAGACATGAGCCCTGGACTTGTACTGGCATCTCACTATGTTCATGCAGACCTTTGAAGGCTATGCAGAGGAGGAAAGAAATTACTAGATACTTTGACCAGGAAAGATAATGTCTCTAGTTTTATTTTCATGGCAATTTCAGCACTATAAATGTTTTTCTTCCAGACTATTTTCTCCTAGAATTATATTTCCCAATGAAATATGAGCCACGTTAGCATGTAGCACAAACTAGTAATTACAGCTCTATGGGAGAGAGTGAGATGTTGATAATAGATGTGGGGCCAGAAGAGAGCAGAGGGAAAGGGAACCCAATGACTTACAAATATGTAGAAATTGAATGCTGTTGATGCTGAGGCTCAGTCACCCCTAGTAGAATATTAGCAGAAGCTAGGACATTTCTGTTTGTCTATTTTGGCTGAATATAACCGAACAGAATCTTCAGGGCCTAATACTCTGTGAGTCTTCCAGAGTAGTAAGGTTGCTGATGCATACAGAAGCTAATGAAACCTCAAAAATAAATTACCAGGGTACTGAAGCAGAGATAGTTATGGAAACTAAAGTATAAAACTAAAAAAATATTTTCTCTAGGAGAATCTTTAATTCATATGTTGAATAATTCTGTGATATGATAATGTCTAACATTTGCTGGCTTGCAAAATTAAGGTTTTTTTTTGTTGTTGTTGTTGTTCATGTTTCTAGTACCTGGGAAAGTTGACTGAGTCTGAGCAACTGTTTTCTAATTTGATTGTATATGACAATATTAATGGTCCAGATGTTTATTCGATATATTTAAATTTGTTTATACTTACTTGGGACATGTCCAGGATGCAGTGGAAACATGGCAAGTTTAATTAATTTCAATTTTCCAGCTTATTTCCTCTGTTGATGCTTGGCCTGATGTTAGCAGTAGTATACTGTGTTGTTCTTGGAACCCAGTAATGGCTTATATATCCAATACTTGTGTGGTTCTACTTTATTTTCACTCACTATTCTCAGATATAACCAGGATAAGTCTTTCAGAGGCATGCATTCAAATGTAGCTATGCAGTTTCACCACTTGTAAGATTTGTCCCATAATCATCAACTCTGAAATACTTTATTTCAGTGTTTGGAATTAAACTGATCTCTGTTTCATATTAACTTGATTAATAGACTTTAATTGCAATATAATTCAGCAATAGAACTTCTATCTTAGAGCAAGTTATATACATGCACTCCACTCCTATAGCTTGCAATTATCCAATAAACAATCCTGCAGTCAGTGTTATCACTTTATTACAGTATACTGAGTTATTTTTATATGGGTTGAATAATAATGACAACTGATTTTTTCCCAATTAATTATCAAGCCATTTTTAACAAAAATGTTTTTCCCTACTCATCCAACTCTATAGATGACCAGTCTATATTAATAAAATTAATTATTTGCAGTTTTGCCCATTATTTCATGAATAATTTATCTGGAAATAATTGGTCCAGATTCTCAGATGCTTTTAATCAGAAAAGCTCTGTTGGAACCCAGAGAATTTTACTGATTAAAAACAGCTGAAAATTTGACCCATCTGTTGCCATAGTGGCCTTAGTGTTGAACTTAGGCTCTAACATGGTATTAATTTGTATAATCTAGGATTGCTTTACTTTTTAACTTTTGTTAGTTTTCTTAACAAGGGTCCATGAACAATCTTAGTGAAGTCTTAACAGTATAGCATTCATTTTAGTTGGCTAACTCTTGAAAATCTTTTCAAAAAGGCATCAATTGCTCAAGAAAACATACGCTTCCAAGAAAACCAAACTATGATATTTTTAGAATAAAATAAGGACAATCATTTTTATATTGTTCATTACACTCACTGTCAGTCATAAGTGCTATGCTCTCAGTTTCTATTCTCTTTTCTATATGTACTAATGGAATTGCAAGATTTAGAATCAAAATAATCTTGTGATGGCCTTCTCATGGCACCACAGTGAGGAACCTTAGAGTGGAGAAAGAAATGCCTTTCTCCCAGGTGTCTTTATTGTACCAGTAACAAATACAATCACTGAGCAGTAGCTCCTGTGGATAGTAGGTGAGTCAACATCTCAGCATGTGCATTACCTAATGAATGATAAGTTTAGTGTGCCATTTGAAAAGATGATCAAGTTCAGACTGTGAGGTTTCTGTGTAGTGCTCTAACTAGTAAGCAGACTAGCAAAATTAGAGGATGTCTAGTGTAGATTTCTGTTATCTTGTAAGATAACAAAATCTTTGCTTTTCAAACAAAACAACAACAACAACAAAAAAAAAGGAAAAATAGTGTAACAGGAGTTAGAGGTGATTTTTGACCAAAACATTTAGAAGGAAAGGTAGTGTTTCCCCTCATTAAACTGCAAAAACTGTTCTCTCCTGTCCTTTCTATCAGCAACAACAATGGTCAAACTAAAGTCAATTGTGGCATGAAGAACATATAGCAGTGTTTGCAAGACCTCATTTTCACTTCAGCAAAAAGGACAATATTCTTGCAAGGAAATACTGAGTTTAAAAGTGGCAGAATGTATTTATAAAAACAATTCCTCAGTGTTAGTCAGAAAGGTGGGAACTAGTCTGTTGAGGTCTGTGTAAGTGAGCAGGGAGAGGAGGAAAGAGTGAGGTCTCACAGAACTGGGCACTGGAAAACAATCTTTCTTAGAGAGAATTGGTACCCAGGGTACCAAAGATATGCATTTTCCACATAACAGGTTAGCACCAAATACCAGTACTATCCAATTCGTTTTTATTTTGTTTGGGAGTGATCTGGTAAATGGTGAATTGTTTTTGATATTGGTGACCAAAAGAAAACAAAGTGCCTGTAGGAAAAAGATCAAAATACTCAAACTGATTCTCCCTGTTACTGGAAAAAATGTTTGTCTACTGTTTATATTGGCATGGTACTTCACTGAATTTTGTCCTGTGCCATCTAATTTGATGTTAAAATGATGAAATGATGAATGAATGTCAGTAACATGGGCTAATAATAATGTTTTTTTATTATTATTATTATTTATGAAATTGATTAGACATTTTTGGCAGATATTTTCTACACTATGTAGGGAGATCTTGAATCAAGTGGGTAGCAGATTTTCACATACACATTAGAGAATTCCATAACTGAGTGTAATGAATATTCTTGGTGCTTAGCAGTTTCTGAAAATTCTCATTTATTACTTTCCCATAGCAAAAGAACTCCCCCCTTTTTTTTTTTAGGGGCTGAAGCATATTTGACACGATGCAACAGTAAAAATAAGTGTAAGAAAATCCAAAGTGTATTAACTTCAATTTCTTTTGATAAATTATAATCCAAATAGTTTGAAATTTCAGTTTTGAAGCTCATATTTTGTGTCTGTGTTCTACAACACACACTTTATAGTATTCCATATGCAAAGAATAAAAACTGCTCACATCTAAAATGATTTTATTTAACATTTATGCCTTGTGTTCTGAGTGCATTTCTTTCTTTAAAATGAGACTGGCTAAAGAACTTAGCAATGGGACAGTTTAGCATTAATTTCAACTACAACTCAACTTAGTAATTTTTAAAGGAATTGCAGAAAATTCTGATTTCCATTACATTACCTACAATTCGTTAATTTATTTGTAAATTACATTGATACCTCAAACATAACTCCTACTGAATTGGATGTCTCTGAATATGAAAGGAGCTGAATAACTATTTCAGTTGGCTCTGTTAATTTTTTTTTTTTTTTTTTTCTCTTTGGGGAAGGAGAGGTTTCCTTTCTCCAACAAATCAGTATCTTTAAGGGGAACCTCCTTCTAGTACAAGAATGGTCCATCCCCATACTCAGGAAAATAATTATATGTATCAGGACATCAACTTAGGTGAACAGAGTTAACAGCACAGAAGTAAGGACAAGCTACAAAGAAGAAATGTTAAAACGCTACCTTGGCATGTAGAGATGATGTTAGGAAAGCCAAAGCTCTTCTAGATTAGAAACTGGCAAGAGTTGTCAAGGGCAACAAGAACTTTTACCAGTGAGTTATAGTAAAATGTTGAACAAGAAAACTGTGGGGCCCTTGCTGAATAAGATGGATAATCTAATGAGGGCAGGTGAAGATAAGGTGATGCCTTCCAAGCTTTGTTTTTCAGATCATCTGACTGAAAACTAGAGAAAGGGAAATATTGCATCCATATTCAAAAAGGGCAAGAAACCAGGGAACTACTCAATAGTCAGCTTCACTTTGTCCTGGAAAAATCCCAAAGCATAACACCCACAAAGCCATTACAAGCACAAAAGGTAGAAGGTGATTAGTTGATTGGGTGATTAGCCATCAAAAGTAAAACTGATTGCATCTATGTATCTATGATAACCTATGAATACGTTGATTTATGGATGAAAGGAGAGAGATGTATGTCATCTATTATGATCTTAGCAAGATTTTTTAATGTGGTGTCCCTCAGCATCTTTGTATCAAATTTAAGATGCTGTGGTCTAGATGGGGGAACTATTAGATGAGTGAAATATCAGATTCAGTGTTGGGTGTACTACAAGGGTCTGTCATGGAAACTGTTCTGTTAAATACCTTTATCCATGACCTGGAGGATGCATTGGAGCACAGATTTTACTGAATACTTTTTAAATATAGCTAGGCTCCAAATATATATTAGACTACATATATATTTGTAATATATATTAGACTGCATCTAGAAAGCTCTGCCAAGTGTCATCCCCAGTATGAGAAAGACATTGATAAACTGGGGTGACTTCAGCAGAGGCTTACAAGATGGAAGGTGGTTGGACTACTTGTCCTGTGAGGAGAGGATGAGGAAGCTGATCTTGTTCATCCCTGAGAAGAGACCACTTCAGGGGACTGAGATGATAATAGCTTGTTTGGAGTCTGTATATCCAAGAGGAAATTTGTCAGAAAATAGATGCAGGCTGTCTATACTGAAGTATATGGCTGGATAAGTAGAGACAGAATTTTTAAATTAAAACAGATTAAGTTCAGATGGGATAATATATATATATATATTTCTGTGAGGGCATACAACGAGTGGAGCATATTGCCTTTTGTTGCATCTGTGAATAAGCTAGATAAATCAGGAAGAGAAATGTTGGCAGTAGTGTTACACACAGAAAAAAAAAAAAAGAACAAATTATTATAATGTTTAAATAGTTTCATTGTCTAACTGTATTTTTCTTTTTCTTGTACTGTCAAAGTTATTCCTGTATTTTTAAGTCCAATATCTTAAGCAGTTCAAGATTCTCTGGTATATTCTAATGAAGTCTGCTCATTCATTTTTGTTATTTGTTTTTAAGAGAATGACCTTAACTTACATTATTGATTTTTTTGTTGTTGTTTAAAACCTACCTAGAATTGTGCAAAGCATTTGACACTGTTCTGCACGACATCCTTGTCCCTAAATTGAAGAGATATATATTTAACAGATGGACCAGTCAGTGGATAAGGAATTGGTCGGATGGTCGCACTCAAGTATTTGTGGTCAATGGCTTGATGTCCAGGTGGAAACCACTGATGAGTGGCAACTCACAGGGTACTGTATTGAGAGCAGCATTGTTCAACATCTTTGTCAGTGACATGGACAAGGGCATTGAGTGCAACCTCATCAAATTTACCAATGACACCAAGATGACTTGTGTGTTCAGCACACTGTAGGGAAGGGATGCCATCCAGAGGGATCTGGACAGGCTTTAGAGGTGGGCCTGTACAAACCTCATGAAGTTAAAGTGCAAGGCCCTGCACTTGGGCTGGGACAATCCCAACAACAAATACAGACTGAGTAGAGAATAGATTGAAAACATCCCTGAGAAGAAGGACCTACGTGTACCAAGAAACTTGATATGAGTTAGTGATGTGTTCTTGCAGCCCAGAAAGCCAACCACATCCTGGGCATCAAAAGCAGCGTGGCCAGCAGGTCAAGGTAGGTGATTCTTACCCTCTGCTCTGCTCTTGTGAGATCCCAGCTGGAGTACTGCGTTCAGCTCTGGGGCTCCCAGACATGAAACTACTAGAATGCGTCCAGAGGAGGACCACAAAGATGATCAGAGGGCTGGAGCATGTCTCCTGTGAAGACAGGCTGAGGGATTTGGGGTTATTCAGCCTGAAGTAGTGAAGGCTGCAGGGAGATGACCTCATTGCGGCCTTCCAGTATCTAAAAGCAGGCTACAGAAAAGCTGGAGAGGGACTCTTGTTCAGGGATTGTAGTAATAGCACAAGAGATAATGACTTTAAACTCAAGGAGTATAAATTAGACATTAGGACATTAGCTATTGTGAAGAAATCCTTTATTCAGATGGTGGTGAGACACTGGAACAGGTTGGCCAGAGAAACTGTGGATTCCCCATCCCTGGATGTTTCCAAGACTGTGTTAGATGGGCCTTTGAGAAACCTGGTGTAGTGGGAGGTGTCCCTGCCCATGGCAGAGGAGTTGCAATTAGATGGTCTTTAAGGTCCCTTCCAACCCAAAGCATTCTGTGATTCTATGATTCTATGAAACCTAATTTTCCAGTAACAACTTATAAAAGTACAACTTTTATTGCAATGCTACAGGTGTAGATAGTTTTACATACTCTTCAGCTACAGACATGTTTTAGAAGGAATTTTCCTTTCAATTGGAAAATCAAGATTTATTTCACTTGCCACTAAGATTTTTTTAAGGGGATACACCTTTAATATCTCTTACTCCCTTATTTCTTAAGAAAAGTCACTTCAGGTATAATTAATAACCATTGTAATGAAATACACTTCATCAGATAGAATCATGTTTACCACTTAGCATTTTTTATGAGAATCATCATTTTTAGTTCAACACCAGTGAACCTTATTGTTTAAGAGAACTACCTATTTCAGAGCTGGCAATGGTAGGGAATTCCTTGGCAGGCAAAGAGTCTCATTAGTGAGAGTTCACCAGGTGTTCATAAATATATTTTCCTTGTGGGAAAAAGGGAAAATTAGAAAATTATTATTTATTATTATTATTATTATTATTTTTTAATGACAGCATTTGCTATTTCTTTAATATGAACTGGGAGCACAGCAGGAACCCAGACCAAACTTCTTCCCATAAATAACAGGAGGCAATTTTCTGGCAAAGAAGAAACACCCCATGTGGGAAAATGGCATAGTCATTATTTTTTAACAAGAATCACATTCAGAACTCCCCCGAGAACTTTTCTTTTTGGGGGTCATTTACATTTTGAAAATGTTTTGAAAAGCAAAATAGAAACAAAATTACAATACTCTGACATGCACTTTTAGGGAGTGATTATGCTCCATCATGAAGAGCTACTTTAGTAAAGAAGTTGCCCAGCTTTGAACATTTGACAGTTTTACCACCTTTCACCATAAACAAAGGAATCCCTCAAGGTCCTTTCCTCTAGTTTTCCAGTTGGACATCCAGAAAGTTACATTCTTACTTTATGGACAACAGCATTTGGTGCAGCAGAGAACACCAAATGCTGTTTTAGTTTCCAACTGGCTGTAGAGATAAGAGAGCAATTAGTGCATTTAAAAGCCATTTAAAAAAATGTTCAGTTATAGGAATCGGAAACACTCTAGTCATCCAGATATGGAGCAATTCACATGGAGGACTGAAATTAATTTTAGCAAGTTACAAAGGCATCAGTGGGTTCCAGTAAGAAATGAGTAAACAAAGACATATGGTAGGAAAGAGAAGTCTATATCAAGTCATTTTAGACAACTACAGGTAACACTTTGAAAATATTAAATTTCTCAGTAACATAAACTCCATAAAATAGTTGTATCCAGCCAAGAAACTAATGCTGGGATAAATCCAATGATGCTTTTTAGTTTTTCATGTTTAAAAATACACATATATATTTCTTTTTAGTTATATTGTTTTTATATATGTTTTCAAATTAAAATAGTTTTATCCAACGGTATAAGGTTTTACTGAAATACGTACAATAAGAGAATGAAACTTAGATTATGGGGACAGAAACAGAAGGCCAGAAATCCTGCTCACAAGTCAGGTTGGGTTTACTTTTAGTTTTACTGTGTTTCTGATGATTTCAGATTGTGGAAGTTTATTTGACAATGGGTATGATTCAATCTTTCCTTCTTTAAATACTTTAATTTCAGTAGAATTCTGCCCACTTCAGGGCAACAGATCTTATTTCATTTCATTTCATTTTCAGTGTGTGAGAATTGTCCCTATTACTCTAATTTCAGAACTTAGAAGTCAGGGAGCTTTTTATCATACCATATCCTCCATAAATACCAGTAATAATGATTTCAAAATTTTCAGCTTCACTAAAGTTTTGTTTGTTTGTATGTTTCATTTTCCTTTAGAAATGCCATAGCTGTACTACTTATAGTGATTTGCTTTCAGTTACCTTTTGTAAACCACTGACTTCTGTGACAACAACATAGAACATCATGAGTTACTGTCTGTGAGTGTCCATGAAATTTCTTGTGTTCTTAAGAAAAGTTTTTATTATTATTATTATTTTTAAGACATCTATATACTCACCATTCTAGCTATCTGTAATAAAGATTTGTTGTTTAATGAAATTCCTGAAATAGTGGAAGCATTCTATTCTTTTAAAATAGTAATCTCTGAAACAAAACAAAACAAAACAAAACAAAAACAAACAAACAAACAAACAAACACACACACACACACACACACACACACAAAAAAAGTCAGCATTGCTTCTGGAAGTATTAAGTTTACCAGAAGTGTCTAAATCCTGCTTATTTGCCACACAAGTTATAACAGTCGAGAGATGTGAACTGTAGGTTTATTCCTCAGCAACAAGTGATCATTCAGAAAAAAATGGGGACAGAAAAAGTATCTGACAGAATGAAATAATAAGATTCTTATCAAAATATTTTCTTTGTTGGGGGCTCACAGCTGGTACTGGCTATCTGTATTACCCTTCTGGAAATTGTACTCATGATCTTCAGCTCTCAGAACCTTGTTCTGAAGCTGTATTGCATTCTTTATTTTTTTGATATATGACTTTGCCACTTTAAAGAATTAACCATTTATTTATTATGTAATCTTTATTTGATCAACAAAGTTTGGTACCTTTTTATGCACACATTTAAATTGCTTACTGCATTCTTACCTATTTCACATGGGTGTTGCTATGTCTAATTAAGTTTCCACTTCCTATGGAGAAAGCTGCTTTAAATAGCTCTCTCTATATTGGTAGATTCTGTGTCTGGTTAACCATTAGATTGACGGATTTCTGTGTCTAGTCATTTCTTCTGACACAGCCTCACCTGAAGCACGTCACCTTCTTGGGCACATGACTGAATACCTCCATTAATCATGGAATTCACATTAGTCAGAGACTGAGGTCACCCGTGCTAACAGCTAAATGTCAGCAGAGAAAATTCCATGGGCATAATGGAGCTTGCTTTTCAAACAGTAATATCTAAAAACCTTTCAGATTACTGATGTTACAGATTTTCTGTGTCAGTAAGAAAAAGCATCCTTTAATACTTAGCATTAAAGCATCCTTTAATACAAAGTAATATTTAATCTGCTTTTAGCTAAACTGAAATTTTGTCTTTTGTGAGTATACATCAGCTTCTGCTAACAAATATTGCTCTTTATCTGTATTTTAAAGCTGAGCCTCATGTTGGAAAAGTGAAGAAAGAATCAAGGAGAAATAGTTTTTGTGGATAAGAGAAAACAAATATGGGTATCTCCATACCTTGGGCACATGCATAAAAATCTTTTGTATTTTGGAATGCAATATCTTATCTCCTATATCAACTATGCCAGCCCAAATTGGACTTGCCATAGACTAAATAAGTATTTCAGTAATATATGTTTAGAAAAAATACAGTACACAATATTTTTTTACACTAACAAAAAACCTTTTATTGATGCCAGGAATAACTGCACATTTTCAGCAAGAAAAAATAGGAATGGTTTTGCTATGTAAATAATAGATAAAGAACAACAACAAAAATAACAAAAAAAGCATAATCCAGCTATTTTCTCTCCAGGGAAAAATAAACCCCTATAAGCCCAATTTGTGCAGAAAGATCCATTAGGCAGGAAGTTAGTAAGCCAGAGTCTGTCCTATGACTCTGAAGGGAATAAGTTAATGTTGGGAGTTTGGTGCCTTAAATAAGAAATTGCGGAAGGAAGGAAGAAATATCAGCATTTCATTATTTCTCATTAGCAATTTACTCTAAAAACACTTTGTCTGGACAAACATTTCTAATACTAGTGTATAAGCTGGAAGAGCACAGAGTGTTATAATAAAGCTATTATTACGAAGAGGATACCTTGCGACTCCCAGCACTTCCACTCTGGATATGTTCCACATCCCCAAGGGGCCCGAAGAGGTGTGTCATTTTAGCAAACACCAGGAAAAAAGACTAAGGTCTGGAGAGTCATCACTCTGAAGGCTAGACTGTCACTTGGGTTATGCAAAAGTAGAGTTCTAAGCCTCAGAAAACTGTAAACATATGGATAAAGATATGGTATTTCTTTTATTCCATTAGGCATGGTGCTTCATATTGCCCCTTTGTTTTAGGCACAAAGCTGCATTTTGAATGTCTAGAAGACATGAGACTTACCTCCTTCCAGAATAGAGAAATGTGAAAGTTGTCAGAGGCTGTATATAACCTAACACACTGTGTAAACAAATTCAGTCTTCCTAATCTTCAGAAAATGTACATATGGGTGACGACTGTTTATAGCATAATAAGTTTAGGTGATTTTTTTTTCTGTGCCTGACTTTGAAGTCAATATAGAAATATGTGTGTGTGCTTACAAGCACACATAATTCCTAATCTAGTTTCTACTGAAGACACTGCCAACATTTCCATTGACTGTAAAAGTAATTAGAAGCTACTTCAAAAATTCTTGCTTGACTCTCACAAAGCTGTTCTACCAGTTGGGTCTGATGTGTTGCTTTTGAAGACGTTAGGATCCCATACGGAACATGCCCGATAACATAGAATCATAGAATGGTTTGGGTTGGAAGGGACCTTAAAGACCATCTAATTGCAACTCTTCTGCCTTGGGCAGGGCTACTTTCCACTATGCCTGGTTGCTCAAAGTCCCATCCACATCAGCCTTGGAAACATCCAGGGATGGGGAATCCACAGTTTCTCTGGGCAACCTGTTCCCATGGCTCACCACCCTCTGAGTGAAGAATTTCTTCCTTAGATCTAATCTAAACCTATCCCTTTTAGTTTAAAGCCATTGTTTCTTGTCCGGTTGCTACACTCACCAACAAAGAGTCCCTCTACAGCTTAACTGTAGGCCATCCTTAGGGATGGGAAAGATGCTATAAGGTCTCCCTGGTGCCCTCTCTTCTCCAGGCTGAACAACCCCAACTTCCCCCATCTGTCTTTGTAGGAGAGGTGCTCCAGCTCCTTGATCATCTCTATGGCCCTTCTCTGGACTTGTTTGAATACTTCCATGTCCTTCTTGTGATGGGAGACCCAGAGCTGAATGCATTGCTCCCAGTGGAGTCTCAGGAGAGCAGAGTAGAGGGGGAAAATCACCTCCCTCGACCTGCTGGCCATGCTTCTTTTAATGTAGCCCAGAATGTGGTTGGCTTTCTGGGCTGCAAGAACACATCACTAACTCATATCAAGTTTCTTGGTACACGTAGGTCTTCCTCCTCAGGGATGTTTTCAATCTATTCTCTACTCAGTCTGTATTTGTTGTTGGGATTGTCCCAGCCCAAGTGCAGGGCCTTGCACTTTAACTTCATGAGGTTTGTACAGGCCCACCTCTAAAGCCTGTCCAGATCCCTCTGGATGGCATCCCTTCCCTACAGTGTGTTGAACAAATAAGTCATCTTGGTGTCATTGGCAAACTTGATGAGGTTGCACTCAATCCCCCTGTCCATGTCACCGACAAAGACGTCAAACAGTGCTGCTCTCAATACAGTACCCTGTGAGATGCCACTCATCAGTGGTTTCCACCTGGATATCAAGCCATTGACCACAAATATTTGAGTGCAACCATCCAACCAATTCCTTATCCACTGACTGGTCCATCTGTTAAATACATGTCTCTTCAATTTAGGGACAAGGATGTCATGCAGGACAGTGTCAAATGTTTTACAGAAATCCAGGTAGAAGATACCAGTTGCTCTTCTCTTGTCTACCAATACTGTAAGCCCATTGTAGAATGCTACTGGATTTGTCAGGTACAGTTTGCCTTTAGTGAAGTCTTATCAGATGCACCAATTACCTCTTTGTTTTCCATTTGCCTTATTATTACTTCCAGAAGTCTGTGCTTCATGACATTGCTGGGCACAATGGTGAGACTAACTGTCCTACAGCTCCCCACGTCTTTCTTTCTTTCCTTTTTAAAAAATGGGGATTGTGTTTCCCCTTTTCCAGTCACCAGGAACTTCACTGGACTGCCATGACTTTTCAAATATGATGGACAGCAGTTTAATGTCCTCATCTGCCACTTCCCTCAGTACCTTTGGATACATCTCAGGTGCCATGGACTTGTGCGCATTCAGTCTCCTCAGACAGTCTCAAACGTGATCTTCTCCTACACTGTGTGGTAACTTCATTCTCCCAGTCACTGACTTTGGATTCTGTGAATATATATGGTGTGAATATAAATGTTTTGTGAATATAAAGCTGTTGTGAAAATTACCCAGCTCGGATTTCCTGGAATTGCAGTCACAGTCAAAAAAGTACATAAAAGAGCAGAGAACTAAGAGTGTGATACCACTTTCATCAAAGCTACATGGAGATGGATAATTTCTTAAAGGCATAATGTCAATATGACAAGAGGGATTCAGTGGTGTCTGCATTATAAATCAGTCTTGCAGGGATGAGTGTGTATATTAAAATTCTGTGACATGAAGATCAAAAGGCACAAAATGATCTTGGACATTTGTGATGGATTGTGCAACTGTTTAATGGGTTTATTCAGAGTTACTGTACATTATGTTCCTTCAAAAAAAGTGGGCCAATCTGTAGAGAGGAAGGCTGTTTTTTTTTTAAAAAAAAAAAATATATATATATATATATTTATTTTGTTCTGCCTGCTGCACACTGGGTTGTACTGGGATCTGCCTGGAAGGAGGGAGAAAACTTCTCTCCTGACAGTAACAGAGGTGCTTGATGGGAAGATCTCTTTGGACTGTGAGGTAGGGTAGGGAGAGAGAGAAGGGAGGAGCAGAAGACTTCTCAGCAAATTAACTGTCCTCAGCAAGGGCAGACATGGAGATTGCAGAAAAAGCAGATGTATAGCCTGGCCTCAAGGATGACATGAATCACAAGCAATGCCAAGGATGCAGAAATGAGTCTGGAAAGTGTGCTGGAATCTAGAAAACTTTCTGAAGTTGTTAAATTGAAACCAACGTGGGAAAAAAAGTATATGGTGGTTGACAGGATTGGTTTAACAGTTTTCTCTTTTGTCTCACTCAGTTCATCTGAACTTTCCCAGTTTTGCAAATGTCCTTGCTCTAGTTTCTAGTCCAATTAAAACTGATTTTTAAGATTCCCAGTCTTTTAGTGCTTTTGAGTTGCTCACTTTGTGGAAGTGTTTGCTAAAGCAGCATGGCAAAGTTGTTATCTCCCTGTATTCTAGTACAACAGAAAATACCACTGATGCTGAACACAGAAGGTGGAGTTATTCTGTTCTATAACCTATGTACTGTGTCTTCCATGTTCTGTAAAATAGGTTATATATGTATTTGCATCAGATTGTATTCTAGTAATGGAGTCTACCTGGTTTTGGGGATGAAGATTTCTTTCAGAAGTTGATATGACTATTAGCATTGATTTATCATGATATCCTAAGCTCTGATAAGTACTAGCTCCAGGGAGGCCCTATACCTGGTATTTGAAATCACTGGAAACTCAGAAGACCTCATTCTTCTAGTCATTGTGCACTGGTTGCCATTATTTTCACTGGCATAAAAGCATTAAGGACCAGCAGGCAGGATGGAAGATTTTCTTTATTTTCTTTCTTTGGATTTCTGTCTGCTATACTTTTTTTTTTTTTTTTTTTTTTTTTTTTTTTTTCCTGAAGACTTGACAACCCTCCTACATTTTTGAATTGATTTTCTCTATGCATAATGAATATGACAAAAAATGTATTTATATTGAACTTGCATAACATAACTCTGTACAGTACTTTACTGCATAAACATTCTCGAGCAATGTCTTCTTATGTGCTTCTCTTTCAACCATGCTTCTTGCTCAGAAGACAACCGTTTCAATTCCAGTTAACAGTATGTGTTGTTCCAAAGCTCTAAAACCACTCTCTATAGCAAGTACCAAATTGGTAGTGACAATATCCTTCAGAATGTAGTTCATAATGACTGAGTTTCTTAAATTGTATGCTGCTACAAAAATACAAGAAACATATAAATATGGAAGACAAAGATAAATCTCTTACTACTTGGTTAATCTGAGTGTTCAAAGTTATAGTTTCTTTCTCAGCTATAAAATACTGCCCATTTTTATTCCAGAAGCTTGCAATAGTCCCTTTGTTATTTTTTTTTTGCCCACATCTTTTGGGTTAATCTAATTTAATTTATATGATTTCATTTATACCATTCCTTCTCAAACAGTGCAATGCCACAAAAACAAAAACAAACAAACAAACAAAAAAACTGTATGGTTAACCACAATTGAAGAATGGTGAAATATTTACAGTGTGGGAAGGTAAATTGCCACAGATGGACAAATAAAAATTAGAACCTTTAAAACAACTTGGGCTCTGGAGAAAATGTACACTAAGCAGCACCCTGTGGGACATGGAGTAGATAGCTACTTTGATAATGCTAGCCAATTTGCTCAAGACTACAAAACAGTATATGCCCAGAGAAGGAACCTGAGTTTTTCTAAGACCTGAGTCTTCCCTCCTGTACCCTTTTCACTCCAGCACCTAGAGTGAGGCATCCCCAGCCACCTCCCTACTCTGATTATTCTGCCATATTAAAGTTAATTTGAAATCTCATAATTATATTTTTTCAGATTAGACAATCTAGAATATAATCTCACATTCATCCATGTAAATGTTTTACTGCTCCAATCTCAGGAAAACACTAAATGTTTAGAAAAAATAAGGATAAAATTTTAAAAAGTTCTAAAAGTGAAAAAATACTGCAAAAGCATTTACAGGTTATTTGAAGGAACATATCCACTAAGAAATTTAGGATCTTCCAGATAGGGGCCATAGTGCATAGCTGACCCTGCTTAATATCTTCATTAATATCTTTAATTTAATATCTTTATCCTCTGTAATATCTTTATTGAAGATTTATCCTCTGTAATATCTCTATTGATGACTTGGGCAAGGGAATTGAGTGCACCCTCAGTAAGTTTGCAGACACCAAGTTGGGGGGAAGTATCGATCTGTCCAAAGGTAGGAAGGCTCTGCAGAGGGACCTGGACAGGATGGGTCAATGGGCAGAGGCCAATGGGATGTGGTTCAACATGGCTAAGTGCCGGGTCCTGCACTTTGGCCACAACAACCCCATGCAGTGCCACATGCTTGGGGCAGAGCGGCTGGAAAGCTGTGCAGATGCAAAGGATCTGCGGGTGTTGGTTGATGCTCACCTGAACATGAGCCAGCAGTGTGCCCAGGTGGCCAAGAAGGCCAACAGCATCCTGGCTTGTATCAAGAATAGTGTAGCCAGCAGGACCAGGGAGGTGATCATCCCCCTGTATTCAGATCTGGTGAGGCTGCTCCTCAAGTACTGTGTTCAGCTTTGGGCCCCTCAGTACAAGAAGGACATCGAGGCCCTGGAGCATGTCCAGAGAAGGGCTCTGAAGCCGGTGAAGCGCCTGGAACATAAGTCCTGTGGGGAGTGGCTGAGGGAATTGGGGTTGTTTAGTCTGGAGAAGAGGAGGCTCAGGGGAGACCTTATTGCTTTCTACAACTTCCTGAAAGGAAGGTGTGGGGAGCTGGGGAGTTGGCCTGTTCTCACTGTTAACTAGTGATAAGACTAGAGGGAACGGCCTCAAGTTGCACAGGTGGGGGGGGGGGAGTCCAGGTTGGAAATTAAGAGTCATTTCTTCTCAGAGAGAGTGGTTAGGCATTGGAATGGGTTGCCTATGGAATGGCTACCTCAGATCTGTGTGGTTCAATGAGATCTACAAGGTTCCTAATGTACAGTGTTTTTAACTTGCTAGCTAATAAGTGAAATTCAGTGGTCACTCATCTTCTTTTCCCCAGCCGGTGTTAAATAGGACCTAGGCCTAGGGCTCTGGGTACTCAGCATCACTAAGATAACAAGAGTTTGTTACTTTGTATCATTTTGTGTCATTTTGCTTTGTATCATTTTGTCTCAGCTTCTGGTTTGTGAAGAGCCCATATTTGTGTGGGACTAGCACTTTCATCTCAGCCTTGCATTTAGATATATAGTCTTTTTTCCACTTTTTTTATGGTTTCCACATGCTTACATTCTTCTTGTACCCCCTTTATTTTTAATTCCATATTAAACTAGTAACTGATGATGGTATCAACTACCTTGTTTCCTGCTTCATTTTTACATGTAGTAAATGTCAAAAAAAAAAAAAAAACAACAAAAAAAAACCAATATAAAAATGGAAGAATGTTCTGTATACCACATGAATATCACTTATATTCTTGACCTTCACTTCAGGATATGCATTTCCACTTTTTCACTGAAGGTGAACACAGGAAATTATTATTATTATTATTATTATTATTATTATTATTATAAATACCACATCTCTAACCCTTTCCCCTGAGCTCCTTCTCTCTCAGATAAGACTCAAAATTAGGTCTAGAAAGGGGCAAGAACTGTCAAACAAACAAACAAAAAAAAAAGTAGAATTGTGCCAAGGATCTAGAACTCAGAACGGAACTTTCCTCAAGCAAAATGTAAAGCAAAGACATTAGCGGTAAGGTTAACTGGATGGAGGAAAGACACACTAAAGGTAAAGAGAAAATTGAAGGAACTAGAATCAAATCATTGGGACAGAGAGATTAGAGGTTGAAGTGGATGAAAAACAAGAGCAGGGAAGGACTTGAAACATTTTAGTGAATAACTGTTTATTTGTAGTCATGTTTATATGTGTGGTCATGTTTATCTTTATAAATGATTTGGATGTAGGACTAGAAGGTGTTTTGAGCAAATTTGCTGACGACACCAAACTTGGAGGAGTGATAGACTTGGATGAGGGTGGAAAGGCCTTGCAGAGAGATCTGGACAGGTTGGAGAACTGAGCAATCACCAACTGCATGAAGTTTAACAAAAGCAAGTGTCGGGTCTTGCATCTGTGACGAGGCAACCCATGCTGTACATAGACTGGGCAACAAGATACTGGAGAGCAGCCCCCCAGAGAGGGATCTGGGGGTCGTGGTTGACAGCAAGTTGAATATGAGCCAGCAGTGTGCCCTGGCAGCCAGGAGGGCCAGCTGTATCCTGGGGTGCAACAAGCACAGCATCGCTAGTTGGTTGAGGGAAGTGATCATCCCACTGTACTCTGTGCTAGTGCGGCCTCACCTTGGGTACTGTGTGCAGTTCTGGGCATCACAGTACAAAAAGGACATTAAACTGTTGGAGAGTGTCCAGAGGAGGGTGACAAAGATGGTGAAGGGCCTGGAGGGGATGATGTATGAGGTCACTGGGCCTGTTCAGCCTAAAGAAGAGGAGGCTGAGGGGGGACCTCATCGCGGTCTACAACTTCATCGCAAGGGGGAATGGAGAGGCGGACCTATTCTCCATAAACACCAGTGATAGGACCTGTGGGAATGGGATTAAGCTGAGGCAGGGGAAGTTCAGACTAGATATGAGGAGGAGATTTTTCACTGAAAGTGTGGTTGCGCACTGGAACAGGCTCCCCAGTGAAGAAATCACTTCACCAAGCCTGTATGAATTTAAGAAACGTTTGGACTGTGCACCAAATCACATGGTCTAAACTTTTGGGTAGACCCGTGCAGTGCAAGGAGTTGGACTTGATGATCCTTATGGGTCCCTTCCAACTCGGGATGTTCTCTGATTCTATGTTCTGGAGGATGATAGAATACAAATCACAGTTGCTGTATATGCCTGATGAACACGCATCTGCACGATGACAGAAGGCAAAAAATATTTGAAAAAGTTGAAATGTTAATGACAACCAAGGCTACCATTTATTTTTTTCTCACCTTATGTATATCATTTATCTGAAATGAATAGCATGCAAGACAATCTCAGAGGATTTCAAGTACCTGTGATTTTTTTGTTTTCCTTTGTGACTATCAGGGGTTGTTTCATTTCTCTGTCTCCTTCCCAGCCTGTAAGGTCTCTGGAGAAAAATCCAGTGTGTGGGTGGGGAGAGAGAAGTGCAGGCACTTCAAAAATCAGTATCAACAACATTTCCTAAAAACATTCAATTGCACTGATCAAACCATTTACAGATGGACATCAAACACCATTGCTTTGCACAGAGAACACATCAAGAGTCTTTTCCAAAACTTGTATCAATGGTACATTTTTTAAAGGTGTTCCACATTTGTGAGTTGGTGGCAATTATGTCCTACACTTTGGCTAAGGACATAACACAAGGAACAGCTGATTCTTAGAACACGTTCTGTTTGCCTAGACTTGAACCCATATACAACTAGATATGACTCAGCCACTCTGTTCAGTTCAGAAAGGTAGAAAATCTTTGCACATTATAGATCAGCTCACTGATAGGGGAGATCTATCAGCAAACATATTAGTTTTCCCTTCTTGTGGAGGGCATGCACATGACATGGAGAAAATTTTGTTAGATAATAAACACATTGTAACTCACATACAGAAAGGATATCTTTATACTGCTTCTGTCTTGGTAAATGCAAGAATTTTCTTGTTTGGCTTGAACTGTAGGAGATATTTTGATTGAAATTTTGTTGAAGTTAAAGCAAATATGGTTCTGCCCTTGGCTTCACCAGACTGAAATTTCATTGTATTTGTTACATGATAAAATTCCTTTATAAAGATACACCTGCCCCTTCATCAACAATAGTGTATATTGAGGTTAATTCTGTTTACCACACATAAACTGAATTTTACACACCCATAAGTAATTGTTCCTAAAATACAAGCATATTTCCTACTAATGAAAGTTTCAGGGCAAAGGATAGCAGCAAGTCAAAGTGATCCAACCCCAGAAAATCTTTGCAAGGATCTTCTTGCTCTTAATACTTTCTAAGTCCATATATATATATGGACTTAAATATATATATATTTAATAGTGATATGGAAAAAGTAAAGTGAGGACTGGGAGCAGTCATTTAAGAAGAAAAGGAGGGCACTGAGTCAAATATTGCTGTGTGAGTGATAGTGATCAGGGAGGCTGGCTAGCAGCCATGGACGATAGCTGTCATTATCCATGAGAATCTTGTTTTAAAAAAAAAAAAAAAAAAAAGAGAGAAAAAAAGTGTGTATGTGTGTGTGTGTATACAGATTCCCAGTATAAACAAAATTCTCCTTAAACAGCTGAACTTGCGACTAAGAGTGTAACAAATGTGGATGCTCCACTGAGACTATTTGTTCCAGGCCATTTAGAGGAATGCAGCCGAACAAGTCACAGCATGTTGGAGACTGAGAACTTGCTGTCTGAGGTGAGAGCAAGCTGTTTTGGTGGTGACTGTGGCCTTGCAGGTGTGATCAGGTGACTGTAAGCTATAGAAATTTTATTCACTATTACCTTCAGCAGGAACAATCTGAGCCTGTTGCCACAAGGGTTAGAAAAAGAATCCTCATGTTTCTCCACCTGGATCATCATATTCAGACTTAGTTCTCACAAAAGACACACCTTATAAAGAGCTAAATGGAAAGGCAGTATGAGTCTTGGTAACAAGAGGATTTAAAAAATATATATATATATTTTTCAGACTACAGGAGAGATAGGATGATCACAGGTGACAGGAGAACACTATAGAGCAAAGATTATGGACATTGAATTAGTGTAGCCCACTGGAAATGAAAGCACTAGGCACAGAGCCTTAAATTTTCTAATTTTAAACCTGGCAACTCTGTTTAGAAAAGATTCAGGATAACAGGCAACCTGGCAATTCTACACAAAAAGGCCAGGTAAATTTTAATAGGCTGGGATTTCTACATGGAAACAGAGCAACTGGGGTAATTGAAAGCCAGAATTATATGTGTGACTCAGGAAACCAGGCCAGCTGGATAGAGACATGATCCCTCATCATTAAAACTGAGAAGAATCATAGGCTTGAATTGTTCTAAACTGAAAGCCACCCATCTCCATTTAAAAAGCAATAGCGAAAGAAATAAAAGAAGAGCACCAAATTTTCTGGTATAGCCTATGGATGCCACAGAAAACAGAATATATACTTAGGACCAAAATATCTGGCACAGTTTTTTTCTGTTACACTTTTCCACTTTTTTTTTTTTTTTTTTTTTTCTTCTCATATACACCATGAGGACATTACAGCTGACATAAAATCATTCTTAAAAGATTTACGTGTATACAAAGAGCCATTTTGGAAAAAGTGAACTTCGCCTCTGGCATAGAAATACAGCAATAGGAAAAAAAATAAAAAATAAAACTAGGAAAAAATAAAAATGCTTGAGGCCACTTTGAGTAAACATCATACAATCTGTTTATAAAGAGAAAGAAACTAGATATTACCACCACGAAGTAAAATAAATTACCAAAACAAAATGAATTAACTCCTCAGATGGCCAAAAAATAAAAATAAAAATGAAGCAATTTGATAACTAGGAACTGAAATGTTCTGCTCATGAAGAAATAACAAGTTCAGGGAATACTTATTTGCCAAATATTATGACCTACAAATGAGAATTCTAAAGGGGTTTCTATATTTTCTTCACAAACTGCAAGTGGAAATACAGCTGAAAGATATATGACCTCTGCTACATGCCTGGTAGTAATGCACAATGGTTCAAAAAACACTAGGTGCAAGGGCAGTCATTACTAATAGATAAAAGAACCATGATCAAGTAGATGAAGAATGATCAGATAAAACAAGAGTGGCATAACAGATCTGGTAAACAGGTAAAAGTGTTAATCCAGGCAATATTCAGTGTCATTACCCAATGTGCAGTTTGAAGGAATTTTTCATACAGCACTGGATACAAAGAAAAGCTACAGATAAATATATATGTGTGTGTGTATATATACATATATATATATATTTTCAGAAGATAACTAATTCACACCAAACAAGACTTCAAGTGTAACAGTAACACTCACAGTACTCTGTGTGCCAGGATTTGACTGAAGGGTGGATTGAAGGAGAACTTACCATGGCAAATGAAAGAAAAAAAAAATACTTTGTGCATTCATCTTAGTGGCAGGGTATAACATTAAAGAACAAAGAAGTCTTACCTGTGGGTGAGTGGTAAAATGTGTGTGCCAGAGCACAAGACTTATTGACAAATGTTAGCTATTAAAGTAACAGTGAGTTGATATGAAATCCTTTTGGAAAAGTTTGTACTGAAACAGGAATCCATTTATCACCATGTATGTTGAGGGAACTACTAAGATATGCATTCATGGGCTAGTGAACTGGGGAAAATTGATTAGTTTCTGCATGCTACAGTGTTGCTGATAATGTTATTATGGTGAGTCAGTAAATTGTTAACATCCCTTTTTCACAACAAGAACAACCCTTCAGATCAGTCCTTCAAATGAAATGAATCTCCTTGCAGTGATACAGGCTGGAGCCTTCCTGCCTTGGGGCAGCTCTGCTGAAGAGACCCTGGGGGTCCTGATAGACAGTGAGCTGGGCCTGACCAGCAGTGAGTCCTGGCAGCAGGGATGGCCAACAGCATCCTGGGCTGTGTTAGCAAGAGCACAGCCAGCAAATTGAAGGAAGGAGTTATCTATCCCTCTCTGCTTGGCACTTGTAAGACTGCATCTGGAACACTTCCTTCAGTTTTGGGCCCCTAGCAGGAGAAAGATATAGATATACTAGAAGGAGAGCTGCCAGTGGCAGAGCACTGGAGCACTTACTTGCCCTGCAAGGACAACTTGAGAGAGCTGGGTTTGTGGAAGCTGGAGTAGAGATGCCTGTGTGGAAACCTAACAGCAGCACCCCAGTTCTTATGGAGTGGTGATGGAGGATACAGCGACAGGTTTTTCACAGCAGTACATAGTGGGATCATGTGAGACAGCAGATGTCTGATGAAGCAAGATTGGCTCAGACTGAATAGGAGAAAAAGCATTTTCTTCATGAGGCCAGACCAGAAGTGGAGGTTGTTCTGTCTCCATCCTTGGACTTTTTCAAGACCTGACTGTACATAGCCCGGAACAGCCCGGCCTGATCTTGTAGCTAACCTTGCTTTAAGCAAGAAGTTGGAGTAGTAACCTCCTGAGAGACATTCTATTCTTAATTATCCTGTGTTCCTAGGATCATAATTAAAGAAGAAGATATTGCTAGTTTAGTCCAATGACAGAAAAAGGATAGTGCATATATAGATA
The DNA here is from genome assembly GCA_011075105.1 of Heteronetta atricapilla. Taxonomy (NCBI): domain Eukaryota; kingdom Metazoa; phylum Chordata; class Aves; order Anseriformes; family Anatidae; genus Heteronetta; species Heteronetta atricapilla. Next base: position 98,559,063 of record CM021733.1, read on the forward strand.
GAAAATTGTCATAATCATGACCTTTTCTTGTTATTTGTTTTGGAAGAAAAAGATGGTGCATGATCAATATTCATAGACAAGAGAAAACTAATCCCAAAGGCCTCTGGTTTTAGTGAGATTTTAAAGGGTTCTAAATAATTTCAATCAGAATTTGTGTTTTCTGATGAAAGTGAAACTGCAGTTCATGATCAACACTTAGGTTGTGGCCTAGCATCCTCAGGAAAATTGTTGTGTTTGTATTGAACTCTTCCATGTCCTGCATCATTTCAACATGGGTGAAATGTTGCCCAGAGGACCTCAGTAGAGAGGTATGCTCTCACAGCCCTGGTACTCCAGCTGGTTTTATGTACAAGTTCAGACATCAGAGTGAAATCATTAGGAAAGTTATCAAAACATGTGAATTTACAGAATAACTATATGTCTTACTGTGGAAGGAGAGTGTCAGCTGGTGACTGTGTAATAAACCAGAAGATGTAGCCGCTCTTCACTCTTTAAAACAAAATGCCTCTTTCAGATGAGGGAAGAAAAATAGATAAATAAATAAATAAATGCCTGAGTCCTATGAGGACTGTAATTCCAAAATGGGTTTTCAAGAAGGCAAAGCAACTGTTTGACCTTTTCAGTCCTGAGTACTGTGCCTTATGTAGTGATCCTACCTAGAAGACTATTGTACATTGAGGAGTTAGTGATCTACACAGCAGTTGACCTGAGTAGGAGCAAGTATATGCTTTAGTGCCTATATTGTTTGGCCTTTAAGACTGTGCTGTACTGCACATATCCATCGACGTGGGATGACCAGTGATGATGGCACTGGCATGTCCTTGTCTATTTTGAAGTGAAGCATCATGTTTTCACATAAACATCCTTTTGCTCCACAGTAGAAATGATGAATAGAGTTGTTTACTTCCAGAAAAATCCTGTAAGAACCTAAAGACTGTAATGCTGGCCACCATCAGTATGGACAGGATATGAGCAGTATGGCATGCCCTGACCAAAGATCCATCAGACACTGTACCATTGCAGCATTCCCAGAAGCAGAAAAGGTAGACAATTTTGCAGCTCAGTATCATCGATAGAAGGGTATTAATAAATCATCTGTCTTTCACGAAACCCTGTGTGGCTTTCTTGTTGAAATCCAAACCTAAATATTTATCTGGTGAAAAATAACTTGCAAAATAAAATTTCAAGTTATCAGAGAGCTAATTCTGAGGTAATTGTAAAAGAAGACTAAATAGCTTTAAAGCAGTTGATTTATAGTCTCTATATTTCCCTAATTACAGCTTTCTCAGAACCCAGATTCTTATGAATCTGTTCTTGTGCAAGCATCCAGAGGTCAGGCTGGTACCTGTACTGAGAATGATTTCCATAGAAGCACAGAATGACTGAGGTTGTAAGTTGACCTCTGGAGGTCATCTTGTCCACCCCCTGGCTCAAGTGGAGCCACCTAGAGTCCCTACCCCCAAACCATGTCCAGAGGACTTCTGAGTATCTCCTGGGAGTCAGACTACAACTTCTCTGGGCAACCTGTGCCAGTGCTCCACCACCTGCACAGTAATGTGCTTCCTGGTGTTCAGGAGGAACCTGTTGTGTTCCTGTTTGTGCCCATTGCTTCTTGTCCTGTCAGTGGGAACCACTGAAAAGAGCCTGGCTCCATCTTCTCTGTATCTTCCCTACACCCTCCCACTGATGAGAACCTGTGAGCCTTCTGTTCCCCAGGCTAAACAGTCCCAACTCTCAACCTTTCCTCACAGGAAAGATAAACCAGTCCCTTCACCATCTCTGTGGCCCTTCATTGGACTCTCCCCAGTATGCCCATATACTAGGGAGCATAGAACTGACCCAGCATTCCAGGTGTATCTTGCCAGTGCTGAACAGAAAGGATCAACTCTGTCAGTCTATTGTCAATACCCTGCCTAATGAAGCCCAGGATACCATTAGCCTCCTTTGCAGCAAAGGTCCATTGCTGATTCATGTTCAGCTTGGCATCCAGCAGGACTGCCGGGTCCTTTTCATCCAAGCTTCTTTCCAGCTGGATGGCTCCCAGCACCTGGTGTTGCTCCTCTTCAGGTGCAGGAGTTTGCCCTTCATGTTGAACTTCACAGTGCCCCTGTCAGCCCAATTCTTCAGCCTCTTGAGATTGCTCTGGATGACAGCGTGACCCTCTGGCCACCCTCTCAACCACTCCATATATCAGTGACACTGTTTGTATCACTGATTATAGATCAAGGTCTCTAACACTACTGAAGAAGAGAAAGGAGAAGGCTTTAATTTGGACACAGACTAGTAGGGAAAGAGTCAGAGATTGTCTTCTCTTTACTATTTGAAGTTTATAATGACACTAACCTAATTCATTCAATATCAGCAGTCCTAATAGGTGGTTCTAGATGGACCTTTTGGTTGCTCAGATTTCAGCTGCACTGCAACATACAGTCCTGGCCATCTGGGGAGGTAATCTTCAACTGGCACAGTGCTGTGTAACAAACAGAATATATGTGGAAAACTGTCATGAGCTCTCTGCAAATTCTCAAATCCCAAAATGTGCCAGTGAACTAAAATGTCTTCAAGTTAGAGATTACATGATTGATAGATTTATAGTGCGAAATAAAAGTAATGACATATTGAACTACAAGCTAGAAAAAAAGGGGGAATCCTGTGAAGTCAGATAATTTCTATAAGGGCGACCAATTTTGTTCATCTCTGATGGTGTTCTGAGACACAGGATGTAGGATCTCCAGGGCTCACTTAAGCTGCTAAAATAATGTAGGAAACTAAAGAGTTACAAAAAGAAATGTTTCACTTGGGAGCAGAGCAGGTAATAAACCCAGGCAGACACAGTGTTTTTTGGCTTATGATGTGAGAGGACATGCAGCATTATATCACAAGAGCTTATAAATGTGTGAAGCAGGAAGCCTAGATATACTTAGCAGACATAAGTATTATTTCCCCAACACCAACTTTCCTTCTAGCCCCATTGTTTCCTGGTTTGATTATGCCCCGAAGTGCAATAGCCATTCCCCTTGTAAATGATTTTATCTGTGGTGATTTTATATAAACACACTTTTACTACTGTTATCATGTTGCATATCATGTGGTAATTCCTTGCATAGTTTATACAGTTTGTAAACAAATAATTCTTTGTGTTCCTTTCCATGCAATTACACCTTCTACTATGCTGAGGTAAGTAAAAAACAGAAGACCTTATTAATCATTATTTTATATATGTCTCTTTCTCTAGCAGTTTCTCCTCTAATAGAGGGTTTTCCATGACTTGTTATTTTTACCATTCACATCCACTTACTATATCCACATCCACTAACATCCACACATCCACTAGCTTCACTAAAATACTATTCATTAATTTTCTCAAAGTGAATAGGACAGGCTTTCTTGTTAAGGTATGGCATTATTTCAGGCAACATTATTGTCCCAGTCTTTCACACAGATCAATTTTCCATGTCAGTGTTCAATTTTTTATTTTTACTTTTATTTTTTTTAACCAAATGACAAGCCTCCAAGAGTTTTCACAAAGCCGGGAATAAAGTTGCTTTGACCATTTGCAGCCTCTTGGCCCATTTCTGCAATATTGTTGTAGATTAATCTTCTCTTGGTGTGGTGGTTTTACTGTGTTAGGCAGCTGAACACCACAGCCGCTCTCTCACTCCCCCTCCTCAGATAAGGAGGGGAAGAAATAAAGGAAAGAACAACTAACGGGTTGAGATAAGGATAATTTAATTAAAGGAAAAAAATATATATTATTAAGGAAATATTATTATTAATTAAACAATTCAACTAAAGGGAAAAAAGGGAAAGGGGAAAAGGGAGGGGGAAAGGGAATAACGAAACAAAACAAGTAAAGGCTATGTGGAAGTGCAGAGGAAAGAAATTACTCTCTACTTCCCACAAATGAGG